>OX463833.1:18378933-18988933 GCA_949825045.1 Argyresthia goedartella | reverse complement strand
AACATAAATACATAATCTGTGAAAATTTCAACTCTCTAGCTAGCTAGGTTCTTGAGATACAGCCTGGTGACAGACGGACGGACGGACGGACGGACGGACAGCGAAGTCTTAGTAATAGGGTCCCGTTTGGAACCCTTCGGGTACGGAACCCTGAAAATAATTGAGTCTCCCATAGTACTCAGGGATGTTTTTTTTTTCATTTGCGACCATATGTTTCTTTGGGAAAGTTGTTCATAATGGTCAGTGCTATCATTCTCCAAAATATGGTCAGATAATTAAATGTCACCTTGTTTAAAGGCGCATACATTGCTTCTGGCCCCACACTAGGATACCCTTTAAGGGGCCAGAACACGTCATTAATTACCCAATACAGATCATCCGTTAATGTACATATATCTTAAAATAAAACATAAGCATTTATATACAGGCACATACATTGCTACTGGCCCCATACTAGGATACCCTGTGTGGGGCCAGAACTCGACGTCATAAAGGTACCTAACTAGATCATCCGTACGTGTATAACTTTAAATAAAAAACAAGCATTTATATACAGTCACATACATTGCTTCTGGCCCCACACTAGGGTACCCTGTGTGGGGTAAGAACACGACGTCATAAAGGTACTCGTACCTAACTAGATCATCCGTACGTGTGTATAACTTTAAATAAAAAACAAGCATTTATATACAGGCACATACATTGCTTCTGGCCCCACACTAGGGTACCCTGTGTGGGGTAAGAACACGACGTCATAAAGGTACTCGTACCTAACTAGATCATCCGTACGTGTGTATAACTTTAAATAAAAAACAAGCATTTATATACAGGCACATACATTGCTTCTGGCCCCACACTAGTGTACCCTGTGTGGGGTAAGAACACGACGTCATAAAGGTACTCGTACCTAACTAGATCATCCGTACGTGTGTATAACTTTAAATAAAAAACAAGCATTTATTTACAGGCACATACATTGCTTCTGGCCCCACACTAGGGTACCCTGTGTGGGGTAAGAACACGACGTCATAAAGGTACTCGTACCTAACTTGATCATATGAATTTTATATTCGAAATAGTGACGAAAATAATTGCTCAACAGTGATAATGATTAAACTAATGCCATTTTAACCTTTTTGGGGTTTCAATAATTTTCAATAAAGTTACAGTGTTGTATAGGCAACTATTAGAAATCTGAAATGAGTTTTTTTTTTATGAGAAAGACCACTGACTATCCACATAATAATGATATAAATAATACTCGATGTTTCCCAAAATCGCTCTCCAATAGTCATAAAGCAATGTCAATTTATCCCCATAACAATGGCCCCTGTCGCGATTACTTATAAATAAAACACGACAATAGAGGAGAATAAACAGCGCCCTCTGTGTTGTCACTTGCGCAGCGTCAGGTTTTCGACTTCAATAATGTGCAATGTGCAATGAGAGGGTGGCCTCGTAGGACCCAGAGTGTGGACCCTATTAGAAGTTATGAAATGTAGGTAGACCATATTCGGATTAGGAAATATTAGTAGAATCACACGACAAAGTAGTTCATAGCCATGATTTAGTTTTGTTATGTTAAATTATTGATTTATGATCTGTTTTTCGTATTTTCAAACGATAACAATTTAAATGACCACCAAAATAATTGTTTCATACTCAAAATGGGTAAATGCTCAACCATCAACTTTTCCCATGTTAACCTGGTTTGCCGTAAGAGATCTCTTATCAGAGATAAGCTTGCCTTTGTACACTTTTTTATGTAACTTATTTTTTTGTATGATTTGTGTGCAATAAAGAAATTATGAAATGGTACCCAAAATGGTTGAATGATCACCAAAAGTTGCAGAAAATATCAGGGCAAAATACTGCGGTAGCTTAGGTGAAGGGTAAAGGGGGTCAGTGAAGCGAAACCCCCTTTATCCTTCGTGTTAGGTTGAACATGTAAGAACAACAAAAATACTTAAAACATAAACTTCAGAACACAAAACATAAAAGAAGTTTGGTGATAATTTATCCAAACACTATTTGGTGGTCGTTTACTGATTCTGGCGGTCGTCAAACATACCTTTATATCATGATGACTAGATATTAGATATATGGAACCTCTCGCCATATCAAAATACAAGACTCGCAGCTTTTTATTCTACAAGTATGTATAGTAAGAATTATCTACAAATAAGTACAACAGGTTTGAGGTTTAAAAATACAAAACCTTATTACCCATAGAAATAAATTATCTACCTTATATTGATCTGTCACGTTCATACTTAAATATGCAACTTGCAACTGCAAAAAACAAGTACCAATATTGCAACTGACAATAAACTAGCACATTACAATAGTTCTGCAGGGTCCAACACAAACTCCACACAGCCCTGAGCCAATTTTCTGTTCTCGTGTTTGATTTCAACAGAATTTGACGTAAGCGGGGGAGACATCTTTGTTAGTATTTTTTTTTCACTTTTCTATTTATTAACACTTGTACCTTCTGCGACTGATTGGAGTGGTTGCTCTCTGGTGTTTTTTCTCTGTTCTCTCTAGAGCAAAATGGGGTTCTTTCATTCAATTATCAATGGTTTGTTTACTTTCACCTGTCCCCTTATTCGCTGCCTGAAGTCTACCGATAAATAATAATAACAATAATACCTTGAACACCATTTACACACATTGATCTAGCCTCAAACTAGGATTCCCTGTATCTTGGGTACTAGACAACGATACACATAATTATTTAGATAAATATTATACTTAGATAGATAAACAATCATGACTAGGATACAAACATCCGTTCTCATCAAACAAATATTTTCCCCCACCGGGACTCGAACCCGGGACCCTTGGCTTCGTAGGCAGGGTCACTGCCGACTCGGCCATTCGGGTCGTCACATACATTACGTACATACGTCGGATACATTAACAGTAACTTGTATGAGACACAGCCGGTCGACATATTCCCAGATGCGGTTGCACTGGCTCCCGTGTTGCCCCGCAGCGGTGCTCCGCCCGCCGTGAACGGGAACAAAAGAGTTTAATCATTTCAACTTTAGCTACAGTCTATTTCATCACTAGACCAAAAACAACGTTTGATCCCGAACCAATACACTTTAATCGTAATAATGGACTTGCCTTTACAGATATAGAAAACAACGTTGCGCCAAAATGCCCCTTAAGCTCCGTGTAATAAGGGTGATTTTTAGCGGTGTGAAATGGGACATACTGTGAGGGGACAACGCTTTTGAGTCTATAGTGTCCATATGGAGCATGTATGGCGTTACGCCCCGCTTGCTTCGTATGGGACTCAGAGTAGGGTATGCGTCAGAGCACAGTATACAGGGTGACATTGAATCAGCTGACCAATATGTTGGGGAATTAAAGAACCCATTATTATGAACAACTTTTCCCTAGAACTTTATGGTATTTTTTTGGGTCTCCTTTTGTAACCTCCAATCAGCTGATTGGGTCAGTGAACAGTAGTAGGATTATAATATTTTTTTTCATGTGCGACCATATGTTCCTTTGGGAAAGTTATTCCAAAATATGGTCGGTAAAAAGTCTTCTGTATTAATATTCCGTCTCGGGTCTCCGACTTTATAATAAAAACACGATTTTAGATATATATCCGATATACTTATACAAACTGTTAGAAGCTAGTCGAACACGTAATTTACAGGTGAACTTAACCACTAACATCAGCTAAGGTTGCTATTTCAGAAAAAATATCTCAAAATTTTACAATCCTTGCGGGTTAAGCAACATCTGACTGAGTTGGGTACTGGATGGGTGTCCCGATTCTGTCTGGTTACTGTTTCGGGCCCTTCCATGTCTTGCATGACACGTTAAGGTATCGGTTCCGGCTACCTTGCTTTGAAACAAACATCAATCGCTGATTTTCTAGTACAATATCAATGGATATATATCCGATGATATATATCTCCGAACCCTGGTTGTAAGTGGCAACTGATAATACGTCACCGAATTAGGTTGTTAGGTGGGAAGCGGAGCGTCATGCCTTCTCGTTTATACTTTGGTATAAACTACGATAACATGACGCGCAAATGACAATGCCACAGATATCGAGAGATAGGCCCTTGGCGCTAAGCTTGTATCGGAACCAGTGTCGCCGAAAACTAAGAACACGCATACATTTACACCACTCGTACATCAATCCCTCCGCTTTTATTGGTCAGTGCAATGTCATGCACCTATCGTCCGAACACACCCACTCTACCGCAGGTATACTAGCTAGCCGAGCTAGTGTTGGGACAATGCAAGGACAGCGTGTATCATCGATCGATTATAATTTATAGACACTGGTATAGACAGTCGCATACAATGCCGGGTTCTATAAATAAAATAGTAAATTGTTTGTAAATACGACATATTTATACGACATACGAGACCCCTTGGCCTCTCTTCTTTTTTCAACAGAATCCTTACAGCTAGAAAGAGAGGCAAAGAGGTTTCTGAAGGTAGAATAACTGTGAACTCTTCGGACCTGACTGAAAGCATCGGAATTTCCGATCAATACTTATAACACCCCATTATCCTTCGTCGGGCGA
Organism: Argyresthia goedartella; assembly: GCA_949825045.1. NCBI lineage: Eukaryota > Metazoa > Arthropoda > Insecta > Lepidoptera > Argyresthiidae > Argyresthia > Argyresthia goedartella. Next base: position 18,984,368 of record OX463833.1, on the reverse strand, counting down.
GGTTTTAAACAAACTTAAAATCTAAACTGCCTGTTTGGCAATCTAACTAAACTATATTAGTAATTGCGGAATGATAAAATCTATCGATTCAAAAACATAATTCTCCTATCACTATCCCCATCACTATATGTCGTCTCTGTGTGCGTGTAACAGTTCGCCTCCGTATCACGATGCATCTTTGCTTTCTTACTTAGATAAGTGTGAAATATTCATTGTATGTTAGCTTGGCAATAAGTAGTGAAATTAAGATACAAAACAAGCAATGTATAGTAAACTTAGCAAGAACAACATGACATTGTCACTTTAATGTCAATTCGTGACGAATTTTCCGCGAATGATGTTTTCGTAATAATGTTTATTTCTTGTGTTTTAAGAAGAAATAATAGTTGGAATGAGACTTATAAGTGATATGAGACACCGGCGTTCTTGGAGTTCACAATCTCGCTTCTATTTTGCACGTGAGTATTGCACAGGTCGGCATTTTCGAAAAACAATTCGTCACTGCGTTCGCCCGGTGACTACCGAGAATTTTTAATATCTAACCTGTCGGAGCTACATTTGTTCGCACGTGCCACGCCCCTCAACCTATCTCTCGATATCTGTGGACAATACCAATGTATCTCACGTATGACACAAGGTTCATTGTGTTCATGTTATCGTAGTTTATCTCTACGCGCTCATTTCAAAATTGCGATCCAATTTTCAATACTCCAGTAACATCTAGATTAAATAGTATCTGTGTGAAATCACTCCTAACCCCAACTTACTCTGGGTATTAGAACGACGTTTAACCACATTTTTGATAGCCCTTATAGTAGTTTATGTGACTGATACATAATGGTGGGCATTAAAATTCGAGAGTTTATAATTTCACTCGAGGGTTTTAATGCCTAATTATGTACAGTTACATACACTAGTTTTTCTACACAAATATCGTAAGGTCTTTTTGATGTGTTCAGGAACCGCATGTTCGACCGGCATGGTGGCATTGATAATTGCTCTGCACTTGTTTAGCTTGTTCAGTAGTACCAACTTCACAGACAAACTAGGGGCGGCACGCAGGCGAGCGTCGGCGTTCCAAATTTGAATGTCATAATTTTCGAAAATTGATGCATTATGGTATTAATATTTAGATAAGAAATGAGTTTTTACCAAGTAGTATACATTATGCTGGTCGTAACGTGCGGTTTTTAGACGCAGTAACGAGGGTTTATGATACGTGTGTAGATAAATATATTTAAACCCCTCTTCAATATATTTATTGTATGGTCTCTGCGCAAGTTCCAACACTCTGCGACATTGCAATGTCCCAAAATAGGGTTATCGTGACACGGATTGTACGACGATTACACGGGATTAGTGATCATCGATTTACATCGCGACATGCTGTTTCATTACCAGTAAGAGGGCCTTCATGTGTTATTATATTATGCTGCATTGGCTTGATTAAAGGAATTATTAAGAGATATTAATACCTTAAGGGGATACCTCGACCGTGCAGCGGTCCCCGTCACTCCAGGCGGAATGACTCCGCAGTGTGAGAGGGACAGAATCGGGGTTAATGACAAAAAGTTGGTTTTAAATTGATACAAAATCAACCAAAATAGCTATGAAAATTTCTTTATTAGTAATTTAGGTATTGTCAAAGCCAACATAATAAATATTTTTGAATTCTGTATGCTATTCCAATTTGTCAGAAATTCAAAAAAAGTGTAAATTTAGACCTCATATCAATAATTATTTCTATCGAGCGAAATTCCTTCAATCGCGTTCCTGTTATTACAAATTCTAGAAAAAGGTCCCAAATGTTTTATATTAATTTGTTAAAATTGGGACTTCTTTTGAACTAGACTGTCCAAATCAACTGGAAAATGGCCCAGAACAATGGCACTTTAAATGAAATAAACAGGCTCAGAAACATTTAGATACAATAACACAGCGAAAACTAAAATAAAGAAAATAAATTAGAAGTAAAAAAATATTTTTACATAAAGGTTTCATTAAAATGCTCTAAAAAGAAGAAAATAAAATTTAAATTGAATGAAACCCATCAATTAATTATTACATAGCTTGCTGCGAGATTTACTTGTGTAGATGTAGGGTAAGTGACCCAAGTATTCTAGAATACGATCTACGAATCCTAAATTTAATAAAAATAATGAAGGAAAATTATTTTATTAAAGGAAATTTATTGACCAATTACGAAACTACAGGGGGGGGGGGGGGGGGGGAAATGATTCAAGGCCTCTTCACTGGAAGCTACACCTCACCATCAAACCAAGAACTCTCGTATCCTTTGAATTACAAGCACTAAAGCCATCATCAAAAGCAGCGAAGTACTCTCCGCTAGCGAATCGAACCTCGTGATTCGATTAATCGATCTGAGACAATGAAAGGGTGCGGCTCGAGTGTAGAGAATCGAATTATGTGCTCGATTCGATGCCTGCTTATACGGCCCTTCAGGATTGGACTAATGGCAATATGGCGGGAGTGATTTTGTTCTTTTTGGGGTTATTAAAATAATTTGTAGTAGTTTAGTGTTGCAATCTCGTTTGCAGCTCGATCACGAAAAATTTCGCATCGAATAAGCTAGCGGAATCAACTGTGATGACGATATATGAGTTTGATCTTCGTAGGAATTTCTAGCGTCCCAATAGCGGAATCATTTTGGTACACTTACATATTAGTCTTTGCACTTATTTTCAGATTCCCCCAAGCATTTTTTTTTTTTTTTTTTTTTTTTTTTTTTTTTTTTTTTTTTTTTTTTTTTTTTTTTTTTTTTTTACTGTAGATATTTACATATACTTAGCAAACGTCATTTTTTGCCTCTTCTCTACATTGGACCACTGTGGGAGAAGAAGGGCGTAGAAACTCCCACAGATTTATTTTTAGATCTCTTTTAAAAATAGGTTGTGCTTAACTAATACAAATATGAAAAATTTAATTGTTATGATTAATAAGCAGGAATAAATAATTACAAAATTATTAACAGCAAGGTCTGTGTTGAGCCAGATTAACCCCATACAGTCCTGTCATTTAAGTAATCTTGAACATTGTAATATCCCTTTTTCGACAAAGTCACTTTAACATGCTTTTTAAATTGCTCAAATGGCAATTTCAAAATCTCCAGAGGTATCTTATTGTAGTAGAGAATGCACTGACCCTTGAAAGAATTGCTAACCTTCGCGAGTCTAAAACGGGGCGCACATAGTCTGTGATTATTTCTTAGGTTAACATTACAGCTGTCGCTAAGTTTGGAAAATGTTGTAAGGTTCTTGCGTACATACATTATATTTTCGAAAATAAATTGACTAGCTACTGTTAGTATGTCAATTTCTTTAAAAAGCTCTCTTAAGGAGTCTGTTCGTTTTAAATTATAAATTGCTCGAATAGCTCTTTTCTGTAAAATAAAAATAGTTTGAATATCCGCTGCTTTCCCCCACAACAAGATACCATAGGACATCACACTATGAAAGTAACTAAAATATACTAGCCTAGATGTAGCCACATCCGTGCTTTGTCTGATGTTCCTAACAGCGTAAGCCGCAGAACTTAATTTACCAGCCAATTTATCTATGTGGGGTCCCCACTGCAATTTACTATCAATGGTTATTCCAAGAAACTTCGTATCATTTACCAATTCTAACGTGCTGTTGTCTAACACCAAACTGGTCTCAACTTGCCTGACATTTGGAAGTGAGAATTTGATACACTTGGTTTTACCAGCGTTTAACAATAAATTATTAACTGTGAACCAATTCAAGGTTAAAGACAATACACCATTAACATCATCAAAATCTCCTTTTTGTCTTTCAATTTTGAAGACCATTGAAGTATCATCAGCAAACAACACTATGTCAGTTAATTTCTCCACCATGAAAGGCAGATCATTAATATATACCAGGAATAAGAAAGGGCCTAATATGGAACCTTGTGGAACGCCAATTTTAACACCCGATCCATCAGATTTTACGCACTCTGTCTATGCACTCACTAGAGGATTTCCCATATCATGCCTTTTGAAGCCAGCCAATAATTACCTACGCAAGTCACACCGATACAAGCTGCCCTTTTAGTTTGTTAGTTAGTTATATTTCACTCTTTCAGAATTTCACAGTCTAAAAATATGCCAGTATGCTAACTATACCTCCATAGAGCGATCCCGCCTATCGCTCGACGAAATTAAAATATCAGTTTGAATAATTCGAGGATTAAACCGGGGTTGGTATTCGGGTTTCACATGAAACTGAGGCATTCCACACGGAGCCACAAAAGTACCTGCCAAATAATGTGGCAATAGAGGTCATTCACTGACCTTTACCACAATATCGCAAAATGTAATTTATTGTTCGCTAAATCTGTCGCTTAGCATACAGACCTATCGCAAACTGACATCGCTAGAATCTCGTAGTACAAGTTGTCCCGTAGGCCTTGCACCACGATAGTTGGCGACACCAGTTTTGCGATTGGTTTGTACGGTAAGCGACAGAATTAGCCATCATTAATTGGGTTTTGGTGACGGACCTCTATTGTGTGAATGACATCTATTGCCACGTAATTTGGCAGATAGTATAGAATGGAACTAAACCGGTTGCAACTCAGGTCGCTGACTCATACAAACTGCACTGAGTAACATTCGAGTCCACAACCAGTAGCGTTGTGTGCGGCGTCCCACTTGATTGCACAGGAAGTGACTTAAAGTTAAAGTAATTTGCGTCGCTGATGATTGGTTCCTTTTCAGTATTTTCATGTTACTCGGTTTCAAGTTTTAACTTCTATCTTGTGGCCGTGAGAACGTGCTTGATATTTGCTTGAGACTGATATTGATCAAGCTGTTTCCTGGAATTTTGTAATCGATTAAATTATTCGCCTCGACTCCAACGAACTCGAATACTCCGATCGTAGCGTTCCCGCCCCCCAGCGACGAAGGAGGACATTTTTAATTTATTAAAAAAAAACCTCCGAAATTATATTTGATTGGAGGCAATATTTGCTTTTTATCAACGGCCGGCTCTGTGACACACATCTGGGCTGGGCGGGACATTACATCGATTGAGTTGTACAGTCAACTGCTTTTAGGGTGTTTTGACCCCCTGGTCTGACTTTATAGCATTAGGTATCGGCTTTAGACTTTAAAATGTAAATTTATTGAGAAAGCGAGACATTTACTACGCCATGAGCGCAGAAAGCGAAGGTTCTTAGGCCTGTATTAATAAACCGCTCTCTGCTCTGAGAGTTGTTTCAGCTGTCACAATGACGGTTTTGCCATAAGACGGTTTGACGACCCGAATGGCCGAGTCGGCAGTGATCCTGCCTACGAAGCCAAGGGTCCCGGGTTCGAGTCCCGGTGGGGCAAATATTTGTTTGGTGAGAACGGATGTTTGTATCCTAGTCATGATTGTTTATCTATCTAAGTATAATATTTATCTAAATAAGTATGTGTATCGTTGTCTAGTACCCAAGATACAGGGAATAATAGTTTGGGACTAGATCAATGTGTGTAAATGGTGTCCAAGGTATTATTATTATTATATCAAATCTGTCATTTTCCCGATCTGCTGCTCCCGAGAGCTGATAGCGGTTTATTAATACGGGCCTCAGTCTTTGACGAAACCCTTATTTGGGGAAAATTTTTGAGGGTATGTGCCTCCGCCGACCCTTATGGGAAAAGGCCTGGCGTTATCTGAGGCAATTTTCAGTTGCGAAAAAATCATAAAAAGAACCAATAACTCTCGTTTAAGATGTTAGAAACCTCTAAAATTTTAATTATATCGTAACAAGCCCGCACTGAATACAACAACACAGATAAGCTACCAAAAAACATCCAAACAACCAACTGTCACCAAAAACACCACACGATTATCATGTTATTCTGCCCACCGCCTCTACACATTTATCATCAAGCAGCAGCATTAGGGGGTGAGCTTGCACGATAAACGTCACCTGCCATTAAATCGAGCGCGCATCATTGACAAAACACAAATTGTATTGGGCCCCGCGTGGGGTCCAACCACCCCATACGAATATGAATAAAGTTTTCGAGACGTTTTTTGGGTCGCAAGTACTTACGCTGTTGTTTTTGGTGATGGATAGGAATAGTGGCACTTGTTGCGAATGAGTTTAGACTCGAGAAGGTTAGCAATTGTTTCAAGGGCCAGTGCATTATCGACTACAATAAGATACCTCTGGAGATTATGAAATTGCCATTTGAGCAATTTAAAAACCATGTTAAAGCGACTTTGTCGAAAAAGGGATGTTACAATGTTCAAGATTACTTAAATGACGGGACTGTATGGGGTTAATCTGGCTCAACGCAGACCTTCTGTTAGTAATGATATTCTTGTTTATTAATATATATTTTTTTCTTCATATTTGTATTAGTTAAGCACAACCAATTTTTAAAAGAGATCTAAAAATCAATCTGTGGGAGTTTCTACGCCCTGCTTCTCCCACAGTGGTCCAATGTGGAGAAGAGGCAAAAAATGACGATTGCTAAGTATATTACCTATGAATATCTACAGTAATAAACTACTTTGACTTTGAGTTTGTTTTGTAATTTAAATTGAGGGACTTTTACATAATATCAAAACTATCTATCCAAACGGAAACCACCACCATTAAGTTCATGTGTTAAAGTGGGTGAAGCGGGTGTAAAAGGATCAGCAAAAACGCTTTATGTATACTCAAGTTTATGTTTTAAGTATTTTTTGTTGTTTTTGCGTGTTCAACCTAACACGAAGGATAAAGGGGGCTTCGCTTTGCTCACACCCTTACCCTTCACCTAAGCTACCGCAGCATTTTGCCTTGATATTTGCTGCGCGATCAGTATTTTTGATGTGCAGTTTAATATTTCCCGTGCATAATGATGATCACTCGCCAAAAATGGTCAGCTAATTAAATGTCACCCTGTTTGTCTACATTTTCGCACTGAGCTGAGGATACTGGCTGACAATCCCCGGGTCTATCAAGTTATCCTAGTGTGGGGCCAGGAGCTCCATTTTTGAATCACTCGCCTCGGAAGCGAGCGCTCGCCAAGCGTCACGATTGGTAGAGACTAGTTAAATCGAGTGATGTGAACCAATCGTTGCGCTTGGCGAGCGCTCGCCACGACGCGAGTGATTCAAAAATAGAGCTCCGGAAGCAATGTAGGGGTATGTTTAAGCTACTTACCCACTCCATTCATTCCTATGTAGCCGGCAGATTCTTCACTTCCTAGCCATACTGCTCTGTGCTCGCAAAGAGTTTTATTTCAAAAGAGCACTCAAAGAGGCCACCTCTCACTTAATTACGGATCCCTGATTCGATTAACATAATAAGTTGCGCGAGAGACCCCTGATGTATCATATGGGGGCGAGGCCGGTCGGTGTGAAAATTAAATCAAAACATACTTGAAAAAATTGCACTTTATGCCGCTTGTTGGGGATGTTTTTAGGGTTCCGTACCCGAACGGGACCCTATTACTAAGCCTCCGCTGTCCGTCTGTTCGTCTGTCACCGGGCTCACCGGGTCAACCGAAATTGGTAGAGCTGAAATTTTCATAGATGGTGTATTTCTATTGCCGCTTTAACAACATATTGTAAAAGTAAAAACATACGGGTTTTTAAGAATTAAAAGTAGTTCCCAAGCAAGAGATTAATTGTATGGCCTTTTCTTAGCGTTTTTGTTTCATTGGTTTATCTGTGAAATTACCTGGACTTTCCCGATATAATCGGAAAAGATCTTTTATTGCGGGTATTGAGTTGTTTGCTTAGTTATTTGTCATTGTTCGATTAATAATTGCTCATTCGAATTATGTATAATATATAATCAAGCTTTTATTCATACGGTATTTGATTTTACTTCTGTCAAAGTTACTAAATTTCTATCCACTTCCGGTTTCAGTGAGCAAAGAGTTTCGTGTACCTGAGTAAGTTCAATACTTACATATACTATATAGCACAAAACTCTTTTTCAATATTTCGATGTACGGCCTTAAATGTGGTCCCACCTAGTATTTAATTTTTATTATTATGAATTAAAAAGGTATGCTGTCAATTTACGTTTTTCTTTGTACATGGCACGCAACCGTTCGTGGCGGTTACGACGCCCTACGACGACTCGCACATGAACGGTTTTATTTTAAATTCGCAACTGGCAATGTGTATTACCCAATAGGCACAATCGCCTAAATTTTACATATTTACACATCAAAATTAAACAAAATAGTTTCGGACGTGATCACGTAACAGAGAATTTCCCCAACAACGTTAGGCCGCCCATTGCTAACTTATACGAGTACAAAGTCAAACAAAATATATACTTTCGCATTTATAACATAACAAACATAACATTTACATACAGGCACATACATTGCTTCTGGCCCCACACTAGGATACCCTCTGTCGTGGGAGCCAGAAATAGCGACGTCACACGCATATAAACATCCAAGAACCTGGGGGTTTATTTTACCCCCAGCCGGGGATCGAACCCGGGACCTCTCGCATGGCAGGCAGTGCCACAACCGCTGCGCCACAGAGGTCGTCTTTACTTTACTGTACTTTTAAGTATGGTTTAATTATAGTTAAAAACTTAGCGTCACGCCTATTCCCATAGAGGGTGGCACAGTTGTGCCCACGTCCAGCCAGCTATGTAATATCTCATAAAAGTAGGCACCTTACTACTTTATAAAATGATTATGGATTTATGGTAGTTATGGAGATTATATTTGACCCTTCCACCGAACATCTCAATCCGCCTAGTTTCACCGTCACAGATCATCCACAGTTAAATCAAATTTGTGAAAACCGCCCAATTTGCGAGCGTCTGCCCACCACGCTTCGACAGAGTCGCTATAATACCGGATACCGCATAAACACAGTTTTGGGCACGTGTCACTATATTGGGGCCCTATAATGCTAGCAAAATGGCGCTTCAATGGCACTGACGCTGTCGCAGTTGGTTGGTTAAATCAGACAGTTAACGAACTCTCTAGACTCTTAATTAAATACCGACGTTTAACCACGTCACTAGCATTTTGATTTAAATAAAGCATCGTCGAAAAAGTTTAACAATCTGTCTTACCGAAAGCCGGCGTGTTGGAAAACAAGATGGCGTCACGACTACAGTTGATTTGTCCAGCTTATATCAGGGCAAAACATTTCGGTAGCTTAGGTGAAGGGTAAAGGGGGTGAGCGAAGCGAAGCCCACTTTTACATTCGTTTTAGGTTGAACATGTAAGAACAAGAAAAATACTTAAAACATAAACTTAGGTACTCATAAAAAAATATATATTTGTTGCCTAGGAACGTTTACACAACTTGTTAAACGTTCCGTTTAACGAGTTGTCTCACTTGTCTGACGGGATTTTAGTGACTTGGTTAAACGTCGGTATTTAATTAACGGTCTAGAGAGTTAGTTAAGTGTCTGATTCAACCAACTAACTGCGACAACGCGACGACGACGGTCAACTATGCTACTCCACCAAGACAACTCGACGCCGGCGCCGGTAAGGCATATTCCGTCTCATACACACAGCTGTGAAACAAATAATGCTTCAAGGTGTATGCTGGTGCCTGCCACACTATGCTCCTCGCTGTGCCGCGATGTTGCCCGCCTGGCCACACACTGCTCTAACCGCGCAATGAATCGCGACGCCCGATTTGGCTACTGACCGATACTGCTGGTCATTTGACTCCCACAAAAAAAAATTGCCGACGTAACAGGGAGCGGTAGGCAGAAAGAGGAGCTTGAGGTGGAGGTGGCCACATTACGTCTCCGCCACCTTTCCTCGTCACTTCCTACGCTACTCGACGAGTGTCTGGCAGGGGACTTAGGCATGAGATGGAAGATACCCGATAGGCGTATATGTCACCGGAAAATAATACGATCCGCAAGTTTGTAAATTTCCTAATTTTTTTCCGCAAATTTATAAATATTCTAACCTAAGCTAACTTAACGTAACATAACCTAACCTAACCTAGCCTAATATAATCTAGAAGGAAGTTTATAAATTTCCTAGGAAATTTATAAACTTGCGGATCGTATTATTTTCCGGTGACATATACATATACTGACTGGCGTATAGTTGGCTCGGTGGAGCACTGCTAAGTATCAAATGTCTGTCAGTTTTGTAATTCCTTTCGCTTTGGTGAATATATTTATAGGATTAGCACGACTGCCTACCATGCGGGTGGTCCCGGGTTCGATCCCCGGCTGGGGATACAGAAAAAAACCCCAGGTCTTGGATGTTTACATGTGTGAGACGTTGTTGTCTCTGGTTCCAACGTCAAAGGGTATCCTAGTGTGGGACCAGAAGCAATGTATGTGCCAGTATGTAAATGTTTGTTTCCCAATTACCTCAGTCCCTATCTTTAACCGCTCAACACCTGGACCTGGACCTGGACCTGGTCATGAGCCATCACGATTTAGAACCTTATGCCATAGTAATAAAATTCAAAACCTATAACGGTAGTTGTACGTCGTATATACGTCACCGTGAGATAGTCAAAACAGTTAGTTGAGAAACGGCTTGTGTTTAAACGATTACCAAAAACGCACCTATTTTACTACCAATAAATTCAAAATGACTGCCAGAATGGATAAAAGTCCACCAAATTGTGTTTTGTGTACTTAAGTTTATGTTTTAAGTATTTTTGTTGTTCTTACATGTTCAACCTAACACGAAGGATAAAGGGGGCTTCGCTCCGCTCACCCCCTTTACCACCATTTTGGGTAGGAAAAAAATATTTTGGTGATCATTATATTTGTTGCCCTAATAAACTAACGCGTTAGTTGATCTACTATCGACAGATTAGTAAACCAGAACGACAGGGTTTAGAATTTACGTTTCTTTTGTTCTTACATGTCAACCTAACAACTTTCACGTAAGCTGCCGCAGTGTTTGCCCTGGTATTTCGTTTTCAATTCAAGTTTAAACCAGTTTACTATTTAACGGTTTTAACCATTAGTTTATCAACTAACGCGTCATTTAGTAAGCAGTACGCTACAGTTTACTATCTGTCGATAGTTGACCAACGAACGAGTATAAAAACGTTAGTTTATCAACTAACGGTTTTGACAATCTTACGGTGACATATATACGTTTCCAGGCAGCAAGGGGATGATAGCGTAAAGCGATTATAAATAATTGATACCTAAAGTAGACCGTTGTCATTGTCCCGCAAGACCCAGGTCACCCTAATTTGGGAGACACGGGAACCACTTCCGTCAATGACTTGTTTTGCTAAATAATTGTTTTATTTTCATTTTTAGTACTTTCACTACAGTCATTGACCCAGCATTTTGCCAGCAGCATAGGGGCCCTGAACCGACGCAGCCGGGTATCGAACCGCACATCCCCAGAGACACGACATCGACACGCGACTGGGTCACGTGGGCCTATTTTTTCGACCATGCCATTCGGATGTTCGATTTATTGATCCTCGAGGAGCTCACTGGAATTCTGAGAAGTTTAGCGACTTTTTTGCGTGTTTACCGAATTTCCTGTTCATTTGATTCTGTTTCTACCAGAAGTTCTTTCAGATTGGAAGTCAGAGGTTCAGGTACTTGTCTTTTACATTGTCCTTAATATCATCATTTACCTTAGTGTACGAGTTACTAGCGCATTGCCTGTCTGAACTCTAAACCAACCAACTCCAAGTCAAAACTCAAATAATTTATGGCAAATAGGCAAAAAATAATGCACTTTTACAAGTCAAACACTTGCTTAAATACTTGGATAAAACTAAAATATAAATCAAATATGATGAACTAAACTACATGAGTACATGACTAATTAATTATCCTGCTGGGACGCAGAGAACCTAAAAAGGAACTTTTATGGCAGACGTCAATTAGAGTACTGAAGATTCTATTGTAGGCATTTGTGGGGCAACAACATACAATTTGCCTTAATTGTTATGACATTATTTTTTCTTTTCCGGCCAGCAGACAAGTGGGAGGGTTAGGGATTGAAAAAGGAACTCTCTCTTTCAAGTGGTGATTCATGGCTGAAACTCGCACAGGAAAAGGGATCTCCATAAACTCTACCAGTTACAGTTACTAAGCTTCAGAGAAGATAGCACCAAGAAACTCTATGGGGATGTAATTTTTTCAATTTTCGTAATAATTTTCGCTATCACGCGCAACATCGCGCTATACAGAATGAAACCTATAACTACTGGACGGTTAATAAGTAATATGTAGTAATATTATATTAAATTCGAATATCCTTTAACCCTTTAATTTGATTCCCAACACGGCCCTCTTAAAAACATACTTTTTAATCCTTTGCCCTCTAGATGGCGCCATATTGAATTTAGTGTGACGTCACATAGTCTGTAAATAGTGGACGGTTAAGACGCTTCGAACGATACCTCAGTCATTAGCCAAATTCCGATAGTTTGTAACATACATAAATAGATTGTTGGCTTATTCGTAGTCGGTTAAAAATGAAGCAACGCATAAAAATCGCGCAAATAAAATCAATCTTAATATTTTGCCAACAACTGGCAACGCCCCCAGAGTGCAGTGCGGCACAACAGCTCAGCGGCACAACAGCTCAGCGGGCGGCGCGCCGCGGCGGGCGGCCTCTGCTGATTGAGCTGTACGGTGGGGGGGGGGGGGGGGGGGGATGCTGGCCAGATGCTGTGTGGTCAATTGAGCTGATTGATGGCTGAGTAAGGGTTGATGAGGGGTCAGATAAAGCTGCGAGGCTCACGAGAGAAAACTTGGGTCTTGGACGATTGTATGGCTGGGACGTCGGTGTTTTCACGACAAAGTGTATCAGAGGTTTGGCCTACCATTAGACAGTTATTCTATTATTTGGGTGACAGGGGGCTAGCTAATCGCCACAGCTTTTGAGATGTGAATGTCTCCTCATTATGTGTTCTAATCCGAGGCTTCAATGTAGTCCGGTATATACATTCCTGGGAAACCAACAAATATTTAAAAAATATTGCTTATCGAAATTATTTGCAAAAGCCTCGTCAATATCACCATAGTCCGATAGTTTGAACAGTTATATTAATAAACTAATATAATAAATAACTCCCGAACTAAATAAGCATTTTGACAATTCATTAAAAGTATGTGAATTGACTCATCAGGAAAGTTGCGTACCTACCGTCAGTCATTGAGCTAGAAAACCATGGCATAGTTTATACATAAAGTCAAAGTCAAATTTATTTGTTTCTGTAGATATTTACATATAACTACTTTTAAAACATAATTTTTTCCTCTTCTCTACATTGGACCACTGTGGGAGAGCAGGATGTAGAAACTCCCACAGATTGATTTTTAGATCTCTTTTAAAAATAACTTGTGCTCAACTACAAATATAACACTATTAATTATTATAATTAATAAGCAGGAATAAATAATTACAAAATTATTAACAGCAGGGACTGTGTTGGGCTAGATTAAGCTAATGCAGTCTCATCATTTAAGTAATCTTGAACACTGTAATATCCCTTTCCGACAAAGTCGCTTTAAATTGCTCAAATGGAAATTTCAAAATCTCCAGAGGTATCTTGTTGTAGTAGAGAATGCACTGACCCTTGAAAGAATTGCTAACATTCGCGAGTCTAAACCGGAGCGCAACTATATCAGCAATTATAGCCTGTGATTATTTCTTAGGTTAGCATTACAGCTATCGCTTAGTTTGGGAAATGTTGTAAGGTTCTTGCGTACATACATTATATTTCCGAAAATAAATATATAAAATAAGTAAGTAAACAGGGCTCCCGTCGAATGATAACTAGGTACCTATATTACTCTTGCTCAAACGGTTGGGGTTCTCGCTTAGCGTCGGGCCAGTCCTGCATATATTGTCCGTCTATAAATATCTTGTGCACTGATCAAATCCTCACGGTCTACTAAAATAAGCTGCTCTATGTGCTCTACTCCATTTCTGTGTTGTTCAGCACACAGAAATGGATATTTTTCATATGCCCCTGTATATATTTTTCAAAACTGTGAATATATTTTTAAATAATTGTTTATAATGTGTTAATGTTTATGTAAGTATTCTCTGTAGTCTGTGTAAGTACTCTTGTTTTTGTAAAATGTTCTCTGTTAGTTTGTGTAAGTACTCTTCTTTTTGTAAAATGTGACGGTCACACGATTTGGTCTAAGGACTGTGAGTGTGGCACAGTGTGCAAATAAATCTTTAAATCTTTAAATATTTAAGTGTCTGAAAAAATAAGTGTGTATCATTGATTTCAAATAATCTTTAGCAATAACGATAAAACATGACAGGTGGCTACAAAAATAGATTCGCCGAACGCCCCAAATGATAGCAGCATACAACATAAACCATACCCATCAGTGACAGACAGACAGTATGACAGTCGTCACAGGGGACAAGCCCACTCGGTAACCGAACCTGTGTCCCTCGAGGGTACAGCGAAACCGCATTTGTGTCACGTGCCCTGTGCCATCGACGTCTGCGCAAATCAGATGTATCAGTTACAGGAACTGAACGGATATCAAGGTCTTTCATAGTTAGACAGAAAAAGAAAATTTATTTATTTATTTATTACCATGGAAAACCAACTGCAGTGATATAACTTAGATTAACTTAGAACTAGAAAGCCAATTACCGTTTTTCACTTATAGTATTAGAATATTCTTTGCGAGTATTTGCCTATAGTTGGGTACCTATTGATTGACAATTTTTAAGTAGTGATATTATTTTAAGTTTTAGGTTTAATTAGTAAAACTAATCAAAATAAAAAGTTGAATTTAGATAAGTACTTAATTAAATTAAAATACTTTAAGGATAAGCTTACAAATATAACAACATGATGACAAGTTATGTATATTGATTTTTACCAGTACCTACTATTCAGTTAAAAATAATTTAGAGGTTAGTAACCTCTTAACCGATGCTACGCTACTGTTAAATATATCGAAATCTAATATTTTCAAAGTACCGTTCAAGTTATTGCTTGCACGACAAATAAAGCTATTTTTTCTATAATTAGTATGGGTACTAGCTACTGGAGCTTGCGATAGGATTAAAATGACGTAAATTCCTGTTAGGAATGTTAAAACGAATCATACCAAGAATGTCAGGGCAGTGGATATTATGATTAATTACAAATTCCAAATTCAAAATGTCTTTATTACTGTAGATATTTACATATACTTAGCAATCGTAATTTTTTGCCACTTCTCTACATTGGACCACTGTGGGAGAAGAAGGGCGTAGAAACTCCCACAGATTGATGTTTAGATCTCTTTTTAAAAATTGCTTATGCTTAACTAATACAAAATATAATATTTAGTCATTATCATAATTAATAAGCAGGAATAAATAATTACAAAATTATTAACAGCAAGGTCTGTGTTGAGCCAGATTAACCCCATACAGACCCATCATTTAAGTAATCTTGAACATTGTGATATCCCTTTTTCGACAAAGTCGCTTTAACATGGATTTTAAATTGCTCAAATGGCAATTTCAAGATCTCCAGAGGTATCTTGTTGTAGTAGAGAATGCATTGACCCTTGAAAGAATTGCTAACCTTCGCGAGTCTAAACCGGGGCGCAAGTAGTCTGTGATTATTTTTTAGGTTAACATTACAGCTATCTCTAAGTTTGGGAAATTTTGTAAGGTTCTTGCGTACGTACATTATATTTTCTAAAAAATAAATTGACTAGCTACAGTTAGTATGTCAATTTCTTTAAAAAGCTGTCTTAAGGAGTCTGTGCGTTTTAAATTATAAATTGCTCGAATAGCTCTTTTTTGTAAAATAAAAATAGTTTGAATATCCGCTGCTTTCCCCCACAACAAGATACCATAGGACATGACACTATGAAAGTAACTAAAATATACTAGCCTAGATGTAGCCACATCCGTGTTTTGTCTGATGTTCCTAACAGCGTAAGCCGCAGAACTTAATTTACCAGCCAATTTTTCTATGTGGGGTCCCCACTGCAATTTGTTATCAATGGTTGGTACACCAAGTAGGTAGGATATAGGAAACGTTATCAACTAATACTACACCTAATAATTTAAACAAAAGGAACTTTACAAAAAAACGACTTCAATGAAACCCTATTTGATCAGCATTATATCGCAACCCAATAAATACCAAGATTTTGGTACCTTCCTAGTCCTGGTGGCCATTAGTTTCAGTTTCAGTTTCAGTTTATTTATTCATTAACAATACAAAGTACCCTTTGTAAGTCTCTGTCCACTATATTGCGACCATATTTTCAACCTTATGGCTTGGTAATAAACTCTAAAACTCTCTTATGTCTTATAAAGGGTTAAGGCGAACACGTTTCTGCCTAATAGCGTTTTGCAGGCGCTACTTTACGACAATAACAGTCGGAAAATAAGATTTCTGTTAACAGGAACTCCAATCGCTATGTCAAAGCTCAAACCTCGATGTAATAGTTTCATCATGAAGGTTTGCTGGATTGTAGCATATAATTGTAAACAAAATTTGACTCGTTTCGTAGGGTTCCGTACCCGAAGGGTGGCAAACGGGACCCTATTACTAAGCCTGCGCTGTCCGTCCGGCTGTCTGTCACCAGGCTGTATCTCAGGAACCGTGGTAGTTAGACAGATGAAATTTTCACGATGATGTATTTCTGTTGCCGCTATAACAAGAAATACTAAAAAACAGGATAAGGGGGCTCCCATACAACAATTCTTTCAATACCACATACAAACTTATTAATGCACTTGGCTACGTACATGGAGTGTGAAAGTAGCCGCACCAGTAACTTTGTAAACATCATTTTGCTTTGTAAAATCCAAACTATTCACCCCACACCATCCCTATCGTACGGAACCCTTCGTGCGCGAGTAAGACTCGCACTTGACCGTTTTTGACCTCTGTTGCCTCTTAAATTAAGCTGAGCGGTCACAGTTCATAAACTACTGGGTACAACCCTCGGAAGAGCTGTGATTTGTTATTAAGGAAGCCGTTTTAGTATTTGCAAAAACAAATGCTTTTCAATTTAAGTGTTGTCTAAGTTTAAATTGTAGCCAAAGAATAGCTGACTTTAACTTTGCATCGGAAATCGGCATCCTGCATTCTCGTAAACTGCAATTCAGATGATTTCAACATGTTGATGTTTGAAAGGTCGCCTGACACTCAATGCACTTATCTTATCTTAAAAATTGTTTTATAACACTGAGCATTTAAGTACACCTGCCTATGATCATCTAAGTTATGGAGCAATTGTATTTATGGACTAGTAATTTTATGCAGTCATAGTGTTGGCTTTTGACATTCGCGTAGAAGGGATACACTTGCCGTGAGTGGTCATATTTACATACCTGTGTTAAACATATAAAATAATAATTTAAACACCATTGGATCAGGCGTCACACTAGGCTTTATGGTGGGAAACAGAGACAGCAAGGTGTAGTCATATTTTAGGGGGTTGTGGGGACATACACTGTGAAACCGATTTGATCAGAGCAACTTTATTTTGAATTCTCCATTCATTTTGGACCGGGCGATCAGGTGGTGTGATCAGGTATTTGTCAGAATTATCAAGTTAGTTAGAGCTCCGTGGTCTAATGGGTTTCACGCTTGCTTCTCACACAGGAGATGCAGGTTCGAAACCTGAGCATGTACCAAGGAGATAATTATTTTATCTCAAGTACATTATCTGACGTTCCGTGTTTCGGATGACACATTAAGGCTATACCAAAAAATAATGGAGTTTTTTTCCTAATCCATTTACTTCAATACTTCAATAATAATAAAGTCAGCTATCTACAGATTGTATCAAAGTTTTATTAAATTAACTAAACATAAATTAAAGGAGACTGTCTAAGGTCTAGTTCCTATAACTATAATAAAAAACAATGACATAAATCCGCCAAACGCTTCGTCTACAGATTTGATTGTTGAGTTAAGGTTTATTGAGTATTTGATTAAGGATCTCAATATATAAATTTTCTCGATAGAATTTAATTACGAAAATACCTCTAAATTATTTAATTAGTTCCTGTAATTCTGAAATCCTAATTAATTTTAGTGCGTAATTGCACACAAAATGTGGATTTTATGTACTCGTTAACTCTCCTTGTAAATAGTTTTGACAAAATAGCGTAGTTTATTTTTAAACAATTTTAATGCGATTTTGTGGTGTGGTTTGAGTCTGTGCTCTCTTTTTTTCTTTTGTGGTAGGCAGTAATTAACGCTGACACTTTCGTTGAGATTCATATTCCCGCTTTTACATATCACCTTAAGCTGGCTACTATCGCTACGTGGTAGTTGTCGTATAACCCCTCCATCAACCCGCACTGAGCCAGCTTGGTGGAGTATGGCTTAACCTTACTCGTATCCGGGCAACGGCCCGTGCCCCTCGGTGGGGACATTAATGGGCTGCAATAGTTAATGGAGTGGAGTGAGTGGACCGCTGCTCAAATAAAGTGCCACTTAAACCGCGGTCGCTCTCATTTCCTGAGCGATAGGCGGGACTTGTCACCGTCAAACTTTAAGTTTCGGCTGCGCTTCCGGGCAATAGTCAGTCAGTCAAACGTATGGGAGTAAACCAAGCACATTCTTATTGGACTCAACATTGGCCCACTCAGGAACAATCCAAATAGTCCAATCCAAACATTAGCCCCTCAATTCTCGTATTATTTGTACTTATTCATAACATTAATGTCATTGTTGGACAGATCCCGCTGCGCTGTTGTGCTCTGATCAGTGTTCATTATGGAATTGCAGTTTTCCTTGTTGGAAATCGTTTTTGACAATTGGGTAGCCAAAGAAATGCAACGTTTCTGTAGATAATCGCAAGATAGAGTCACGCTTTTTCCTATACGGGAAGGCAGAGGCACGGTTGAAGTCCGCTATTCAATCGTCCATTTAGCGTAACAAGGGGCTAATAGGCATCTTTAGACATAGTGGAAGTACCATCAGATGTTGTCCGACGCCTTAAATGACGCAGCTCTAGAACGTTAGTATACCATAGTACTCTGTTTTTAATCACACTTATGTGAGTATTACATCGTAGATCAAACAAAGTCCGGGAAACATAACTGAACAATATCGAAACTGTGAGCGAATTTCACCATCCGCACAATTCAGCCGTAGCTCAACAAAAGGGGGAGCCCGTGGTGATTCGGACTTAGCCTGAGCGTAAGTGCCGTGCGAGCCGCCAGTTGGCGTCGTCGGTTCACGCGTCAGGCGGCGCGGGTTCGAGTCCCTGTCGCGGCACGTGGGAGGAATCACACCCGGACGGTGTTAATGGGGGGTGAAATCTGGACGGAGATTTTGAGACGTGTGATGCTGGTTTCATGGGAAATGTCAATGCTCACTTTTGGCGGGCACTTTGAATAATTCGATTGAAACTCGAAAAGTCTGTGTCATTCCAGTTCCACAGCCAAATCTGTTAATTAGTTTTAGCATTAACAAACACATACTATGTTTTCTTATTACAATATAATTAGGTTTGTTGTGCCCTGCATTTTGTTCGCGGCGGAATCAGCACGAAATCGGATCGGACAATCGAAAACAAGCCAATAATGCCCGACGTAACGTAAAGTGATAATCTTCAAACTAGCATCGCTAAGTAGTCAAGACATTGGGGGTCCCAGTTTATTTAGAGGGGTTATGCTTTGTATACAGAAGGGGCAGGCACTGAACCTCGACAATTGCCTAAAAGGTACACGTTACCAGACGATGTAGCGCCTTGCTGGTCTAAGCTGCTGCAGGCAGATAGATTGTACTTGAAACATCGACATAAAAATCATTATCATGATTAACCCACAATGGAGCCGCTGCTTCGACCTTTTATCAGTATTTTTCAATGTCAAACGCATCCTGCGAGATCACTTCGACTTGGTGATATCGTTGAATCATCGGGCAGGTGGTCTTCTGGTCACCACATTTTTAAAGATAAAAATAGTCATTTGTAAGAAACGTAACGGTGGTGCAGGTCAGTTAACTAAAGCTGACACGTTCGCAGCATGATGTTGATGATGTATAGTGAAATTGCATTAGTGTGAGACTAATGCAATTTCACTATACATCATCATCATCATGCTCAGCCCACATCAACCCCCACTGCTGGGAATGGGCCTCTTCTCTATAGCGCCAACCTCTACGGAAGTGCCATCCGCATCCATTGAGCTCCTGTCGACTTTAGTGTACCGTCGGACCATCGGGCAGGCGCTCTGCCCACTGGCCATGTTGCTTCCCTTGGCCACCACTTTGTGACTGCTTTGGTCCACCGTCCGTCATCCCGTCTAGCCAAGTATCCCGCCCATCTCCACCTCAGTCTCGATATCCGCTTAACTATATCTCCGATCTTCGTCTTCCCTCAACGAGACAGATGCCTAACATGGAACGCTCCATTTACTATAAATTATGTTTAAAAATGAATCGTTTTATTCTAACGTCGAAGTAGGTAAACAATCACAATAACGTGCGTCGATTGACACCTGAATCGAATGCAAAAAAGATCAGTCTATATATAAAAGCAGCAGCAAAAGCAAAACAATAGCTGTCTCCTACATACTCATAAGTTACAACGCGCACTAGAGAGACAGACAGACTATTCTTGATGCAGTCCAACGTGACGCCGCGCGCTTATTCACAGACACTACACAAGCAAGCAACCTGTAAATGTGTTGGACGTGCCAGCTTTAGTTAACCGACCAGTACTAATAACTACATTCGTAATAAATTACGAATGAAATAAAAATAAACTATTCTAAGACATTTCCGACGTGTTGTTGTTTAGCAAGATAACGTAACAATACTTTCCTATTGCGATACGTGACTAACTGTGTCTCCCAAACATCACTCTCTTTCGAGGGTGAATTTGCACAGTCCACCGCTGTGCCAGACAGTGAGGCAACATGTCCGCCCAACGCGTTAGAGCGAGAGGACAGATCAACCACTCGATAGCTCGTGCGCGACAGATTGGCGCGCACATGGCGCGAGCGATGCGCTTTTCGCTAGCTCTCCGCTAGGGATGTGATTGTGTGTCGATGATTTGATATCGATTACAACTAATTATCAAGGAAACAGCGTGAAGTGGGATGTCTCACCGGCTACATACATTTCTTTCTTAATTTTAAGACATTTCTCGTGAAACTGTGTCTTGAATCTTTATAATTCAGCAAGTTAAAAACTTTAAAAAAACCGACTTTAAAGCCCCTATTTCGTCCTCCCCTGTCGGGGTGCGAATGAAGTCGCAGCAAAAATTTCAATGATAAATTTTCATGCACACAGCATGAAAATTTATCATTGAAATTTTTGCTGCACGACGGAACCACAAACCAAAACGTCATCTGTGTATATATTTTTTGTATTTGTTGATTAAAAAAAGCGCTAAATCAAATTTGATATATTATGGCCAATATATATGGGACCACCTCTGAAGTATGGCCTTTGAATAAAAACAAGAATCATCAAAATCGATTCATAATAATTGACGGAGTAATCGCGTTACAAACACACAAAAAAAACTGACGAAAATCTCTTCCTTGTTGAAGTCGGATGAAAATAGGTAACTACGCTTTTTCTCACCTCTACTGGATGAAACTTTTTGACAGTGTATTTTAAACACTGTGTAATCTTATCTAACGTGATATGTTATTTGTATGTTCGCTCGAGCTATGCAAAGAAATAAATATAAATGTTTGACTTACCAGTCAAACATTTGTACCGCATTAGAATTGTAGTATTTATGTAGTTACATTGACATTATAATATACTAATGAATGACCCGTTTCACAAGTTATGTTATGGTATGGATTTTGACGACTTCCGTGGCGTTGCGGTTAGAAGCCCTGGGTTCGAATCCCGGCCGCATATAAAAAGTTTTAAATTTAAGTACCTAAATTTGTGTAAATATTTAGAGAAATAAAGAAATATCAAACCTTTTATCTGTGTGGCATCGCTGATTCTGATTCCTACGAAACAGGGTATACTATCCTAGTGTGGGGCCAGAAGCAATGTGTGTTGTGTTATGAACATTAAAACCTATGTCAGATAACTAAAAAAAAACTAAGTGAAAAATACGATTTATTTGGCTAATCGGATTTATCCATAACATACCATAACTTGTGAAACAGGGCCTAGAAAATTATGTGCATATTTCTATCACTGAGAGGCTAAATCCAGTACGATTTCGCCTTTTGCCACATAACCCCATCACTAGTTATCGATACACTCGCGCACAGAGCGGAGGGGAGCCTCGGGCGAGTCGTACGTAGCACTTGTTTGTACGATTTAATTTCATTTATCAACGCATTACTTACTGCAAGAGAATTACTTACCCGGATTACCCAGGCCTCCCCGCGTTCGTATGGAAATGTTCCACTTTTTAGGGTACTGCTCTGAGACCATTATCCATGCTTCTGAGAAAGATCAAGGGTTTAGAGGTCTATCAGTCGATGAGCTAGCTAGTTGCCACAGCTAAAAACTTCTTTTGACGGCCTTGATGACGTGCTGAACAATTCTGTGGGAACTATGCCTTCCTGCAGCTCTTTTTATACCTTATTGAGTAAGAGTGCGATAATGAAAAGTCAGAGTTCACCTCAAAATAATAATTTTCAACATTATAAAGCCATGGTGCGTAAAAGGATTATTGTATCATACGGGACCCTTTCAGTTCGACCCCATTCAGATTTTATACTCCACCAGGACCCTATAAAATTTGTTTAAAGTACATTTGCATATATATTTGCGTTTATTAAAGTGAAATATATTTGATGTCTCAATGTTGTGTGCACGCCTCTCCATAATGCGGCACGTATGACCGATTTTATTACGATTTTAATAGTTTAGACACCTGTTTTGTTCAATTTGCTGATTTTTGTTGATATTTTTTTGGTTGAAACTTCTTCGGTTGTCTTTAGCAACATTGTATTAATTTTATTTTGTTTGTGACTGTGCAGCGAATAATAATTTTCTAAATAGAGAACCTAACCCTATTTTCGAAACCCAGGCATTCAGCTGAAGAAGTAATTTTGTTTTACCCGTTATATATGTATTTTTGAAAATACATTTCCTTATCAACTAACAAGTTATACTACATTCTCTAAAAGTGTATACAGATCTATCTTACCTAGACTCACTTCAACTCTCAATTAAAGTCCTTTTAACCCAAGGCAACAAATTAATAAACATATAAACCGAACATGACACGCTGTGTCGAGATGCTACTAAGTGAAACCATTTATTTCCGCTGTCAACACTTAACGCCCTTTGATTCTAGCCGCGCTGAAAATGAGTGCATTCCCAAATTAAAATTTCTTACTTAAACCATCTCAGGATTGGCCAGTATTACTTGAGCCCTGCTGTCACAGTGGCTGTTGTTTTTAATTTCTTTCTCTCTTTGGACAATTGACTGCGAGAAAAATTAATTGTTCTGTATCATTCATAGAATTTCCTTCTTAATAAAGACGTAAAATAAGGGTAAATTGGTAATCGTGAATAAACCTAAGGCAGCTTAAATTATTGGGTTGTATAACTTTAAGCCTAAGTTCCCTTCTTACTTCTTACTTCTACTTAGTTCTTTTACCTTTTAACATACCTATATTAACACTAGCAACCCTGAACTGCCGAGATCTTTCAGATGGTGTTCGTTCCATTTCCAATAGATCGTTTGAATTTAGAACGAACCCCGATTGCGTTGACGTGACAGCCCGCCATTAATCATTGGCGCCAACATACTTCGTTCTCATTGGATGGCTTTTACTTCCATCTAAAAAAACAAATGCTGAACACCTGTGAAGATACTATTTTTAAAAGCCCATTTGGAAATTATGGCCAGTTTATTCACCTTTTCAGCAGGCTCTACTATTTACATTAAATTTACGGTTTGTATTAAAGAAATCCTGTTTTTATCTAAATTGTTCGAAATGAAAGGAACATTCTTGTTGTATTACAAAGTCTCTGTCCTGTAGAGTAGAGGCCATTTGCACAACATGCAATATCTTGTATTGCGAAATTCAAGTCTGTTTCGTGTCTTGTTATCTCTACTGCGGATACTAACAATAAATACATTGCAAACCCTCATAATCATAGTCATTTATGACATTCAAAACCTGCCGAGTTTACTATGATTATGCCTTCAACAGTCACTACAGCTTAAAATATAAGCCTTCTCTTATCAAATCAACATAAAACGTGTCCTACAAAAGACGTTTTAACATTGTTCACCTGAACTGACCTTTAGTGTCCGCGTTGGTATAGAAATATTCCAGATAATGTTATCTAAATCTGTCAGCGGCCCAAGGAGGTCCACAGCACAACTTCTAAAAACGAGACGAAACCATTTTGCTGCCTCCAAGCAACCACTTGCTTTAAACGAAGGTTTAAAATCAAATATTCGATCTGTGTTTTAACTTGGTCCGCAGAGTCTGGTCACGACTGACCAATCACAGCCACGGTATTTGAAATTCCATTTTCGAATTCTTTGCGTTCCTTTGCGCCGAGGCGCCATGTTTTTTTAACGGCTTGAGATTAGGTCGCGGTTTTATCTAAACTTCTTGCTGGTCTTTTTTGTGTGGTGTTTCAACTGTTCTGTTGCTTGGAATAAAATGGAGACAACATGATCCTTCAGTTCGTTTTTGGGCTTAGATCCACGAATCATTGAACCTATTCGAGATCCAAAAAAAAAAGTTTTTCTAACTGCGATTTTTCCGCACGGAATATGTCATATTTGCGGCTAACTGGATCACAGGAGCATCTTGCTATGTACATCATCAGATCCAACCCCTCTCTCTAGTTGATTATCTTGTATACTGTGCAAATGTTTGATCTGTTTATAATTGAATTCATAGAGCAAAGGGGATCCGGCTGAGGTTGAGAGAAGATTTTTTAATTTTCATATTTTTCTTGGTGTACTCTCGAGTTATAGGGATTTCAGCAGAAATAAGATTTTTGATGAGGTTGCTTATATCAAAGATATGGTTTTAGTGCAGGTTTCTGTGTGCATATAAGTTTTAGCTTAGAGTGTGATAAGCATTCACATTCATACCCCCTTATTAGCTCAAATGTATAGTTACATATACCTACTTACTTAATATACCCCAGATATGGAAAAACAGGGCTTCCTGGCACAAGTATTTTTTACTTTAAAGGAAGCTCCAATCAACTTATGAACTAAAATTAAGTTTCTTTATGAAATAAATCTTTTTGTATTTTGTATATTTGTATTGGATAACTTATATCCGCATAAACCCTACCCAAGATAATTACTGACTAAATATCCCACTTGGTGCAAATGTGTGCACCTGCCAGCTCTTGCGGGAAAACTCGTGATAATATATTACATAAACATAACATAACATTTACATAAAAGCACCTACATTGCTTCTGTCCCCACACTAGGATAACCTGTGTCGTGGTAACAAGAAACAGCGACGTCCGAAACACGTAAACATCCAAGACCTGGGTATTTTCTTTTCTTCCTCCCCAGCCGGGATTCGAACCCGGGACCTCTCGTATGGGAAGCACAGCCTCAACCACAACACTACAGAGGTCGTGACACCACATGTTCAATGATTAGCAGCAACACTGCGAATGTGAGGACGAAATTACTAAATAGATATGTTCAATGATGAGCAGCCTAATAGAAAGTCTGGTATAGCCATGTGGGTACCTCTGCACAATGGTACATTCGTGCAAAGTTGCCGAAAATCTGCCACTCGAAAAGAATTCCCTCCAGGTTTATCTATTTAAAGATTAAAGCCATCGGACTCACCCCATTGGACGGTGCGGCTCCTTTGATTAGCAACCCTCACTGCAAAGATTCTGTAGGCGAATGGCGAGATTCAAAAATAAGTTTGCTCAAAGAAAGAGTCTTTCGTCTTGAATTGCCGACTTTTATTACGCAGGTTTCATAAGGACAATAGTCAAAAATTGAGAGCAAATTCTAATGGACGATTTAAGGTCGAGAATTTTGGTTATTACGTATTGCCAGGCAATATTGGAAACTTAGAAAGGGACGGATACAGTGTTTGTTTATTCATAATTCATGAGAGACACATGAGTATTCTATTTTTATAAACGCGTTTAAGGCGACGCAGTAGGCCAAAGCAGCCTTTTGTAAATCTCAAGTTAAACACTCATTTATATACAGGCACATGCATTGCTTCTGGCCCCACACTAGGATGCCCTGTGTCGTGGGGACTAGAAACAGCGACATCACACAGATATAAACATCCAAGACATGTTTTTTTTTTCTATATCACCAGCCGGGGATCGAACCCGGGATCTCCCACATGGTAGGCAGAGCTACAACCGATGCGCCAAAGAGGTCGTCGTTTCGCAACCTATGGGTATTAAAGCAGATTTTTCTTATTCTATTTTATTATGAATATGAGTGTCAGCAGGGATTCGTGAACGTTTAAACGTAATTTGATTATTTTTGCCGATAGAAGAGTTTCCCGAAAGCATCAAAAAATCTGTTTATTGAAATATATTTCTCGCATCGGACTTGAATTTATATACTCGTTATTTATTTTATCGTTATAAACATATTACTTAAGTTATATTGCTCTGTTTATCACTTATTGATCGGTGAAGAGCCTTTTCAACCGCTTTAAAAAATAACATGTTTGTTACTTGATTATTCTGTCAATTATGAATCGATGTTGGTGATTCTTGTTTTGATTGTTAGGTCATATTTCAGCGCGCTTTTTGAAAAAATCGACATAAACAAAAAATATGTATACAGATAACGTTTTGGTTTGTGGTTCCAAAAGTTTTGAAGAGGACTTTTCATGTACACAGACTACATTCGCAATTCGCATCTCGACCGGGGAAGACGAAATAAGGCTAGAACGTGTCGGTTTTTTAAGTTTTAACTTCGTGAATAAGCTTTTATTAGATCGTCTTGTAACTAAATAACATCTTGCAACAATTTCGCCCACTTCTTGAATATTTGAATCCTATTCCTATAAAGTAGAAGATGAAATTCTTAGTTCCGCTGTCAGGCTGCCCAGCCTTAATAAGAAAATCGATTCGAAGGTATGAACGTGTATGTAGTCTCTCTCCAATATTTCGGACAAACGTATTCAAATCAGGCCATGGGTATAACTCGATTAAATGTTCATTCGCCAGCGAAAGATTATCCCTTTTATCCCCCTTTGTCCTTAGCTTGTTGTCTTTGGTCGTATGAAACAAAAACACAACAAAACACCGTCCAATATTTACGTTCCATTCGGATTACGTGGGGTTTTAACTTTTTGAATTTAATTTAATTTCGCAATGATGTAGGAATGCTTTTCTGTTACACCAAAAATCTACCGGTATTTCGAGCAGAACATTGAAATAATACGGCGGGCTTTCATAGTCAGCAGATTCGACGTTTGACGATCCGAATGGCCGGGTTGGAGTCCCGGTGGGGGCAAATATTTGTTTGATGAGAACGGATGTTTGTACCCTAGTCATGGTTGTTTATCTAAGTATTATATTTATCTTTTTAAGTATGTCTATCGTTGTCTAGTACCCGAGATACAGGGAATCCTAGTTTGGGGCTAGATCACACATTGGTGTGTAAATAGTGTCCAAGGTATTATTATTAGAACATTTTACATAATGGAATATTTTCGTGTCAATTTGATGATGATTGCCAGTCTGTAGGGTGGTACCAGTATCCCCCCTTTGGGTGTTTTGTCAACCTTGTATCTTCTATGTAATAAAACACTCAGTCTGACGACAGACAACACAAAACCTTTACCAGGATACCAAGAAGCATGGAACTTTGTAATACGGTTCCTTTAAGTTGCCTGTCTAAGGGGAAGAGCGTGTAAGCAATCTTCTTTATTGTTCCCTCAATCAGCATCGTGACCGCATGCTCTCCTCCATTGCTGACGGTTCTGCGTAGTATGGTACGCGTTGTGTAGAGTAAACCCTGTCGCCTCCCTGATCTGGTTGGACCATCTAGTTGGAGCACGTCCTCTGGCGCGTTTGCCTTCCACTTGACCCATTATGATAAGCTTCTCCAGTTGGTGCCTAGGTGAGCGCATAATGTGACCGAAAAAGCTTAGGGTTCTCTCCCGGCAAATTGTCGAGAGCCGTTTTGTGATCTTCAGTTCACTCAGAATGGACACGTTAGTTCTCATGGCGGTCCACGGAATTCTGAGTAGTCTTCTCCAGCACCACATTTCAGACGCGTCGATTTTGCTGCGTTCCCGGCTCTTCAGGCACCAGGTTTCTGCACCGTAAATGAAGATCGAGAATACAAGGGTCCGGACAAGTCGAACTGTGTAAGCAATAAAGTGTCTAAACAGATTGTTTGTTAACAAATCCTTCCATTGTTCCAGCTACATCTGCCTGAGCGGAGTGATCACGAAGTCCGAGGGCTCCGGGTCGGCGCGCGAGAGCATACAGACACTGATAACCGTCTGCGCAGATCTGTGCCATCCATTAGAATATGATACTGTGAGTCTCACCACCAGATCTGAATTAAGGTTACATTATAGGCGAATGTCCCTAAAGAGGGAGCAAACTCTTCACTCACTTAATTAGAATCTAAAACAGTCATAATAATCAACAATCTAAACCCATAAACTGACTTGTGCCTTTTTTTTTTGGAGCGGAAAAAAATGGAATTCCCCATGCTCAGGAGTCAGACCTCCTTGCTACGTCCGGGTCCCTACAGTAAACCAGATAAGGATGGGATTGGTTGATTGCTGATCAGGGGAAGACCATGTGCACAACAATATAATTTACCTAGTACATACCTATATATAATATGAAACAATATAAACTAAATCTACGAGTGCCTACACAAATATTTATAATAATATATACTCGTACACGCTAAATATAAATACTATACCTATATGTCGTAGCTACATCCTAGAATTTTATTATTTCATGAAATAGCCAACCATGGATGATAATTTGATGAAATGGCCAACCATTTCATGATATACCCAATTATTTCATGAAATGATCAGAAAGGGTTAAATTTCACGAAAACATGTCTTTTTAAAAGCATTTATATTCAGTACTACGTGGTGTGTTTTTTTATATATGTCGAACTAACACGAAGACTTCTTCGCTGCGCTCGCCCCATTTATTCTTCACCTAAGCTACCGCAGTGTTTTGCCCTGTAATATTTCTTCGTTCAATGAAAGTTCTAAATCAACCATGGTTGGCTATTTCAAGCTATAGTCAATTCTACGATATGGTATATATATTATATCGTAATAAATATATACTAGCTATAATTCAAAAGAGAAATGTGATGCTTCTTCACGCGACTTTTAAATATATTGAGCATTTCACAACCTAATGGCCCGGAGCCTAAACCCGTGCCCATACGAGGCGGTGTTATGCTGTGGGTTCGTGAGCATTGATATCATATCGTGTCGTCCATTCCCCCACCAGGGCCAGGAGCGTTCGACGGCGCTCTCCAGCCTGCGCGCCTTCCTCGGTGGCAGCCTGTGCGGCTCGCGAGCGGAGTTCTGCTCGCTGTTCGCGTGCGCGCCCGACAACGAGGGCGCGGAGTTCGCGCGCGCCGCCCGCACCGCGCGCATGATGAGCGCGCTCGCCGTCGCGGATCACAGGCTCGTGCAGGTACGGTTACCGCAAGGCTGCTGGGCGTGTGAGCGAACTGCCACCTCTCTCTCCCTCTCGCCCATTTATGCATTATGATTCCGGTTCAGCTGTCGCCATCTTGGGCAACAACTCGCACTTTGTTTTGTTGGATCATGGACTACGCCTCGTCGTTGACGACCAAATAACTGTTACTGCAGCCGGCGGTCAATAACTTAAAAGTGTTGGCTACATGAAACTGCCAGTTCACTTCGAAGATGTCTTTCACATCATTAAAGCGTACGTCGTGCCAGGAATCCAAACTTCTTTGATTCTGGGCATAGATTTCTGGCGTTATTTTAGGATATGCCCGAAGTATTTAGGTTGTATTAACCACTCTAGTACACCCTTAGCTGAGATTAGCGTTTCTAATCCAGATTTTTTCATACATTCTTATGAAAACTAAGACGATCCTCAGAAATCTATTGCTGACAATATAATCAGCTAATTCCAAGACGTTTCGACTGAAGTCAAAGGTTTATAAAAAAAAACCTAATCTTCCAAGAATAGATGGGCTAAAATTAATTTAGGTATTATATAAAAGTATATATAAATATATAAATGAATGTAATGTGGCTAATCAACTAAAAATTTTAATCATCTCTCTTGTACCTACACTTGCGCCGGTACCCCCTGCAGGCGTCATTCAGTCGCAAACAAAATTTGCGTCAGCTGCACGATGACGATAGTACGCGTCTTCATCATAGTCAGAGTCGTCAACCCGCCAGCGCCAGGGAGCCCACGGTTGAGGTACGCCTCATGTACCCGCCAGCGCCAGGGAGCCCACGGTTGAGGTACGCCTCATGTACCCGCCAGCGCCAGGGAGCCCACGGTTGAGGTACGCCTCATGTACCCGCCAGCGCCAGGGAGCCCACGGTTGAGGTACGCCTCATGTACCCGCCAGCGCCAGGGAGCCCACGGTTGAGGTACGCCTCATGTACCCGCCAGCGCCAGGGAGCCCACGGTTGAGGTACGCCTCATGTACCCGCCAGCGCCAGGGAGCCCACGGTTGAGGTACGCCTCATGTACCCGCCAGCGCCAGGGAGCCCACGGTTGAGGTACGCCTCATGTACCCGCCAGCGCCAGGGAGCCCACGGTTGAGGTACGGCTCATGTACCCGCCAGCGCCAGGGAGCCCACGGTTGAGGTACGCCTCATGTACCCGCCAGCGCCAGGGAGCCCACGGTTGAGGTACGGCTCATGTACCCGCCAGCGCCAGGGAGCCCACGGTTGAGGTACGGCTCATGTACCCGCCAGCGCCAGGGAAGCCACGGTTGAGGTACGCCTCATGTACACGCCATTTAACGAGTCCTATACTGCGATTTTTAATTTGAGGCCAGAAATGTAAACAAACAACTGTCATTTTCCAGTAAAAAAAGTATAGATATGAATTTCAAAGTCAACGTTTTTGTTCTAGAACATGACAGTTGTTTGTTTACATTTCTGGTCTCAAATTAAAAATCGCAGTTTAGTGTAATTTGTTTGAAACATAGATCACTCAAGAAACTCCTCCGTACAATCTACCTCTATGGTTGAAAGCCAGAAACACAATAATAATTAAGACACATCCGAAAACTAGAATTTTAACGAACGCTCAAAGTCATGGTGTTAGTTACAACTGAATATGACATACCCTGAGGCGATCATCGCTTACCACCCTGTTGGTGCTAAAACAGTCCCATTCACAAAGTCCAGGCACGCACCGCACACACCCATCAATTACTCGCTAAAAGCATCGATATTCCTTACAAAACCAACAGCTATCTTGTACTGTTTGCGTGCGTGTAACTGAAGACTGTGTGTTGACTCATTGCGCTATTGCGTTGATACGGAGAACACATTTACGATAAATGTTTGTCTGATTCTTTATGATAATAAGTATGAAAATAATACGCGTGCAGTAAAAATAATACCTTACACAAATACATATGATATTAGTGATACTTCTTTTGACTTGATCACATGAATTCACCATGTAATTCGTAACGTCTGAAAAATGGCGTAAACGTTAACTTCCTTAAATTTTACTGTCGTCTAACGCTGATTTTATTTTTACCCGACTGCAGCGAAGCGGAAAAGGGGAGGGTAATAACCTGTATGTATCTGTTCTTGTGTACCTTCGTAACTACTCAACGGCGCAATCGATTCAGATAAATGATACGTCATTAGATTCGTTTTGGTGGGTGACAGGGTACATAAAACAAAATCAAAATGGTGGATTTTATGCGCTTTAATGTGCTTTTCTGAAAACATAAATAACATGTAAAACATGTAAATATTTGTTCATTTTGTGACTTTGATTGGCTTACCTTAATTTACAAATGATTGTTTAGATTTTCTAGAGCTACACACTAGAGATGATTTGGTCCCCTTCCATTAGAAATAAAATGTAAAAACAAAATAAAAATTACTACTATTCTAATATACAAAATATAAATATAAAAAATATATTGTTAGCATAGCAAATAAATACTTGTTTTAGACATTTTACATTTTTTATATCATGGAAAACAAAACCTTTACATATCATTAATTCTTACTAAATCTACGTTTTGTCCACTTTATTAATGGTTTTTTGAAAGCTCAAAATCTATAAATTTTTGACGTTTGTTATGAAAAATATTGCTTATTATGTAAGCAATAAGGAAATGTCAAAAGACGATTAATAGGGTGGGCCAAGTATAAATAAGCATTTCTGTTTATTAAGATATACAGCCATAATAATAAACTTATTTGTTTTTCGATTTTGCAAAGAATTGATCAACTTTTGGTCTTTTAGGTAGTTTAACAACTTCAAGCAACTTCAACTACTTATATGAATGATTCTGAAAATGATAAGCCACTTCATACATAACACTACTTCTTCAGATGTTCAGATTGGTTTTTATTTGGTAACTCATCCAATTAACCCTTATGCAATTACTCATTCTTCCAGATAAATGCGCTCAATCTGAATTTTCCTCCCAAATCCCAGTTAAAGATCCTTTCACCGGTCTTGGAGCCCCCAGCTCCGGCTATCACAATCAGCGGCATGAAGTGCTCCGCAGCCCTGGGAGGGTGGGCCTCAGACGCTCCCACCTGCTCCCTCCAAGCGATCAAGCATTGCCATCCCACTGTTTCATCTTCCGCTGTACACACTTTATTCAAATACTCGTCAAACGGCTGATTCACTACTTCGTTTGATGGTCTACCTCTACCCCACTCAAAAACTCTCTCATGTTGTGGTATGACATTCCCGATCCAATAATGGCAATGCCTTCTTTACGGAACTGATGGAGAACTTGTCCAAGTTTATAGTGTTGTTCTGGATCTTGGTGGCCGAGAACAGAAACTTGTATAATTGGTATATCAGCAGATGGGTTGATAAGTAACATTGGTACATATACACCATGGTCCCAGCCTCTTTTGTCATCAAACTTCGAGTCAATTCCCGCCTTTTTCAGAGCATCGTGAATTTGCTTGGCAATTTCTGGATCACCACTTGCATCATACTTGTACTTGTATGACTCTGGCGGGAAACCATAGTAGTCAAAGTATAAATCGTGGTGTTTAGCTGACGAAATGGTTACTTTACTTTCTTCCCAATGCGCTGTGACTAATATTATCGCCTTAAAGTCCTTGAGGTTGATGTGTTGTTTGATGTCGTCTCGTAGGAACTTGGTTAGGCCAGCGCTATCCTTGTCCACCACAAGAGGCAGCGGGCCTCCACCGTGGTTCACGAACACTGCTGGAGCAAGCACAACCATTCTTCCAGCTGATGTAGTGAAGTGACCAACAATATTCATGGACAGTATTGAAACGATGCCAACAGCGGCGATTTGCAAAATTATGGTCAACGTATTGAGGATGAGCATTTATCCAATAGTTTTTGTACGGTATGCTATGTCCAGCAATTGTCGTAAGTTAATGATAATGATGATTTGGTAATTTTACATCAGAAATTCGAGGAATAGGTAAGAAAAAGTAATAGGATGTAGATGTAGATGTCGAAAAAAAAGTAAAGAAACGAAAAAGTAATAGGATGTGCTGTGTCGTGTCATGTTAATCAAGAGCGTATTTGAGTAGTAGTGAAACCATGGAGTGGAGTATCAAAATAAAGGGTTTTAAAAGGCGACTACGGAAATATTTAGTTATCTTATAAAAGCTATGAATAACAACTTAGCTTAACCAAGCATCTGCCAGCGGCGGCGGGACCAATTACATCGAATACACTCGCAATTTAAATTTAACTAATTACTTTAACACTTTACTAAAATAATGTATTGAAATATCCGTTTTTTTATTTTTATTTATATATAATTCCTGTTTAAGTGCACATCAACCCAGTGCTTCATAATAGGGCTGTCGACCCTATCAGCCAACGTTCTGAGGATCAAGTTGGAGCTGCCGCGAGTCCGACTCCACATGGACGCTACGCTGTTATGCAGTATGGCGAAAAAATAGTTTATTTTTGCTTCCGCAAACATCGTCGACGCGCTACAGTATTGCGGCAGTACGGAACCCTTCGTGCGCGAGTCCGACTCGCACTTGACCGTTTATTACTAAGAATATTACTCAGTATAACTCTTAACTTGTCTAACTGAGTTATAACTCAATTAATTCGTAACGGGAAATAAATAAGCCCATCATCAAATTTAACAAATCTTAGCCTCAAATTTTATTCTTCAAAATGTAAATTTTCTGCTTTTTTATCAACTTTCCTACTGAGTTATGTATAAATGTGTTAGGTTAGGTTAAACTTTTATGATGTTCGATTAACTACCCATTCGTAACAGCGCAATATCCTAACTCAATCTCGCAGTGCTGCCCACACCTGTGGGGCCACTAGGGCCGCTGTTTGCGCGGCCCGGCTTGATTAACTGGAGTATCATTAGGGCGTGTTTGTCGGGGGCAAACACGGTTTGCGTTGCGCGGTAGCCGGTAGATGAATGTAAAGTTCAACTACTTGTGTTGTTCTGGAGAAGGCATTCGAAGATGCTTTGATGTTTATTTAAAAGAGAAACTTGCTTGGTGTTCTTTAAATTTTACTTTTCATAGTTGATGCTTAGAAAATATACGTTGAACTTTTTATTTTATTTTATGAATTTTTTGCATATTTTATTACACTACTTCGAATAATTCGAGCAATAAATTCTGATGTCGAATTACTTTTTAAAATAATGTTTAAAATAAAACCACTCGTTACGTCAATTGAAAAAATATATTTGAACGGTTACTTGCGCCTAGTTGTTTCATACGTCCCTATTGAAAATTAGTGATAAAAATAAACAGATATTTGAGCAAATGGTCAAAAATAACTCTTCACTATAAAATGATGGACTAATTACATGGTTTTAACAGATTGCTACGTAAATTTGCACAGGTCCCAGATAATACCTCACCATGAAAACTCACGATGATTTCTGCCGAAATGTTAAAGCTTTGAGGTGTCTTATTCTCCCTGAGTGGTCCTTAAACCCATTTAGTACATCAGCCGTGATTGCCTCGTTCTAATATTAGGATTTCCCCAAGACTTTATCATCACCTGAGATCTCACCATTTGTTTACGTTCTAAATCTTAACTGAGTTATCGATTGACGGGAAAACTATTGACACTTGACAGTTTTACAGAACAGCCAACATAACGGCGAAGAGAATTCAAATAAAATAAACAAATTCCGCTGTAGAGGGCAAATGAAGGTATTTGAAGAACATTAATTATATTTTTTACGGATATTTCAGTAAGCCTGTAATATTTTGTTATTAGGAATAACGGAATCTAGTTAAGAACACAAATGATCTCAAAACGGTTTTATTATTTAGTTGCCCTCGAAACTTTTTATCATGGCCGATTGATTGTTTTTTTGTGCATTAGTTCAATCCTGTAAGAACCTGTGTTGCTATTGTTGCTCTGCTGCGTTGCGAGGCCATTATATAAACTGCCGATGCAGGCGCCGCGCCGCCGCCGGTGGCTCCGCTGCCGGGCGTGAGCCGCCCTGCATCGGAGCGCCCACCATGAGCTAACACTTACATTGCCAGAAGTGCAAAATTTACCGATTTTATATAATAATAATACCTTGGACACTATTTACACACATTGATCTAGCCCCAAACTAGGATTCCCTGTATCTTCGGTACTAGACAACGATACACATACTTATATAGATAAATATTATACTTAGATAGATAAGCAACCATGACTAGGGTAAAAACAGCCGTTCTCATCAAACAAATATTTGCCCCCACCGGGACTCGAACCCGGGACTCTTGGCTTCGTAGGCAGGGTCACTGCCGACTCGGTCATTTGGGTCGTCATATAAATGCGAATTCTGATAGTGAACCTGAAAGCTCGTACAGACTGGATAGGAAAAGGCAACAAATATAATGATCACCAAAATATTTTATTCGTACCCAAAATGCGTAAATGATCACCAAAAGTTGCAGAAAATATCAGGGCAAAATACTGCGGTAGCCTAGCTGTTACGTGTTACGTTGTTTACGTGTTAGGTTGAACATGTAAGAACAACAAAAAATACTTAAAACATAAACTTTGTACACAAAACATGAAAAAAGAAGTTTGGTGATCATTTATCCAAACACAATTTGGTGATCATTTACTAATTCTGGCCGTCATTTCGAATTTATTGGCAGTAAATTTTCGTTTTTTTTTGGTAATCGTTTAAGCCATAGGAAAATATGGAAAAAAATATACAATATATTTTATCTGCCCCGTAATGTCTTCCTTACTACTTACTATGAAAAATTGTTTAAAAATAGAGTTTCTTTGATATAGGTAGTGGTATAGATGTTTTTTAATATGGCTCCCTCTAGAGGACATAAAGGTCATGGATTGAAATAAACTTTTGTGAAAAGTGCCGTGTTGGCTATCAAATTATTAATAACACATTCCAAATATTTAAAAAAATCTAGCACTTGCTGGCACTTACTAGACTCGTTAGAAGCGTATTGAACGTCAGGTGGTTAAAGGTTTCATACATCTTAGAGTGCGATGTCTAGAGTTTGATATTGTTGCCTTGTTTGGTCTCTGTGCTTTGACTCATAAGGTAAGTAAGTGATTGGGAAATAGTAGAAGTAGAAGTAGAAGTAAGTCTTTATTGCCTTAAATTACAGTATTGAGGTGTTCACAACAAATTATGTACAAGTGTAATTTTACCTTATAAAGGCATAGCAAAATATTAAATAGGTATATATTATTTACAATTTCATATTTTAAATAAGTTAAATTAAATTAAAGTAACATAATATTTGCAGATTATATAATTAAGGGCAGTTGTGAAATTAATTTATTGAGAAATTTGTCCATCATAATCAAATCAATCAAATTAAACAGGTAACAACATGACAACAACAACAATAACATAAAGATAGCATTAATAGTTCGACAAACTAATGGTTGAATTACGATTCGCACATAAATGAAATAAATCACACATATATTATATTCATAATTTAAATTATAGGTTATCATTATTATCACATTTCTCATAAAATTCATTTAAACTATATGGACACATTAATAAAAGATAATTCTTCAAACTGTTTATAAATTGATTACCAGAGAGGGATTTTATTTCAGTTGGTAGTTTATTGTAAGTCCTAATTGCCGTTTGTCTTGTACTTTTACTGTGGGACGCAGTTCTGGAAGTCTTTTCTTCAAGGTGTAGCCTAAAGCGATCTCTTAGTCGATTGCACTTCCATTCAGTGCTGATTGGGAACTCTTTTGGATAACGCCGTGTTAACTTGCACAGTTCAATAATATACATAGCTGTAACTGTGTGTATTTTTAATTTCAGAAAAAGATCGCGACAGCTTTCCCTGTTATCCTTAATTCCACTCAGAATACGGACGCACCTTTTTTGCAGAACAAAGATTTTATTTATATCCACACTACCTCCCCACAATGCCAATCCATACAGTATCCTAGAATGAAAGAAAGCATAGTATGCCTGCAGGGACGCCTGAGTGGTCGTAACTTTCTTGAGACATCTAAGGGCATAAGTGAAGCTACTTAGTTTTCCCTCCAGTACTTCAATGTGTTTTTTCCAATTCATGAATTCATCTGCCCAAATACCCAAGAATTTAGCGTCCTCTACTAATCCAATTTCAGTGTTATCTATTCTAATATCTAAATGGATTCTGGGTGTATTATAGTTTCGAAAATGTATTAATTTGGTTTTTTTCGCGTTGGTTTTTAGCCCTACTGTTAACAACCATTCTACGACAGTCGTTATAGATCTCGTTATCTCATCGGATAAGGTAGCATCCTTCCTTTCAAATTTAAAAAACACTGAGATGTCATCAGCAAACATGGTAATCTTGTTTTCTATGAGTTCAGGCAAGTGATTTATGTATAAGATAAATAGAAGAGGACCCAGAACACTACCTTGAGGTACACCACGTGTGGTTCCCGCTATGGAGGATTCAGTGCTCCTAAGAATATTTGTTTTAGCGTCAACAAAAGGAGCCACTACTCTTTGTGTACGGTTTGTGAGGTATGATTTTAGCCAGCTTAAGCTGTTTCCTCTGACACCATATCGCTCAAGTATACAGGCTAAGACATCATGATCAACGTGGTCGAAAGCTTTGGACAGATCCAGTAGCACTGTTACTACATTAGACTTTTTGTTTAAAGAATCTGCCACAAAGTCCATCATCGTGAATATTGCGTCCACTGTTGATTTACCCTGTTGAAAACCAAATTGAGTTTGAGATATGATGTTGTATTTTATCAAGAAATCTGCTAGACGATTAACGTAGAATCTTTCAAAAATCTTTGATAGACTCGGCAACAGTGCAATAGGGCGATAGTTACAAATTTCCAGTCGACTTTCACCTTTGTGTAATGGAATTATATGGGCTTTCTTCAGTCGATCTGGGAAAGTTCCTGTGGTGATTGACAAATTTACATGTCATTTTATCATTGAATGTCATTAATTACAGTACGAAAAAGATCACATGGTGTTGGATGGGTGTCCCCCAGTTTCCGAAAGAGTTGTCAAATGTAAGAAGCGATTAATCGATCATTAATACAAAATAGCGGCATGTAATTGGCTGAAATGCGTTTAACAAGTTGTCACAGCTAATTTTATTTTCAGATACCGGGCTGTTAGTGAGGGGATGCTGCTTATAAACATCGATTAATCAACTGAATCGATACACTCTTCAAACATTTGTGAATTTGGATAGATTTATATAAACATAATTTTTTCAATTTCGATTCTTTCCGATTGTTTTGGTAACATGCCTTTTAAAAAGTGGATTTTAGGTTATCCGTCACATCAATTCTAAGATTTTGTGAACTGTTATATAATTAATTCATGTTGTAGCACATCGATCGTGCGGGTAGGAATATCTGGCCGAGATCTGAGAGTACTGGATGGCTCATCCTTACTCATATCCGGGTAAAGCCTCGGTCTCCAATTAACATGTGACATTAATGTGCTAAGTTATAATAATAAAACCACATCCATCATCAAATCGAACCTCCCAGCCCCAATACTGCGCGGATTGATATGTTTACCCAGTATCTTTGTGTCTCATCTCCAGAGACCTGTGTGAGTTTGTCTGTGCTAACAATGTTTTGTTCTGTCTGCGCCCTTCGTTTCTTTATTATGTAGGGGTCAGCCCATCGCGCAAAGCACGCAAAAAGGAGTGGAATCAGTAGGCAATTGGTGCCTATGCGGCTCCGAACGGAGAACACTAACATAAACAGATTTTTCGGCGCCCTTCCGTGCATAAAAGTACATAAGTATATATGTCGTAGCAATATCGTTGAATTTGATGATTTCGTGAAATAGCCAACCATGGATTGACTACCTATATCATGAAATGACCAACCATTTCATGATATAGTCAATTATTTCATGAAATGCTCGGTATTCAGTACTACATGGTATTTTTGTGAAATACATGTCGACCTAACGCGAAGACTATTCTTTAGTCTTCACCTAAGCTACCGCAGAGTTTTGCCCTAAAATATTTCTTCGTTCAATGAAAGTTCTAATTCAACCATAGTTGGCTATATCTTGATATAGTCAATTTTACGATATTGTTACGAGCGATTTCTGGAGCGATTAAGTTGAAATTTGGTACTCCTATGTATTTATGTGACCCAAATAAGATCGTGTTACGTAAACAAATTAATTTTGAACAAGAAAATAAGTCTCAATGTTACTCGTATCCGGTTAAATGCCCCTGCCCCTCGGCGAGGACACCAATGGGCTATTTTTTTTATAATTGATTAATAATAATAAAATAAAACTTTCAAATTGTATCGTGTCAAATAAAAGGGCTTGTTGCGAGGATTTCTAATATTTTTTAGCTAGTATTTAATCGCACATCAAAAATACTGATTTGCACAGCAAAAAAGGATAAGCAAAAACACTTTTTATGTTTTAAATATTTTATCTACACACGTATCATAAACCCTCTTTACTGCGTACAAAAACCGCACGTTACGATCAGCATAATGTTAAACTACTTGGTAAAAACTCATTTCTTATCTGAAAAATTACACATTATGACCATAGTGTGTAATTTTTCTACATATTATGACATTCAAATTTCGAACGCCGACGCCCGCCTGCGTGAAGTTGGTACTACAGAACAAGCTAAACAACTGCAGAGCCACAATGCCGGTCAAACATGCGGTTCCTGAACACATCCAAAAGAGCTTATGATATGTGTGTAGATAAACTAGTGTATGTAACTGTACATAATTAGGCATTAAAACTCTCGAGTGATATTATTATGAAACTCGCCTTCGGCTCGTTTCATAAACCCACTCTCGAGTATTAATGCCCTCCATTATGTAGCAGTCACATAAACTACTATTATGTGTACTCAAGTTTATGTTTTAAGTATTTTTTGTTGTTCTTGCATGTTCAACCTAACTCGAAGGGTAAAGGGGCTTCGCTTCGCTCACCCCCTTTACCCTAAGCTACCGCAGCATTTTGCCCTGATACCCAAGACCTGGGGATTTTTCTCTTCTTTACGCCACCCGGGGATCGAACCCGGGACCTCTCGCATGGTAGGCAGCGTCACAAGCGCTGGCGCAGGGCGCAGCTTAATATCCACCCGGGCATCTCGTAAGAGTCGACGAAAGGAGTCAGGAGCTTAGAGTTCTTTCTGGCTATAGCTTTTCACTGACTGGATTTCCACTTCTGCATCAGGCTACGGGGTCCATTTGTGATTCTCCTGTGTCCACCCCATATTGAGAATACAGTCGTGAGTATACTAGGCACCATTGCAACTGCACCGCAATTCTCAGTAATCGAATTAAGGCCCCGTTCACACGTGCCATTGAAATTGCTACCGCACTCAGATAAGCACAGAATGATATAAACAGAAGCGTCACTTTATTCTGGGTTGTAACGGAAAAGTGAGGTTATATTTGAAAAGGTTAGATGTAGAATAACTTCCCTGATCTCCGTTTCTCGATCGCTTTGTCATGCGGGAGATGCAGGTTCGAATTCTAGTGCTGACCCTGTACTGTTTACGTTATTCGGTGATGGAAAACATAATGACGAAACCTTCATATTAAGATAGCTGCGGCGATCGGCTAGCCCACTAGTACCTAACATAACAACATTTACATACAGGCACATACATTGCTTCTGGACCTACAAAGGATACACTGTGTCGTGGGAACCAGAAAAAGCGACGTCACAAACATGTAAACATCCAAGACTTAGGGTTTTTAGAGTTCCGTACCCAAAGGGTAAAAACGAGAGCCTATTACTAAGACATTCTGTCTTACTGTCTGTCTGTCCATCCGTCTGTCACCAGGCTGATTCTCATGAAACGTGATAGTTTCATGAGATACAGCCTGGTGGACGTTTCAACTGTCTAATTGTTGCCTCTACAACAAAAAATACAAAAACAGAATAAAATTAATATTTAAGGGGGCTCCCATACAACAATTCTTTCAATACTAAATAAAAACTTATAAATGCACCTGGTTACGTACCTGGAGTGTGAAAGTAGCCGCTACCAATAACTTTGTAAACAACATTGTAAAATCCAAACTATTCACTCCACACGGAACCCTTCGGGCGCAAGTCCGACTCGCACTTGGCCGGTTTTATCTCTTTCTCCCTGGCCGGGATTCGAACCCGGTACCTCTCGCTTGGGAAGCACAGCCTCGACCGCCGCACCACAGAGGGCTACTGAATTATTTGCTAATATTGCGCACAACTGTGCCTCTGCGACCCTGTATGGGAAAAGGCGTGACACTACGTCTTTATTGGTAGACATCCAGAGCGGCGCTTGCGGAAATAAGTGTTCTGTGGCAATAACCACTTAGGGATCCTTAGAGAATAGAGACGAAACAGTTAATTCTCCGCATTGAAATAACAAGAGGGTTCCGTGCGCGTGCCCCGGCATGGCCGTGGCGGATGCCAAATGTTTATTTATTATTTAAATATCGAATAGTTTGTGCAGTTTTAATTGGGATTATAATGAAATTCAAATATTTTTATATTTCCGACCGATATGTTATTTATAGCTGTAAAGCTCAGGCTATTTAGAGTTTCACATCGGAATGTAAGATGGATAAGCTGGAAACTTGCAAAAACAATTTAGTTTAGGAAACCTTAATGTTGTCCCACAATTAAGGCTTAACATCAAATCAAATCAAATCAAATCATATATTTGATTTAACAATTAACATTAAGCATCGTACATAGTTGCTTGCTTGCAGACTCCACACCAGGTATAACCTGTCTCGTCAAGTCCTGACCAATTAACTGTTGACAGATTAGATTTAGTTGCTAATCGTGTGCCGAGTATAAGATCAAGCAGTGATTGCACTTTTAACTAAGCTAGACTTAAGGTGCTACGAAAATAAAATGGGGTTTTTTTCGAATCCATTTACTCCACCATGAAGTCATCAACAGATTTGATTTTTGGGTAAACGTTTATTGAGTATTTGATAAGATTTTCACCAAAACAAAAACGCGATTGGATGGAATTTTCTCGATAGAATTTAATTACGAAAACACCTCTAAATTATATTATTTTTTCCTGTAATTCTGAAATCCTAACTAATTTCATTGTGGAACTGCGTTCAAAATGTAGATATTATGTATTCGAAAAAATCTCCTTAAAAAACTTTTTAACAAAATAGAGTAGTTTATTTTCAAACAATTATTCTGTTGTTTAGCGCTACGTTTTTTCATTTTTTTCTGATTCCGTCCCTCTCACACTGCGGGTCTTTCCGCCTGGAGTAACGGGGACCTTTGTGTCAATCAAACACGAGTGCTGAGCTTGTACTGGTTTTTATTATGATCTCCTACCCACATATATTCAATATCCAACATCCCTCTTCTTATAACGAATAAAAAGAATAATAGAAATTTAAATAATTCCAAATAATTGTTACACAATAATATGACACAACAGTACCATCTCTTTAAACATGCATAATATAATTCAAACTAATCACTAACACAATGACATGTATTAAATTAACTTAGTAGGTAAATACACAATTCAACAACGACAGTTTATCTTTCTCATAAAATGGTTGGACTATAATTATTAATTATTGATCATTATTATTCATATATGTAACATGCATTGTATTGCAAACAAACAAAAACAAAAGAAAATAACATGCTTAAAACTTGTAGATAGTAGGTACCTAAGTAATTTTGTTTAGTCCTTACGAAGACATTCGATTTAGACAATAGTAACAGAACATAGAACATGTAACAATGTAGGTAAGTACTTAAGTACCACAAATTTATTCTGTACATAGGTATGCTTAGGTATATTGCATAATTATTAGGTACATAGGTAGGTATGTTCTCACCTCTTGCCTACTTGTGTAATAAAGGTATATTAACAATCATTATTCATTAGTTCATAACGCATTTCATTACATTAGATAATATATATATAACAATTATAAATTATACGACATAATATTTACTAACAAAGATCGGCAGTATACTTGAAATTCTTTGTAAATTATAAAAAAAAAATTATAACTAAATTATTCATTTAATAGTAATTCATTTAACATTCGCATTAATTGATATTAGGTACAATTTATTCTATACAGATAATAATACTTGAAAATTTTAAACTAATTCCTAGCTGTGGTGGATGGTGCCGCGGGGTAGCCGTAGCGATCAGGGGGTCTCACCGTCCTGCCATAACGAGTTATGTAAGAATCAGCTGATACATTAGGTATAGGTGTTCGCAGTGGGACACTGGGGCTGCGCGGGCGCGGGGACCTAGCACTACTCGGCTGAGTCATCGTCACGATATCATCATAGCAATAGCTATTATTATTATACGAATGCGACTCGGGACGGCTAACTGAATCTTCTATTAAATGTCTACGATTCCGCACAATTACACTACCTGAGTACATTTGTATTTCGTACGATCGTGGTCCTTTTAAACCGCAGACAATACCATTTTGCCATTTGTTATTTAACCATGCTTTAACGTTTTGACC
The DNA here is from genome assembly GCA_949825045.1 of Argyresthia goedartella. Lineage (NCBI taxonomy): Eukaryota > Metazoa > Arthropoda > Insecta > Lepidoptera > Argyresthiidae > Argyresthia > Argyresthia goedartella. The sequence continues at coordinate 18,940,377 of OX463833.1, read as the reverse complement.
TACTTGCAATAAAGATAAATCCTTAGCACTTTTGTCATAATAACGCTTCTCTTTAACCTTACGATTTTTTAACTTCGAACATATGTCCCTATGTATTTTAGGTTGTAATAAAGTAGGTAAGCATGGCACAACACTTCTAATTTTCCTGTTATTAAGTAATTCGGAAGGTGAAGGTAACACATTATCAATTGGTGTATTTAAATACTCCAATAGTGCCAATCTGAAGTCCGAGTTATCATAGGTAGTCTTTTTTAATATATTTTTTATCGTTTGAATCGCTCTTTCTACCTGGCCATTAGATTGCGGATACCTAGGAGATGACGTAACATGTTTGAAGTTCCATTCAGCAGAAAATTGCATAAAAAATCCGCTTTTGAACTCTGGGCCTCCGTCAGTCATGATGACGTCAGGAATACCGTTTCTACTAAATACAATCTTCAGTTGCTCAACCACGGACTGTGACGTCATCGACTGAATATTGATAACTTCCACAAACTTGCTGTAATAGTCAACAACCAAAAGATATGTTTGATCCCGGTAGTGAAATAAGTCCGCTGCTATTTTAGACCAAGCCCTGTTAGGAATCTCGTGTTGTAACAATGTCTCTTTACAATTGGCCCTTCGGTAGGTTAAACATGCTTGGCAGTTAGAAATCATATCTTCTAGCTGGGAGTTCATGTTAGGCCAATACATGGTTTCACGCGCTCTCAATTTGCACTTTTCTACACCTAAATGTCCTATATGTATCTTACGCAACATCTCTTGTCTCATACATTTAGGTATAATAATGCGAGTACCTTTCCAAACTAAACCGTATTGAACGGTTAACTCGTCCCTTACACACCAATAACACCTAATTAATTCATTAACCTCTTTTTTATGTGTAGGCCATCCGTTTTTTATTACCTTTATTAATAATTGCAACTCATTGTCATTACGAGTGTACTTTTGAATTTCAAGGAAATGTGAATCAGTGAGAGGATTATTAATGGCTACCGAACACACCTGCGCCTGCGCATCGAGGTGATCCCGGGGCTCAAGGTCACGGTCAACGCTGTTGCTATACGAGTGGCAGGCGCGCGATAGCGTATCCGCAACATATAGATACCTACCCGGCTTATATACCAGTGTGAAAGTATATGGCTGTAATCTCATTAGCATTCTCTGCAAACGGGGAGGCGCATTTATTATAGGTTTGTTTATTATGCTAATGAGCGGTTTGTGATCGGTTTCTATCGTAATATCCGTACGGCCATATATGTACGTATAGAACTTTTCACACGCAAATACACACGCGAATAACTCCTTTTCAATTTGCGCGTAAGCTTGCTCTGTTTTATTTAGAGATTTTGAGGCATAGCAAACAGGTAGCCCGTCTTGCAATAGACATGCACCTAACCCATTTTTACTAGCATCCACTGATAACGTAACTGGTTTATCTAAACTATAGAATTGTAATATAGGCGGGCTCGATAAGCTCTGCTTTATAGCTTTAAAACAAGCCGCGTGCCTGTCATTCCAGTGCCATTCGATATCCTTTTTAAGTAACTCCCTTAATATTGAGGTTTTTTCTGACAGATGTGGAATAAAACTGCCTACATACGTTACAAGACCTAAAAAACGTTCTAAGTCTTTGACATTTTTTGGCTCCGGCATGTTTCTTATTGCCAACGTATGTGAATCATCTGGCAATATACCATTCTCACTAATTTTGTGACCTAAATATGTGATTTCATTTAACCCAATTTTACACTTTTCTCTATTTAGCTTTATATTAATCTTTCGGCATCTTTCTAATACTTGGTGCAAACGTTCATCGTGCTCCTTCTTATCCTTTCCATATATCAATAAATCGTCCACGAACTGACAAACTCCTTCAATATCCTCAAAATGTTCCAGAAGAGTTTTGTGAAAAACTTCAGATGCTGACGATATACCAAATGGTAACCTTAAAAATTTGTATCGTCCGAACGCCGTATTAAAGGTGCAAAGGTCTGTGCTATCGTTATGTAATTTATACTGCCAAAAACTCTTTTTTGCATCTAACGTACTAAACACTTTTGCACCCGACAGTTTCGCTGTTATTTCGTCAAGTGTTGGCAATTTAAAATGCTCACGACGTATTGCTTTATTAAGGTCTTGCGGATCTAAACAAATCCTAAAGTCCCCGTCAGACTTTTTCGCTAACGTCATGCTGCTAACCCAATCTGTAGGTCCTTCTACTTTGGCTATGATACCTTGTTTAACCATTTCTGTCAATTTATCTTTAACCTTATCCTTTAATGCTATTGGTAACTTTCTCGGCGCATGCACTACCGGACTCACATTCTCTTTAAGTTGTATTTTATAGCATCCTGGTAAACAACCTAAACCTTCAAACACATCAGAGTATGTATCTAAAATATCAGTATTTCCTTTATTTTTGGATAACGACAACACGCGTCTTACTAAGTTTAGTTCCTCACATGAACTTCTGCCTATTATTGGTGGAGAGTCGACATCCGCTATGATAAATTTTATAATATACGTATTATCTTTATGAACTACCTTCAAGTTGCATTTACCTACCACTTTGATGATATTTCCTGAATAACCTCGCAATTTAATTGATGTTTCAGTTAGCTCACTTTCTGATACTCCAATTTGTTTTAAAAATCTTATAGGTAATATATTCACATCAGCCCCAGTGTCCAACTTGAACCTTACAGCACAACCATTTACAAATAAAGTTGAACACCAGTCATTTTTGGAACTAACATGATAAATTACCTGGTCAGACGATTCGCCATCTATAGCATAAACTTGTCGCCTACACATTTTTGAATAATGATTGTAACGGTTACAATTGTTACACTGCACTCCATAGGCCGGGCACTTGTATAGCTCGTGATTTAGACCGCACTTTGAGCATTGGGTTTGCACTTTATTTGCATAATTATTAGAACCGCTGTAGGACGGGGTGGCGGTGGCGGCGGCAGCGGCGGGCGGCCCTCGGCGCCCTCGGCCGCGCCCGCGGCCACGGCCGCGCCCACGCCTGCGACGGTCACGCACGTCTTGCGTGCCGGAGGCGTGCTGCGCCTGCGCTGCTCCACATCGACAGCGCCCAGACTGCACCCAACTGACTGATCCTTCGCGTGCTCCTGGCTGCTCCAAGCAATCTCCGTGATGATGATTTACCTCGTGTATTGACTTCTCGCTTTTAATACTGCCGGCTTGTGCACGCGACATCTCCGCTAACCGACATATGTCGAGGGCTCTGCTCAATGTTAAATCCTGTTCTCTTAATAATCGCTCACGTAGTGCACCGTCATTAATGCCACAGACTAAACGATCTTTAACCAGGTCATCGCAAAGATCTTTGAAATTACACGTCGCCGCCATCTTGTTCAATTCGTACACGTACTGTTCCGTTGACTCGAATTCCTTTTGCTCACGTGTAAAAAATTTATGTCTTTCCACTGTGATATTCTTTTTAGGCAAAAAGAAATCATCGAACTGAGACAATACCTCCTTTAATGTTGCACTTATTTTACTAAATTGTTCGTAAACTTCCTGACACTTTGGACCGATGACGTGTAACAGAATGTTAATTTGAACAGTTTCTGTCTTTTTTGATAATTCACACGCTTCAAAATATACCATAAAAGATTTTTTCCAGTCCTTCCACGACTTGCATAGATTACCAGATGTAACACTCAATAAATTGTTATCAAATTGAAACGCCGACGGCGGTTTCAACACCGCCTCCATTTTTCTATTAGGTGTAAAATTTAACTTTCACGGATATTTAACACTTTATTGTTTACTATTTTAAATGAAATATTAGGTTTTCGCGTTACAGGTAATCGTTTTTTAATCCTACCGGCTGCGCCATGTCAATCAAACACGAGTGCTGAGCTTGTACTGGTTTTTATTATGATCTCCTACCCACATATATTCAATATCCAACACTTTGCACGGACGAGGTAGCGCCTTAAAGACAAAAGTAAAGATAAGAGACCAACAGTCAAAATAAATGTAGTTATATGTAATAGTATGTTTGTAATTATATATATATGTTACCGGCCAAACCCGATTTCAGGACAAACTAGTTTTGCCTTGGATAAACTAGTTTAAGTGTACTTAAGTTTATGTTTTAAGTATTTTTTGTTGTTCTTACATGTTCAACCTATCACGAAGGATAAAGGGGGCTTCGCTTCGCTCACCCCCTTTATCCTTCGTGGTAGGTTGAACATGTAATGCTTTGTCGATAGCCATTTCGTTAGTTTAGTGTTGACTTCGGAGATGCTGGAGTTTTTCTCCATGCTTTGTCGATAGCCATTTCGTTAGTTTAGTGTTGACTTCGGAGATGCTGGAGTTTTTCTCCATGCTTTGTCGATAGCCATTTCGTTAGTTTAGTGTTGACTTCGGAGATGCTGGAGTTTTTCTCCATGCTTTGTCGATAGCCATTTCGTTAGTTTAGTATTGACTTCGGAGATGCTGGAGTTTTTCTCCATGCTTTGTCGATAGCCATTTCGTTAGTTTAGTGTTGACTTCGGAGATGCTGGAGTTTTTCTCCATGCTTTGTCGATAGCCATTTCGTTAGTTTAGTGTTGACTTCGGAGATGCTGGAGTTTTTCTCCATGCTTTGTCGATAGCCATTTCGTTAGTTTAGTGTTGACTTCGGAGATGCTGGAGTTTTTCTCCATGCTTTGTCGATAGCCATTTCGTTAGTTTAGTGTTGACTTCGGAGATGCTGGAGTTTTTCTCCATGCTTTGTCGATAGCCATTTCGTTAGTTTAGTATTGACTTCGGAGATGCTGGAGTTTTTCTCCATGCTTTGTCGATAGCCATTTCGTTAGTTTAGTGTTGACTTCGGAGATGCTGGAGTTTTTCTCCATGCTTTGTCGATAGCCATTTCGTTAGTTTAGTGTTGACTTCGGAGATGCTGGAGTTTTTCTCCATGCTTTGTCGATAGCCATTTCGTTAGTTTAGTGTTGACTTCGGAGATGCTGGAGTTTTTCTCCATGCTTTGTCGATAGCCATTTCGTTAGTTTAGTGTTGACTTCGGAGATGCTGGAGTTTTTGATTTCGGTGTCCTTGGTTACCACATTATAGGTGAAGGTCTCGCCACTGTCTCAAATATTATCTCAAAAGTCACATACATCACGTGTCTGCGTCTTTCGTTATTCAAGTTCAAAAATAACCAAAACTGTTTTTGGTAAATACCTCGCTTGCTATAGTTTCAATGTGATCGCATCTGAATATGAATTGTAGGGTATACAACCCTAAATATTGTCGTAAAAGTCACAATAAATCATTGTGTACCCGTCTCTCGTTGCTCAAGCTCAGAAGTAACAACAATCGGGTAACATAAACATAAACATTTACATACAGGCACATACATTGCTTCTGGCCCCAAACTAGGATACCCTGTATCGTACCAGAAACAGCGACGTCACACACATATAAACATCCAAGACCTGGGTTTTTTTTTCTTTACCCGTACCCGGGACCTCTCGCATGGTAGGCAGAGCCCCAACCGCTGCACCACAGAGGTCGACAGATTGTGGCAAATATCTACTCCTTCCTTCCTTCCTTCCATCTTCCTTCTTTCCTACCATCCTATTGCTATGAATATACCATTATTGAAACCATTATTATTATTAAGCCTACATCATCCTACTGCTGGGCCTTTGCCCAGCAGTAGGATGATGTAGGCTCTCTTCCCCTCCTCCACTCGTCAAGGCCCTGGGCTACCTCCCACCAGTGGGGTTACCACAACGTCTTATGCCGATTCAGCTTAGGAACCTAATTTGTTCCGCAAAATTACCGTGACCGTCTTAAAACAAGTCTTGGTATAAGGTAAATAAAGCCCATTGGAAGAGCTTGCCATGGTGATGTTCTTGTTTTGAACCTAATTTGAATCGGAAAAAGATTGTGGTAACCCTCCAGTTGTTGTCTTGGTACCTCAATTCGTCAGTCCAGCGCTTCCTGGGTCGACCACGTGCCCTTTTCGCGTTTGGGGCGTATTGGAACCATAGCAAGCGAGATATCCGTTAAAAACAGTTTTTTGTTACTTTGAGCTTACGTGATTTAATGTGTCTTTTGAGACAATAATTAGAATGCCCTACAATTTGTTATGAAGATGCCTTCAACATGGAAACCATAGAGAGCGTGATATTTGAGAAAAACCGATTTCTGATAGTTTTATCTTGAACAACTTAAGACGCTGACACGTGATTTATTGTGACCTTTAGGACAACATTGAGGAGGCCCAAATAAAGGGTTTAGGCAAGTTCCCAGCTTATTATCTCACATTCTGAGGTTGACTTTCTTGACAACCTTAAGGGCGGATACCTCGTCCGTCATGCAAAGGTCCTCTGGTGAGCTCCAGGCGGAAAAGACGCGCATTGTGAGAGGGACGGAATCGGAGAAAAATTACAAAAAGTTGGTCTTAAATTAATACAAAAATTAAGTAAAATAGCTTTGAAAATTTCCATAACAGGAAATCTAGGTAATGTCAAAACAAATTTAAATTAAAAGATATTAAATCTGTGTGCTATTTCAATATGTCAAAAAATAAAGAAAGTGTAAATTCAGACCTCATTTCAATAATCATTTATATCGAGCGAAATTCCTCCAATCGCCTTTCTGATTACACAAAATCTAGAGAAAGGTCCCAAAATTGATATACTAATTTATTTAACTTGGGACTTCTTTTGAATAGCAGAGAAATAACCTCAAAAAGTTTTTCTTGCATTGTGACACAAAGTATACAAAATGTGGAGTCATCTTGTCTGTAAAAGCTCATTTTGAAATTGATTGAAGACCTCCGTGGCATTGCGGCTCGAAACTCTGCCTCTCAAGCGAGGCGTCCCGGGTTTCAATACTGGCTGGCAAAAAAAAATAGGTCTTGGATGTTTACGTAGTACGTCGCTGTTTCTGATTGTGTATGTTTTATGTTTATTTCGATCAGTCACTTCAAAACTGCCATTATCAGCATCCTTATGCGAAGCTGCCGCTCTGCCCACCCCTAATACTCATACAGCTGTGATTACACAAACAGTCGGGCCAGTACTAACATCGCCCAGGCATCGAACCTCGGACCCCAACCGCGGAAATCTCAACAGCACAGCAAACAGACAACCCCGCGTATCCAGTTACGCACATTACCGTTCCCCACGGGTTTGAGTCCCGGGCGTGCCAAAAACTTTGATGTCTACTTTACCCCATTTGGCGGCATGAATAATTGCCGTCTCGGGGGATCCGTGTGTTTGTGTGGGCTGTAATAGAATATAAACATGATTATATGTTTATTAGTGTAAGGCAGATGGGTTTGTGGGTTATGATTGCGTTGTTGCGGTTTTTATTTGCTTTTGGCGGTGTGCTTTTGCTCACTGAGCGTAGCGGTCGAGGCCCTGCCTCAGAAGCCAAAGGTCGTGGTTCGAATCCCAGTATGAAAGGACTTTTAACGCAGCCTCAGCCATATCTTCGCCCCGTAGATACCGCCTTGATACCACCTATTGAAGCGTCCTCAGCGATATTCGCACATCGGGAACGATCGTGCGGGGGTAGCAACATCGGGCCGTGACGGGCATTAGATGGGTGTCCGTTTCTATGTGGAATTTGTTTCGGGCGCTGACGTGTTTCGGATGACACTTACGCCGTAGGTCCTGTCAGTAGGTGGTAGTAGTCGTAAAGCTATGTCAGAGGCCCTAATAGGGCAGCTTGATAAGTTCCGACAGTCGGGTTTGCCACTAGCCCGATATCACTCCATCAACCCGCACTGAGCCAGAATGGTGGAGTATTTCCCAATCCAACTCGTATTCGTGTAAAGGCCCAAGCCTCTCGGTGGGGACAGTAATTGGCCACATTTACATTTACCACCTACGGGACATTTTCAAGTGTTTTCTCTTTACACATAAGTGACGCTCTGTTCGTATTTTTCCTTTTCCCGTTCGGGATAGCCAAGGCACAGTTTAGCCAGTAGTTCAATACTCCATTTTACAAACAGGGGCTAGTCCATCGCTGCAGCGATATGTTCTCATGATGTTTTCCGTCACCGTCATACGTGCAAGTCTTTTCTTCTCCGCAAAACTTCTTTTCTTCATTCAGTTCTGTCTCTAGGTAGTTCTGACTTGAACAAATCTTGTGGCGTGGCCAGATCGCATAAAGCTCCTGCCATTTAGGGGTGAGCTTCGTTTGACCGCTCTTTTAACAGAAAGCAAGTAATTCTCAGTACAGTAGCTTCCAAGGAAATATAGTTGCTCACGACCGTAAGAAATGCATACTTGTATCCCACCGCCCTGCACGATTCCCGCGGGTGTTAACGTGCAATAAATCATCACTACAATTTCATGTCCAGATACAGCTATTTCCACAATTAAGAAATATCTAAAACTCCCTACTAGCAGTTCACTAAAAAACACAACACAAACATAATTTATGAGATTCGATAAAATTATTAGTGTTTTTTTATGTACCCAGTGACGAATCTAACGACGTATTATTTATCAAAATGGGTTGAGCCGCTGAGTAGTTACGACCCCTCGACGACACAATAACAAACATGTAAAACACATAACTTTCCCCTTTTCCGTTTCGCTGCAGTTGAGTAAAAACACGTGGTACGCCTTTTCCTCCTCGGAGTGGCAGAAGCAGCGCCCACGTGCAGCCATTTCGAAATTTAAAACTCAATTCTGTACTGTTGGATATACTGTATCCTCAGGTATACTGTCCACTGTCTGTTGTCGCCCGAACCGTGACGCTGCGTGTCTGGGGGAGGTTTCCTCAACTCGAGACTCACATTCGAAGACAGATTTACGTGTTCGTGACGTTTACTGGACGCATTCTGATTGTGTTTGAGATTAATGGCCGACTGCATTGACTGATGGCCAAAAGTGAACACTGATTGTTCGTCGGGCGCTGGCTGCTTCTCTTGAAAGTCCTGTAGCCTTATTTGGTAAATATGAGTAATAAAATTCAAAACTTATCATGGGAAAGTGTCATCTCTAGACGAGAGTGGGGCTTGAGCGGTTAACGTCACTGTGGTGTTGGCGTTCGCCAACCGCTGTTCAGCTTTAAGAACGTCGATTTGAAAGCTGCGTTAGAGCTACTTCAGAAACGTATCTTTATCTCGTATAATTTTCAGGATAAAATACAACCGAGATTGGTTCTCTTTCCCACGATTAAGATTCCCACATAAGATTTTCCTACAGATTTTAGGCAAAATTAAGCTTGTGAAACAACTCTTGGCATCTTTTGTCTTGTTACCATTTGACCAGCAATCCTACAACTACCGATGACGCCGGATCCGCAGATAATGCAAGACAGTTAAGGTTGTCAAGTGGGTAAACTTCGGAATGTGAGATAATAAGCTGGTAACTTGCATAAACCCTTAATTGGACATCCATAATGTTGTTCCAAAAGCCACAATCAATCGGCGTCTTAAGGTGATATGTAAGAGCGGGATTATGAATCTTAGTTAAAGTGACAGCGTTCAAACCACATAATAATTGTTTAAAAATAAACTACGCTTTTCTGTCAGAAATATTTTAAGGAGTGTTTACGAATACATAATATCTGCATTTTAAATACAATTCCGCAATTAATTTATTAAGGATTTCAGAATTACAGGAAAAAAGTAAACAATTCAGAGGTATTTTCGTAATAAAATCATAGCGAGAAAATTTCCTAATTCGCGTTTTCGTACAGTGATAATTCCATAAACATTACTCAAAAAATGAAATCTTTAGATGTCTTTATAGTGGAGTAAAAGGATTTTTTAAAAAAAAAAAGTAAAAAAAAAGTCTTATGTTATTCAACGTCAAAAGTGTCAAAAATCGGTTTATCGGTAAGGCAAAACATTCTAAATATTATCTCATAAGTCACATAAAATCACGTGTCCGCATCACACGTTATTCAAGCTCAAAGTAACAAATACCAGTTTTTGACGAATATCTCGCTTCCTTTGATTTCAATGATGACGTCTCCGACACGTGGTTTATTGTGACATTTGGGACCACATTAAGGATATATGCAAGTTTCCAGCTTACTATCTCACATTTCGAGGTAAAACTCTAAATAGCCTGGGCTAAGTCGCTAGTTCCGTACGAAAATATACAGGTACTCACACGATAAATCCGTAACCGAATCATCATAAATAAAATCATCTCCCTCTCAACAAAGCTGGCTCCAGATAATGTGCGGTCACTAAATCAGTTCCGAGGTAAGGGAAACTGATGCTGGTCACGCACGTCTGAACTCTGGACACCGGATTGGGAAGTGCTCTGAGGGTCTTGCTTAACTTTTACCGTGTCGGTCGGTAACTCTTCGATGGAATTAGGAGCCCCTTTTTGTGAGATTGATAAGAGTTTTATTACCATGGCTTAAGGTTAAAAATCGTGAAAAACCAGCTCTATTTTGTATCCTTTTACATGCAGGATATTGTTTTGTAAAATAGTTTCTTCTAAAATAGTTTTGGTTAGATACATACCTACATATGCAAGCAAAGTTTATAGAGTCATATGTAAACCAGGTCAGCGTACTTTAGACTTAAGTATTTATTTCTAGTTTACCTTTTTAATTTGTGTGGACAAATGTTATTGGGATTATTATTGGCATTAGAATTGTTGTTTGTTTTATTAGACATATGTCATTCGCAAATAGAATTGATTGGTGCCGTTTCACACCAGGAATATCATTTTTATACATAATAAATAATAGCGGCCCTAGTACACTCCCTTGAGACACACCATATTTGTTTATTTTATATTCTGATTCATATGTCCGTTCTAAGTCATGCCTATGTATGTGTACACTTTGTTGTCTATTTTGTAGGTACGTCTGGATCCATTACAGTGCCGGTCCTCTTATTCGGTATTGTTCCACTTTATTTAGTGACAGCTCATGACACACAATATCAAACGCCTATGTCATGTCAAGAACAGGACTGAGGTTTTCTGTTTTAAATCAAATTTTTGGCTACATTTGCTACTAAATTGAAGGCACCAGGGTTGTCGATTTATGTTTTTGGAAACCAAACTGCTCTATTCTGATAATTCCCTGTTTGTAAAAGTATTCATTGAGTCTACTCGCCATGGCCTTCACGAAAAGAAAAAAACGAAAAAAACAGAGTAACTGGACGGTAATTTCCAGCTGTGTCTCTGTCACCTTATTTATACAGCGGCTTTACTACGGAAAGCTTGAGTTAATTTCGTTCAATTCTTGCATTGTTCTAGATCTTTCTTGGAATTTATACTCCGGATATTTTGGCGCAAAACTCTGAACTGTAACTCTTTGGACTAGTGCACTGATTGTCATATGTTTGAACTATTGTGACTTTCATTATTTTCTTGAGTTTGAGTACTCTTTTTTTGGTTTCTGTATAATTTATTGGAATAAAAGGTATCGTGCCTTTTTAGAGACATTGTACTGGGTTGTTTGTTGTTTCGTGCCTTGTCTTGTGTTGTGTGTATTGTGTGTTTTTATTTTAGTCATATTTACCGTCCTGCATGATGTTTGATATTTTATTACTTCTTCATAGTCTCGTTGGTCTACCACAACATTAATTTTTAGCAACCATCTTTGCGCATCGTGAGTATGCAACAGTTCTAGAGGCCGGCACCTCCAGATCGCCCTTATGTCGCTGGTTAAGCCGATCACTGATTCCAAGGGGTCTTATTGGAAACCTCATTGGATATCGCCTTACCAGTTTGCAAAGTTCTATTACGTACAGAGCTTTGATTGTGTGTATTTTCAGTTTCACGAAGGAATATCTACATGAGATCTTGTTCGAATTAAGTCTTCTCTTTTGCAGGAAGCAAAGTTTTTTTTATGTCTACGCTATTGCCCCATATTGCCAAACCGTACAGCAACCCAGACTGGACGAAAGCGTAGTATGCTTGCAAAGTAGCTCCCAAGGTTGAAATTCTTGCTAAGCCTCTCAATGCATAACAAAAGCTACTCAGCTTGTTTCTACGCACTCAATATGTTTTTTCCAGCTCATATTTTCATAACCAAAGATTCCCAGGAATTTGGCTTGCGATGCTAACGGGAAATTTTTACCATCAAAATCCACCTTTAGAGCCAACTCCTGAGTGTTAATGTTAATTTGTTAACTCTTAAACTACACTGAGAAAAATTATATTTTGGGGTAATCTCAAAATATCGTGACGTTGGTCTAAAATTGGTGTGTTGTCCTAAAACAAGGAGATAATAGATCAATTGAAATGCGTTAGGATGGAATCGAACGGTTTGGGTAAATAATACAATATTAAGTTATTAACAGAGTTATCATCGAAAAAATTGGTACCACAAAATAATATTATCTTCTTTAAATAATAAATCTATGTAATAGAAAATGGCCCACTGTTCTATAACTTTATATGATATTTATAAATAAGAGTAAATTATAAAAGATAATGACAGTGACACCGTATTTATATAGATTTCATAGTTTACATGATTAAATATCTCTTGAAATACGCTGAAGCCCCCTTAATGTAAAATAGGATTACATATTCCTCTTATTTTTAGAGTAAGCATCAAAGTTTAATATTAAAGCCACATTAGAATAATGTGGCTTTAATATTAAAGTTAATCCTACTCAAATACTATTTACTACATAAACTACTAATTTAGCATCCAATTTTGTATGATTCCTACAAAAATATGATGACAGCACGGTTCGGCAGTTTAGTATTTTTCAAACATAAATACATAGTAGAGAACATAATCATATAATGTATGCTGGTCCTACTAAAGCCATGGTGACACATCAACTTAAAACGCCGTTATCATCAACAACAATATTATCATCGTTCTTTTTGGTGATATCAGTATACTCCGTACTGGAAGCGAATTCATCTAACTTTAAGCTGAATTCACCTCATGTATGATTGCCAGTTTTCTCACATAACACGACAAATTCTGATATTTCGTAGTCATTTACAGCGCATGCGCGACTAATTATTACTTACAACCTGAAATCGCCTGCGGCACAACTTTTTCCGTACAAGTTTTTTGCTTCTCACGATACAGGTGTAGCCGCGGTTTCTCGTTCTGTAGGTACAGGGTTAGGGAATGCAATCGAGATCTCGCGAGATATCGGCCCTTTTCTGCGAGATTAATCTCGGCCTAAAAATGGGCGTGATCTCGCGAGAATAGCGAGATTGAACTCGAGCATGAAAACGTCCTATTTGACGCGCAGCAGCGCGCGAACTGACACGACCGACACGGACGGAGCGAACTCCAATCGGTTTCGGTGCGCGGGCGGCGGGTCTCGCTCACTCAAACAAATTTCGATGCGATGATTGGTTGAAATTTGAACCTGCGGCGTGCGTGCGTTTGTTTACTTACCTACCAGATTTTGTTGTCACTTGTTGTCAATCCTTGATTGAATTAATTGAGTTATAGTGCTATTGTCGCTTAAAAAATACGAAAAAGTTGTTTGTGATTCACGAAGTATTTAATAACGGACTATGTCGGCGAATATAGTTTATAAGGACTATAGAAGTGTGTCGGTAGTATGGAAATACTTTTTAAGAGCAGAAAATGGATTGAGTGCCAAGTGTAAACTTTGTAAGAAGATTCTGAAAACCAAAGATCGATCTCCGCGTGGATTACATGTGCATTTAAAATCTATCCATCAAATAGACACCAAAACGAAGAATGTGGAATTGCCGCGATTGCCAGGACCATCGTCTACTGTTCAAAACATGGAAGTAGGTACAGCAACCACCTCAACTTCGAGTGGTAGCACGGAATCACCAGAAACATCGGCACCAGCGCCACCAGTGAGCGAAAAGAGGCAAAAAATAACTGATCACTTCGTTTTGTCTGAAGCTGAAGATACTTCTATGGAAAAAAGAATATCAAGAATGGTGGTCGAAAAAAGAATATCAAAAGACGGTCTACCATTCCGTGTATTTTGCTCGTCTAAAGATATCAGAGACCTGTTCAATTCTTCGGGTCAGACTCAGAAACTTCCCAAGTCTCCAAACACAATTAAATCTATAGTTATGAACTATGGCATGACATTAAAAATTAAAATAAAGCGTGAACTGGCTCAGCTAAAGGAGAATGATCACAGATTTACGCTTACATTCGATGAGTGGACTTGGGAATAATTTTTTCTGGAACTTGGGGCTGATTCGCGTCTATGGAAGTATGCCTGCTGAGAGTGGGGTCAGTATTTTGAACACAAAGTTAACCGAATTTGGACTTATTCTAGAAAAAGATATGTCAATATTACTACAGATGGGGACTGTGTGATGAAAAAGTTGGGTCGATTGATAACGCCTTTACATCAGCTCTGCTATGCCCATGGAATCCAGCTTGGCATAATCGATACTATTTATAAAAGACCAACTAATGTTGATGAGCAGCCTGAAATAGAATCAGAAAATGACGAAAACGACGTTGAGATTTCTGATGAAATAGACGAAATGCCCTGCACAGACTCCGAAGATGAAGCTTTTTATTGCTCTATGCCAAGAATAGAAGTGGACCTAAATGAAGAATATGCGGGTATCATTGAGAAAGTTAGAAACGTGGTGAAACTTTTTAAAAGATCACCGACTAAAAATGACACTTTGCAAATATACGTAAAACAAGAATTTGGACAAGATATAAAATTACAACTTGACTGTAAGACACGATGGTCGAGCCTAGCTGACATGATTTCTACATTCAATAGAATCAAACTATGTGTCAGCAAAGCTTTAATCGATCTTGGCCTGGAAGCTAACCCAAACTACTATTGCAGAAGAACATGCGGTTTTAGCGAACTTAGACAAGGTATTTGAACCCGTTAAGCTGGCAGTGAAGGTGCTATGTCGTCGAGATACCGACTTGGCTACTGCTGAGAAAACACTTAGGTTTATGATTCGTAAACTGGAAGAGCTAAAAACTCCATTGGCAGAAAAACTAACTGATTTCTTGAGAAACCGCATTGCTGAGCGTCGGACGAATTTAACGGCATGCTTGTTATATTTAAGAAACCCAGCTAAGTACCAAGAAGATAAAGAAGAGTTTGCGAGAGATGAAACCTTTAAATTACTTCCGAAAAGTGTAGTTCGCACTGAACTTAAAGCATTAATACAGCGCCTGCATTCGCAGCATGGTATAAAACAAGACTGAGTCAGTCACATCAACATCACCTGCGCCTGCTGCCACTGCCACCCCTGATGAGGATGATGAACCCCTCTCATCCCTTTCCCAGACTCTGAATGAAGCAGGCAAGCTTTCTTTGCAAGAAGAACAGGAGGAAGCAATAACTTCCTGCAAAGACCCTAGGAAAGCAAAGATTTCGCTGGACCAATTGTTGAAGAAGGAAATGAATCTATACGAGTCCGGGGGGTCTAAAGGAGAACTTTTGCAGTTCGCTGATAACTGCCTCACAACTATAGTACCAACAAGTGTGGAATCTGAAAGGGCATTCTCAGCGGCTGGCTATCTAGCCTGCAAAATAAGGTGTAGGTTAGGTGACGATACCTTAAATACGTTGTGCTTTCTAAGAAGCTACTTCCAAAACAGTTTGTAAATAATTGTATAGCGAGATGTTGCTAATGTTCCTAATTTGATTGTTTTTATTTGGTTTTCACTTTATATTCTATTTCTCCTTTTAGTTTGGCGAAATGAACCATTGATTTCATTGATCTCAAATTCTCAACTCAAATTCTATTATTTTTGTTAATTAATCTTTTTGACTTCGTAAAAATAAATGTTGATTTCAAAATACCTATGGTTCTTTTTCTTTCAATGTCCCGGGAGTTCTATATCTATTTTATTAGTGAAATTATTTGCAAAAATTGATACTCTTAACTACCAATCTCGCGAGATCTCGAAATTGCCGAGATCTTGCGAGATTGATTTTCATAGTCTCGCGAGATCTCGTCCGATCCTCAATCTCGCGAGATTGCATTCCCTAACAGGGTATCCTTGTTTATCACCAGAATGCTGGTATAGTCCGCGCCAAGTACATTTGGCTCCGAGCGAGCGGTCACCTCTCTCTCACTCCAACTTACGCTAAGCCAGAAAGAGAGGTCACAGCTCGCTTAGAGCCATTGCCGCTGCATGCATATCTGTATATATTTTATGTCGGTTTTGTCCACAGGATGCGTTCGGCGAAGGTCGCTGGCCGCTAGAGTTCCGAGCAGCGGCCGCCCGGCTGCTGTCTCAGCACGCGCCCACGGACAGAGAGGCGCCGAAGAACACACAACGTGAGTCTCTCGGGCCACACGACGCACACCGCACGAGACAATAATGCTCTCGGGGGACGCCGCACCACATCGTGTGGCCCGGCCACAGGGCCATGGTCTCTTACTTGGGGCTGTGCTTGGGGGTCACGTCGTATGCCGCGTCATGATGCTAGCTTGTACTTAAGTTTATGTTTTAAGTATGTTTTGTTGTCCTTACATGTTCAACCTAACACGAAGGATAAATCAAAACAAATCAAATCAAATAAGTTTATTTGCATTATTTTTGGTAACAATATTGGATCTTAATTTTATACATTTTCATCGCAAAAATCTGCCTTTTCAGGCGTACAAATATTGATTATAATATTTAATGTTAAGTCATCACAACCTAAAGATTAAGCTTCGCTCACCCCCTTTATACCCATCACCTAAGCTACCGCAGTATTTTGACCTGATATTTTCTGGAACTTTTGGTGATCCTTTACCCATTTTGGGTAGGAAAAAATATTTTGGATATCATTATATTTGTTGCTTTTTTTAGCATGGCCCATTATAGAAATGTACGTTGTCGTTGGTGTACGAGATCGTGTGCAGCGTAAAATTGGAGACTCAGACCACCTTTTTACCCGACTTCAGCAAAGCGGAAAGAAGAGGGTTATGTGTTTGATCTGTATGCATATAAGTATGTATGTCTGTTCCGATTTGGTTCCTTGACGTCGAGTCCCGTCACGTCGAGTAGCCGCTACGTCTACTCCTTTACTGAAATTACTATAAGCGAGAGTTTGAGATTCGACGTCGAGGCAGGACATCATGGAACCAAATCTCTGATCATGTGTCCCCTCGAAAGTAATCAACGGCTCAACCGATTTCGATAAACGATACGTCATTAGGTTCGTCGTGATTGAAAATTCAGTCAGATTTTCTGCGCTTTAATGTGCAGCCTAAAGTTTTTTTCAAGGCCCTCGAGTGTAGTTCAACATACTTAAAGGGCGCGTTCGGAAATATTTACTTATCTTGCACATGCTATGAATAATACACCTTAGTTTTCAACTGCACAAAATTTTACTAATAATTACCTAATGTAATTGACGTAATTAAAAAAACTAACTGCGGTACACTAAAACGTACAAAACAAGCAGATACGACTTAATCAAGCAGAGAAATCGAAAAGAGTGGGTAAGCGGTTTTTTTCCTACCCAAAATGGATAAATGAACACCAAAAGTTGCAAAAAATATCAGGGCAAAATACTGCGGTAGCTTAGGTGAAGGGTAAAGGCGGTGAACGAAGCGAAGCCCCCTTTATCCTTCGTGTCAGGTTGAACATGTAAGAACAACAAAAAATACTTAAAACATAAAATTAAGAACACAAAACATAAAAAGAAGTTTGGTGACAATTTATCCAAACACAATTTGGTGGACATTTATCCATTCTGGCAGTCATTTCGATTTTATTGGTAGTTAAATAGGTGCGTTTTTGGTAATCGTTTAAACATAAGCCTTAAATTTAATATAACACTGAACAGTTATAATTTCCCGTATGAGTTTTGAAACCCGCTTGCCACTGAAAAGGCCGTTACTTATTATGGGATCGACCCGGCTCGCGGGTGCTGTCAGTATGACAAATACGCGCGACACAGAAAAAGGCCTAATACCAGCACGTTTCCACCCCAAGGTCCGCCGCCCCGTCTGGAACAGTCACTATCAGAGAATATGGTGCTGGACCTCATCACCCTCGTCGGGTTCGTGGTGGTCAACAATCCTCAGCATCAGGTAACTAATGTGCATATATAGGTACCGACACAAAACATAATGGACCTTACCACAAAAAAGATAACTATTGTTGAATACTTTTTTGAAAACAATAGTGTATGGGATTCGACGTTTGTTTTGATATTTTTTGTGGTAACACGCTAATGGTGTAGAAGTTATCCTGTCTTCAAAACGCGCTGTGCAGTCTAGAAGCTTGTGTGAGTACTTCCATCCGTAGAAGACTTCGACGAAGTGTGAGAAATGTCTATAAGTAAGTTGAATCAGTGTTGAGTACTCTTCTCAAGTAGTAGATTGGCCGGCAAGTCATCGTACCAGATATCGTACATTTCAGCCCACTTCTAGGCACAGACCTCAAAGCACGCCATTTATTATAGTTCCACAGCATGCCTGCCACCATAATAATATCCTCTTGCCACCGGGCTGGCTGGCCATCATTCAACTGATGTGGGAGCTGGCCTACGTGTGATAGAGAAGCTTAAGTTAAGATATTTACAAGAGCTCAAAACATAAATGCCACGCCTTTTGCTCGTTTTTATTTTATTTAGTAGATATTGATTTTCAATTTAAAGTAACGTCAAACAGCACTTGTTTTAAAATACCCTTCAGAGGAATTGAAGTAATAGTTGTTTGTTGTCAGTAAGTAAGACAGAGCTATGCGTCAGTCTCCTTTTCCTTGTCCATGTGAAAAAATGAGAAGGAGATTGAACTATTACGTCACTTCCGCTATGAATCCGATGAACGGTAGATCCCATGTTTTTTGGCGTTAAATTACAGTATTTTAATATGCTCGTGGTGTATTCGACGTGATATACGCGAGAATGTAAGCAAAAAATTAAATGAATCCATGATTTCTATTGTGGAGCTTCAGCCCTTTGCTCCCCAGCAGCGGAGACATGGCAAAAGTGAGTTCCATCGTGCTCGTGAACTACTCGGTGATCATTGTCATACTCGACCGTTTTGCAAATGGCGGCATCCTCTGTTTCTGCCGCCCCTCTAATAGGAAAATGGGCGTGAGCATTTTAAGTATGTGCGAGCCCATAATGTTTATTCATGTCACATTATCAAGTTTCGTATAACCGCACTGCATGAACTCGTTATTATATAAAGACGTTTTTTTTTTCCTAATAAATCATGATGTTTTATCGCCTCACTTAAGTAACGTTTCCAACGTTACTCCGTTTTAACCCACTACAGACGGAACGGAACGGAGGTGTTCTTTGTGTGTGTGTAAGTTTGTATATCCGTTAGCATTTTGGAAAACTGTGCCGATGACGATGCGATTTTTCGCTATAAATTCAGAGCAGGCCCGTAGATATGTTTTACCGTTGTATACCACCACCACCAGTGGGCCATGCAGCAGCGTTGTATACCACCACCACCAGTGGGCCATGCAGCAGCGTTGTATACCACCACCACCAGTGGGCCATGCAGCAGCGTTGTATACCACCACCACCAGTGGGCCATGCAGCAGCGTTGTATACCACCACCACCAGTGGGCCATGCAGCAGCCAGGAGCCCAGGATGGTTGACGCTTGAGGGCTTCTCAGAAAATATTTAGCTATTATATTAGCCGTAAGGTTTCATTAATAATGTGTCAGGTGTGTTTCACAGTTATAATTTATAATTATTGTACCATGCACATGTTTTGAACACGTGCCCCTGTAATGTTGGATAACTTGGCGGATACACAGTAGTCATATTTTAAGAGGTTGTCCACACCTTTCTGTTACGCCCTGTCTGTAGTGTATTGCAATGCAATACCCGAAAAGGGTACCTAAGTTCCTGTTATATTTTAAGATTACACCACCTATTTAACAACTAGTATCAATAAAGTTTTTGAAGAATTTTTTTTGTGAAGATTTCTGCTGATGTGAATTATTTAATAGCGCATTAGAATTTAGAGTTTACGGACTAAACGAGGCGTTTCTGGCAGCTTCGTAGGCTGAACACATTGCTTCTGGCCCCACACTAGGATACTAGGACGTCACAAATTTGTCAGTATCCTCAGGGATGTATTTCAACACTTACATGCATATACGAGCTAACTATAGGTAAAACAAGTGTCAGGCCTCTAAAGAAAGCTTGTAGCCAGTGCTGGTCTACCTGGTCTGCTAATGTGCCGAACCAGTACTGATAAGCGCCGACCAGCTCCGACAAGTTTAGACTCGCGCAGGTCAGCGCTGAGGCCGTCGCTTGTTAAATGGGATATTTTAGAGCAGGATGTGTTGTTGGTGCCAATAACACCAATTTTTCGAGTCCATACCATACATGAACTCTTAGGCGCTTCGCAGACAGAATACGGCGTAAGGCATAAGGCGCAAGGTGCGTTTGATCTTCACCGCGTTCTGTTTGCGAACGTGGCTCATCTTAGACATGATTTTTCTTCGACATTACGGAGCTCGACACGTCTTAATTTCGACAATAATTTAGTGTCATAATGCTTTACTTCGAAACCATGCACAAGTGTTACGATATTCTTGTTCTACAAAAATGGTACTTAGACATCAGAAAGGTCAGGATCAACTTTATAACTTATAAAGTTATAAAAGTAGCATAGCCATGCAAGTCACAATAAGCTGTTTTTCTAAGATAGGGGGGCAGAGGCATACCTTCACATAACCTTCCTACCTTGATGAAATATTTCGCAGCTGTCACTATGTTTGCTGACACTATATTACGTACATATCACAAACACTAAGCAGTACATTTCAAATATTGTTAATTGCGAAAAACATACGACTTCTCCGATGAGCTTAAAGTTTTGAATGCTATTCAGACAACCGGTCCCTCATTCAGCTTTTTTCAGCTTTCTTTGTGTAGCTGTTACCAGCGCCGACTAGCACCGACGAGCGCTGGTAAGTCGGCGCTGGCAACCAGCTTTCTTCAGCTTTCTTTGTGTAGCTGTTACCAGCGCCGACCAGCACCGACGAGCGCTGGTAAGTCGGCGCTGGCAACCAGCTTTCTTCAGCTTTCTTTGTGTAGCTGTTACCAGCGCCGACCAGCACCGACGAGCGCTGGTAAGTCGGCGCTGGCAACCAGCTTTCTTCAGCTTTCTTTGTGTAGCTGTAACCAGCGCCGACCAGCACCGACGAGCGCTGGTAAGTCGGCGCTGGCAACCAGCTTTCTGTCTGTACACGCACTAAAACATGGCAAAACTGAGGCCCCACTTCTTACATACAATTTCATATGGAGTTTTCAAAGTTATTCAGATAAGAGTGTTCGATGTAGTGGGCCTTAACAAACAATAGGTGTTTTCCGCCATTGTCTCCGAGGCACCATCACCATAAACACCGATTAAGGCCAACGGACACATGCGCCGCTCTCCCTTCAGCTAAAACCTAGTTAATTATTAACAGCACAGAAGTGCTACAACAGTCTGTTAGGCTGGGGATACACCAGTAGGGACTAGTGCCTAGTCCACTATCTGTCGTTATATATTTAAACTCATATTTGATTTAATTTCTAATTATGGTGTTGTACGATGCACTTTTAAATTAACTTTTTGCTTGTAGTAAGCATTTTTTTTCTGAAGGAGTGAATTATCAAACTATCACACATTTTTTTAGACCTACCTACCTATCTATATTTAAGACGACCTCTGTGGCGGCAGTGGCTATGGCTCTGCCTACCATGAGAGAGGCCCCGGGTTCGATCCTCGGCTAGGGGGGGAAAAAACCCTAGGTCTTGGAATTTGATATGTGTGTGACTTCGCTGTTTCTGGTAGAAGCAATGTATCTGCCTGTAAGTAAATGTTTATAGAATAGAATAGAATATCCATTTATTTGCTGTATCAGCATACACAAAGTTATTTAAAAGAAATACATTGTAAGTATAATATTTATCTATATTAGAATCGTTGTCTAGTACCCAAGATACAGGTAATCCTAGTTTGGGGCTAGATCAATGTGTGTAAATAGTATCCAAGGTATTATTATTATTATTGTTATTAATACACAAGGAAAAACAGAGATTATTACAACTACAGACAAAAAAAATATAATATCATTCATACCATTCCCATTCCACATCAGATACCAACATACAGTTGTGGGTGGTTTCACTGTCACGTGCACAGGCTGCGAGAGCAAAAGGGCCCAGACTCGGCATAATGTCACGGTGACGCTGGTTTAAGGTAGTATATGTATGTATAACGTATCAGAAAACCCTCATTACTGGGTCCAAAACCCGCACGTTACGACCAGCATAATGTTATACTTCTTGGTAAAAACTCATCTGTTATCTGAATAGTGTATCAATTTTCGACAAATTATGGCAACAAAATTTCAAAAACAAAAACAAAATTTGCGTGCCGCCCCTAGTTTGTCTGTGAAGTTGGTACTACTGAACAAGCTAAACAAGTGCAGAGCAATTATCAATGCCACAATGCCGGTCGAACATGCGGTTCCTGAACACATCAAAGAGAGCATATGATATGTGTGAAGATAAACTAGTTTATGTAACTGTACATAATTAGGCATTATGTATCAGTCACATACACTACTATTAAACGCGTTAATGCCACCAGGTGGCAAGTGTAAGATACAACCTTTATTTTGTAAGTTCTTATGTTTTTTCGCATTTTAAATGCCGCCACGTTTTTCATCTACATTTTGTATAGGTATTGTTTGTACTGAAGGCAAACATTCATGTTTCATGTCTTGTCATTTTCAAGTGGCCCAGTGCACGTACCCGTACACTATGATCACATGTCCAGTTGTGATAGGAATGCTGCTACAAAGCAAAATGTTACAAGGAACTGATTGTTCTACTATTTCAAGTGGGCAGCTGGTAAATCGTCATTTGAAGCATTACATATATACAATACATATATTTGGTTTAGTTACATGGTTATGACAACCGCTGTGATCGATTGAGTCAGTTTATCTAAATCCGACTGTTTTCTGAAGACTTTTTTAGATTTTTTGTGAAAGATTTTTATTCCATTGAATTTTTTCTCCGTTTTCACATATGGCTCCTCATATTTTGTTGAATTTAATTGCGAGTACCTACATTGGGCCGATATTGATCACAACGGGCCATGCTAAACAAATACGTACCTACTACTTTTTGTTTTATTTTGTGAAAAAAATAGGTGTCACTTTTTGTTCGAATATTCCGGGTAATGGATGTCTTTTTTTTAATAATTTTTAAAATATCACCCTTCGTGACGTTTCTTGCTCACCGTTTTGGAATGGTTGTACTTTTTTTTTATTCTTATTTATTTTATGGATGCATCTTATGATTAAGTCGGCTGGAAAATAATTAACAAAGTTACAGTGCTTACGGTATTACTTAAACAAAATATTTAACGTTAAATAAATTTAAAATTAGTTAGTTACGGAAGTATTTTGTAGTGTTCCCAGGAATGGCTGTACTTGATGCTGGTTGTTTCCGATTATAAAACTAAAAAACTATCAATATTTGTTTACGTTCCGACTGACATCTGCGTTAGCGTCTGACAGGAAAACTGTTAATACTTGACAGTTTTACAGAACAGCCAACTTAACGGCGAAGGGAATTTAAACAAACTACGCCACGGGGACAAATAAAGAACATTATGTTGTTTACGGATATTTCAGTAATCCTGTGATATTTTTTCATGGGAATAACGGAATTTTGTTGGGAACACAATTATCTCGAATTGGTATACTCAGTTTGGTACCTTTGTTTTTTTGTTAAATGACCCATTTATTCTGGAAGACATTTTCATGTCCACTTGCTCAGAATGTTTTCTTACTACTTCGATATGCTAATTACTTTCGTCGCCTTGTTCAGTTCCCACGGCGCCCGTCCCCAGGTACCTAGGTATATTGCGAGCGTGTACACCACCGTCCTAATGTCCAAACGGTCAACCCAACAAGAAACAAGCTAAATATGCGGGCGTAACGTAAGGGCACTTCCTTGAGGGACACCTGTGCCCGAACACACCTGTGCACGTGGGAACGTGTAAGATGATTTAGTTAGCGAAGGGGGGGGGGGGGGGGGGGGGGGAATGATGAATTCGTTGGCCGTGTTCTTCGCTGAAGTCGCCCCTAGCAAGGAGACTCAGCCGAGTTTTCGTACTACCTTGAATTGCAGATGTAATAATACCTTGGACACTATTCACGCACATTGATCCAGCCCCAAACTAGGATTCCCTGTATCTTGGGTACTTAGGACAACGATACACATACTTATGTAGATAAATATTATACTTAGCTAGATAAACAACCATGACTAGGGTACAAACATCCGTTCTCATCAAGCAAATATTTGCCCCCACCGGGAATCGAACCCTTGGTTTCGTAGGCAGGGTCACTGCCGACTCGGTCATTCAGGTCGTCCATGTAGTCTACATATATACGTGGGGCGCACTGTAAGTTTCCGGAATGAATATGAAAAAATACTATTAAAGGTACAAAATTAATTTATTGTTTTTCAAAATAATCTCCCTTGGCGTCTATGCACTTTTTCATTCGATGAAACCAGTTTTGAAAACTTTTGTGCCACTCCTCTGTGGTGACCTCTGAAACGTGTTTTTCATACTCCTCGACAGCCTCTTCTGGTGATGAAAATCGTTGACCGCGTAATTGGTTCTTAATTTTTGGGAACAGAAAAAAGTCACAAGGTGCCAGGTCGGGACTGTATGCAGGATGACTCATGAGTTCTACATTTTTCGCCTTCAAAAAGTCGTTTGTCTGTCTGGCCGTGTGAGAACTAGCATTGTCGTGGTGCAGGATGATACGGCGTTTACGGTTATTTTTACGGAGTTCGTCAATAACTTCCGGCAAACAAATGGTCGTGTACCAGTCACTATTCACTGTACGACGATTCTCTAAAGCAACAGTAGCCACGTGTCCAGTTTTATTAAAAAAAGAAGCAATCATCCGCTTAGATGCACTTTTCACGCGCGCCACTTTGGTTGGTTTCGGCTCATCTTGAAAGACCCATACGCTCGATTGCTGCTTTGTTTTGGGATCGTAGCAATAAATCCATGTTTCGTCACCTGTTACTATGTCCCACACCAAATTTGACGCACCTTCGTTGAATCTGGTAAGCATGGCACTGCACCAAGTGACGCGGTCCGTTTTTTGAGCCTCGGTCAAGTTGTGTGGGATCCACCGCGAGCACAGCTTTCTCACACCCAAATGTTTGTGTAGGATTAATTGTATTTGACTCATGCCTATTTCTAAGGATGCGCGAATTTCATGGTAGGTCACATGCCTGTCTGTTTCAATCATACGGCGCACAGCATCGATGTTTTTGTTGGTCACAGCGGTGGACGGCCGACCATCGCGAGATTCGTCACTGAGATTGATACGACCACGCTTGAATTCTGCAAACCAGCTATAAACAGTTGTCTTGCATGGTGCTTCATTGCCAAAAGCTGTTTCAAGCCGAGCGATGCTCTGTTGAGCTGTCAAATTACACTTAAAATCGTAGAAAATCATACTACGAAAATTTTCCCGAGTTAAATCCATGTTGATGCAGACACACAATTTTTTAAATGGCGCCACAAGGTAAAAACAAAAGGCAGTCAGATGAAACAAACTGCATTCTACAGCCAAAGAGTTCTATTTTCAAATGTTGCAATAAATTTTTAAATATTGTTTATGTAAGTGGCCAGTTCCGGAAACTTACAGTGCGCCCTATGTACGTATATATAAAAATGAAAATATCGGATATAAGGTATAAACAATTCGACCTCAATACGCCATAATGGGCTTTATTTACCTTTCACCAAGACTTGTTTTAAGACCGTCATGGTAACTTTGCGGATCAGTATAGGTTCCTAAACTGAACCGGCATAAGACGTTGTCGTCTTATGCCGATTCAGTTTAAGAATATTACGGGGGTTACCACAAGGTAACCCTCGTGTTGTTTAGTAACGCTTTGACATACTATCTGGTGGCCCATTCTACTAAAGAAATGGCGCGTCAGTGAAGACGCGAAGACAATCGTTTGAGGAATTCCATGGCCTTAATCGCCGAAATTTTAATCATACGAATTAGTCATTAATCCACTTTACAATAAACATGCGGGCGTAAGGACGTTTCCTTGAGAGACAC
Source organism: Argyresthia goedartella (assembly GCA_949825045.1). NCBI lineage: Eukaryota > Metazoa > Arthropoda > Insecta > Lepidoptera > Argyresthiidae > Argyresthia > Argyresthia goedartella. The sequence goes on along the minus strand of OX463833.1, from coordinate 18,914,375 downwards.
CTGTGCTGGAACACCTGTGTACGTGGGAACCAACACGTTATATTTAACGTATAAACGTGTATACGTTGTTATGCGTTTATACGTATAAACGTAAAACAACGATATTTCGTTGTCTAATAATGATTTTGGATACTTCCTATCTGTTGTTAACAAAGTTACGATGAAATTGTTCTATGTACAACCTAAAATGTTGACTAGGCAGAAACGGGTCAAGTGAAACAGTTCTATGAAACCATTTCTTTTTAATTTTTCTTGGACACGATTGATTGATAATGCTGAATTCCATCAGTAAACAAGTGATATTCAAAATATCTTTATTACAACGTATTCCGTTGTAATAAAGATAAGTACATCACAATGCACAACATGTGACATTTGCCTAACGATTGAACATTATACGTACATTGCAACGTTGATGGAAAATCACCTGAGGAAACCTTCATCACATTCCAGAGCTGTGGCGATGGAGTAGCCCTAAGTTACGCAAAATATCAAATTGATTATTTTCAGCTTCTGGACTGGGTAGTCTAACAAATATGATAATTAGCTACTTTAAAAAACTAAACAACACGCATGTAATTGTCACGTAAAAACAAATCAAATTAGTCCAAAATGAAGGGGGTAGCCGTTAAAGAGTTCCACTATTCACCTTCAGGTCCCATCATCACATCAGCCCGATACCCTCACTAATCCATGAACTACTCACCGAGATGATTCTAAAGATCCCAAACTCGGTAAGATTGCGTTATTTTATTACAGAGTTCCTGTGACCTCCACCCGGCTCCATCATCAGATCAGCTCGATGGTATCATAATATTACATTGTCACCGAACTTACATAATTACTCCACATTTCAGCTTAATCAGACACCGGGAAGTGGGTCAAATTTAACTTGCAAGATTTGTTTACATAGTTACTATCTTAGTTACAAGTGATCATAATAAAGCCTTGTAAAAAGGGCTCTGTATTGTGAATACGCCGCTGTTGTAATATATAAATGCATGTTTAATCGCATATCAAAAATCCTGATTTGCACAGAAAAAAAGGATCAGCAAAACACTTTTTATTTTTTAAATATTTATGTGTACTCAAGTTTAAGGCCACATTAAATATTCTATCTTATAAAAGTTAGGAATGAATATGTTTGTGATTATTATTATTTTTTGTTGTTTTGGTTAAGTTGCTTCTATGTCGCAAATAAGTTAAAATATATTTACCGCATAAGGTTTAGCCTGTAATGGTAGTGTTTATGGATAAATAAATAAATAAATAAATGTTTTAAGTATTTTTTGCTGTTCTTGCATGTTTAACCTAACACGAAGGATAAAGGGGGCTTTGCTTCGCTCACCCCCTTCACCCTTCAAATAAGCTACCGCAGCATTTTGCCCTGATATTTGCTGTGCAAATCAGTATTTTTGATGTGGAGTTTAATATTTCCCATTTATAGACATAATTTTGTGTAAAAAAACACCATCAACCATCACATCACCACAGCAGTCAATTGTGTGAAATGACGTCACCACCCAATGTTTCCCTACAAATGACGAACAAGAAACCGTTTCGACATCACCCTTGTCTAGAAACACACTGTGCCATTGTGCCAGCCTGTACGGGAAACTGTGTGGCGTAATGTTACATTTTTACAACAGGAAACACTCTGCGACAGCTGGAGTGCGGTGAAGACGCTCTGCACGCTGCCCGCTAACTGGATAGTGTCGAAGCCGCACTGCCACGCGCTGTTGCCCACACTGGCGGCGCTGGCGCAGTACCCGCCGGCGGCACAGGTCATATGCGGCGAGCTCAACATGGAGGTGAGTGTTCGCTGCCGTTTGATACAACTTACGTTTATCTACAACGTACGTTTGATATTATGACGAGAGAAAGAGTTTACGTTTGCAATAACTAACGTTCGATACAGTTTATGTTTGAGACAACTAATGATTGCTGTAAGTTACGTTTGGATCTCCTTATGTTTGCTGTAACTTACTTTTGCTATAAGTTTTGTTTGCTCCACCTTACGGTTGCTTTAACTTAAGTTACGGTATAACGGTACTTTGACTCATTTTAGAGGTATATTTAATAGGGATGCAACGATACGCCTTTTTGCCGATACGATACCGATACGCTTATAAAAATATCGGCAATACCGATACCGATACGCTTATTGAATTAAAAATGAAGGTTAAATAGATGAAATACAAGTCAGGTTAATTTTTTATAAGGTAATATAAAAATGTAGACAGGTTGATACAGTTTTAGTTATTAAAATTAACATTAATCAAATTTTTGTTTAAAAATGGAGTGCGGGGTTTCCCCCAGGCATAGCTCTTGCCTCGTTTTCAACGAAATAGACGAGACAACCCGCGCGTTTACATTACATTTTTATGGCAAAAAATTTGTAAAGTATCGTTGTATCATCATCATCATCAAAAGTAAAGTAAAAAATCTCATAAAAATATCGCCGATGCCGATATATCGGCAAACCTGAAATATCGCCGATATATCGGTATCGGTATCGTATCGGTTGTATCCCTAATATATTTAACTCATTTCACTATTGCCACATTTTATGTTTGTTTCTATCTTCGATTGTCTGAGGTTTGACTCATTTTACGTAACAGTCATACGGTATGACTCTTGTGCATGTGGCCTTTGACTCTACCGTTTATTTACCTTACATAACAGAATATGTATGTTAATGAATTGTATGTTAACGATTTCCTACAGATGATTGAGGAGTACATCGAAAGTCCTGAGGCAGGGAAAGTGAAGTTGGTCCAAGTCATCAAGGAAGGCAGGAACAAGAAGAATTCCACTAAAAAGTAACACTAACCCGAGACTAATTAGGTGACACTAGGCAAGTCTGAATCAAATTCGGCGAAAACGTGATGTGGCCTTGTCAATCATGTCATTCTGAAATCTAAGAATTGTAAACGGTTTTGAAAAAAAAAACAATCAGGACATCGCATAAAATAACAAAGTCGCAATAAAAGTCCGCTAGTATCAAATAATCGTGTTCTGATTGGTATTTTTTTTAATTTCTACATGTCAGAGTTACATGTTAGGGAAGGATACAGATCGGTCTAACAACAATATGAAGTATGCAAACGTCGTTCAAAAATACATTTGCAATGGATTACGATAGAAATTCCTAGATACATTATAGAGCTACAGATTCGTATGTGATTAACACTATATCCGTCCCTTTTTCATACACTCAATATTCAATGAAACAATCCTGCTGTCTCTACAGATTCCACACAACCGATCAGTATGGTTCACAGTACAATCCTGCTGTCTCTACAGATTCCACACGATCGATCAGTATGGTTCACAGTACAATAACATTGCCTGAACTGAGAAACATTGTACAAACTACAAAGCGAATAATTTTCATTTTGAATATGACATTTTGTCGTGATTTCACTCAGGGGGGTTACCACAATCTTTTTCCGATTCAAATTAGGTTCAAAACAAGAACATCACCATGGCAAGCTCTTCCATTCCAATTCGCACTAATGGGCTTTATTTACCTTATACCAAGACTTGTTTTAAGACGGTCACGGTAATTTTGCGTATCAAATTAGGTTCCTAATCTGAATCGGCATAAGACGTTGTGGAAACCCCGCAGTTCCCACATATCGTAACTTTATGCCGTTCGTTCTTATATTTCGGTATAGTATAGTATAGAGTAATGAGACCGGATCGTGACTGCATTTAGTCTTTCACTTCTTTAAATTGGAATTTCATTTCATAGTTTTTCGGATCTCTCCGTTTCGTACCACATCAATACTATGTCGTCATCATTTAAAATAACTTCATTAAGGGCGACTTGCACCAGACTTTTGACTGCTGCTTAATATATTTTAAACACAGTTTGAGTACAACACAGCAAGTTATGTGGTCAAGCACGGCATTGCCTGTCAGCCGGGTTCCCACTTAAGGCGGGGCACCCCGACAGCGGAACTTAGTATTTCACCTTCAGCTTATTTTTGGGTAATAGGAATTCAAATAAAAAAAACCGGTCAAGTGCGAGTCTAAATCGCGCACGAAGGGTTCCGTACCACCGTTCAATGGAAGCGATAATGTGGAGTGAATAGTTTGGATTTTACACAGCAAAATATTGTTTACAAAGTTATTGGTGCGGTTACTTTCACACTCCATGTACGTAACCAGGTGCATCCATGAGTTTGTATGTGGTATTGAAAGAATTGTTGTATGGGAGCCCCCTTAAATATTTATTTTATCCTGTTTTTATTGTTATAGCGGCAACAGAAATACATAATCTGTGAAAATTTCAACTCTCTAGCTAGCTAGGTTCTTGAGATACAGCCTGGTGACAGACGGACGGACAGCGAAGTTTTAGTAATAGAGTTCCGTTCTTACCCGTTGGGTACGGAACCCTAAAAATGCTATGAGCTGATGTATAGAGAACTAGAGTAACATTAATTAATATGTTTACAACGATCACATAAATAACAAGTATAAAAATTCAAATCCGGTGCAATAATGTAAAAAACAGAATTTGTGATCAGAGAATTTCTATCGAGCAAAAATAATCAAATTACGTTTACACGTTAGCGCATGCGAACTGACATAGATGATATTGACACTTCATCAAAATTCAATTAACCTTGTAACGGAGGCACACAATATTATTATTATTTTCAAAGAACTGCACAATTGCTTAACTTTTTTCAGTTAATGATACATATTTATTCTGATGATGACAAAAGATGGCAATTTTACGATTTAATTTCAGTAAAAAACCATTTAAAACATAATAAACAAAGCTGAACATTCTTACAAGGTCACAAGGTCGATCAATGGATCGATCAAAATTAATTGAACGCAATTATGACTGCGTTCAATTCACAGATGTTTGAAGTCCATATCGATTCTTTCAATTTAATCGATGTTATTATGCTGACGCTAAACGCTACTTCGAAGCTAAAATAGACACATGTAAAATATAACCTATTACCATGGTAACATGTTATATTTATATGAGGAAACAACTGCTTTAATAATTTTATCTACACACCTATCATAAACCCTCTTTACTGCTTTCAAAAACGGCACGTTACGATCAGCATAATGTTAAACTACTTTGCAAAAAAACTAATTTCTAATCTGAATATTGAACATTATGACCATTATGTGTAAATTTTCTACATATTTTGACATTCTAATTTCGAACGCTGACGCCCGCCTGCGTGCCGCCCCTACTTTGTCTGTGAAGTTGGTACTACAGAACAAGCTAAACAACTCAATGCCACACTGCCGGTCAAACATGCGGTTCCTGAACACATCAAAGAGAGCTTATGATATGTAGATATACTAGTGTATGTAACTGTACATAATTAGGCATTATGTATCAGTCACATAAACTACTATAATTAATGATTAATCCTATTTTGCGTCACTTGAGATTTACAAAAAGCTGGTGTGGCCTACTGCGTCGCCTTAACGCTTGTTGAATTCACGTTGTGTTTAAACGGTATTTAACGGCTGACTAAACTCTGGGTAAGGTCTGCCTAAATATCAAGAATAATACATCGGTATTTTGTATTATAGTAACTGTCCTTAAATATTGTAGTCTAATTTGCACTTTAGTGATAATGTAACACTTACTTAATCTATTATTTCAAGCAAACGTGTATATCGTCGTCCTCTTTAATATTTACTTTTTTCAGTTAGTTACTCTTTTTGTAATGCAAAAGGTACTTAGTACTTAAAGGAACGGAACCCTGATGTAATGATGAATTTTGGTAAAAGTAGTAATAAGTAGGTACGAGGATATAATGATTGTGCCTTGTGACATCTTGAATGTGGAAAGCTGTTAATTAATCAGACATAAATGGTAGAAAACGGCAAACAAGTAGGAACTGTGATATGATATTGTCAAAAGATTAAATGATGGATAGTTCTTTAAAAGCAAAATCAACAAGAATATGTAACGCACAGTGTATCGGCAAACGGCACTTATTTTTTATACTTATTCTTATGTCTTTTTTGTTATTTAGTGTTGTGATATATTTTAATTTATAGTATGTTATGACTAAACTGTGATTACGCAGCATTAATTACTTACTAATCTTTCATCTCAAAAGTATTGTTGTGTATGTGTGTAAGTCTGTTGTGTATTATTATTGTCAAAATTCTGGAGATTGAGATTAAGATAAAAGGTAATTTTGGCTGAAAAAGGGTGCTTCATGGTAATACACATACAGGCTTATGTTAGTGTGAGTGTAAGAGCGAGAATAAATTACGACATATTCAACTTTCGATGGGTTTTTATTCGATATTTGCCCAAAATTATTTATACTGAGTTGTATCCGTAAATACTAGGAATTTATCTAAATTTAGGTAAAATCTCAGTATTGTTTCGTTGTGACGCACTGCTTAGGTAATAAAATATCTCTTTAGTCATAAATAAAGTATTTATCTGTGATTTACCTTTCGTTTAGCGTTAATATCTTCTTCGCGTGTTTTTTCCTTTCGTGTACTTTTTGTAACTTGGCAATAATATAGTTTTTGTGATATATATATTTTTTTATTTATCTTCTAGAGATCCGTCTCTTCGCCTCCGTAGTACCTTAGCCCTCCATCGACCCGCGCTGAGCCAGCGTGGTGGAGTATGGCTCAATCTTACTTGTATCCGGGTGAAGGCCCGTGCCTCTCGGTGGGGACATCAATGAGCTACATTTATTCATATAATTTTTTTTATACCTCACATTATTTTACGCTTTATTTAGTATGTAAGTACCTGAAAATTGTTAGATTTTTTAACTTTTTTAATATTTTCCGATATTTTCAGTATCTATTTAGATAATATTTGAATGTACAGTCGGAAAAGGAATCAGCTGCGCCGGACTGCATACTAACAAGGAAAACTTGACAAATGCATTCAATCAACAATAAAACCAGCTCAAGTTTTCAGCCAAACTCATTCATACAAAGTGTTAATGAACGTAAAAATAAACCAATGCCTTGTGTGGTAGAAAATGCTTTGATGCGACAAATTTACGCGGGCGCATTAAGTGCTACCAGAAATTATGACCCTGCGTGCTTATACAGAGTGTTCACAACAATACAGAGTTACTTTTTAGTGAGAAATTATACCGTCCATCATCCTGCACATCTTACATCCTAAGGTGAATCATTATCTCAAATACATCGAAAGTTCTGAAAGCCTAAAAGTTTTCCCACGCAACGTCAAGTCAACGTAAAACTTTATCGATTGTATCTGGGAATTTGAGTAAGGGATTCATGGACATCTTAATTATCAGGCCTTAAACATGTGTAGCAGATAATTTATCCGATAGTCACCTGCTCTCGTGACTGTAGTGGCAGAATAAGAACGTTGTATCCTCATCTAACACAGCCCTAGTCGTACATACGCTGTTTTACAGCTATTTAAATTGTGACCGTATAATTGGGGCTAATAGCCTGGCGGCTAGGCTAGGCTAGGCTAGGCTAGGCCCTAGCCAATGCATATTTATTAAAAGTCTTGTACATACGTACTAAGCCGAAGTCGAAGTTTGAACACCCTGTATATGCGCGGAAGCTGTAACAAAATATGTCGGAACTTAATGCATCAGAGACAAATATACACTCCTTTACCACTCAACTACTACTTTATAAAATCTATTGCTCTAAAGGTGAAATTATACCTATATAGGTTTTAACAGAAAGGTGCAAATAGGGACATCATTCTTTTTATTTACTTCGCAACCGATTTTATCAAAGCAGCTTTATTTTTCACTCCGCCATTCAAATCAGCTGACAGCCCGGCTCGAAATGTATCGAGATGTCAAAATTACAGTTCCTCTAAAAAACAACTTTCAAAGACGATCCGAATGGCCGAGTCGGCAGTGACCCTGCCTACGAAGGCATGGGTCTCGGGTTCGGGTCCCGGTGGGGGCAATTTTTTTTTTGATGAGAACGGATCTTTGTGCCCTAGTCATGGTTGTTTATCTATCTGGGTATAATATTTATCTATATAAGTATGTGTATCGTTGTCTAGCACCCAAGGTACGGGGAATCCTAGTTTGGGGCTAGATCAATGTGTGTCACTATTCACACAAGGTATTATTATTATTATTACCTTCCGGCTAAATCATCTGACCTGTAAAATGTCATAAAAATATTGCATTGTCATCGGATTTACATTTGCATGCAAAAAAAAAACCATACGTTTCTTGGGGAAAGTTGTTCATAATGGTGTGTGTTATCATTCCTCAAAAATATGGCCAGCTTATTAAATGTCACCCTGTATAGACTGTATCGTTATAAATGAACGTTTGAATTGAATGCTCATTTATAAATGAGTGATTCTTAGTGAAACCGTGTTATCTGTCTTCTTTTCTTTTTATATCCCACTTAACAATTCATCATCACTTTGAGAAAGTACCTCTTAAATGCCGGAATATTTTAGAAAGTTATCTTTAGATTTTGGCAGTTACTTATTGTAAAAGTAAGTCAGTAAGAGAAGGGTAGCTGGAAATTAAAGACTAATTTTGACTGAGGCCTGTATACACAACTGCGAACTAGAAGTTTGATAACATAGCTTAGCGTCACGCCTTCTCCCATACGGGGTGGCAGGGGCACAATTGTGCCCACGGTTAGCCAGTTATTCAATTCTGCATTTTGCGTGACAGGGGGCAAGCCCATCGCCGCAGCTATCTCATTGATACATGGATTGTGTGTCTAGAAGTTTGATTGACAAATTAAAATCACCTGATCATGTCGCTGTAGTTTTCGTTTGATAAAATTTTTAACACCCGGCGAAAAAAGAGGGGTGTTATGAATTTGAAGCGTCTGTCTGTCTGTTTGTGACATTCTAGCGTTCAAATGAGTGAACGAATGCGGGATTATGTCAATAGTAGTAGGCTTGCCTGCGATGGTTCTTAGCTATGTTTCATTAACATCGGATCAGTGGTGGAAAGTTATCAGCTTAACAAGGAAACAAGTAAAAAAAAAAGTTTTTATTCATTTATTTTTAGTCCTTTACGTTTTATTGGAAATATTTTTCAGCCATTTTTTTTCTAACATTGTAAACGTATATGAAGACTCTGTCTAATAGTCTGTCTGTGGCACTCTAGCGCTCAAACGGATGGACGGATGTAAAAGCGGTGTTTTGTATTTGGTGGTAGACTTCACTGCGATGGTTTTAAGATATGTTTTATTTAAATCCGTTCTCTAGTTCTGAAGTTATCAGCTTAACAAGAAATACTCGTAAACGGATTTTATTAGGTTTTTGGTAGTTGGTAGGACCTCACTGCAAAGGCTCTAGATATATTTTATTTTAATCGGCTTAGCGTTTCAAAAGTGATCAACCTAAATTGGAAACAAGTGAACCAAATTTTTGCGGTAAGTTTTCATTAATTTTTCTGGCAGAGGTGTTTTAATTTTGTTATTTATGATTACTTGAACAAGAAGATTTACTCTTAAGTAAGTTTATCTACGGTTCGGCACACGTTACATAAGACCTAGTGAAATGAGGAAAACTTGCCGTCTACGACATAACCAGCTGTTGATGCAAGTAAGTACTACAATATACCTATGTAGGTAAGTGTAAAAGTACAGCAATATATTGTGAACGCAACAAACCCATGAAATTAGAGAAAGTTAAAAAGGAAAAGAATCTGTAATAATCCATTTCGATCACATTACGGTATTACGCACACATCACTGACTTACAATAGCGATGACTTTTAGAAAATTTAAACCGAATATCGACGAAAAATCGATGAATATAATCGAGCGAGGCGACCGGACGGAAAAGTGTTTCCGCTTTCGCCGAATAGGGTTCGGTAAATTATCGTATGATTGCTTTCCTTTTTGAAAGTATTTAGTCATACTTTGGAGATGGTTGTGTGCAAATTCTCGAAGCGTCGAAGCAAAACTAACTACGGCTTATATATGCTTGGTGCGAGTTAAGTGGGCCTAAACCAAAATCTCTTTGGGGATGTCGATGGAAAATATTCCGTGGAAACCTTTTGATCTCCGAAGTAGCGATATGGGCTAGCCCGCTATCAAACAAACAGAATTGCAGGGTATTGCAGAACTGGCTGAAAATGGGCAAAACTGTGCCTCTGCCACCCAGTGTTGCTATCCCATTAAAATGTATTTATTACTGTAGTAAACGTCATTTTTATGCCTCTTCTCTACATTGAGCCATTGTGGGGGAAGATGGGCGAGAAAAGGCACAGGGAGTGAACCTTGAAAGAATTGCTAACTTTTGAGAGTCTAAACCAACTAACCTGTGATTATTTCTAAGGTTAACATTACAGCTGTTACATTATATTTTCGAAAATAAATTGACTAGCTTTTAAAAGTTCTCTTAGGGAGTCTGTGCGTTTAAAATTATTAATTGCTCGATTAGCTCTTTTCTGAAACATAAAAATATTTTGAATATCCGCTGCTTTCCCCCTCAACAAGATATGTATCTATGTAGAAGATCATTAACATCATCACAATCTTCTTTTTGTCGTTCAATTTTGAAGACCAGTGAAGTATCATCAGCAAACAACACTGTCAGTAAATTTCTCCACCATAAAAGGCAGATCGTTAATATATACAAGGAATAAGAAAGGGCCTAATATGGAACCTTGTGGAACGCCATTTTTTACCACCGATCCATTAGATTTAACGCCTTTGATTTCTGCCTTTTGATTTATATGGCTTAAGTATGATCTTCGCAGATCATATCGCTTTCATCACAAGCATGATATTGGCTTTATTGTAATTTTATGACTCGCGTGTACGTTGAACATAACAACAACCCATGGATTACGTAAATGATGGGACTGTATGGGGTTAATCTAGCTTAACACAGTCCTTGCTGTTAAATGTAAACATTGTATTTATTTATTCTTGCTTATTAATTATATAATTAATATTTTAATATTTGTATTAGTTAAGCAATAGCAATTTTTAAAGAGATCTAGAAATCAGTCTGTGGAAGTTTCTACGCCCTCCTTCTCCCCACAGTGGTCCAATGTAGAGAAGAGGCAAAAAATTACGTTGGATAAGTATATGTAAATATCTACAGTAATAAAGAAAAGACTGACTTTCCTGTCACCTTCTATCTAGCTTTCCAGCCTTCTGCACCCACTGCTGAGTAACGGCCTCATCTTAATTACGCGATTTATTGCAGCCTTAAGCCTACCTGAATCAGGTTACCAGATCCACAGTTGCCCAGCTGTTTTGGAGATGTCTCCCAACCACCGGGGGGTGATCTGCCTCTCGTTGGACTCTCATCTTGGGCAAAAAAAAACGTTCAAGTGTGAGTCAGATTCACATTTATGAACTCTGTGGGGCGCAGCGGTTGTGGACCAGCCTACCATGCGAGAGGTCCTGGGTTCGATCCCCGGCTGGGGTAAAGAAAAAAACCCCAGGTCTTGGAAGTTTATATGTGTGTGACATCGCTATTTCTGGTTGCCACGACACAGATTACCCTAGAGTGGGGCTGGGAGCAATGTATGTGCCTATATGTAAATGTTTGTTATGGTATGTTTATGGAGGGTGACGTACCAGCGTACAAGAATAAACACAAAAGAAACTGCTTTTTGTTGGGTCGAAAATGGTCAGGTTAATTATTTATTGTCATAGCAGCAACAGAAATACACGCTCTGTGAAAATTTCAACTCTACCTATTACCTATGTATGTATGGATGATGAATGTGCTCGGAAGAAACAGTGTTCACGGCGTAATTTGACGACCCGAATGGCCGAGTCCGCAGTGACCCTGCCTACGAAGACAAGGGTCCCAGGTTCGAGTCGCGGTGGGGGCAAATATTTGTTTAATGAGTGCTCACGGATGTTTGTACCCTAGTCATGGTTGTTTATCTATCTAAGTATAATATTTATCTATATAAGTATGAGTATCGTCATCTAGTACCCAAGATACATGGAATCCTAGTTTGGGGCTAGATCAATGTATGTAAATAGTGTCCAAGGTATCATTATTATTATTAATAGTATTTTTTCAGAGTTCACTCCGAGGCGCCGCGTCAGCACATCATTCTATATTATCCGGCATCGTGCATAGCAAGGAGGGCGATACTCCGAGAAGGTCCAAGCTGTTTAATAAAATAACATAACGTTAGGTCTGAATGGAAAATAAAACACTAGAAAAGTTGTCGAAATACTCCTGTCGAAATGTTCTGTAGTACCAAATTTACAGAGAAACTAGGAGCTGCACGCTGGCGGGCGTCGGCGTTCGAAATTTGAATGTCATAATATGTAGAAAAATTACACATTATGGTCATAATGTGTAATTTTTCAGACAAGGAATGAGTTTTTACCAAGTAGTTTAACATTATGCTAATTGTAACGTGCGGTTTTTGTACGCAGTAAAGAGGGTTTATGATACGTGTGTAGATAAACTACTATTAAGTTCTGTTTATAAAAATCTCTATTATAAAGACTGAAACTTGTAAGATATTTCATATTTAATTTAATTTAATTTCTCAGACTCGTCCCCATCCAGCATAAAGCCCTCCCGTCTAAAAGCTTTCAGGGACATAAGGCGCCTCCGAACATACTCATGCACCGACATAAATAAGCTTTAAGCTTTATTTTTAGCTCAAGTCTCGGGTTGATCGACTTCAACCTTTATGTTCAAATGTCGATGTTTGCTCGAATGTTTGATTCGGGGTTAAAAGCTTTTGTGATAAGACAAATTATTGGTTGTTATTTTTGCTCCGGAAGGGCTAGCACACTAATATTTTTTCAGGGTTCCGTACCAAATGGGTGACCTACGGGTCCCTATTACTTACCTCCAATGTCCGTCTGTCCGTCTGTCTGTCAGCCTGCCAACGGGCTGTCTGCAACTTGATGAAACAACCTGGAGCCTTTGGTTAAGCTGAGAGATATAGCCATGGGCCGTTGTCATAGTCAAGGATGCTCTATTAGGCAGGTATGCAAGTCATACATACATACATCTCGAAAAACATTACCCTACTTTTGGCGCATCCAATATAATGACCACTAAAATATTTTTTTCCTACCCAAAATGGCTAAATGACCACCAAAAGTTGCAGAAAATATCAGGGCAAAATACTGCGGTAGCTTAGGTGAAGCCCCCTTTATCCTTCGTGTTAGGTTGAACATGTAAGAACAACAAAAAATACTTAAAACATAAACTTAAGTACACAAAACATAAACAGAAGTTTGGTGATCATTTATCCAAACACAATTTGGTGGACATCCATCCATTTTGGCAGTCATTTCGAATGTATTGGTAGTAAATTTTCGAATTTTTTGGTAATCGTTTAAACACAAGCCCTTCAGAATGACCGTTACAAGTCTCATGACTACTTTTTTCTGTTACCACCTGCAGATAGCTAGTCGAACTTACTTTACTTAGCTATACTTAAACCTATATATATATACCACAGGCGCGTGTCTCCACGAGTTATGGGTCGATAACACAATATCTTATCGAAGTATTTTGTAGCTGTTCGGAGTTGAAAATACAACTCACTATATCTTTTTTGAGCTACAATTTGAAGACGCATTATACGGACGTTCGGACGGCGATGGGCAATGTGCCGGACCTTACTTACTGCAGCAATAACAGTACGGCCGTCACAGATGTGCGGAAATATCTCATCATCATCTTGAATGGCTTAAGCGAACTTGAGATAGAATAAAAATAGAAATATACAGCAAAAAAGCAACGTTGGATCCATCATAATCATTTAGCCTCCTTCTCACAATCAAATCCAAAAGTACTAGGAACACATATGTCCTTAGCAAGTTTTTAACCCTAAATACTAGTGACAGCCAGTGATGGAGTTCGTATCGATAAACAAGATGTTACATATATACCAGGACAGCAGAACGTTGTTGGAAGTTCCACTATCCGTCCGTGACATAGTACTATGTCTCATTTATGTCATTAATAACATGTACAGATGTAGTGAATAATCCTTTCCTTTCGTATTTTCTCGGAAATGTTCGTTTTTGTCTAACTACTTCACGGGCAATTTGACGTTTGACATTGATAAATAAAGTATGCGATTTATTTGATACCTACACGTAATTTAATAATACAGTAATTCATAGACACATCGGCACCATTCGGGTGTTATCGTTGTTCCGAGTTTTGCCGATAGGAAAGGATTATTCACTACATCTGTACCAACCTAGTATATGTATAAGCTAGGATTGTATTCCAATCAAATACACAAGACAAGATATTCATTAACTGAGCATGTTGCTTTCGTAAAAGTTATTGTATTTATATTACTATGTATATGTAAAGTTCATGTAGTATATGACGGTAATTATTTTGTATTTCCTATCTATATTTTATAGGTTTTTAATTTATTCCTAGGCATTTTAGTTAAGTATTTATTGTGCACAGCCTATACCCTTTTATGATACCAATTCCTGTAATGCCTTGGATTGCTGCCAGAAATATCTTTTTAGAGATAAGCTCGCCTTTGTACATACATTTTCTTTTAATGTAACTTTTTAAATATTTGTGTGCAATAAAGAATTATGAATTATGCTGTGACAAGCCTTTTATTGCGTCTCCCGTCGGTGCCACACTGTGGGCAAAGACAACACCGTGAAAAAACATTCATATCTTAATAGCTGCGGCGATGGGCTAGCCCCCGGTCCCGCAAAATGGAATATCGAATATATGGCTAAACATGAACCAAACTGTTCTTGGGCGACCCCGTATGGGAAACGGTCGTTCATGTATGTCGGTTTGATCAGCTAGTTAAAGGAAACACTCTGTAAAGGTGATACACAAACCGAAAGGGCTAACTCTCACAATAGCTAGAAGCTATTAGCAACGCCTCTGCATCTGTTTCCAAGGATTTTGTTGCAATTAGTTAATTCATATTTCGGTAGGTACCTACTACCCTTTCCTGGTTAAATACATCTACGATTTTAAGTCGCTTCTTTCTTACTTTGAGCCCCAGTTTATATGTTCTAATATACGGCACAGCATAAATGTTGGCCGATTTGATGACGTCGCCGGATAAACCAGGTAACTTTGATTGGGTACCACATTTTAGCTCTTTATAACCTATCCTGGTGTACAAACTGGTGCTCAAGTTAAGTGCACATTAAATGTCTTTATAATGCGCTGTCAGTGGCAGTCAAACCAAGTGGCTAGAGTTCGAGTTAGCCAAGTAATTATTTGACTTTAAGATGATACGAAAAAAAAATGGGTTTTTTCGAATCCATTTACCCCACTATAAAGTCATCTACAGATTTGATTTTTGGGTTAACGTTTAATAAGTTTGATTAAGATTCTCATTGAAGGAAAACGCGATTGGATGTAATTTTCTCGATAGAATTTAATTCCAAAAATCCTCTAAATTGTTTAATTTTTTTCCTGTAATTCTGAAATCCTATCTAATTTCATTACGGAACTGCATTCAAAATGTGG
This sequence comes from Argyresthia goedartella, assembly GCA_949825045.1. Classification (NCBI taxonomy): domain Eukaryota; kingdom Metazoa; phylum Arthropoda; class Insecta; order Lepidoptera; family Argyresthiidae; genus Argyresthia; species Argyresthia goedartella. The sequence continues at coordinate 18,898,954 of OX463833.1, read as the reverse complement.
ATATTATTTATTCGTAAATTCTCCTTGAATTAAAAAAATATATATATAGCGTGGTTTATTTTTAAATAATTTTACATTATCTTAGTTTGAGTCGAGCTCAATTTAACTTAAGAGCTATTTTAACTTATCCTATAACAGGGGAAACCCTACCTTAAAAGTTAGAGTACTCTGACACTTACCACGTATTAATATGTATAACAAGTGAACGGTAATCAGTCAGCTTGAACAAATATATAAATAAACTATTTAATTTCATTTGATTTCAATTGTGCGCTCTCTTTTCTTTCTTGTGTTGAAGTAATTAACGCTGTCACTTTCGGTTACATTCGTATTCCTTTTATATATATTTTTTTCGTATCACCTTAACTGGCAGTCAAAGTTTGAGTTGGAACTTTTGCATCCGGGCCTAAAGCATCCAGAATCCAGCTCCCGTCACATCAAAACCCCTCCCCCTCCGCAAGGGGAGCTGGCCCATCATCGTGAATCTGAAACTAACATAAATATGCTTTTACCGCGCGCCCGGAGTCCCACTTAGCGCGGGGAGAAAATTGTCCCCCAATGTAGCCAAATGTACCGAACAACCTAACCTACTCTTCTGTGCATCTGGTTTTTATCCCGTTTGATATGAGGACTGAAGTCGTAGAGCTACTGTGCAGGTTACCTTGGACGTCAGTGTAAATGCAAAGGGTGTTAAGTGTGTCTTTGTCGACCGTAACATGTGCGTGTATGAAATTTTTAGCCTCGAATTCGGAAGGATTGGGTTATGTGCATAGGATTTGTAATGGAGATTATTGATGTACATTGCCGTTTTGGGGGTAAATTGAGAAGTAAGTATTTTGCTTTATCGAATTCTTATAAAATTGTTTATAGCAATAAATAAATAAATATTAGAGGACAATCTTAAAGAAATGGAACTAAGCCCATAGTAAGCTCAATAAGGCTTGTGTTATGGGTACTAGACGACGATATATTTAATGAGGATGTAAATACAAAGAAAACATCCAAGACTATTCATTCATGCTCATCATACATATTTGGCCTTACTGGGATTCGAACCCAGGACCGGCTGCTTCGCAGGCTGGGTCACTGCCCGCTAGGCTAAACCGTTCGTCTTACTGATCATCAAGTGTCAAGGCACTGCCAAAATCTACTGAGCCGATTTGTGTGTTTGGTAAATTAAATCTACTTTTTGTAATACCTTAAAATAGTAAAAATCCATGTATGGACAGCGCGCTTGATCGAATTTAAGTAAATCCTCTTATAAGTGTCGCAATAGCAATTGCTGCGTTCAGAAATATCAAAATATTTGATCAAAATCCACAATGAGTGTGCTGAGGGCGCTGCACACGACGAGACAACACTCGACACCAAACTTCCATCATCTGCACAAACAAGCAAACAGACACGTGTACCAACTGCAGAATCGCAAACCGCTAGAGCACACTGTATCCGATGTCACATACAGCAAAACAAACAGAACGTACCCTGTTACAGGACGCGCCAACTTTCTTTGGCTCTCAGCGAGCTGTGACATCTCTCTTGTAAGAGTAAGGTGGGGTGAGGAAGAGAGGGAGGTGTCAGCTGGGTCAGAGACAAAGAAACTTGCCGCGAACTATACTCTTTCGATCTGACCATGGTATCTGGGGCCCTATTTCGGTAGACGATGTCGGTTCGTGACAATGACTGTCAACGTTAGGTATCTATCCACTGTTTTTAGGGCTCCGTACCCAAAGGGTAAAAACGTGACCCTATTACTAAGACTCCGCTGTCTGTCTGTCCGTCTGTCATTAGGCTGTATCTCATGAACCGTGATAGGTAGACAGTTGAAATGATCACAGATGATGTATTTCTGTTGCCGCTATAACAAGAAATACTAAAAAACAGAATAAAATAAATATTTATGTGGGCTCCCATAGAACAATTCTTTCAATACCATAAACAAACTTATGAATGCACTTAGTTAGGTACATGGAGTGTGAAAGCAGCCGCACCAATAACTTTTGTAAACAACATTTTGCTATGTAATATCCAAACTATTCACTCCACACTATACCTACCATTGTACGGTAGTACGGAACCCTTCGGGCGCTAGTTCGACTCGCTTTTGGCCGTTTTTTTTTTCATTGGGTTCTCTTGCGTTAGTAATACATTTACATGATTATTATTTATCTTAATTTCAACCACAAATTGTCTTAAAACGTATTATCCAACCGCCAAATAATGTAACTTAAAGGTAAACTAAACATTGTTACTGAATCGTCATTGTCTAAGGAGGGCCCCAAACACCCCCTGCGTTTTCGTTCTGACCACGGCATCTGACTGCGTGTACCAATACCGACCCTAAGTTGTCCAGGGATGACACCTGGTGTAGTTATGACGTCACAGGAACCCCCTAATGATGGCCAGGCACGAGCCACGCACGGACAATTACAATTATATGAAGATTAACTTTTTAAAGTGGGGTGCCGCAAGGAGTTGTTTTTGGACCAGGGCGGTGTATGATTTTGTTTGAGGTGTGGCATTTTTATGTTTGGCTGGTTTGTTAAGCAATTATTACTTTTTAAATTTATATACGTTGATTCTGGCCCCAAACTAGGATACCCCGTGTCATAGGAACTAGAAACCACGATGAAAAGTAAAAAAAGTCAAAGTTATTTATTACTGTAGATATTTGAATATACTAATTAGCGAACGTCATTTTTTGCCTCTTCTCTACATTGGACCACTGTAGAAGGGCGTACAAACTCCCACAGATTGATTTTTAGATTTCTTTTAAAAATTGGTTGTGCTTAACTAATACAAATATAACAATATTAATTATTATGATTAACAAGTAGGCATAAATAATTACAAAATTATTAACAGCAAGGTCTGTGTTGAGAGCTAGATGAACCCCATACAGCCCCGTCATTCAAGTTATCTTGAACATTGTAATATCTCTTTTTCGAAAAATTCGTTTTAAAATGGTTTTTAAATTGCTCAAATGGCAATTTCAAGATCTGCAGAGGTATCTTGTTTTAGTAAAGAATGCATTGACTCTTAAAATAATTGTTAACCTTCGCGAGTCTAAATCGGGGCGCAAGTAGTCGGTGAGTATTTCTTAGGTTAACATTACAGCTATCGCTAAGTTTGGAAGATGTTGTAAGGTTCTTGCGTACATACATTATATTTTCGAATATAAATTGACTAGCAACAGTTAGTATGTCAATTTCTTTAAAAAGCTCTCTTAAGGAGTCTGTTCGTAAATAAACCAAGACCTGCAGCCTTATGGCGTAAGTCATCTGGGCTATGAACTTCATATAGACTTTTACGTTTGACACCTTGCACCAGCTTCATCTGTCAAATTGGTATCACGCAAGTAGCATCATAATGGAGGCCAAACCCAAGCTCCGGTGATACCCCGCAATCGATGAAATTGTATGAGCATGAGATGAACATAGACACACGCTATATATGAACTTCAGAGAGTTACGCCATAAGGCTGCTGGGTTGTTTTTCTTCCTCCCCAACCGGCATCTCTCGTTTGGTAGGCAGATCATCGAACCGCTAAGTCACAGGGGTCGTAAAAAGTATTGCTATTATAGCCAAATAACTAATAACAGCTAAATTTTAATCTGCCTGTGTTATGAAATCTTACGCCGATTTTTCTGATAAAACGACCATTTTGAATGTCTACTCATCGGTACATACGAAGCTAATACTGTTTCATTATATGCGTAGGTATCTCTATCTCGCAAAGGAACCAACCCTGGCAGAGACCAAAGACCAGACCTTCATATCATAACGTTACAAAATATAACGCTATATTGTGTTATGTAACGTTATAATCAATTCGTAGCGCTATTGATAACAAAACGTTATAGTAACAAAACTGTAGGAGAAACATAACGAAATCAAAATAAAGTTATAAATAAAGCTATTGCGCTGTTGCCGTACGCTATGTCTGCTGTGTGTTGTTTAGGTATCTACACTACCCACGCGCGCAATGCGTAAAAAAGATGGATTATAACGAAGGAGTGTGGGCGTGAAAGAACGTTATTAATAACGAATAACGTTATTTTGTGCATAGCTCTACTGAATATATCGCCATAAAACTAAGAAAATAATGGTATAGTCGTATAACGTTATGGAATTATAACGTTCCATAGCGCTATGATGCAGAACGTTATGAGGATAATAACGCTATATGAAGGTATGCCAAAGACTTCCAATTGTTTCGATCCTGGCATACCTCTCTCGCTTCCTCAACATACATAAGACTTTTCATACAAGCTCGCTGGTTAGACCTACTTCATAATTCATAATATCCTTATTGCACACAAATCATATAAAGAAAATAATAGTTACGTGGAAATAGTTTACAAAGGCGAGCTTATCTTCTTAAGAGGCTAATCCTCTTAATGTTTAGGGTTAGGCCGAAAGATGCCAAACCGGACTATTATTACTGAGGCGCCGCTGTCCGTCTGTGCGTCTACGGCAAGCATCTCGTGAACTGTAAATGTTAGAGAACTGAAATTTTCACAGAATATGAATTGCTGCTGGTACAGCAACAAATACTGAACTAAACCCAATTAATAAAAGAGGGGTCCCCAGTACAAGAGACGGCAGTACGGGACCATGGCTTACAGTAAATTCTAAACGATCACTGTTAAAATCGATCAAGGGGTTATTGTGTAGGGAGGTCTGACTCCTGGGCATGGGTAATTCCATTTATTTCCACTCCAAAAAAAAACGGCAGTACGAAATCCTACGTGTGCGAGACCTACTCTTATTTGACCGATTTTTAACCTTTAAACGTGATTGTACCGTGAATATCTACGACCATACCACCATATGTTTCGGGGTAAGGCTTTGTTCTTACTGCAGCTGGCAGTCGTAATTGAAAAAAAAACGTATAAAATTGAAACGCACCGCAAATGATGTCTCAAAGAACCTCGGCGATTTTTTATCGCATAATTTAAAAGCGTCTATGAAAACCGTCTACTTATATCAAAGAAATCTGTTTTTTTTATTTAAAAAATCATAGTAGTTAGGGAAGATACTACAGGCGAGATAAAATATATTGTATACATTGGAAAGTAAAATAACCTTTTCCGTTTCTTTCCTAGTCATTTAGTTCTTATTTGAATCATGATACAAGTATATACAGGTATAGGGATCCAGGCCTGTCAAATCTTCACACGTCATAATGCAGTTGCCACGTATAGTCCATCGTTGTAAGTGGGAACTGGACTATGACGAAGTGTGGATTTGACAGGCTTGGACCAAGCAATACCTGTATGCTTGTATCATGATTTTAATGATAGGTGTGATTTTTTATATATCTTTTTCTGTTGGTTATGTGCCACAGATTAGAAAATAAAACTAAACTATTTGGTCACACGCTTTGTTGGGTACGTTGAAAATAAACGTAACCTCAAAACATATTTCCTTCAATATATTTACTAGTAGTTCTGTGAGAACAGGAGACCTCGCTTATTTAAAATGTCAAGCTTATAGATTTTCTAGCAGTGCATTAGAATTTTGATGATCGATGATGAATCATTCCGTGACAAAATGACGAAACTTTGAACGGCTGTCGTTTCCAATCTATTGGTTCAAATTTAATTGAATTTGCCTATTTAAATTGTGGCTTATAAAGTTCGGGTATCTAGCTGGCTCACCTTTAGCGGATGACCTATTCGCTGGGGCGTCCTTTTTTAGCATCATGTTGGGGTCATTTGATCATCTTCCTGAAAGTTTCAGGGTGCGGAATTCAATAGTTTTTAAGATATGATTTTTTGAAAATCTGAAAATACTTTGTAAAATGATGTAACGCAACGCAAATAATAAGTTTAAATCTTGTCTGTGGTCAAAATACATTACCTACATTTAATTGTACGCATATTTGAAAAGATGAGAATTCTCTAAAAAAAGGAGGAAATGTGGAATCTTTTTTTAATAATACCTATTTTAATTAAAACGTTCATTTAACTTGCATATTATGTTTGTTTATTTATTTTACGTCAATCAAAGTTAATTTAGTATTTCTTTCGTAAAATATCACTTTTGATAATAAAAAAGTTGTAATTTTTGTTTAAAACGGAACGCATTTTGTTGGGGCGTTTTGCCGCGTTTTTGGTTGGGCGGCAAAGTAGTAGTCCCTTTTCTAGTAGTTTCGCGAACGTTCTATTTTCTTGTTCTCTCGATACTTACAAGCAAAAACAACTGGCTAGAGTAGGTAGAGTAGGTTATTGTGGCTACTTTTCAATCGGGTTATAGGTTATGATAGAACGTTGAAGAAGCTAAACCGGAGCGGAGCGGAGCGTACTATGCAAACAAAAACGATTGGCTTGAGTAGGTTATAGGGCATCTACCGTAGGTTATAGGATTTCTCATTCCTAAACAAAATACTGAAAATTTAGTTTTCTTCAATTTCTCCATACAAAACGCTGATTTCACAGGTAGGCACCTAAAAGTTTCTAATCTGTGACAAAAAACATTAACCTCAAATCCTAACGATGAGTCTATATTTTTACTTTTACAAAAACTTTCTACCTAAAATCACCCTGTAAACAAAAGGCCCGGCACGCGTAGCACCCATCTAGTTAATTACAGTGGGGTGCATTGTCTGTGGGGCCCGTGGCTTATTGACTCCGGTATTATAATCACTCGGCGGGCCCATTATTTTGTCATTCACTGTAATCTTCGGTAAAGATAGGTGAATTGATTTCGGCTTTTTGGTGAAATGTGTCGGCGTTTGATCGTCGATAAATTGGAATTTTCACGTTGATTTATGAATAATTTTTTGTGGTTTTTCGTTGTTTTGGAAGTGGAAATGACTTAATAATACGAGTAGAAAATAACGATATTCAATTAATGATAGATAACAAGGTGTATTTTTAAAACAAGACAAAGAAAATGCAAAGTTATACAGCTTGTTGAATTAACAATCGCAAAAACCGACTAACACCAATGAGTAAGCAAAAATAATACTAACTAACCATCAGTAGCATCAAACCATTTTACCCTGACCTCCACGCCCCATGCTCTAACTACCTTCACAGAGACATTCGTGCCTGGTTGAATCTCCCCTAGATCTATAGCGTGCCATGTGCTAGATAGGAATCTTCTTGGTAATTAGATGTAGCGGTAATGAAATCAATGACGTCACGGTGTGGGTGCGGTATCTATTCGTATTTATCTAGACTTGGTGCTAATTGGGATATTGTTCTGTGTACGTTCGCTTCGAGTTTGCCTAGGGGTGGTAGTGGCAAACTCAAAGAGAACGACTAGTATGGCCAGGATGAGCTCATTTATAATGATTTAGTCTTCTTCTGTGTGTGCACAACAGTGCTTCTCCACCCGTATGTTGAAAGTAGTGACGTCTTCTTCTACATCTTTTTGGTCGCCCTCCTTCTATAAGTGCATTGATGTAAATAACTCACTTATGAAAATGAAACTGTTTTAACAACTTCATATTTTTTCACTTGGACACGTATGAAGGACGAGCGGCCAAACAATTCGGAGAACTGAAAAATAAATCGATGACAAAATTATGTTTCTATATTTAAATAATAATAATATAAGAAGTAATAATAATACCTATATATGGACACTATTTACACACATTGATCCAGCCCCAAACTAGGATTCCCTGAATCTTGGGTACTAGACAACAATACACATACTTATGTAGATAAATATTATACTTAGATAGATAAACTACCATGACTAGGGTACAGACATCCGTTCTCATTAAACAAATATTTGCCCCCACCAGGACTCGAACCCGGGACCCTTGGCTTCGTAGGCAGGGTCACTGCCGACTCGGTCATTCGGGTCGTCCAAGTCTACTCAGATACTCCTTATCTATTTATTAGTAGTTTATGTGACTGCTACATAATGGAGGGCATTAATACTCGAGAGTTGATTTAATAATATCACTCGAGAGTTTTAATGCCTAATTATGTATGTATATATGTAGTGTATGTAACACTAGTTTATCTACACACATATCATAAGCTCTCTTTGATGTGTTCAGGAACCGCATGTTCGACCGGCATTGTGGCATTGACCATTGCTCTGCAGTTGTTTAGCTTGTTCTGTAGTACCAACTTCACAGACAAACTAGGGGCGGCACGTAGGCGGGCGTCGGCGCTCGAAATTTTTAATATCATAGTTTGACAAATTTTTGTACATTATGGTCATAATGTACAAATTTTCAGATAAGAAATGAGTTTTTACCAAATAGTTTTACATTACGCTGGTCTTAACGTGCGGTTTTTAGACGCAGTAAAGAGGGTTTATGATACGTGTGTTTCTACACACGTATCATAAACCCTATATATATATATAAACCCTATACATATAAATACTCCCTTGATACTCCTTAAAAAAAACTACATGACACCTTTCTGTTTCAAGGGAGGAACATTAATGGTGTATTGATTAGTGATACCCTAGCATTTCGATAGGGTCAAATAAAACTAATAACCTACCTACTTTTACCTAATTTGGAACAGAACTAATGTAATAATGAGTTATTGAGGGAAGAATATTGACGAATATTGATGTGTTCCACATCATCTATTATGTCAGACACATGATGGTGGACAATAGCTAAAATGTTTATGTGACAAATTGATGTTTCAGATAAAGGATGTTACAAAAAGGCATCTGTGAATCCATCTCCCCGTATAGGAAAAGGTGTGACGCCGGTGGATGCTACTGTGAAATCAACCCCATTAGCATTGAAATTGAAATTGATGTTTCAAAAGTTTGCATCTGGAGATTTTGAAATTGCCATTTGGGCAATTTAAAAAGCATGTTAAAGCGACTTTGTCGAAAAAGGGATATCACAATGTTCAAGATTACTTAAATGTCAGGACAGGACTGTATGGGGTTAATCTGGCTCAACACAGACCTTGCTGTTAATAATTTTGTAATTATTTATTCCTGCTTATTAATTTTAATTAATAATTATTAATTATTAATTTGTATTAGTTAAGCACAAGTAATTTTTTAAAGAGATCTAAAAATCAATCTGTAGAAGTTTATACGCCCTCCTTCTCCCACAGTGGTACAATGTAGAGAAGAGGGAAACAAATAAATTTGACTTGACTTGACTTGGCCATGCTAAAAAATACGTACCATTACTTTTATTTTATTTTATGAAAAGTATTTGAATATTTCGATTAATAAGTAGATGTCTAATAATTTTTAGAGTTCTGTACCCAAAGGGTAAACACGGGACCCTATTACTAAGACTCCGCTGTCCGTCTGTCTGTCTGTCCATCTGTCACCAGGCTGTATCTCATGCCGTGATAGTTAGACAGTTGAAATTTTCACAGATGATGTATTTCTGTTGCCGCTATAACGAAAATACTAAAAAAAGAGAATTAAATAAATATTTAAAGGGGCTCCCATACAACAATATTTTCAATACCACATACAAACTTATGAATGTATCTGGTTACGTGCATAGAGTGTGAAAGTAGCCGCACCAATAACTTTGTAAACAACATTTTGCTATGTAAAATCCAAACTATTCACTCCACACCATCCCTACCAATAGAACGGTGGTACGGAACCATTCGTGCGCGAGTCTGACTCGCACTTGGCTGTTTTTTTTTGTGACATCGTTACTCATAGTTTTGGAACGGTTTACTTTACGCTGATTGTTTCCGATTATAAAACTATAACACTTTATGATCCATATTTGTTTACGTTCCAACTGTCATCCGCGTTATCGAATGACAGGAAAACTGTTGATAAGTACTTGACAGTTTTACAGAACAGCCAACTTGACGGCAAAGGGAATTTGAACACACTTACGCCGCAGAGGACAAATGAAGTACCTACATTATGTTATTTACGGATATTACAGTAATAATCATCTCGAAATGGTTTTCTCAGATTGGTACCTTTGATTTGTTTTTATAGGGCCAATGCAAACTCCCTCCCAAGTTTCAACTGTCGAAAACCAAAGGTATTTTTCTATGAATTTTCAAAAATCTTATTTTGAGGTTAGTTATTACTATAATTTTTACAAAAAGTCACTAGTTCGTTTACATATCTGGCTTTTTGGTCATATGCGAACGAAACGGATCACGTGACTTTTCACGGCAAATATCAAATCAAATACCTTATCCGGGCGACGAAGTATCGAGTCGAGTGCTACGTTAGCGAATAAACTTGTCTAGGGGGCCTGATAAGTATGTGGTAGTAAAATTGCAGGATACACTCGGCCTGGCTTCACCACAACATGTCTGAGGAGGTGTGAGTTGCAGGATACACTCGGCCTGGCTTCACCACAACATGTCTGAGGAGGAGGAGGTGTGAGTTGATGTGCCGTGGCACTTGGGTACCGAACTGATTGATTGAGGCGGATGCCTTTTTAGGGTCCCGGATTTAAGGTGATATATCGACAAAATCGACACTTTTTAGGGTTCCATACCCAACGGGTAAGAACGGAACCCTATTACTAAGACTTCGCTGTCCGTCCGTCTGTCACCAGGCTGTATCTCAAGAACCTAGCTAGCTAGAGAGTTGAAATTTTCACAGATTATGTATTTCTGTTGCCGCTATAACAACAAATACTAAAAAACAAGATAAAAGAAATATTTAAGGGGGCTCCCATACAACAATTCTTTCAATACCACATACAAACTTATGGATGCACCTGGTTACGTACATGGAGTGTGAAAGTAACCGCACCAATAACTTTGTAAACAATATTTTGCTGTGTAAAATCCAAACTATTCACTCCACACCATCGCTTCCATTGAACGGTGGTACGGAACCCTTCGTGCGCGATTTAGACTCGCACTTGACCGGTTTTTTAAGTTATTTCTCTGCAGTTCAAAAGAAGTCCCACGTTAAATACATTAACATAAACATTTACATACAGCCACATACTTTGCTTCTGGCCCGACACTAGGATACCCTGTGTCATGGGAACCAGAAAGAGCGACGTCACACACATATAAATAAACATCCAAGACCTGGGTTTATTTTCGTTTCTTTATCCCGGGGATCGAATCCGAGATCACTCGCATAGTAGGCAGAGCCACAACCACTGTGCCACTGAGGTCGTCATAAATAAATTTATTAGTAAATAAATAAATTAGTACTTATAACAATTTTGGGACCTTTTGTAGATTTTGTGTTGTAAGAAACACGTTTGGAGGAATTTTGCTCAATAGAAATAATGGTAGAAATGAGGTCTAAACATTTTTTTTGGTTTTCTGACAAATTAGTGTAGTACCCAGGTACACAGACTTCAAAAATATTTGTCAAGTGGTTTTCTATAATACCTAAATTACCTGTTATGGAAATTTTCATAGCTAAGTATGTATGCATTTAAGGGAAATATTAAACTGCACAAAAAATATACTGATTTTTACAGCAAATATCAGGGCAAAATACTGCGGTAGCTTAAGTGAAGGGTAAATGGGGTTTATCCTTCGTATTAGGTTGAACATGTAAGAACAACAATAATACTTAAAACATAAAAAGTATTTTTGCTGATCCTTTTTTGCTGTGAAAATCAGTATTTTTCGCTGTGCGATTAAATACTAACCTTAATTTAAAACCGACTTCTTGTAATTCCCCGATTCCATCCCGGTCAGACTGCGGGTCTTTCCGCCTGGAGTATGGGGGACCTTTGCACTGACGAGGTATTCCCTTCAAGGGTACCAACGGGTCCTGTAACACAGGTACAAAACTGTTATCAGTCTGTTACAGAAACGATCCTGTATATTTAAAAACTCCGCATAGCGAATGGCGGGTCCTTACCATAAAAGTTTTTTTTTCATCTTCTCGTCCGCCTTTAAGTGAATGTCATTGGTGAATATTTTAACAACCGTAATCGTAGAGTGAGCCAGATTGGTCGAGTATGGCTCAAACTTAGTCGAATTCGAGTGACTTCGTGATATTTGTTTATTTCATAGTTATATTATATATAAACAGAGTTTGTATGTATTCCTGCGGTGAAACACTGTTTAAGATAAAATACATAATTCGCGGTTTTTTTTCAGGTAACCTATTTCACGATCCACTCATCTTCATTATTTCCATGCGATGGTACGTCTCTCACGCTAAAAGCTTGTAAATCACCTGCCAGCTCCCTGAGACAACCGCGTGATGATATTCCAGGTCACTTGGTGGAAAATCTACCATACACGAACCGACAAGCTCGTCGGACTAGCTCAGGGTTGAGAGCACAAATGGACATTGGCATAGTATACGTCGCGCCACGAGTTATGAGCGGTGGCCTTGAATGCGCAGTAGTCACTTCTCAATACATATGCGCAGTAATTCCCGCCAACGTCGCCCAGCGCTCTTAATTCATGGCGCAAGGTTCAAGGTACATCAACTTCCTTCGAACAACCTCTTTCATTTGACATGGGGCTGGTTGGCGGCTCCCAATGCCATGCCAGCTGGGCTAGGGACATTTGAAGGTTTCCTCACGATGTTTTCCATCACCCCGTTAGAACGTTCACCGAGATTCAAACCCGCATGTCGAGCGTATAAACACAGACCAACGCATGATCTTGCGGATTTTAAAAGTGTAGTATTCAAGTATTAATTAGTAATCCACTTATAAATGTATTATAATAATAATAATAACAATAATAACTTGGACACTATTTACACACATATGATCTAGCCCCAAACTAGGATTCCCTGTAACTTTGGTACTAGACAACGATACACATACTTATATAGATAAATATTATACTTAGATAGATAAACAACCATGACTAGGGCACAAACATCCATCCATCCGTTCTCATCAAACAAATATTTGCCCCCACCGGGCTCGAACCCGGGACCCTTGGCTTCGAAGGCAGTAGAGAAGTTGTAGTAGTAGTTGAGTCGTTGTAGTAGAGAATTTACCTTTTCCATGTTATGTGCGGGGGACAGTGGTCACACTTAAACCTGTCAAGGATTGAGTGACCACCTAATAATTTTAAGAAGTTTAATATTTGCCGTTAAAAAAATAAAATAAAAAGTAAATCCAGATTTTGATAGATAACGTTATGAAACTGAGCGCGACTAGAAATACTGCTTTTGGCCGAAAAAAGAGTGCGACTAGAAATCAGAAATCAGAAACTTGAAAATCTTGACTAGAGTAATATAAAATACAAAACTAGAGTCGGATTTTGTTGTTCTTACATGTTCAACCTAAAACGAAGAATAGCTTCGCTTCGCTCACTCCTTGACAGCTAGGACCAATCACAAAACATTTATTTCACATGAACTGTCTTTTATTGCGACTTCGTCAGGTATTTCGATGTTATTATTGGTATTTTTTTTTAAAAAGGTCTGAAATTCCTATCTGTCAGAATCTAGACTACAATCTGACCCACCACTTGGCCCAGACAGTCCGACAATAACCCAATAAGCGTTGGCTGAGACGCGCTCGTGGCCTTGCGGTATTCGCACCGGGGGGTAGCAACATCTGGCCGAGATGGGCACTGGATGGGTGTCCGTTCTATGTGGCTGATGACACGTTAAGCTGTAGGTCGCGGCTACTATCGCTACTCGGTGGTAGTAGTCGTAAAGCTGTGTCAGAGGCCCTGATAGGGCAGCTTGATAACTTCTGACAGTCGGGGTTGGCCACAAGCAAGACTCCCGTACTGAGCCAGCGTGGTGGAGTATGGCTCAATATTACTCGTATCTGGGTAAAGGCCCGTGCCCCTCGGTGGGGACATTAATGTGCTATAATTATTATATTTATATTATTATTATATCAATATGACTGTCATCCAAAAGTCTAGGCTCGAGGTTTTCCAGCGAAATATGGAGCGCAGTATCCTGGGGGTCCGATTGGTGGATCGAGTCTGGAATACTGAGATACGCTCCAGAACTAAAATAAAGGACGTAGCGGAAAAGGCAGCTGAATTGAAGTGGGACTGGGCAGGCCACGTCGCCCGTATGCAACCGGACCGAAGGGCCAAACTAACAACTCTCTGGATCCCCAACGCGAAAAGGGGTCGTGGTCGACCCAGGAAGCGCTGGAGTGACGAATTGAGGTACCAAGACAACAACTGGTGGAAGGTAGTGCAGGGGCATGAAGATTGGAGGGGGGGAAGAGAGGCCTTTGCCAGCAGTAGGATGATCTAGGCTAATAATAATAATAAATAATTATATTAAGCGTTAGCAAAACCATTCAGTATTTCTTTCGCGCAATTAAATATGTTTTGCTCATTTCAGGTGATTCCTCTATTCATGGCCTTTCGCTCAATTAGTTTTTTATTCGGTCGTTTTATTACTCCCCATAAAAAAATATATAAAAATACTAAAACAAATAAACACAGCAAAGTTGCGGCTACGAACACTCGTCGTGCATAGCTCTACCTCTTCATATCCGAACTACTCTGCAGAGGCCACGCTCCACTGCCCACCCCCTAACCGACCGAGCGTGATGGCGCGAATATAAATACGAGGAATGAATATTGACGATTCCGCCATTGATTAATTCCTGATTGTTTCCCGCCAAGTGCTAGGGGCCATTTTTTTGTAATGAGTTGTTTTTTGTGTCTTCATTTTTGTCAACTGCGACGTAAATTTTCGGATGGATAATACATGAGGATTTTTTTGTTATTCTTGAATGGAGATTCAGAGGAATTACTTCAGAATCATTCTGATTAAGTTTTACTACGAAAACCATAGATCAATCTTTCCAAACAAAACTCTTTTTAAGTTGGTCTATTCTCCATGGGGAAAGTTCATGTCATTTTTATATTATTTAATTATTAACATGTGATAAAATCTTATTTAATGACAAAGAGTGATTTTCATTTTTAAAGATCTTTAGTTCATAAGTATTACAGTATTTAACTCTTATCAGCCTAGTATCCGAGCATTTTATCCTAGGTTATACGTACATAACATACATACCTTAAAAAAAACATTATGATTTAGCAGGCATTGGCCGCTTAAATTTTTAAACAGGACTGGTTTTTTTTTATTTATCAAACAAGACTTGTGAGGAGACTTCGTATATTTCTTTAACATACCAATAGAAATAAACACTTTTTGCCCACTTATTTTTAATAAGCAATTATCGCATCCTTATTTCATTAAGTAGGTTAAGTGGTGAAGCGACTCAAATACCAGCAGATTATGATAATGTCAAAGAGTGTTTTCTTTTTTCAATCAATATTTTATTTTTAAATCAATGCAAACCTCCTTTGGATTCGGAACTCTAATCTATATCAGCCATACACACTTTCTCTAAAATTGCTGATTGTACCATACATTAATGTTTTTAAATTAATACCAAAAACTACTACCCCCTCGTATTAGCGGGATCATATACCCAATGATGCACTCTAATCAGTATAGCGGGCACATGTCGTCACGTAACGCCTGCCCACCCCCGGTGGCATATGGCGTGAAGATAGTATGGCGCACGCGCCATTGACCCGGGATGACGCCAAATGTTGGTTTTTGGGATTATTGGCTGGCATTTTTTGGAATTTCGGTCAATGTGGCAAAAACGCTAATGTCGTACATACTTTACTCACACTACTTAAGGCTGGGCAACCCGCTAGCGGAACCTAGAATTTCACCTTCAGCTTTCTTGCAGCTCACTTTCTTTTAGAGGAATAGGAATAGATCTCGCCAAGCCGCGTATAAACCTTTTGGTCTTTGGCGGAGCGCTTTTATCCTCAGAAAAATGTATTTAAATTTGTGCCTTGAAAAGAAAACAATGAAAAAAGGAACTGCTTTCATACTCCTATTTTGTACATAAGGCAGTTTTAACCTAATGCGTCGCCTTAACTGTGCTTCTGCCACCCTGGATAGGAAAATTGTTGTTGTTACGCCACATAAGCGTACACTCATAAAAATACAGTCATTACCTTTTTAGGGTAACGTACCCGCAGGGTGCCAAACGGGACCCTATTACTACCACCACCTAACTAACACCAGGCTGTATCTCATGAACCGTGATAGTTATACAGTTGAAATTTTCACAGATGATGTATTTCTGTTGCCGCTATAACAACAAATACTAAAAAACATAATAAAATGTATACTTAAGGGGGCTCCCATACAACAAACGTATTTTTTTTGCTCGTTTTTGCTCGATATTTATAACGGCAACAGGTAGACGCTTGAAATGATCACACAATATTTAGTTATATATTCACATTACAAATAAATAATTAAATAAAAAAAAACAAATATTTAAGGAGGGCTCCCATACAACAGACATGATTTTTTTACCGTTTTATAGATAATGGTACGGAACCCTTCGTGCGCGAGTCCGACTCGCACTTGGCCATTTTTTTTTCTGTTTTTCTGACATATACACCCAAATTTAGCCAGTACCTACATGGAATACACGTTTGCGTGAACTTCCACGTTTTTTCTCTCTGTCGACGTCGAATAACATGCCAGGCGGGACCCGGGATAGCCAATAGAATGCAATCTGGTCTACCAAAAAGTAGTTATTGCTATTTTAAATAAAAAAAAAATGTCTGTTAATGCTGTAAATTTTGTTACCGGTTCACCGAAGAGTAGAGATTGCGCCACTCCTGGCATGATGACGCATACAAGTTCTATATATAAAGTTACTTGTTTACTACTAATACATAAGAGTCCGAACTCTATCCACTACCTAAGTGATAAATAGTTTTATTCACTAGTATAGTAAACTTATATCAACAAACTAAAATCAAAAATGTCAAAACTTTCCACCGAGGACAGCAAGAGCACAAGCAACATAACAACATGTGTATTCTCCCTCTGGAATCTATGCTCCCGCGGCCATGTCTGCACCTCCATGGTACCAGACATATCTCGGTCGCATAAGTCAAAATTTGTGTCTAAATCATCTCGGCAATGCTACCGGTTGTAGACAAGGCTCGGTCGTCTCCATCTCGGTCGCGGACGCCAGCGACTCTAGGGTCGACAGAGAAATTGACATTTTTGAATAGACAACAGTTCTACACCACCGGTCTGAAGCTGTCATACGCAACGCAGATATTTAAAAAGTTAGTTTAAGAGAAAACACATGTAAAGTTAGGTGCTAGTTAAAAATAGCACCGGTGTTCACGACACAGGGTATCCTAGTGTGGGGCCAGAAGCAATGTACTACTCGTCGGAAATATCTGTGGACCTTCATATAATGCGCGTGGATGAAAATTATTTGGGTGACGTCATTTGAACAGGTCCACGGATATTTCCGACGGGTATTATCTGCCTGTATATAATTAAGTGTTTATGTTTATGTGTTAATTGTCTACCGCACTAACGGTGACGCCACACGATGCTGTGCGCCCGCATAAAGTCTACCCTGCAGCATCTTCCACAAGGTACTACTCAGGTTACTATTTAAAGTCTAGTGCCACAAAATAAATAGGTACAGAAATCAATCTACATACAAGCCCGCTCGAGCAACGCACACATAGATACTACTCACGGACACGATATCTCAGAGCAGTTCAAACCAGTGCGAGCGTGAGTGCCATCCGCTTGACACGCGCGTCTGTTAATGCAAATAATGCAACAATGGAGCAACGGAAACAAATATATTATAACTGTTCAGTGGACGGTTGTTTAAATTCAACATCAAACTATGAATTGGCGTTTTTTAAGCTACCAGTGGTTTCGGAAATTAGCTACCTATCTGCCTGTATTTTGATGATTCGTTTTAACGTTATATCTATAGAACAGTTAGGTAGGTAAGGTCCCCGAATAAAATATCTAAGATCGATTTAAATAAATAACAGTTGCCTATTTTTCAATCAGTATAATAAAATAAGTATTAACAAAATTTTTGTTAGGTAAATTCACGCCACCTTACTTACGTAAGTTGAAAACATGTTTTTTTTTGTTTGTGTAGATATTGTGTTATTTTTCGTGTCATTTGACAGGTGTAGGTCTAAAACGGACAGCCCAATAGAAATTTTGTAACTCGGGTAGTCCGTTTAGAAGTTATCAGGGATTTTCGATAGTGAAAATTGACAAACGTAAAATTGTATAGGTATTTCTCTGATCTATAAACCTTTTGTATTGTAATAGTAGTGTAATGTTTTCATTCTTCATAATAAATCATGCAGCTAGATAGGAGCGCCAGTACCACGATAGTTTTTCGTGCATAAGCCGTAGTTGACAACCCTAGAGCGATCGCCGAGCGTAGCTATGAAAAGTGAAGTACATACATGTCGTTGACTTCTGTACCTATTTATTTTGTGCTCGTGCTATTCTATAGTTGACCGAGCGAGCGAAGCGAGTGTGGGGCCTCAAATTAAAGGGCTTCATGGGCCGGTTCTAAAAATATACTACACCATTACATTTCGGTCGCCTGTTTTCTAGAAATCCAATAAATATTTTTCAAAACATAACAAGTTTGGACTCCTCGAAGTAGGAGACGGATTAGTAAAGAGGATCTATACAGACCATGAGAGTGAGTGAAATAGACTATAAATATTTTCGTGAAAAGTCAATAGATTGTATTTCAAATCGAAATGTAGTTTACAAAGTTATCGGTGCGGCTACTTTACTACTTGATTTTGATTGAATCTAAAATACTTACCTATAAATTGGTTCACTGTCCCCCCTGTTAGCGAGGTCTACTGCCCACAGGGCCGCTAGTTTTTATGGACGTAACAACAATATATTTGTAGGTAGGCTCCTTTGGGCGTCTTTTCGCCAACATTTTCCAGGCCACCAAACTCAAGGGTTTATCCAACTAACTGCCGGGTTTACATTAAACCGGGGTTGAAACTGTATTCGTGTGTATTCAGCTCTCGAACCGTCGCAATATGACCCGGCTTTGGGCTCATATCCTGGACCTATTCAAATGAGCCGGATATCGCCACTTGACTTCTGAATCCGTTAGGCTGCTCAACTGCCGGCTCAATTTGAGTGACACTCAAGTATGGAAGCATAACAGATGACTCAAAGTTTTATGGACACTTAATGCTGTCACATTCTCTCGACTAACATTTAGGCCTGACAGTTAGAGCGCAAGTTAGCACTATTCTCGGATTTCACCTTTGGGATCACGATAGTTTTCATGAAACTACTAAACCGATTCGGCTGGAAACCTGAAAGACAGTCAAAATAACCTACCAACTATAGATAATTCATGTTGAATGCATGGAAGCAAAGTCTAGGCCTATCAAAACTTAGCAGAAATGGACCAATCACAATTATTATAAATGAATGTATACGCCTGAAAAGTTTTTATGTGATATTACCATGCAAATATTGTGTTCCATTTGTGGTTATTTCATTTCATTAGCGTACTACGTTCGGGAAACCCAACCTGATTATGACAGTAACAAAAAAGTGTACCTATCTAAAGATTTATGTGCTGCTGACTATACGAGCACTTCTACACAGCAACACTCGACCATTCTATTTTCCCACGCAACATCAAAGATGCGTCCGCTGAAGCTGCGCTTTTAGTCCAGTGTTGCCAAAATGAGCGAATACCCTGAATGATGGGGGATATTCTTTCTGCTTTTAGGTAAGCGTGGGTGTTGTGATTTTGTCGTCCTATGTGGAAAAGACTACTTGATCAACTAAAATATAATGTGGAATGTATTCTGATTGACGGAGGACATAATAAATTAAACGGTCCAGTGCGAGTTGGACTCGCGCACTAAGGATTCCGTACGCACTTGTAAAGATCTACAAATACAAAATACAAAAATATTTATTTGTTCATCATTGTTTGTAACTATGTTTTATATTATTTACGGTGTTTAAACTTTAAAATGATGGTATTATTCTGTATGTATGTCATGTATATGGAAAAATTCGGGCATCACGGGAATCCAATCTCGGAAACTACCACGGAACTTCTTAGATATGTTAAAGGGTCTATAGGTAGGTACATACATAGTATTTCACAATTATTTTTTTTCTGATCAACCTACAAAATTACAGTACCTATTCCAATTTTACCCTTTGTTTGTGCTTTTGTTTTCATGATCAACTAGGTCAACGGGGTAATTCACCCTATAGGTTTTGATTCCCTGGCGAGTATCAAGCAAATTCAGCAAAATTGTGACATAAACGGCGGTATTTTTAGATCACCTAGAACTTCACGTTTGTTTTTTTACAACTTCCAGAGACCACAGACTTGAACAAGTTTCACCTTGATACCTTCACGTGTTTCTGAGAAAAAGGGTATTGACAGACGTATAAGCAGACAGACAGAAATTTACACTTTTAGGATTTTCCCCTTTACGTTTGCTGTAATACCTTGCTTTTGGCCAAATTTCATGATCCTAGGTCGACCGGGAAGTACCTTATAAGTTTGGATTCCCTTGCGAGTATGAAGATAATTCAGCAAGTTCATCAAATTTGAGGCATAAACGGCCATATTTTTTGATTGCGTGGATCTCGAAAGTTGATATTTTCATAACACCAAGGACGTGAGTAATTTACTCGTGTAGATTTATGCGAATTTACCTATACTATATACTAAAAAAAGATAAATACAATAATAGTATTTACCTATTTTTAGTATATAGTATAGGTATCAACATGCTCTTTGATGACTTAAACTTTTAGTTTGGAATTGGCTCTTTTGAGTGCAGTGCCCTCTATTTCGGGCGGTTGCAATATTGAGGGGTTTTTTGGTATCAGCATGCTATTTTCTGACTTACACTTTGGGTTTAGAATTGGCCCTTTTGAGTGCAGTGCCTTCTTGTGTCGGCTAACATAATAGTGGGTAGTTTACCGAAATGGATTTGAATTGACCCAATAGTTAACTGTAGGAATTTTCTAGAGACCGACGAAATTGAAGATGAATTATGAAGGCTGGGAGGTAAATGTCCAATAGAGGACAATGCAGTAATGAAAAGGTTTTTTTAAGTTATTGAATTTATTTAAAACTTTAAAATAAGCTATAATTATACAGGCAATTACGTACGTATTACGTAGGTAATTTATTAAACCCTACTTCGATATTGACTTTGCTATCTGGTTCCTAGTTTCTCGTTATTTGGTGTGTGAAGTTAAGTGTTTAATGAATGAATAGCTAAAAACATTTAAAAGAAAAGCATTAACAATAATACGAATAGCCTATTTTTAGTTGAAATTTTCTACCTTTTCCTCAAACAGATTTTTTATTTTATTTTATTTTATTTATTTAGTTCATAGTATAGGTAAATACCCATACATCTACACTAGTAAATCTCGCTACAAGCTTTTATATCATATAAATAGTGTAATGTAGTAGATTTTGACGAGTTTGATTCAATTTAATGTTTATTTTCTTCCTTTAAGGGCATTTAATTTAAATTTTTCTATTAAATATTTTTTACTGTTAATTTATTTTTTATTTTTAGTTATCGCTGTTTTATTGTATCTAAAATGTTTCTTTACCTGTTCATTTAATTTTAAGCGTCATTGTTGAAGGTCAGTTAGTTCTTGTAGAAAGTTTTAAAACCGAGCCTTCACCACGCCGTGAGGGGTTAAACTCTGAAAATACGATATTTTCCACTTAGGCATACAAATAATTTACTGTTAAATAGATCCAGGTCCGGCAAGGTTATTCACGGTGGCTCATTTGGTAGAGTAGTTCCTACTGCATGTTCCAGAATAATGTCAAGATCCATATTTTTTTCGGGCTTTATCCTTACAGGCTATTTATTCGCCTTGACAGTGTACTTGTTAAGATTCTTCGATTTTGATTCGTGTGTCAAGACGAATCAAACGAGCACAAACTCGAGGGGCTTGCGACATTTTATTACAGAGTAAAGACATCAGATTTATATATGCATACATTTTTTTAGATCAATCGGAAATCGGGAAGCGGGTCAAATTTAACTTGCGAGATTTGACCCGAACGTACAAAAAAACCTATAAATACATCAATACATTGCAAGTTAAATAAAAGCTTTTAATTTAAAAAATAAAAAGTAAAAAGCATTTAAAAAAGCTTTTATTTGAATGTTCTAAATACAAGAAAATAAACATTAAATTGAACTTGAATTAAAAACCCATCAATTCTTTACATCACACAATTTATTATGATATAAAATTAAAATGTATGTGAGGAAAAATATCAGTAGCTTTAAAACCATTCATGTGCAAACTAGAAATAAACATAAATTTTTCCAATGTTCAGCTCACAAAAGTTAGAAGTTCTTTTATGGGTAGAACTGTATACAGTGTATACGTTTCTACATTAAAATTCCGCAAGAAATACAAAACTTAACTGAAGCTCGATTCAAAAAACGTATAAAGCACACTTTGTGCACAAAGGCCTACTACAAAATTAATTATTTTTTACGAGTCACCGACATCTGGAATTAAACCAGTGCAATCTATATATTATGTAATAATTAGGCACTTTCTTAATGTTATATAATGCTTGCTTGATGACGTTCATTAAGTCTCAATTTTTGTGCTATTATGAATAAAAATCTTTGAACTTGAACTTGAACTTGAATTGCTGCGATTCACTCACCCCCTTTAACCTTCACCTAAGCTACCGCAGTATTTTGCCCTGATATTTTCTGCAACTTTTGGTGATCATTTACCCATTTTGGGTAAGAAAAAAATATTGTGGTGATAATTATATATGTTGCCTTTAAAATCGACATTATTGGAGGAATTTTAGGCAAGTTAGAAAATAATTAGATTTTATGGGGAATTGGTTCATCGTTCTGGCAACACCGCGCTATTCCCAGATTGGCCCTTGCGCAGATAACGTCCACTTGAGCTGCGGAGCTGCTGTTTGTATCAAGTGGTTCTTATAAATAGTTCTGTAAGTGCTCTATTTGAAGATCCGTTCTTCAGACTTCATGACTTACTGGCATATTAACTTCACGCACAAGTATCTATACTGGAGAAACTAGGAACCAGAGAGCAAAGTCAATATCGAAGTAGGGTTTAATAATGTACGTAATATTTCCTGTATAATTATAGCTTGTTATATAAATTCAATAACTTTAAAAAACTTTTCATTACTGCATTGCCCTCTATTAGACAGTTACCTCCCAGCCCAATTCATCTTCAATTTGGTCCACTTAACTATAATAAGGTCAATTCAAACTCATTTTGGTAAACTACCTACTATTATGGTAGCCGACACAAGAAGGCATTGCACTCAAAAGGGCCAATTCTTCAACCCAAAGTATAAGTCAGCAAATAGCATGCTGATACCAAAAAACCCCTCAATATTGCAACCGCCCGAAATAGCTTACTTCACCGGACAGGAAAAAAGGCAAAAATATTTTGACAGTTCTCTGTGAAGGGCATGACTGTCGAATAAAAGGCCAATTTATCAAAATGCCCATCTAAGGTGAAAATCATGGCAATTATTTAAAAAGGTTCTGCTTCTTGTCCACGCCCACTTCCTTTGAAGGCGGGCCGCCAGCCTCTCATTGGTCGAACGGACGTCGCGTGCGCCGATTCTAGATTCAAAAATAAAAGCGGATTTATTTATTACAGGCTCGTTTGTGTCTTGTAAATATTTCGACGCGTGTTGTTAGATAAAATAATCATTTTTGCTTCGATCCATTAAAGATTTGATGACTGATTTATGTAAATTAATGCAAAGTAGATCCGTCGTCGGTTGGTTTTATCGGGATCGTTTTGAATCAGTTTACTAGGTCATTGGCATTGGAGTTTTAAATTATGACCTTTCAATTAAGTTTTCGTTACTTCCTGAGTTGACCAACCAATATATTTTTTATATCTACTGAAAACTTCACAAAATATTCCATAAAGGGGCTAACCCATCACAGTAATTATGGCGATATGCTTTTCAGCAACAAATATTCAGATTCTCCCGAAACATCATGAATAGTAAAATTATAAATATATTTCATGGTTTCACCCCACACGAAAATTCTCTGCGGCCATTTAAAAAGCTTTTAAAACTCTAAAAACAGCCTGTCAAAATATTACTCTAAATTCAAAGCGGGGTGACTTGCTTTCGTGTTTTAAAATTACCCTCACAATATCCGGACGGGGTGAGTGGCAGAATATGCTTTTAGCCTTAAGTCCGGCTGGCTATAATTTGAGGGACTTTCGGATTAAATTACCCTATTTTTTGTGACATAACATTTGACAGAGAAGAAATGATTACAATAAGTTGAAGTCTACGACACGAATAAGGATATATTTCGCCATGTTTTGAAAAACACTATTTGGGAATATGTGTAATATAACCTGAGGTGTAGGTTTATTTTTATCACTAGAACCAAAATGGCGGTGGTCGGCGCAGTTTGTTTATTTCCGGGTAACAACAGGCCATGTTGCAGGACAAAAATAAACAGATAATAAATACATACTTATCCCAGTTGTAAGTTAAGTGGTACACGAAAGTGAGGTCCCAGTGCTCAACAAACTCAGTGATCTATCATCTCTGACCTTGACCGAAAATTATTAAAAAAACATAGTTACTTGTACCAAAATTGTCTTAGATTACAACATATATCTATCTATATAACAGTTTTGCTATGATATTTATCTCTTTATTAGTTCGAGGGAAATACATTCAACTGGATTTTAAATTTTATATCTAATTTTAAATATTAATTTAAAATTAGATATAAAATTTAAAATTAAATTTAAATAATAATTTTCAAAACCATGCTAAAGGTCGTTCATAACTATTTGACGGGTAAGGGATTATGGTATGGCAGTATTTGTACAACTGTCTCAGAAATTAACTTGGTTTCTTTCTTGGATGTGATTATGACTCAGAGTATGTGCGTTGTATATATTTTCTTCTTCTAAATTCGACCTTTGAACGATAAAGCAAAAATAAATAATAACTGGTCTTGTGTTATGTGTTGGTGAGAAAGTTTAAGATGTCAGGATTATGTTATGTTAAGGTCTACATTTTATGTTTTGTTACTTGTCATTGATTTTTCTCCAAATAAATAATTAAAAAAATACAGTGAAAAACAAGTATTATACAGTGAGTGCCTTCTCGCCAGCTGAACCTTCTTGGACGATGACGCTGTCGCTTTGCGTTTGGGTTGCACTGTCTGCCAGCCGCATCGATGCGTTTGTGGGGCATGGGTAGATGAGTTGGGTCGCCATGGCCTACACTGTACCAGGAGCGCTGGCAGGTCTTCGCAGCACCACGCAATATATGACATCGTTCGTAGGGCGTTGGTATCGGTCAACGTTCCTTAGAGTGTTGGAGCCGCCACGTTGGTGCCGGTCAGATGGGAAGCGCCCGGACAGCCTGACCCTGGTACATTGGGAGAGAGGTCGTTCCCTGCTTTGGGATGCGACCTGCGTCTGCAGCCTCCCATGCTAGGTCGACGGCGGCCAGTACTCGTATGTTTAAAAATATCGCACTGTTCACATCAAGCAATATTTTGTTGACTTCAGAGAACAACAGCTTACGGCTGGTGATTGAGCCGGTTGATAGATGTCAAACAAGTCAATTTCTCCAAAGTTTTTGTCGCGGTCTACGCAAAGGCGATGAATTAGCGCCCTTTCACCAGAATGGGTGCGAGTTGCTTTTAAGTGAAGTGCCGAGTAGCTCTCAGAGATGGTATCTGGTGAGGGGGACAAGCTCTGGGCAGTTGTAGTCACTGGTATTGGTAGCGAGCGTTTTGGGCAATGAGGGACATGTTTCTATAGTGGGTAAGAAGATTGGCACATGACATCTTGGGAGACCCGACGCGGTCATTTAGACTGCGAAGATTTCTTCTGCACCATTTCGAGTTGTGCGGCATACGGCGCTTAGAAAGGGTTCCAGATAGAGGATGCGTGTTCAAGATGGGATCTAACAAGAGAGCCGTGGAGCATGAGGAAGGACTTGGGTTTCTTGATGCTCTCTGTGACACGTAGCAGGAATCCAAGCATCTGGACAGATTTTTTAGTGATGGGTGCGACGAATGTCAGCTTTTAAATCAAAATAGACTAATAGGTACTAAGAAATAGAGGTTAGAAACTACGCATGCGATGCAAAAAGTTCGTATTAAGTTACTTTACTGCGCGTGCGAGGTGCAGTTCTTTCTCTCTCACGCTAACTTACCACATAGAGAGGCCACAGTTCGCTCAGAGTCAAGAAACTTGGCGCGACAAGTAAAATAACTTTATTTGGGATCCAGTAAACCTATTCGATACTAAATTACATTTTAACAATCTTATGCCGCATCATGGCAACATGAGCCACGGAGAAAATAAAAACAAAGGAACCTGCATGACTCGGCTGGCCGTAAAACAATGGAACGGCTTTGAAAAAGAAAAAGTTCGAAATTCAAACTTGCAGCCGCGATTGGTCATCGCGGCTGCAACCACAATGGCTGCTATCCAAGCGTCAGATTTGACAGCTGATAATTTTGACAGTCCCGTCTGGCGGTTGAGAGGTAGTCGGATTTTGATGTAATATTGAAATAATGGATAAAATGTATTTAATAATTCCTTTGTGGCGCGGCCGAAACGCCGCGTGTGAGACTTCTTGAGAGATAATATCGTTTGACGATAGTATCTTTGTCAATTCATGTTTTGACTGAACAATAGAACAACAGGTAGGTCTTGTATGTGGACAAGACTTTAATTCTTAGGTAAGAAATCAGACCGATTCCTTACTAAAGAGAGTTATATTTTAGTTCTGACGCCTTTGGAATGGGGTCTATATTTAAGTGTATGTTCAAAATTTGAACATACTCTTAAACATTGACCCCATAAAAATGATCAGAAATTAATATGTACTACTTTTTATCCTAAAATTCCTAAAAGTTCTATATGTTTTGCAGTGTTTTCAAAAATATACCGTATTTCCTCCAAAAAAAGGTGGCAACCCTAGTTCAAATATCAGTGGCAATATTTTTTTTGTTTACAATGATGGGCCCACTTTCTCCAATGATGACCCCAAACTAAACCCTGGTTTAATTGAACGCAAAAATTCAGTTGTCACGTGTCCTTTAGCCACGGTGAACTTTCCCACGTGACAATCTAGTATACTTTTTGTTGGATTTTGGGCTCTATCCCCTTGTGTTACAGAGTTAGGGAGAAAGAATTTGAGTTTGGTTTAGCCATGGTAGCGGTACGCCTTCTCGATATGGAATTCGACATGGTAACCTTGTGGTAGAGTTGAGGGGTGGTTGAGTGTGCTCTACTTAATATATATTGGTACATATCATAGTTCGAATGGGAAGATTCAGAAGAAGAGAGTTCTCTTAGAAGTAGACAGAGCTATGCGTTAGTCTCCCTTCCTTTTCTAAGCGAAAAAAGGAAAAGAAGACGTCAAATGCGACTTCAAAGTTAAGTCAGTTACAGTGAAGTTAGTTAGTTAGTTATATAATATTATGATAATAAATGTAGCTTATTAATGTTCCCACCAAGAGGATAGGCCTTTACCCGTAAGTACGAGTAGATTGAGCCATATTCCACCACGCTGGCTCAGTGCGGGTTGATGGAGTGGTTTTACGACCATTACCTAGAAGCCAGGACCTACAGCTTAACGTGCCATCCAAAACACTGAAAGTCCGATAATGTACTTTAGATAGATGAATTATTTCATTGATATCCGCGAGGAATGCAACTCCCCCCCCCCCCCCCTCTCGCTCGCTCTCGCCCTCGGACAGTGACGGTCGCCAAGACGTAATCAGAGCGAGGTGCCAAGTAAACTTTGGCGTGTAGTGTATACTCTGATAGAGCATCATACCACGTGCGTCAACTGTAATTTGTGGGGCCAGGGAACAACAATATGCTACATAATTAGGTTCTCACGAACACGAGTAACTGACGATGAAGTAATGTATGTGTCGTAGCCATATCATAGAATTGGTCATTTCATGAAATGTTGAATTTGATGAAACATGTCTTTTCAACCGACTTAAAAAACGAGAAGATTCTCAATTCGTCTGTTTTTTTTGTGAGTTCTTTACGCGTCACGTATACTCCGTCAATTATGAACCGATTTTGACGATCTTTGTTTTGATTGATAGGTTATACTTCAGAGGTGGTTCCAAATGAATTTCATTAAAATCGATTAAGCGCTTTTGGAAAAAACCAACAAATACAAAAAATATATACACAGATTGTTGGTTCCGTGCAGCAAAAGTTTTGATGAGCACTTCCTATATAAGACTTCACATAGACTTCATGCGCATCCCGACCGGAGAGGAGCACAGAGGAGGGATTGAACTTGAAGTCGTTTTTTTTAGTTTTTAACTTGGTAAATTATTAAAAACATTTTGTTCAGTATTAGCTAATGTTTATTGTACATATACATAAATGTTCGCTTCGCTGCGCTCGCCCCCTTCAGTCTCCTAAGCTGCCGTAGTGTTTTTTTCTCTAAATTATGTCTTCGTTCAATGAAAGTTCTAATTCAAGCATGGTTGGCCATTTGACGTTATGGTCAAGTCTACAATATTAAGTTTTTAACTTGGTAAATTATTAAAAACATTTTGTTCAGTACTAGCTAATGTTTATTGTACAAATACATAAATGTTCGCTTCGCTGCGTTCGCCCCATTTAGTCTTCACCTAACCTGCCGTAGTGTTGTTTTTCCTAAATGATGTCTTCGTTCAATGAAAGTTCTAATTCAACCATGGTTTGCCATTTGACGATATGGTCAATTCTACAATATGGTTACGACATATGTAACACGTTTGGAAAAGTCTCAGTTTGAAGTACATTTAGGGTAATTAAACATAGCATTTTCCCAGAGGCTCAGTTACGCCCATGTTTTAACCAGTTAAGTGGCATCCAATAATTACGTGAAGTATTCAGGGGGATGGGGGTTCAAGACAAATGTCACGTTTGGGAGGGGTCTCGGCAAATGTTACGTATCCCCCCCAATAACAGTGTAAAATTGCGAGAATAGTCAAAAACGCCACAAGCAGTTAATGGAGGTCTCCTCATATGGAGAATTGAAAAATAATGTTGACTGTTGAAATCGGTTTTTCGCAGTAAAAGTTGTTTAAAATGTTGATCGCTACACCTTGCCGTTACACTCAGTATTTATTAAGGCGCAAGTACACATTTAAATACCTACAAGCTATTCTGACGGGGCGTCAAACGTCAAAACTCTAAACAAAAGCCCTGTGCCCCCCCCCCCCCCCCTGGGGACATTTATTGCCTACCGGGAATCCTAGTTTGGGGCTAGATCAATGTGTGTAAAAGGTGTCCAAGGTATTATTATTATTATTATTATTATTATTTATTTTCAACATCCGACGAAAGGGGGTGTTATAAGTTGGAAGTGTCTGCCTGTATGTGTGTATGTCTGTGGCACTGTGCGCTCAATGGGTGGACGGATTTTACGCAGTAGACTTCCCTGTGATGTTTCTTAGCTGTTTTATAAAAATCGGATCAGTGGATTCTAAAACAAGTCTGCTAACAAAAGGCATCGAACCTCCTTAGCATACCTTAGTTGTACCTAAAGTTAAAGGTACCTAATTTGGTGTACACCTATGAAACACACGTCAATCGACAGATAAGATAATTACAAACGACCTCTATGGCTCTGCGGTTGTGGCTCTGCCTACAATGCGAGAAGTCCCGGGTTCGATCCCCGGCTGGGGATAAAGAAAAAAACCCCAGGACTTGGATGTTAAGATGTGTGTGATGTCGCTGTTTCGGGTTCCCACGACACATTTTAGGCATATAAATGTTTGTGTATATGTATTAAACAACAAATATTCCTTGGCATAATGTCGTAAATAACATAGTTCGGAAAATATTTTGTTGCAACATTTAAAATGAAAATAAATATTTTCTAGAAACTGAAATATGTCAGAAAGTATAGTATTGACGACATTGGGTCAAAGAATATTTGTTGTTTGTAATTATCCTCTCTGACGATTGGCGAAAGTTCCATAAGGTGTCAACCAAACTGCGTCATTTTTGGTATTTGCAACTTCAGTAGGTGCAACTTCAGTAGGTGCAACTTCAGTAGGTGCAACTTCAGTAGGTGCAACTTCAGTAGGTGCAACTTCAGTAGGTGCAACTTCAGTAGGTGCAAACTTCATTAGGTGCAACTTCAGCAGGTGCTCCGGTCGGGCTCCATACAAAAAGGTTCGAAATCCTGTTAAACTTAAGGTTCCATTTATTATGTTTTCAAATTTTAAACCCATTTTATTTTACTCAAAAATGCTATTTTGTGTTCATTATTTTGACAACTTCCTTAGAGCATAGTCGACCTTGAACCGCTATTTACAGAAATATATCCAATTCTATCCGTCAGTAGACAGTGGATTAGCTTTATTATAATAATCCAAGTTAATCGAAGAAATCAGCGGAATTAAATTATGACATTCCAAAAGCTTTAGGATTGTGCGGGGAAGGTACCGCGAAAAACGCGAAATAAATTCTCGTTTAATTGACGCATTCAAGATGTGGTGCTGGCGAAAAATGTTGGGAATCCCATGGACGGGGCGCCGTAAAAATGCTTCTTCTGTCAGTACTAGACATAAAGACCCGCCTATCAACTGTTGCATGCAACGCCTTCTCCAGTACTTCGGTCATGTGGCCAGACGTGAGCCAGATCATTTGGAGAAGCTCATCGTCGCGCCAGGTGGAACGGAAAAGAAGTCGTGGGCGGCCATCGACCCGATGGACCGACGCCGTCAAGGAAGTCTGCCATACCAACCTGCAGACGTCTATCAGGATGGCGGGAAACAGCGCGGCTTGGAGAGCTCTGGTGGAGAAAGTGACTGCTACATGTTGTCACGACCCTCAGCCATGAGGACACGAGGAAGAAGAAGAACCGCTGGAGATCTGGACCTGCGGTTATGAGGCATCGCGATTTAAAACCTTACGCCATGGTAATTAAAATTCAAAACCTTTAACGGGAAAATGTATTCTCTGGAAGATCCCCGAAACCCAGAGGTTAATCCCTCTACCTCTGCTGTGTTAAAGGTCCTTTTTTCCAGATTTTCGCTCATAATCCGAAATCCAACAATAAAAATATCACAGTTACCTCTAAATAAATGAATTAAGGAAATTAAATTTTAGATTCACATTTTTAGGGTTCCGTTCCCAACGGGTAAGAACGGAACCCTATTACTAAGACTTCGCTGTCCGTCCGTCCGTCCGTCCGTCTGTCACCAGGCTGTATCTCAAGAACCTAGCTAGCTAGAGAGTTGAAATTTTCACAGATTATGTATTTCTTTTGCCGCTATAACAACATATACTAAAAAACAGGATAAAAGAAATATTTAAGGGGGCTCCCATACAACAATTCTTTCAATACCACATACAAACTTATGGATGCACCTGGTTACGTACATGGAGTGTGAAAGTAACCGCACCAATAACTTTGTAAACAATATTTTGCTGTGTAAAATCCAAACTATTCACTCCACGCCATCGCTTCCATTGAACGGTGGTACGGAACCCTTCGTGCGCGATTTAGACTCGCACTTGACCGGTTTTTACCTTAAGAGCACAATGCGTCAAACACAATCAAAACGGATGTTCAGTAGAGAAATCGGTGGGTATGAGTAACTCTGTTTACCTCCCTGCTGCAGGTCACTAAGTTGCAGCGGGGACTACTCTACCAGACGGATGACACACCAGGAATGGCCTTTTTAATCAACCTTTTGCCCCAAATTGTTTTGCTACTTATAGTATTTAAGGAAAAGTTGAAGTTAAATTTGACCAAAACTGTATATAGGTAATTCATTAATGTACCTAATAGTAACCAAAAGCAATAAGCGTAAAACTGTTAAAAGTGGCAGTATGGGGGTAATCGAGAGGAATTTATTTGTCTATTTTCAGGGGATCAGAAGCCTGAAGGTACATAATTCCGCTGATTGCTCTCTTTAGGGTTCCGTACCCTACGAGTGCCAAACGGGACCCTATTACCGCAAGCCTCCGCTCCGTCCGTCTGTCTGTCTGTCTGTCACTGGGCTCTACAGGATCAACCGAAATAGGTAGAGTGGTGAAATTTTCACAGAGAGTGTACTTCTATTGCCGCTATAACTGCAAATAATGAGTCATACCGTTAAAAAATAAAAGAATTACCCATCCGAGAAATTATTGGTATGGTCGTTTTCTTAGCCATTTTGTTTTATTTGTTTCTCGGTGATAACTGGACTCTGCCGATCTTATCGGAAAAGATCTTTATTTGCAGGTATTGAGTTTTGTGCTTAGTTATTTGGCATTATACGATTAATAATTGCTCATTCGAATTATAATAAATAATATAAAGTTTTTTATCATATTTGATTTTATTTCTGTATACCCATCGCCGCAGCTATGTAGTAATGAAGGTATCCTCGCGATGTTTTCCATCACCGTTAGAACGTCCGTATAATGTGCTTAAGATAAATTAATTATCTCATTGTATAAATTACCCAATTTCTATCCACTTCCCGTTTCATTCAGCAAAGAGTTTCGTTAAACTGAGCACGTAGTTCAATACTTACATACCCTTTTTCAATGCTTCGATTTTCGGCTGAATGTAGTCCTACCCAGTATTTCATATTTTATTATAGAAAATTAAAAAGATATGCTCCTACAAAAGTCTGTCGTTTCACGTTTTTCCGTGTATACAATGGTGTGGGGCCCTTCGTGTGCGGGCCCGACGTCCTACTCGCACTTAAGGCGCTACCTCGTCCGTGCAAAGGTCCCCGTTACTCCAGGCGGATAGACCCGCAGTGTGAGAGGGACGGAATCGGGAAAAAATGTCATAACGTAGCGCTAAACCACAGAAAAATTGTTTGAAAATATAGGCTCTTCTGTTAAAAAGTTTTTATGGATATTTTGCGAATACATAATATCTAAATTTTGAACGCAGTTCTAGAATGAAATTAGTAAGGATTTCAGAATTACAGGAAAAACTAAAAGAATTTAGAGGTATTTTCGTAATTAAATTCTATCGAGAAAAAATCATCCAATCGCGTTTCCCTTTAGTGAAAATCTTAATCAAATATTCAATAAACGTTAACCCAAAAATCTAATCTGTATATGACTTCTTGGTGGAATAAATGGATTCGAAAAAAACCCATTTTTTTCGTAACACATTATTTTAGTCTGCTTGGAATTTAAGGGCAATTCTGAGTTAAGTTAGTTAAGTTGTGGAATAGGTCTGAATGCCAGAAACCGCGTAGATTTGCTGTGGATTAAGGCAACAGGGAGATTGAATCGATTCGACTGCATCATTCCGCATCACAAATCTCATGAATGTTTCATGCGCGATGCTAATAACTGCACTATGCGGCTGCAAAGCTACGGGGGCGGAACAACGCGGCGCATTACCCAAATTGCTTGTAAGCAAACATTTGGATTTTAGGGCAGGGCCCTATTAAGGGCTGAACATAGGCCAATGGCATTGAGAATTAGACAAAGAAAACAAATACCCGTCGCATCGCGTCGAAGCAGACTGACGCATGCTCCCGCGCAGAGCCCCGCGGGGCAGCCCGAGCTCCGAGACCAAGAAAATTATAGAAAATATTACTAAACTCCTGTAATAATAACATCAAAAATAAAATAAAACAACCAAAAGTTTTCCCTTCTTTTTTTTAATTTTTTTGCGTGTAAGATTCATATAGGAAACTGATTTCGTCTCCGAGTTGAAGCTAAAGATGCATTTCTGGCCATATTTTATCCCTTAAGGATATGCCCGCTTGCTGGCGCCCGCTTGCCCCCCCCCCCCCCCCCCCCCCCCCCCGGCCCCCCAGTATGTATTCTGCCTGTTCTGCATTCTGCTAGTTGGTGTGGAAAATGGCGTTTGTCTGTATAATAATAATAATAATAATACCTTGGACACTATTTACACACATTGACCTAGCCCCAAACTAGGATTCCCTGTATCTTGGGTACTAGACAACGATACACATACGTATATAGATAAATATTATACTTAGATAGATAAACAACCCTGACTAGGGTACAAACATACGTTCTCGTCAAACAAATATATGCCATAATATGTTAATATGTTTGGAATAGAGGTAAAATAAATACCCCTTATAAATATTATAAATATATATAAAAATATATATTATAAATACATACATACATATGCTCACGCCTATTTCCCGGAAGAGGGGTAGGCAGAGACCAAAGACCTCCACCTGCTACGATCCTGGCATACTTACATCTCTCGCTTCTCAACATTCATAACTCTCTTCATGCAAGCTCGCCGGTTACGGGTACTTCGTTTTTGCCCCTTCACTAACAAATCGCCGATTTGGTTTTTATAGGGGGGGGGGGGGGGGGGGGGGGGTGGCAGAAGCAAATTTTTATTCCACCTGAGTGTTTTTATCCTTAAAGACCTCGCAATCGTAGGATCAATGTGTTACCATATTCCCAATTTTACTCTACTTCCAAGATCACTTTCTTTTCCCCTCCATTTTATTGGGCTAGCCGCTTTTGGGTCTGGGAACCCATTATCTTCACAAGGAAGATTGGCTACACAAGCCACATTGGTGCACACGAGCGAGTTCAAAGCTCACGAAGCGGTCGCCGTGACCGAAATCGGTCGGGCACACTCGGTCCGCCCCTGTCGGTCACACCAATCAAACATGTCAGCTTATGATTAAACTCATCGGCTTATTGGAATAATGCTCAATATGGCGGAACGACTCCGCTGCCAACATTGTGTTTTCATTTCTTCTTAGCGGCCGTATCGTGCGGTTAAATAATCGAAGTACTTATTTGTACACTAAGGTCGACAAGCTAGACGGCGAGTTAACACTACATACGAGCATACTTTGGCAACTCCATACTTTATGTGGAGTTCTCAAAGTTACTTAACTCGCCGTCAAGTTAGTTGACCTAAGGCCGACTAGCACCAGATGTTAAGTGGGAACCTGGCTGACAGATTTTTGTACTTAAGTTGTGTTTAAACCTGAAACGGTGGTTGCTTCCCTAGTTGGTGAATTTAGAGGGGACTCATGATCCAGACGGCTTTTATTCTCTCGGCTAGGTCGTCAGTCAAGAACAGTTTTCTAACTGTTCTTGACTGACGACCTAGCCGGTTTCATGGTTCCGGAGTAGGACTCTTCTGGCAGGTCTTCGCCACTGGACAGCAGGAAGGAGGGCGTCCAGGGACGTGGGCACAGCGCACATCCGCAAGGTTCAACGTGGGGAAGTAGGTCCTAGGGAGCGAGGTCCAGTAATGAGGAGGTGGTGACGCAGAAGTACAGCATTGTCAGGCCGGTCAGGCCTGCAGGAACTGAGCCAGCAGTGGGGTAGACGGAGCGTGGCTAAGTCAGCAGAGAGGTGGACGGAGTGTAGCTGAATCAGCAGTGGGGGAGACAGACTCCACTGGAGAGTATCACATCACAGTAGTAGGTAATAAAATAGATTAAACAGCACAAAAATGGGCCATGTAAAAAAATTAAAGGCACCAAGCTGAGAATACCATTTCGAGATAATTGTGTCCCTAACTTAATTCCGTTCTTACCATTAAAAAATATTACAGGATTATTGAAATATCCGTAATAGTACATTTCATACGATTTCGCAAAGGCTTATATTTATGAACTGAGAAGTTTACGTTACGAGCCGAAGGCAGGATCGTAGTGAGGATCGCAAAGAAGGCTTTTCAATCGAGTTACGAAGAGACCTTTTCCGCCTGAGAACCCAAAATCAAGCTTGGAAGGTGCTATTTTGAGGTTAGAAGGCGGAAAAAAAACATAATTTAACTAATATGTCCTATACTTTTGTTCAAACTCCCTTCGCCTTGGCAGTTCTGTAAAACTGTCAAGTATCCAGTATGTAGAACGTAAACAAACATTGATATTATAGTTTTTTTGTTTTATTATCGAAAACAAGCAGCCTCAAGTACAGCCGTTCCAAAACTGTGAGCAAGTGACGTCTCGAGAGGTGTTATTTTGAAAATTATAAAAAAACAACATAAGACATCCATTACCCGAAATATTCAAATCAGTTCCTTAAAAAAGCCTAAAATGTCACTAAATATTTTTTTTTGTTTTTTTAGCATGGCCCATTGGGGCACACAAAGATGTGTCACCAAACTCAGAAAGTAACTGAAGTACAAGGATAAGTAGTAGTCCTTGACAGCCGCTTGAATTAGAATTCGGATCTGTATTCTAAGGGACTATCAGCCAGTTACAGAAATTATCTTTATATTTTGAAGCCTCATTAAACGCTAAGTAACAAAACAGTAATACCGAGTAGAACCTCTTTACTAGAAGTTAAGAAATACAGTATATCAAAAGTGTGGTGCGAGTCGGCCTAAGAAACGTAATAAGACGGGTCGCTCTTCATACTACATCAGTGCGCAGAAGTCCCAGCATATTCCCTTCATATTACACCAGCTTATTTCCTTCATATTACACCAGTGCGCAGAAGTCCCAGCTTATTCCCTTCATATTACATCAGTGCGCAGAAGTCCCAGCTTATTCCCTTCATACTACATCAGTGCGCAGAAGTTCCAGCTTATTCCCTTCATACTATATCAGTGCGCAGAAGTCCCAGCTCATTCCCATCATATTACATCAGTGCGCAGAAGTCCCAGCTTATTCCCTTCATATTACATCAGTACGCAGAAGTCCCAGCTTATTCCCTTCATATTACATCAGTGCGCAGAAGTCCCAGCTTATTCCCTTCATACTACATCAGTGTGCAGAAGTCCCAGCTTATTTCCTTCATACTACATCAGTGCGCAGAAGTCCCAGCTTATTCCCTTCATACTACATCAGTGCGCAGAAGTCCCAGCTTATTCCCTTCATACTACATCAGTGCGCAGAAGTCCCAGCTTATTCCCTTCATACTACATCAGTGCGCAGAAGTCCCTGCTTATTCCCTTCATACTACATCAGTGCGCAGAAGTCCCAGCTTATTCCCTTCATACTACATCATTGCGCAGAAGTCCCAGCTTATTCCCTTAATACTACATCAATGCGAAGAAGTCCCAGCTTATTCCCTTCATACTACATCAGTGCGCAGAAGTCCCAGCTTATTCCCTTCATACTACATCAGAGCGCAGAAGTCCCAGCTTATTCCCTTCATACTACATCAGTACGCAGAAGTCCCAGCTTATTCCCTTCATACTACATCAGTGCGCAGAACACACAGCTTATTTCATTTCTGACTGTACACAGCATTTATATGTCGCAGGCAATTTGTATTATTCCGTATTTTACGAAAGGCATCGTCCGCTTACATACACGCGATGCTATGTAATAAGCCGAAGGCAAATTGACACTCGTTTCTGTTTAAAGTTATTTTTGTTGTTCTAACATGTTCAACCTAACACGAAGGTTAAGGGGGCTTCGCTTCGCTCACCCCCTTTACCCTTCACCTAAGCCACTGTAGAGCTTTACCCTGATATATGCTATATCAATTGAACGAGCGTCATTTTGCCTTGGGCTATAAGTAATATAATTACATAGCAGCGCGTGTTTGTAAACTGACGACGTCGTTTGTAAAATGCGGAATCACACAAATGCCTGCGATATATCTACAGGATGCATAAACAACACGGAAGTCGTACACCATTAGTGATAAGGCATCATAATATAATATAAAAATAATAATCTTTATTTCAGACGCAAGCGTCCATAATGGTAAGCAGCAGCACCATGTCGTCCGCATAACTCAGATTGTTGACACTTGCCTCCAATATGGCAGCCGATGCCGGTGCCGCTGAGCTCCTCGATCAGCGCCTCGACGTACAAGTTGAATAGTAGAGGAGATGTTACATGTATACACCATCTGTCGACGTTCACCTGATTCTTGTACCACGCCGCCAAGATCCTAACAATATCCGAGGGAACTCCACGATCCGTTAACTTCTCCCAAAGCAGACTGTAGTTGACCCGATCAAAAGCCTTGCTTAAGTCAAGGAAGACTGCATATACGGGGGTTTTCCTTGAGATGTAGTAATCCACGGTCTGCTTCAGTGTGAAAACAGCAAGATCCGTTGAGCTATTACTCTTAAAACCAAACTGAGCTTCACTTATTTCTACAACTTTTGTGAGACGTTTAAGAATAATAGGGTCAAATAGTTTTGAACAAGTCGTTGCCAAAGAAATAAGTCGATAATTGGAACTAAGTGAAGCGTTTATAGTTTTACTTTTAATAATGGGTGCAACAATAGTTCGAAGCATCTTCGTGGGCAGATACAAATGTCTCAGACATGCATTAAATAGCACAGAGAGGAGCACCACCACCCACGGGCTACCAAAACGTAGGAGTTCCACGCTGATGTTGTCATGTCCCACGGCTTTACCCAGAGACATGGCCTTTCCTTAAAGGCCGTCAAACACCTCCTGCTCGGAAATGTGCGATTGTGACTCCACCTGAATGTCCGAACTGCCCAGCCGGCCCACACCATCAGCGCCGCTCGATTTTGGAAGAATGAACTGATCTTTAAAAATGTTTGCAACCCCTGTCAAATCGCTCACACCATCTACCGAAACCGGGACGCTTCCCTTGCTCTTTATAAATTTTGACGTTTCCTTCCAAAATTTCACGAAATTCTTTTCTGCACACGCACTACTCATCCTGTCCAACAATAGCTGGTACTCATTCATCTGGCACCATCTAAGTTGTTGTTTAAATGTGGTTCTTCATGTCTTCAAACAACAGACCAGAAGCCAGCGGAGAGCCAGCTGAGGTAGTCAGCTCTTGCCTTATCATGGGCCGCACATACGTGTTCATTCCATCCTACTACGTTTTTTCGTCGCTTCCTCCTACGTGCACGACAGTTACTAGACCTAGCAGCCTCCTGGAGTATCAACACAAAGCTATGATAGGCATTATCTATACTCGCTTTATGTGACTCATCGGTACAGTTCTCACATACACACAGTTTCCGTAGCCCTGGCGAGTTAATAGCCGACAGATCACGAGCGCAAGACGACGCATACTTACTTATCTGATCACCATCCTTCACACCCTACTTGACCAAGTTTATATGATCTGGATAGATATTGAGCGCTACTTGCGTAGGTGACAAAGATATATTGCATTCCATGATCATCGATTTGTGATCAAACCAGAACACAACTTCCATGACATATATGTTATCTATCATAGACCCGGCTATAGGCCACCCCCCCATAAGGTCTACCTCTCAGAATACCAGCGGAAGTATCTATTGATGTACCGTGACTTGAAAACTCACTATCTATGGTATCAAGAAATGGAAGCTCATGAGGGAGAAGCCATGTCTCCTCTACAAAATAAACATAAGTCCCTAATGTGATCAACACTAATTTTGATCGATTGACAGTTAAATGTTGCAAACTTCATAGTTATAGTGTCTGTAGGTACCTACTTAAGTTATTATTGCCCACTATTTATTACGGGTAGAAGAGGTTTTACCTTTGTGATTTTGCCAGAAGGGTCTGTAAACAATGACAACGGGCCAAAAGTCGTCGGACAGGAACACGTCCAATCTGTCCTTTAAAACAGTAACTTTAAACGAGGCGAAAGTAGTAGGTTTAAAAGGCTGAATACGCTCAATGAGTAGAACCTCCTCCTCTCTTTCCTTTACAAAATCTTCAATATAATTGTTCGAAGTCGTTAGTTCAAATCGCAATACGTAAATACAAGCAGTTCTTGGGGCAGCTTTTAGCTTGGACGAAGGTGGTAATATAGCCGTCCCACGGCGATTGGAGCTGTTTTTATTCTTTCTTTGTTTCCTCTGCACTAGAGTAAAACTATCCAAGTTAACCGATGGCGGCGTGGCTATCTATTTACGTTCTGACATTCCTTGCAAAGTCATCAGCCACTTGCCAAACCTGTACTCTGGTTCGGCTGAGCATCTCTTCCTTGAGATCAGCTTGCATCACCACAATATTCTTCTGGGTGTATATTATAGCCCCTCACTTCGCATCGATTACTTTGAATCTTTTGAAAAGCTACTAAATGACTTGACTCCTCTCTATAGTGAATCTCTCATAATCGGTGATTTTAACACCTATTAACTTGAATCTATTCTACATTCCTTTGACTTGCATATTCTACCCCTTGGCGCTACTCACTTTCAACCACACTGTACTCCCTCTCTTATCGATCTCATGATCGTCTCCAACACAGCCAAGGTGGCTTCCCATGGCCAGCTTACTGCCCCCTTCTCCTGTCACGACCTGGTTTATCTTTCATACAATGTCAGGCCCCCTAAGCGCAAAGCCAAATTTCTTGATATGCGGAGCTTCAAAGGCTTCACGCCTCGATTCCCTTAAATTCGATGCCTCATCTATTGATTGGACCCCTACTGTCATCACTAGCAAGACCGTTGATGACAAAATCCTGAAGTTTAACTCGATTGTCCTGGGACTGTTCGACAAGCACGCACCAACGAAAAAGGTCAGGGTCAAACATCTCCCTGCCCCATGGTTGACCGACTCCATCAAGCGTTTAATGGCAAAAGAAATCGTGCGAAAGGGCGATATAAGCGAGATTCAACCAATGAAAATCTTCTAACTTTCAAACGCCCCCGTAACCTGTGCTACCGCATGTGCCACATCCATGAGCGTATAGAGATGTACACCCCAGCTCAGGTCTGGAAGTTCCTTAAAACCATTGGTGCTGGCAAGTCCCAGGAATCCTCTTCAGGTAATGTCGATCTCAACGTTCTCAACCAGTTCTTCTCTTCTCCCCTCGTCGTGATTGACCCTGCCACTAAGGAGGCAATCCTTCGTCGTCTACGGCTAAAGGCTGTAGTCTGCACCTTACCGTTCAACTTCAGCTTCGTTGGAATTGGCGCAGTTAGAATGGCAGTGCTAGCTATCACATCCAAAGCTGCTGGTGGCGACAACGTCAGCCATCAAATGATCCACAGCGTCCTTGAAGAGTTGCTTCCTCCAATTACCCACATTATCAACTTCTCTCTATCTGATAGCTCCTTTCCTAGTCTGTGGAAGAAAGCACTCGTCATCCCACTGCCCAAAAATTCCAATCCTTCCTCCTTCAAAGATCATAAGCCCATATCTATCTTACCTATTCTCTCTAAGGTCCTTGAATCCATAGTTCACTCCAAACTCTCCTCCTACCTCTCATCAAACAAACTTCTCAATCCGTACCAATCTGGGTTCAGACCAGGGCATAGTACTACCACAGCACTTTTAAAAGTCAGTGATGACATACAGCTAGCGATGGATCAGAAGTTGGCCACGGTGCTAGCCCTGCTTGACTTCTGCAATAACTTCAACTACGTCGATTTTGACATCCTTGTCGCAATATTGAGCTCACTGAATGTGTCCTTCCACGCTGCTAACTGGTTCGACTCATACCTGAGAAGTCGTCAGCAACGAATTAAGTCTGATGAGACTGAAACTCAATGGTGTGATCTTTCCTCAGGAGTGCCTCAAGGTGGTATTCTCTCTCCTATTCTATTTTCAGTCTTCATAAACTCCATCTCCGATGTCCTTTCTTCTTCGTATCATCTGTACGCAGATGATCTCCAAATTTATCGCCACATTTCGCCCTGCGATGTAGCTTCATCTGTAGAGACACTGAATGCTGACCTCGAGAATGAGAAAGACTGGGCCTCATCATACGGGCTGTTGGTGAACCCGACCAAATCACAAGCCAAGATTTTAGGAACCAGGCACACTCTTTCCTTATTACAAAAGCCCATCGTTCCTGTATCGTACCATGGCATCACAATAGAGTTTACTGACAAAGGGGTTATTTTTGACAGCCAGCTGTCTTGGTCTCCACATGTCAGCGAGGTCAGCAGACGGGTCTTTGCGTCCTTCCACTCCCTCAGGTGGCTGCAGTACTTCCTGCCGCGGCAGACCAAAATCACTCTTGCACAGTCCCTTCTCCTGCCGCTAATCGACTACGCCGATGTCAGTTGGGCAAGCGCGAACGAAGATCTACTGAACAAACTCGAACGACTTCAGAATCTCGGGATTCGGTTTATCTTCGGGTTGCGCAAATTCGACCACGTTTCTCAATATCGCAAAGTAGTTGGGGTGGCTAACGATTCGTCGTCGCCGAGACTTTCATATTCTTTCAAATCTTTTTAATATATTGATAAATCCGCGCTACCCCAGCTATCTTCGACAGCGCTTTGAGTATCTTTTTTCAGGAGATCGCCACCGGAGACCTCACACGGTCTCACTCTTAGCCACACCGAGGCACAACACCCAGTGCAATATTGTGCACTGCCTAGCCTTTCTTGGTAATTTTTCCTATCATGCCTTGGTTTGCTGGAAGAAATCTCTTTTTAGAGATAAGCTCGCCTTTGTACATATGTTTTCAACAAATGTAACTTTTTATTTATCTTTGTGCAATAAAGAATTATGAAATGAATTATGAAAATCGATATGATCGAATGTAACAGGGGGAAGTCTCTTCAAATCCTTCGCCACAAAAGTTGGAAGCAGTGTCGGTTCGGTATCTTTCAGTATCCTAATGACGTCCTGAAGATTCCTTCTACGTTTGCCGTCCACCTTCCGGCTGTATCGTTTAGCGTTTCGCAAATCAAATAGGAAAGATTTGCCGGCGTCAATTTCGTCGTCCGTTAAATGG
Organism: Argyresthia goedartella; assembly: GCA_949825045.1. Classification (NCBI taxonomy): domain Eukaryota; kingdom Metazoa; phylum Arthropoda; class Insecta; order Lepidoptera; family Argyresthiidae; genus Argyresthia; species Argyresthia goedartella. The sequence continues at coordinate 18,856,609 of OX463833.1, read as the reverse complement.
GATTCACAGATTTGAAGCAAAGAACCTCGTCCATAACATCCAGTTTTCACTTCACAAAGCACAAGAACTCGTTGATCACCACCGAGCACTTATGACAAGAATCGTTGTCCGTCATTGTTTACGTAAGATAATCGGGAAATATAAGCGCTCTCATCACGTCCGTACGTCACCGTTGAGCGCACGCAACTCCTAATATATATAATAATACCTTAGACACTATTTACACACGTTGATCTAGCCCCAAACTAGGATTTCCTGTATCTTGGGTACTAGACAACGATACACATACTCATATAGATAAATATTATGCTTAGATAGATAAACAACCAAGACTAGGGTACAAACATCCGTTCTCATTAAACAAATATTTGCCCCCACCGGGACTCGAACCCGGGAACATTGGCTTCGTAGGCAGGGTCACTGCCGACTCGGCCATTCGGGTCGTCAAATGATGATAATGTCATTCGTGTGCCAATGTAAATTTCTATTGTTAAAGAGAATTGTCGCTTTCTCAAGACTTTCCAAATGCCCTGTAACATGTAAACTTAAGTGGACAGTGGGCAAGCCTATGGGTCGTATCCTACAACTTGTTTTAAGCGCCCGTTTGGTAATCTTTGCACAGTTTGACCCCGATGCAGTAACCGCGCGTTTTTTATTTATAAATTATTTAAAATACAGACAAAGTAATATTATAAAAATTGTGTACTAAGGCGAAGCTTGTCTCTAATAAGAAATCTCTACCTTTTTTTGCAAAATGTTGTAGCGGAGACTTGTTTGTTTTATTACTAACAAATACAAATATAATAATAAAACAGTTTTTTTTCTGGCTGGCACACATTTACCATGGCATTTTATTAAAATGCCATTTCCAGATAGGTTTTGAATTTTATTACCATGGCACAAGGTTAAGCGCGTAAGCGTTAAAATTCCCTCATTTTTAGGCTTATATTCTACATTTATTACGGAACCCTGAATCTGCGAAGTCCGTCTCGCACTTGTCCGTTTTTATGTATTTACCACTTCAAAATTGGACATGAAACTGACATGACAATCACACTTGCTAGCAGCAGTGTCTCTCATTAGGGCGATGATAGCAACAGTTATTTAAGTTACACTTTAATTAAGCAGGAGTTTGTGTATTTGGCCACTTATGTTATGAACTGTTTGATTAGTATGAATAACTCTATATAATTTAACTCTACATGATTTGTTATGCATTTTTACTTTGATAAAGAATCGTAGGTATATATATCGTGTAAAAGTTATACTATAAATATATCTGGTTAAGTATAAATAGGCATTTATAACAAGTACAAAGAAGAAATCTCTCCTTGACATAAAATAGGTACAGTTGTTTCCTGGTTGTTCCCCAACCTATAGAAATTCAGTTAGGCTAAACTGATTCATAAAATGAGAAGGCACCACACCATAACATTCTTAGAAATTCACATCAACAATCAGCTAATCATTATTATGCAATGAGGCTTATTTAGAATGGATTTTTAACTTCGTTTATCTACGCACGTATCGTAAATGCTCCACAATCGACTCAGAAATTGACCTGCCTCGATGCGGATATGGCAATTTACAAACAAACAAATTTTATACGCGGTGCCACGAATAAAGAGCTCTCGGAGAAACTGGCGGGGATTACTGCGCATGTGTACAGTCGCGGCATAATTCCGAAGTGCGTTTTTAGGGTTAGTGTGAAGGAATGAGTGTTCAGGACTTTCTTCACTTCTATTTTTTCTCTGTTTGATATTTTGTTGATTGGGATATTAGCCGATGTAAATAATGGACTTTGTGTCAAATAAACTATAGGTACTCTCTATTGACAACATTTGTTAACGTCAAGGTTGAAACCTATATATAAATAACCCCCTAGCATAGAATGCCCCTAGTCACTAGGGCCTAGTGAATATAGATACTTGTAGTAATAGTCCTGCACACTCTTTTCTTCCCGCTGACTAATAATTTGTAACAATTAAACCACAATTAAGTTTTTAACACAAAAAATATTATTCATCTGACAGTAATGATATTCCTTCCATTCATCAGACTCTTTTTTGATATAACAGTTCACATCGTAAACCATTTTTCTAGCTTGCCTAGTCAGTACTTTATTTTTCGGCATTTTCGACCGGGGCGAAAGATAACGTTGGGTAATATTGTATGCGACTGTACTCAAGAAGCTTCGAGACGTGCTTTCGGTGCGGGCATCGGGAAGCGACTGATCAACGAATCAGGTGCCGGCGCTGACTACCGCCCCCGTCGCTCCTCACTTCCCCGCGCCAAACACTTGTGAAAAGTGACTACTGCGCATTCAAGGACAAAGCTCTTTAGTCGTGGCGCCGAGTATACTTAAACACATCTGTGATACATTCGTTTTTTTTTGGTTTTATTTATCCCTTCAGGGAAAGGCTACGGTGCTAGGCCATACCGCCTTGTCTGTTGTATGTATTCTATCACACTACGTGTCTTATCTTCCTATATCTTCAAGGCCACTGATACAGAGCCACAAACTTATCTGTAGAACGGCGAAACGGGGAAACTACGGACGCCATTTTGAAAATGTCACTTCGCTGTCAGTTGTTGTTGTGTTGTGTTGTTCAGTTGAGAGTCCATTAGTTTTTCCAATATTACAAGTATTTTGTTTGATAATCATGCCGAAAGCAATCAAAGGTGGTGTACGAGAAATTATTCTCAAAATGAAATTATTCTTTGATGCAGAAAAGCTGCAAAAAGCTCCAATAATACAGTTTGAAAAAGAATACAAACGCATTGCAGCCGCTTCAGGCTAGTGTTACTAGATTATTATTAAATAAATTCTCGACATCGTTTGATAATACGTTATTAACAAAACAGCTGTAGGTATTTATTAGTTCCAATTTAATTTAGATTATATTTATATATATCGACCGAAATCGGTTACATTTTCTCAAATTTTATTACTCTAATGATGAGTTTATTTTTCTTTTAGGTAGTTATTGGTATATCAACAATTTATAAAATTGTTGTAGAAGGTAAAACCACTGCAAAAATGGGTACGAAAATAACCACACCAGGAAAATCGAGAAAAAGGACACGTGGCAAAATAGAAGTTGACAGTTTCGATCTAGGTTTGATCAAGCGAAAGGTGGATGAAAGGGAATTACCAACGATTAATAAACTGCTTACTATTCTAAAAGACGATATAAATTTCCAAGGTAGCAGAGAAACACTTCGTAAATTGTTACGGACAATTGGCTTTCGTTTCCAAAAAACACAAAGCAATCGCAAGGTTTTAACCGAGCGCAATGATATTTCTGCGTGGATAGTTCAATATTTGCAAAAATTAAATAAAAACGCTTTATGAGCTAATCGTCGACCAGTTGTATACTTAGACGAGACTTTTAAACATTCCTCATATACCACTAAAAATGCTGGCAAAGTCAAGAAACAGATGGAGTTCTAGAACCTGTATCTAAAGGGCAACGTTTTATTATTGTTCATGCCGCAGGAGAAACGGGGTTTGTCCAAAACGCAGACCTTGTATTTAAATCAAATACCAAAAGTGGGGACTACCACGACGAAATGACACAAACTTCAAAAAGTGGTTAACCGAAAAATTACTACCCAATCTTGAAGAACCATCTTTGGTAGTAATGGACAACGCTCCATACCATAGCATTCGGGTTAATAAGGCTTCAAGTACAAACACAAACAAACCCGAAATTCAAAAGTGGTTAAATGAGAATCGTTTCGAATTCTCATCAGAAATGACTAAACCACAGTGCTGAAGATTGTCAATGTGATGTGATGTCTGTATATGAAGTTGATAATTTATTAGCACAACATGGTCACAAATGTTAACGGCTGCCACCCTACCACCTTGACCTAAATCCTATTGAGATGGTATGGAGTTCAATGAGAAGGAGAGTAGCAGAAGTAAATATATGTGTAGAGCACAAAAATGAAAATATGCCGAAACTAGTAACCGAAGCGTTCAGTTCTAGTGATGCCATAGAATGGCAAAAATATTGTGCACATGTGCATAAAATTGAAGAGGGTTATCGACAAAACGACGGATATTTAGATAAGCCCTTTATAGTCAATTTAGACAGTAGCTCTGATACCGATAGTGACAGTGACTCAGATTTCGAGGAAATTAGTGGAATTTATCCACTCGACCATACATATGGAATTAGTGCACATACTTCGGCTTCATTGGATCATAATTACTATGTGAAAAGTTTTCAATGAAACGAAATTTGAAATGCAATGTGTCAGCAATTATATTTTTATAAGCAATATTTATACTTAATCTTTTGTCGATCGCACGGTCTGGTCGAGTAGACCTCTTGTAAAATACGTATTTAGATGTTAAAAGTTGTGATAAGTGCCAAGTGCTTTATATTGTGGATTTTAGTTATTAATGTTATATATAATGTATATTTTTTATTTAGCTAACAAAACGGCTATATTTATGTATCAATCCTAAATTAATAAATCGCTAAAAATAATCGTGTGTTAAATCCACTATTTGCACCGATTGCAGCAATTTATGTAATATGTGGCAACCCTGTTCGATGGTGGCGTCATCCCTTCATTCTACAGATAAGTTTGTCAATCTGTACATTCATAGTGAAGTCAATTACATCAAAGTCGACTTTTGACAGTTGTCAGTTGTCATTTCTTCGTTTTTTTTTCTGAAAAGAGGTTTGAAAAAGGAGGCATTGGATAGATACTTGGTACCTACATCCCTTCACGGTCTCCTGGGTAGTGCTAAGAAGCAACAAATCAACATTGAAGTTTCCAGGCTCTCGAAAGACAACCTGTCCAATTACAGTGAAATCTAGAAAACCACGTGACATTGCCGAAATTAACCTAGATGTTAGACCGCCATTAATTTAGAAATAATAATAACAATTAAGGTTTGGAAAGATATTGCATCCTCCTTACGAAGAAGAATTGTGAAACCATTTCAGAGCACTTAAAATATGTTTGTAGATAAAGTAATGTATGCAACTGCATATAATTAGGCCTTAAAACACTCGTGTGATCCTATTAAGTGTTATTAAGTGATAAGGGCCCCCATTATATGACAGTCACATAAACAACTATTTTATAACTAGCTGTCAAAGTTTGCACAACCGCACCGTAGTCACACCAAAATGCCACACTAGTGTGACTATGGTTACTTTTATTGCTCCGTAGTCACACCACAGCATCCGGACATACCCTTAACCATTAAAATACTTCTTTTCCCAGATGGGGTGGCAAAGGCACAGCGTAGCTATGCAATTCACAATAACTTTTCTTTTCCCAGATGAGATGGCAGAGGCATCTTCACATAATACATCTAACCTTATGAAAATTTTGACAGCTGTCACCATTTTCGACAGGTGTCACTATTTTTGACAGGTGTCACAATTTTGACAGGTGTCACCATTTTTGACAGGTGTCATGATTTTGACAGGTGTCATGATTTTCACAGGTGTCATGATTTTGACAGGTGTCACAGTTTTGACAGGTGTCATAATTTTCACAGGTGTCATGATTTTGACAGGTGTCACAATTTTGACAGGTGTCACTATTTTTGACAGGTGTCATGATTTTGACAGGTGTCTGCTGCTACTGGCTGGCATTAGCCATAAAAAAAAAAGAAGTTTTTTCGAACATATTTCTCAATATCGCAAAGAGTTGTGGTGGCTTCCAATTCGTCGTCGTCGAGACACTCATATTCTCTCTTATCTTTTCAATATATTGAAAAATCCGCGCTACCCCAGCTACCTTCGAGACCGCTTTGAGTATTTCTTTTCAGGAGATCGATACCGGAGATCTCACACGGTTTCACTCTTAGCCACTACAAGGCATAGCACCTCAGCATATGAGCACTCATTCAGGTTGCAGGCGGTCCGGCTGTGGAACGCACTTCCTTACTCTATAAGAGACAGTCCTACTCTCGTCTCTTTCAAAAACCGGGTAAAAGAGCACTTCCTCTCTCTTTCGTGAGAGTTATAGTATGTATATCGTTATAATATATAAACTATATTTGCAGGTATATGTATGTATTGTATTTAGTAGTCTGGTATATAAGTATTTTATATTATATGTATTTTAGTATAGATTAGATATTAGATATTGTACTCTTTCATGATACATTTCCCTTTCATGCCTTGGTTTGCAGGAAGAAATCTCTTTTTAGAGATAAGCTCGCCTTTGTACATATGGTTTCTCTTAATGTAACCTTTTAAATTTCATATTGTGTGTGCAATAAAGTATTATGAATTATGAATCGTCAAGATGTGCGAGATGGGAATGTGGACGAGATAGGAATGTGGACGAGATGGAAATGAGGGATTTGTGTACCAACGAATTCTTACTTTTTATCGCATTCATTAGAAACAATACAATTAGCCATATTAATTGTAATATTAAAGACGATAAACTATATCGATCGTAACATATCGATACGACTCGGCCATTGTAAATATAATTCAATACTTTACGGTATACTTTACTTAGTTTGCTTAACTTTAGTATATAAAGTCGGTTTTCTAAGCGTTAGTACATCAGTGAGAAGTCACAGGCTGAGGTGAGTTTTAAACATAAAACATAAAATATATAACTTATTAGTATGTAAAATAAGGAAAGTCATAAGTAAATTAGGTTTTCAGAACTGGTCAAAATCTCTTAACCAAATCAAGACTCACGGCAGTATATCAAGCCAAGTTAAGGGAGAGTCATTGGTGCGTCGGTTGCAGCAACCTTTTTAAAAATTCCAAAGCGGGGTGGTGCCGCTTTGGAATTTGCCCATTGCCCTCTGGCCTATACATTAAAGTATAATTTACTCAATAATTTTAATGTCATAACTTGATTCTCAGAATGAAGTTGCTACTAATTCTCGCATCGGTCGCAGCGCTGGTTGCGGGCACTACTTACGACTTAGCAGAGACCGTAAGCACTCGTGCAGCCGCCATCGACCGCAGATTCCCAGACCTGTTGAGGAGGAATGAGGTCGTGGTGGCAATTTTAAGAGACATATATAACGCTCTGTAAGTACGACCAGTAAGATTTCTAAAGACTCATTTCATTATACCGTGACCACTGTAAATTCGATCCCGTTTGTCGATTACAACGGTGGTTTTTTTCTTAACTGGACTGCTCACACGTACGATAGACCAGTGGCTTTCAACATATCTTCGCCATTCATTGATGAGGGAACAAGTGCCCTAAGCAAAACTATCCTTAATCGTAATGATGGCCCTGATGCCTAACATTGCCCACAGAGAGATAATAAAAATTACCTGTATACTTAGTAGACGTCAATAATATTTAAAAGTTATTATAATAAGTCATATAGGGTTAAGGGTGTAGCCCTGAAATATAAGAATGGCGTAGAATTATTGAAATAACGAAACATTTATTAAACATAATCTTAAAAAATAAAATAATACGACTTAATTAGTTTTTTTTTCTCTGTCTAATGCAGCTCTATGCTGGACATACTCGTAATTCCGGCTCACTATTCTATATTTTTTTTTTTAAATAACCAGTTTTATTAGCCTGACCCGATAAAAGTCGGCTCTGAATGAAACTCGCAAAAAAGCCTGCGTTTTTCAATGCAACCACCGCTTTACTCTTTCTCGACTCACTGAGAGTCTATTTTAGAAATCTGAATTAAGTATTCACCGATTAAAAATATATTTGATTATCTTCGTTAAAGCGCTCAAATCTTCATGAAGCCTGATCACTACGAAAGAAAAAACTTCTCCTTCTTGGCCAAATTCTACATGGAGTTCCTGAGGGAGTTTGCGTCTACATGGAATTACCCCTATTATGAAGTATACAATGAAGTTCTGAACAAAACGGTGACAAACCACGCGGAGGATCCTGCCTATGTCAATGCTGCCGGTTCATTGTTGTTCCTCGATCAACTGAGAGTCAATCTTAGAAAGGTAAATGTAATCATACAAACTTATTAACTAAACAAATGAGGAATGCCTAATATTAAGATGAATTCTGCTGCATTGGTCGATTCGACACTTCATAATGAATTTATCTGTCAGGCGGTGTGTACAAATTGTCAGTGATGGTCCTTTATGTTTCCACCTGGCTCCGCATTTTTCCTAAGTGCCTTGTAAGATAATTTTTACTGCTCTGCATACGTATTTTTGGAAACACAGACATGATCGTATGAAGACCAAACGTAATAATGTAGTTAATGAAGTATATTGTGAAAGTTTTCAAACTCCTAACCTTCTTCGTTTTCCTAGTTATTGTTTCGGTGTCTTCTCGTTTTCCTTTTTATTGTTTCCTTATCTTCCCGTATCCTTATTTCATTTCTCCTTGTATTCTTTGTTTCTTCGTCTCGTTTCACTTGTTGTATTTTGCATGTATCTTCGTTGTATTTTGCATGTATCTAACTTTTTTACAGCGTTCGGCTGCGCTGCAGGAGCTGTGCTACCAGGTATCATCGAACCAGGAATGCGAAGACAGGCTTAAGGCATATGACGAGTTAAATGATGTTCCCTGTCCGAACCAAGCAGAACTACACAACTTGGTTCTCGAACATGTGTACACGTTTGAGGCATTCACTGACGACGCCCTCGGCTGTGAGTTCAAACAGTTCGAACATCTACCCGAATATCTGGACGATCTAAGGGACAGGAAGACACAAAAGCTGGTTTTGACGGAACTCTTCCCTAAAATATACAATGCGGTTTTAAATCATCCTCATAAATGCATTTTTGGCCATTACTATGAATGATCCTATTCAATAGCTGCTTAAAAATAAGAGACATGGAAATTTCATGTCAAGCACATTTTTTTTAATGTCTCTTTTTTTCAAATTCCTACAGGTATTTGTAAAACGTATTACATGTATATGTTTGACTTAAATAACTGGTGAACTGTTCGGGATTAGAATAAAGTAATTATGAAACGAAAACTGTTTATTAAAATCTTGTGATCCTTAATATGATTGCTTCGGCGCCCCCATTTTTCTACTATTTATTTCAGTTTGGCAATAAATAGTAGAAAAATGAGGGTACCACTATATTTTATATGGCAACACGCAGGTCTCACTCTCTCATCTCTAACTAAATGAAAAAGATACTTTGTGAGCAGGTCCTTTCAAAATCATTTGTTTTCCTTTGGCGCATAATGTGGTAAATATGGGTATGATACTTTGGACTAATAAACAAACAAAAAATGTTTGGTTCGATAACCAAAAATTTTTTGTGTCACGTAAGCAAGATATTTAGAAGTAAAGATAAACAATATTTCAGTACATTGATTCTTTAGTTTCAATTATCTCGCAAACGTGAAACTTTAGTATAGGTATTTTTGACGTGATAATGTCTTATAAATCGATGAACGCCGGCTGTTAATTACATAGTTAAGTATACAAAGGTATTTATAACAAGGAGATTGACGAAACAGATTTATACAGCGGGTGTGAAAGGAGCCATCGGACGGGTACGCACTCGTCCTATAAAGACCAAATCGGTGATTTGTTAGTGAAGGGGCAGATACGAAGTACCCGTAACCGGCGAGCTTATATGAAGAGACTTATGGATTTTGAGGAAGCGAGAGATTTAAGCCAGGATCGTAGCAGGTGAAGGTCTTTAGTCTCTCTCTGCCTACCCCTCTTCCGGGAAATAGGCATAAGCATAAGTATGTTATAACAAGGTCAAAGAAGATTTCTCTTTCTGACTTGTTTCCTGGTCGTTCCTCCAACCTATAGCAATTCAGTTAGGATAAACTGATTCACAATATAGCATGGCACCACACCATAACATCCTAAGAAATTCTCAACAACACTCAGAAAATCATTGTAATACAATGAGGCTTATTTTGAATGGATTTTAAGTTCGACTTTTTTAACTAGCTGGTTAAAGTGTATGCAGAGCGTCTAGTAATTTGTTGAATACTAGATATACTTTCTGCAATTATCAAAGGCTGAGGGGGTTTAGTGACTGAGTCTCTAAACCGCGTCACGGATTAGGTTCGAAACAAGAACATCACCATGGCAACTATTTTTATTCCAATAAGCCATAATTTACATTATTTACCTTATACCAAGACTTGTTTTAGGACGGGCATGGTGATTTTGTGGATCAGTCAAGGTTTCTAAACTGAATCGGCCTAAGACGTTGTAGTAAACCCCCTGATCGTACATCGTTTTGTCATATCGCGTCTTTCACAAAGACTACTTTTCCTTGGGTTTTCGGTATTTCATTAATAATTTACGAATCTTCAAGATGGGAATGGACGAAATGTAAATGTGGACGAGATGGAAACGTGGACGAAATGGGAATTTGGATGAGATGGGAATGTGGAAGAGATGGGAATGTGGACGAAGTGAACCTGAATGGATTAATCAAACATCGAAATAAGTCTAGCCTAACCAAACCAATTAATAACTCAGCGGCAAAATTAATAAGATTAAAAAACGGAAGATTTTTAATTTAAATTTCATATTTATGCATAGCTTAATGCATAATTTTCCGCTGAACACTTTTTGAGACTAAGATTTATATATGACGAGGTATTTATTATTTCCCTCTTTCATTTCACTGAATTGAGCTAGAGTAGCACACTCGGACACATCGATTAGCTCTGCCATCGTGTTATGGATCTTGTGAGGGATTTGTGTACCAACGAATGCTTACTTTTTATCGCATTCATTAGAAACAATACAATTAGCCATATTAATTGCAATATTAACGACGATAAACTATATCGATCGTAACATATCATTATATTTTTATAAGCAATATTTATACTTAATCTTTTGTCGATCGACTATTGACAGTTGTCAGTTGTCATTTCGTCGTTTTTTTTTTCTGAAAAGAGGTTTGAAAAAGGAGTCATTGGATAGATACTTGGTACCTACAGCCCTTCACGGTCTCCTGGGTAGTGCTAAGAAGCAACAAATCAACATTGAAGTTTCCAGGCTCTCGAAAGACAACCTGTCCAATTACAGTGAAATCTAGAAAACCACGTGACATTGCCGAAATTAACCTAGATGTTAGACCGCCATTAATTTAGAAATAATAATAACAATTAAGGTTTGGAAAGATATTGCATCCTCCTTACGAAGAAGAATTGTGAAACCATTTCAGAGCAATTAAAATATGTTTGTAGATAAAGTAATGTATGCAACTGCATATAATTAGGCCTTAAAACACTCGTGTGATCCTATTAAGTGTTATTAAGTGATAAGGGCCCCCATTATATGACAGTCACATAAACAACTATTTTATAACTAGCTGTCAAAGTTTGCACAACCGCACCGTAGTCACACCAAAATGCCACACTAGTGTGACTATGGTTACTTTTATTGCTCCGTAGTCACACCACAGCATCCGGACATACCCTTAACCATTAAAATACTTCTTTTCCCAGATGGGGTGGCAAAGGCACAGCGTAGCTATGCAATTCACAATAACTTTTCTTTTCCCAGATGAGATGGCAGAGGCATCTTCACATAATACATCTAACCTTATGAAAATTTTGACAGCTGTCACCATTTTCGACAGGTGTCACTATTTTTGACAGGTGTCACAATTTTGACAGGTGTCACCATTTTTGACAGGTGTCATGATTTTGACAGGTGTCATGATTTTCACAGGTGTCATGATTTTGACAGGTGTCACAGTTTTGACAGGTGTCATAATTTTCACAGGTGTCATGATTTTGACAGGTGTCACAATTTTGACAGGTGTCACTATTTTTGACAGGTGTCATGATTTTGACAGGTGTCATTAGGTGGCATTAGCCATAAAAAAAAAAAGAAGTTTTTTCGACCATATTTCTCAATATCGCAAAGAGTTGTGGTGGCTTCCAATTCGTCGTCGTCGAGACACTCATATTCTCTCTTATCTTTTCAATATATTGAAAAATCCGCGCTACCCCAGCTACCTTCGAGACCGCTTTGAGTATTTCTTTTCAGGAGATCGATACCGGAGATCTCACACGGTTTCACTCTTAGCCACTACAAGGCATAGCACCTCAGCATATGAGCACTCATTCAGGTTGCAGGCGGTCCGGCTGTGGAACGCACTACCTTACACTATAAGAGACAGTCCTGCTCTCGTCTCTTTCAAAAACCGGGTAAAAGAGCACTTCCTCTCTCTTTCGTGAGAGTTATAGTATGTATATCGTTATAATATATAAACTATATTTGCATGTATTATTGTATGAATGTATGAATGTATGAATGTATGTATTGTATTTAGTAGTCTGGTATATAAGTATTTTATATTATATGTATTTTAGTATTGATTGGATATTAGATATTGTACTCTTTCATGATACATTTCCCTTTCATGCCTTGGTTTGCAGGAAGAAATCTCTTTTTAGAGATAAGCTCGCCTTTGTACATATGGTTTCTCTTAATGTAACCTTTTAAATTTCATATTGTGTGTGCAATAAAGTATGAATCGTCAAGATGTGCGAGATGGGAATGTGGACGAGATAGGAATGTGGACGAGATGGAAATGAGGGATTTGTGTACCAACGAATTCTTACTTTTTATCGCATTCATTAGAAACAATACAATTAGCCATATTAATTGTAATATTAAAGACGATAAACTATATCGATCGTAACATATCGATACGACTCGGCCATTGTAAATATAATTCAATACTTTACGGTATACTTTACTTAGTTTGCTTAACTTTAGTATATAAAGTCGGTTTTCTAAGCGTTAGTACATCAGTGAGAAGTCACAGGCTGAGGTGAGTTTTAAACATAAAACATAAAATATATAACTTATTAGTATGTAAAATAAGGAAAGTCATAAGTAAATTAGGTTTTCAGAACTGGTCAAAATCTCTTAACCAAATCAAGACTCAAGGCAGTATATCAAGCCAAGTTAAGGGAGAGTCATTGGTGCGTCGGTTGCAGCAACCTTTTTAAAAATTCCAAAGCGGGGTGGCGCCGCTTTGGAATTTGCCCATTGCCCTCTGGCCTATACATTAAAGTATAATTTACTCAATAATTTTAATGTCATAACTTGATTCTCAGAATGAAGTTGCTACTAGTTCTCGCATCGGTCGCAGCGCTGGTTGCGGGCACTACTTACGACTTAGCAGAGACCGTAAGCACTCGTGCAGCCGCCATCGACCGCAGATTCCCAGACCTGTTGAGGAGGAATGAGGTCGTGGTGGCAATTTTAAGAGACATATATAACGCTCTGTAAGTACGACCAGTAAGATTTCTAAACACTCATTTCATTATACCGTGAACACTGTAAATTCAATCCCGTTTGTCGATTACAACGGTGGTTTTTTTCTAAACTAGACCGCTCACACGTACGATAGACCAGTGGCTTTCAATATATCTTCGCCATTCATTGATGAGGGAACAAGTGCCCTAAGCAAAACTATCCTTAAGACGCTGATTAAATAAATATGGGGTGCTGTTTTCATGTGTTTTTCAGGAAATACTGGGCAAATCGTAATTAATTTCTGGTAGAGGTAATTTGACTATACAATCTAGAGATTCTTAATTGGAAAACATGTTTGGATAAAATTTTCTCGATAGAAAATAAATACAAAGTCAACCCTTTTTTTATGGTTTTATCCTATTACACCGCAGTAGTAAGTGAATATGACTGTGTGATAATTGCAATGTATGAACAATTGTTATTTCTAACGATTTTCAATTTGAAAGTTAATTCCCTGAAATAGTTTATTTTTTATGATTTTTTTTTACGTTTTGGCGCTTACGTTGTTTCAGATTAGTCGCGAGCGCATTATTGCCATCCCGCTTTTTCTTATTCGCGAGTAATTATTGCATCTCACTTCCGCGATCTTCGATTCCGCGATTCCATCATCGCCTTAATCGTAATGATTGCCCTGATGACTATCATTGCCCACAGAGAGATAATAAAAATTACCTGTATACTTAGTAGACGTCAATAATATTTAAAAGTTATTATAATAAGTCATATAGGGTTAAGGGTGTAGCCCTGAAATATAAGAATGGCGTAGAATTATTGAAATAACGAAACATTTATTAAACATATTCTTAAAAAATAAAATAATACGACTTAATTAGTTTTTTTTTCTCTATCTAATGCAGCTCTATGCTGGACATACTCGTAATTCCGGCTCACTATTCTATATTTTTTTTTTTAAATAACCAGTTTTATTAGCCTGACCCGATAAAAGTCGGCTCTGAATAAAACTCACAAAAAAGCCTGCGTTTTTCAATGCAACCACCGCTTTACTCTTTCTCGACTCACTGAAGGTCTAATTTAGAAATCTGAATTAAGTATTCACCGATTAAATATATTTGATTATCTTCGTTAAAGCGCTCAAAGCGTCAAGACGCCTGATGACTTCGAAGAAAGAAACTTCTCCTTCTTGGCCAAATTCTACTTGGCGTTCATGAGGGAAATTGCCTTCAAATGGGAGTACGATTATGATGAAGTATACAATGAAGTTCTGAACAATACGGTGACACACCACGCGGGGGATCCTGCCTATTTCAATGCTGCCAGTTCACTGTTGTTCCTCGATCAACTGAGAGTCAATCTTAGAAAGGTAAATGTAATCATACAAACTTATTAACTAAACAAATGAGGAATGCCTAATATTAAGACGAATTCTGCTGATTGGTCGATTCGACACTTCATAATGAATTTATCTGTCAGGCGGGCGGTGTGTACAAATTGTCAGTAATGGTCCTTTATGTTTTCACCTGGCTCCGCATTTTTCCTAAGTGCCTTGTAAGATAATTTTTACTGCTCTGCATACGTATTTTTGGAAACACAGACATGATCGTATGAAGACCAAACGTAATAATGTAGTTAATTACGTATATTATGAAAGTTTTCAAACTCCTAACCTTCTCGTTTTCCTAGTTATTGTTTCGGTGTCTTCTCGTTTTCTTTTTTATTGTTTCCTGATCTTCCCGTATCCTTATTTCATTTCTCCTTGTATTATTTGTTTCTTCGTCTCGTTTCATTTGTTTCGTTGTTTTTTTGCATGTATCTAACTTTTTTACAGCGTTTAGCTGCGCTGCAGGAGCTGTGCTACCAGGCAACATCGAACCAGGAATGCGAAGACAGGCTTAAGGAATTTGACGTGTTACATGAATTTGCCTGTCCGAACCAAGCAGAACTACACAACTTGGTTCTAGAACATGTGTACACGTTTGAGGCATTCACTGACGACGCCCTTTACTCCAATTTAAAAGAGTTCGAAAGTCTACCCGAATATCTGGACGATCTAAGGGACAGGAAGACACAAAAGCTGGTTTTGACGGAACTCTTCCCTAAAATATACGATGCGGTTTTACATCCTCATAAATGCGTTTTTGGCCATTACAAATGGCTGCTGAATCAATAGCTGCTTAAAAATACGAGACATGGAAAATTCATGTCAAGCACATTTTTTTTAATGTTTCTTTTTTCAAATGCCTATAGGTTTTTGTAAAACGTATTACATGTGTATGTTTGACTTAAATAACTGGTGAACTGTTCGGGATTAGAATAAAGTAATTATGAAACGAAAACTGTTTATTAAAATCTTGTGATCCTTAATATAATTGCTTCGGCGCCCCCATTTTTCTACTATTTATTGCAGTTTGGCAATGCGTGTGCCACTATATTTTATATGGCAACACGCAGGTCTCACTCTCTCATCTCTAACTAAATGAAAAATATACTTTCTGAGCAGGTCCTTTCAAAATCATTTATTTTCCTTTGGCGCATGATATGGTAAATATGGGTACGATACTTTGGACTAATAAACAAACAAAAAATGTTTGGTTATTTAAAGTGTCACGTAAGCAAGATATTTGGAAGTAAAGATAAATATTTCAGAACATTGATTCTTTAGTTTCAACTATCTCGCAAACGTAAAACTTTAGTGTAGGTATTTTTGACGTGATAACGTCTTATAAATCGATGAACGCCGGCTGTTAATTACCGAATTAATTCGGTATATACTTATATATACTTAAATATATAAAGGTATTTATAAGAAGGAGATTGACGAAACAGATTTATACAGCGGGTGTGAAAAGAGCCATCGGACGTGAACGCACCATATAAAGTCCAAATCGGTGATTTGTTAGTGAAGGGGCAGATACGAAGTACCCGTAACCGACGAGCTTGTATGAAGAGACTTATGGATTTTGAGGAAGCGAGAGATGTATGCCAGGATCGTAGCAGGTGAAGGTCTTTAGTCTCTGCCTTCCCCTCTTCCGGGAAATAGGCGTGAGCATAAGTGTGTTAACAAGATCAAAGAAGATTTCTCTCTCTGACATAAAATAGGTACAGTTGTTTCCTATTAGTTCCCCCAATCTATAGCAATCCAGTTAGGATAAACTGATTCAAAAATTAGCATGGCACCACACACCATCCATCCACCACATAGCATCCTAAGAAATTCTCAACAATACTCAGAAAATCATTATTACAAAGAGTATAGTGAAGGCCCAAGACTAAATAGTCAATAGTACAAATGAATGAGTTTCAGTTACCAAAATTCAAGAAATATTTTTGAAGACGATTCAGATTATATTGTAGGGGTAACTATGTAGTTTGCAACCAGTACAAAAGGAGTATTAAATGACACTATGTATAAGTTGAGACTTCACAATTGATATTGTCGTGTAAACATAATGACTAGTTTTCTGTACAATTCCTTTTTACGAGAATGGACTAGTAGCCACAACTATCCTCAGAGTTGTCACAATATACTACGAAAAAAATTGTATGTCGTACCAGAATCTGCTGCAGATACGAGTTTTTTGTACCGTGTACGTTACTCGATTAATTCTTAAAATAAACATAAAATAATTCATCTATAATATTACTGTATGATGTATTACCTAACATCAACGATTGAATGCAGTACTGTACTTTTTTTTGTCATTAGGGGTGGAAATAATAAAGGAAAACTATAATTAAACCCTTGCACCAAAACATAGCCGGTTTTCCTTACATACTGTTTTTGCGCAGTTGATACGTAATTCCTCCTTTGCAGCCTCAATGATATGTCGTCTACTATGGATTGGAGATTCTCACGTTTTCCAGCTAGTAGACAAAGAACTTCAGTCTTTGTCTTGCAAATTATTTGTTCTGACCACGGAATACCTCAACGATAGTTATTCAGCACATCACTCTACGCATTACGTCATTCTCTATCAGGAATAGCAGCGGCAACAGTCTCCATTGAATTATGTAAAGCATGCTTTATGTAATATATAATAATAATAATTGATTTTTTAAGGATCTTTCAACATGCGATTTTGTAGAGTATATTTTACGTTACGTTATGATGATATCCAGTGTGAGTATTGCTTGAAAAAATTACGTGTAGTATCATCAAAACAATATAATAAGTAAAGTAGAACAAAAAAAAATATACACAGAGCTTTTCGCCTTGTCTCCAATTTTGCTCGCAAATATCAAATGTAGTGTCATTGTGATTGTAGGGTTGAATTATTTTTTCTAGCATCAAGAGGTCTACAAGGACGTTTAACAAGACCAATTATGTAATGTGTTAAAAAAAATTGCCGCCAGATATTGTAGATTTGCCAGATTGGATAGAAAAGTCTGCTTTACGTACATCGGTTTTGGTCTGGATTAGAGTAACTGTGCCCGTACCTATGCCAGTCGAAAGCGACACTAAAAAAGGCTAAAAACCGCAAAGCATGTCGTAGTTCTGGTTTTTATGTGTGTAATGTGGACCGGATAGGGTAGTATTAATCCATGTTTGCAACTTCTAAAAACTTTCGCAAGCTGCCTTGCTGATTGTTATTAGCCTACATCATCCCACTGCTGGGCAAAGGTCTCTCTTCCCCTCCTCCACTCTTCACGCCCCTGCACTACCTCCCACCAGTTGTTGTCTTGGTACCTCAATTCGTCACTCCAGCGCTTCCTGGGTCGACCACGTGCCCTTTACGCGTTTGGGATCCAGAGAGTTGTTCTGCCGTCCTAACGAAGAGTGCCATAACTCGGTCTAAGCTACTTTTGAGAAAAACGCGTTTAAACTTTTCTATCTTGTTTTGATTGTATCTCCATAAGTATGCATGCTATCGACTTGAAACTTTGACTGGAATATAAATAACATGGAAATGATTATTATGTAGTACCCTGTTTTTTTTAATTAAGGCAATAAGTTAATTAAAAACTGGCATTTGCACTTATGTTTAGGATAACACAGTAAAATAATATATATTTCCTAGACATAACCGCAATAACTCTCCTACTTATTACACTTATTCTAAGGAAAGCATGGTATTGCATTTTTATGAAGTAAGAGTAAGTTAGCTTCTCTATATGTACTAATCTTAAGTGCAATAACTACCTTAGTTATTGCGGTTTTGCTAGGTGAAATATTGCAGTTAACCGTAGTTATTGCGGTTTTATTTTAGGTGAAACATTCTAGTTTGTTAGATTAATCCGTTTAATTTGCAATGTATGTGTTTGAATCAAGTTTAAATAAAATAAAAAACATTGCCAATTTATAAAAATATGTTTATTGTTTTTCAATCGACATTGAAATTAACATCTGAGAGATCATACCAAAAATAATTATAATTGTAATTGTAATATTCAACATATATCTTTAAAAATCAAATACGACACAGGACATAATAACTACTTCTAGTAACTTATGATTAATAATCATTATTATCACGGTAAAAATTGTCTTTAAAATCACATACTTAAATTACTCAAACTCAAACTCAAACTCAAAACGTTTATTCTGTAAATAGGCCACAAGGGCACTTTCACATGTCATTTCATTTCATTTTTTACAGAACATTTGGTATTATTATCATATTATCAGAAAAAAAAAGTACTTAATTATTGTTTCTGAGAGATGTAAAGAGTCTCAAATGTCATAATAAAATAATTAAAATATAAATAACAGAGATGTATAGTCTCTTTAGTCAATAATACAATGATAATAGGAGATGTAAATGGTCCCCACAGTCAAGAGTTGTATAATTAAATTAATCTTTGGAGGTGTAAAAGGCCTCCAAGTGTCCAGTAAAAGAAACTCTGGCTGTGAGGATGCTCACAATTAATTAGAACAATTCAGTCCCAAGCATTTTTATCGTCTATGTACTCTTTAATACTGTAGTAAGCTTTAGAAATAAGCCTTTGCTTGATGTATTTCTTGAACTTATTAATTGATAGATCTGTCAAAGTGCTTGGGAGTTTATTGTAAAATCTTACACAATTACCCTTGAACGAGTTTTTTATTTTATGGAGCCGAGTAGTGGGCACTGCAAGTTTGTCCTTGTTTCTAGTATTAAAGTTATGTATATCACAGTTTCTTCGAAAGTTAACAATGTTCTTATGGACATACATAATATTCTCGTAAATATATTGACAATCGACTGTCAATATATTTACTTCTTTAAACTTATTTCTAAGAGAATCTCTATTATTCATTTTATAAATCGCACGAACAGCCCGCTTTTGCAGCACAAAAATAGTATTTATGTCAGCAGCACTGCCCCAGAGCAGAATACCGTAGGACATAATACTATGAAAATAACTAAAATAAACTAATCTGGCTGTTTTTAAATCTGTCAAGTGACGGATTTTCCTGCATGCAAAAGCTGCAGAGCTCAGTCTGTTCGATAGCTTATCAATATGTGGACCCCATTGGAGTTTGGAATCCAACGTTATACCTAGAAACACTGTGCTGGTTACCAATTCCAATTCCTCATTTTTAATTGTTATACATGTCTGATTATTTTTAACGTTAGTAGTAAGAAACTTAACACATTTAGTCTTTTTCTCATTTAATAGCAAATTATTAACATTAAACCAATTTACCACTCTTGATATGGTATTGTTCACGTGATCATCAGTAGCGTGTTGGTTTCGCTTTGTTTTAAAAATAAGTGAGGTGTCATCAGCAAACAGTACCATATCATGACAGTCCCTTCCTAGATAGGGTAAGTCGTTTATATAGATGAGGAATAGGAAGGGTCCCAATATTGAGCCCTGTGGCACGCCCAAAGAAACCAATGATCCTGGTGATCGTTCTCCGTTTACGTCTACCCTTTGTATTCTTCCGTTCAGATAAGATTTTAACAAATTCAATGACGTGTCTCTAACTCCATAATGATGTAATTTCCTGATCAATGTTTCATGACAAACGCAATCAAAAGCCTTAGATAAGTCACAAAAAATGCCTAGGGCATCTTGTGACTCTTCCCAGGCATCAAAAATACTTTCAATGAACTGAATTCCGGCATCTGTTGTTGAACGACCGCGAGTGAATCCAAACTGTTTGTTATGCATTAGCTTATTTGATTCAAAATGATATAATAGCTGTGATAAGATTAATTTCTCAAAAATTTTACTAAAAGTTGGTAGTATTGATATAGGTCTGTATGTATGTATACTATTATTATAATAATTTATTGCCTACAAGTAAAGTTTTCTCACAGCACAGACTAAGGCACACTAAGAGATCAGTAAAGTTGTTTTTATCAGTCGGGCATATAAAGCTATCTGTTGTATGAAATATTTAATCGATGTTTGAAGGCTGGGTACTTTCTGGTAAATTTAACCAAAAGTTTCTTCGTGTTTTAGGCATCAAAGGCACCAATGTATGTACTATTTTTTGTTTTCGATCTTGGGTGATTCCTCGTGATGAACTCCTGGCCACAACATTTGGGAAACATGCATTTCTTTTTATTTTGACTTGAAGGAAATCAAGTTCTTTCCAAACATCCGCATCATGACTTTCTTTGTATTTTATAACGTATTCTCCTCTTTGGGCCTTTACTGCCATGATATCTTTTAGATATACTCTCGGTGACATATTTTTCAGCTTATGTTGTGAGGAATGATCTTCGTATTGGTAAAAGTCAGATACCGACATTACTTTTACAGCATTCTTTTTTGAATTGGAGTTATGTACGGCATCTACGAAGTCATTAAAGTCGTAAACTTTATTTTTCTTTTTTAAAGACATTTCCACTTGGTGGTGGAAATTGTCTGCTGACATGTAACTGTGCCCAGGTTCAAAATATTTCGTTGTTATGGTTTCAGCAGACACAAGGTCAGAGTTGATGATATTGACCAGAAAACATAAGAACGCCCAATTTTTATTTTGGGCCGAACAGTTGTCGACCCATAGCACAAAGTGTTTCACATCACGTTGATATATAAAGAATGACCTGTAGGCCGATATTATATCTTCTTGGTGACGCCCAGCGACTGTTTCATTCCAGAGTACTGCATAGGGAACATTTGAACCACTGACACCTCCAAGTGGAAAAAAGCTTTCGTTGAAAGCAATGATACGTGGACAAAAAAATCCAGATTTATATTGCTCCATTCTGGGAAGCATTATCACTTTCTGCAAGTCCACAGAAAAGTAAACACACTCATTAGAAGGTTCATCTATATCATTTTTATATTCTTTTCTGGTTTCTCTGTACCGCACCTTATGTTTTTCGTATGCAGTGTTTTGATTACAAATCTCACAACCGTCTTGAGCACAACTTTCTTGAGAACATGCTTCCTGTGATTTAAGCAAGGCGCATAATTCACATTCTTCATTTCCGAGATGGGCAAAGGATATATTATAGGCGGAATGACGCACGCAAAATTCTCTTTACCCCCCTTCCCCGCAAGTAGGTCCGTTGCTAAGCATAAGCGCGATAACTTTGACACTTATTGCAAAATTATGTGGAACTGTTAGGTTGTTTTGCTCTATCTTCCTAGAGTTAAATGCAATATCTTTATTTATTTCCTTTAATTAGGTAGACTTTTAATTTTTTAATACTAATTATCCTTAACATAAATGCAATAATTTAAAGTTATTGCAGTTATGATTAGTAAATGGCCATATTCATGAACTTCGTGGTGATAACTAAAAATGCAATAACTTTACTTACTGCATTTATGTCTAGTAAATTAGGAGAGCACAAGAGGAATTTTACCAACAATAAAAGCAATAATAGTACATTACTTCAGAGGGAAGAAAGTGACAGTTCCATACCGAGATTATGGCATTTGCGCCACGAGCTTGCGAGGGGCGCAAACCATTTGAGGTATGGAACTGTACTTTATCCTGAGGTATGTATAGTGCTTTTTATTACACCTACGAGGAAAATTATAGACATAAATGCATCCATATTTTACAAAAAACACAAAGATAAATGCTAAATCAATCGAAGTTTTTGCGAAAATGCGCGGGCTTTTCCTTTTTTTATTCGCCCGTTTCTGGAGTAGGCTAAGATCATAAGGTCATGCAGCCACTTCTTCCGTGATTCCGCGCGTTTTATATACAAAAATAATTTCGTTTTTAATTTTCTGTATGCACCAAGGAGGTTGGTAACTGGTAAAAAAAAAACTGTATGTGGATTTAATTAGTAGACAGAGTCTCTTTGCAGTATGACTGCTGACAAATAAAAAAAAAAAACCGGGTATGTAATGGAATTTCATACATACTTCCCACCCTTGGGTCGGAAGGATTTTCATACAAACTTCCATACCTTGGGATGAATGGATTTGAAGGGCGGGATAAAGGCGTTTCTTCCCTCTAATTGGTATAATTAGTATGTATTTTCAGAGCAGGTGTGATAAAATAGTACATTACTTCAGAGGGAAGAAAGTGACAGTTCCATACCGAGATAATGGCATTTGCGCCACGAACTTGCGAGGGGCGCAAACCATTTGAGGTATGGAACTGTACTTTATCCTGAGGTATGTATAGTGCTTTTTATTACACCTACGAGGAAAATTATAGACATAAATGCATCCATATTTTACAAAAAACATAAAGATAAATGCTAAATCAATCGAAGTTTTTGCGAAAATGCGCGGACTTTTCCTTTTTTTATTCGCCCGTTTCTGGAGTAGGCTAAGATCATAAGGTCATGCAGCCACTTCTTCCGTGATTCCGCGCGTTTTATATACAAAAATAATTTCGTTTTTAATTTTCTGTATGCACCAAGGAGGTTGGTAACTGGTAAAAAAAAAACTGTATGTGGCCAGTAACAATTTACTTGAAATTTAATTAGTAGACAGTTAAAGTCTCTTTGCAGTATGACTGCTGACAAATAAAAAAAAAAAACCGGGTATGTAATGGAATTTCATACATACTTCCCACCCTTGGGTCGGAAGGATTTTCATACAAACTTCCATACCTTGGGATGAAAGGATTTGAAGGGCGGGATAAAGGCGTTTCTTCCCTCTAATTGGTATAATTAGTATGTATTTTCAGAGCAGGTGTGATAAAAATACACTTATAGCAGTTATAACAAGTAAATGAGGAAAATTTTTCAGGAGATTTAGATATTAGAAAAGCAATATCTATACTTATTACATTTATGGCTAGTGATGTGACTTTACATGAATCTAAGCATAACTTGAGTTATGCCGTTTTTTGTAAGGAAATCATCAATCATTGCGTTAGATATTGCAGTTATGCTTAATAAAAAAGTTGTTTACGCTGTAGATACAACAAAATTGTCTAAGAAGCAAATATAGATCTCGTTCTGCTAACTACGAATCTGTATCTAACTCAGTTTGGCCAAAAACTCCAGTTATTGCACTCTTCGTTAGGACGGCAGTGTTAGTCTTGTTAGGCTTCTCATGTAACAAAAGTTATTAAAAATAGTTGTAGGATGTTGTAGTATGCATTTATTTAGCTCCGCTCCGCTCCATTCATGCTCGCTTCACACGCAAGAGATCCGGGTTTAAATCCGGAGGTGACCATACCCATGAGATAAAAGTACAAATACATTTTCGAACGTTCTAATTGTGACGGAAAAAATCGTGAGAATTCCTTCAATCTTCATAGCTGCAGCGATGGGCTAGCCCCATGTCACGCAAAATGGAGCCATACGTGCGCACAATTGAGCCTCTTCCAACCTGTATGGGAAAGGCGTCACGTTATGTTATGGATATTGTGAGACAATATTATTTTCGTTATTTCAATATTGTGAGCCAACTATTGGTCTTACAGACTTGTTTCTGTGAAATAAGAAATAATAAACTTTATTTGCATATCATGATTTACATGATATGCACCAATATATAATTTCAATTTCACACGATTAAAGGAATTTAAAGGTTGTTGAATATTTTAATGAAATTTCAATTGACAATTTTAAGTTGGCTCCCGTGCGGATCAAAATATTAGGAAAATGGTTCGTCCTAGGACACTTACTTAGAACGTCCGTAAATGTAGGTACTTGTACTTATCTCATTAGTATGGTCACCCCCGGGTTTTAAACCCGGATCTCTTGCATGTGAAGCGAGCGTGAAACCACTAGACCGAAGTCTGAAGCTCTTTCTGCGGAGCTAAATAAATACTACAACATCCTACAACTATATTTTAATGACTTTTGTTATATGAAGAGCCATTTTGCTAATATTTTGATCCGCACGTAAGAAAAAATTATGGATGAGAAATTCCGGAAAAATTAAAACATCTTTTAAGGGCCTTAGTGATCCCTATAGGATTTTTAGGGCTGCAGCTTGGCTTAAATTGTTACAAAATTAATTCACTTTCTAGACTACTAAGTATGGGTCTCGAAAAAAACTTAGTTTATGACTTATAGAGCAAAAAGTGAAGAAAGTCCCAAAATTTAGCAGATTTTCGCGTGGTGCGCCGCTAGCACAAGTTTTTAAAAGTTGCAAACTTGGATTAACACTGCCCTATCTGGTCCACATTACACACACACACATACAAACGATAACTACAATATGCTTTGCGATTTTAGCCTTTTTAGTGTCGCTTTCTACTGGCGTTGGTAATATTAGGTCCTTACATATGAAATTGGCGTTTTGTATGGAGAAATTGAAGTTAACTCAATTTTCAGTACAAACATTTTTCTATTTTTTTTTTGGGAATGACAGATCCTAATTTTATAAACTTTGTGTGTATGAATGAGACAACATTTAGCTAACAGAAAAGTGAAAGTGTCGGCTGTAAAAAAAATATTACGAATATTATCATGAAAATGGATGACATTTAAGAGGCACTGATTTTGAAGATAACATTTTAGTTATCAAACTGAAAATAAAAGAAAATTTAATAATTAATTTTAAAACAATAAAAAAAAACTGGAAACAGCTATTGAATTACTCGAATTATGAACTCCTGAATCTGTAAGAAAAATTCGCCAATTTCATAGGTAAGCACCCAATATAATAATAATAATATTAATCTTTACCTCCGAACTCCGTAGTCTAATAGGTTTCACGCTTGCTTCTCACACAGGAGATGCAGGATCGATTCCTGACCATGTACGATTGAGATAATTAATTTATCTTAAGTGCACTACACGGACGTTCTAACGGTGATGGAAAACATCGTGAGGAAACCTTCATTACTCCATAGCTGCGGCGATGGGCTAGCCCTCTGTCACGCAAAATGGAGTCTTCAATAATAATTGGATAAAAATGGGCACAAATGTGCCTCTGCCACCCCGTATGGGAAAAGGCGTGACGCTATGTTATGTTAATAATCTTTATTTCAGGTTAACAAAAAACCATATCTATAAATACCTTACAACTAGAGATACATAATTTATATAAAAAACACACAAAATATAATCTAACCTAGCTAGGGATTTTAATCTTCGTTCTCGCTTCCCTGTAGCGTCGGTAAGCGATGCCCTCCGGCCAGTAATCTTTGGCCAGGAACATCGTCTTGAGGGCCGCCGGCACCCGAAGTTTGAACAGGAACTCCTTGGGTCTTTTTGACTCCTAAACCTCCTAAACCTTCGCCTCCTTGAGACCAGACGGTGGATTTTTCTTCAGCTTTTCCAGGATGTGACGTCCAACGTCCTCGCAGGTCATTTTCACTATGTACGGGTGACAGTTACTCTAACCCAGACCTTAACCGACGTACGTAAAGCATACTTTTCTATCCAATCTGGCAAATTTACAAAATCTGGCTTAAATTTTTTTGACACATATTGCATAATTGGTCTTGTTAAACATCCTTGTAGAACTCTTGGTGCAAGAAAAAATAATTCAACCCCTACAATCACAATAACACTACATTTGATATTTGCGAGCAAAATTGGAGATAAGGCGACAAGCTCTGAGGATCATATATGTTTTTTTTGTTCTACAGGATTAATTTTGTAGCATTAATTACTTATTATTGTTTTGATGATAAGTACTACACGCCATCAAATACAATTTTTTTTCAAGCAATACTCACAATGGATCTCATCACAGCATAACGTAAAATATACTCTAAAAAATCTAATGTTGAAAGATCCTAAAAAAAGAATAATTATTAAGTATGTGTTCACGATGGCGTGATTGATTTAGAGGACAAGTATAAATAACTTGTTTTTTTTAATTATTTTCACCAAATTTTCACTCACAATGTTCACGTGTGACTGCTTCTTGCTACACTCAAACATGGCGGATCAGGACGGCGGCGTAGTATAGCTCGACGCCGTCCGTTTTCCGTGTATAATGTACTAGCGTTACTAGTGCTAATTTGCTTGCATCCATACATTCGTATCAAGAAACCATTATGGTTTCTGGATACGAACGTATGGATGCTTGATGTGAATGCTTGTATTATATTGATTTGTATGATCAGGTAATTATGTATGATTTCTGAACAGTATGCTTTAGATAATTCAGTGGAGACACTTGCTATAGCGGCTGCTTTTCCTGATAGAGAATGACGTATTGCGTAGAGTGATGTGCTAAATAGTGAGTGATGTAATAAAAATACTTTGAAGTTCTTTGTCTACTAGATAGAAAACGTGAGAATCTCCAATCCATAGTAGACGATATATCAATTGAGGCTGCAAAGGAAGCATTACGTATCAACTGCGCAAAAACAGTATATAAGGAAAACCAGCTATGTTTTGGTGCAAGGGTTTAATCATGGTTTTCCTTTATTTTTTCCACCTCTTATGACAAAAAAATAGCACAGTACTGCATTCAATCGTTGATATTAGGTAATACGATACAAGTTTATCATACAATTACATAGCCGGTCCTTAAGTTCTGTCACAAGGTTTTTGTTAGATAAAACTCAGCAAAAAACTTTTTCTTATTCGTATTATACATGATTAAAAAGCTTATTTTATACGAATCAACGAATCAAATTGCAATACAATACATTTTGTACGATTATCGCAATATGACAAAAAACCTTATAACTTGAGACAATCGCGAACCCAAAACACGCCGCAACTGACAAAAATTCCACTTACCACAAATTTAATTAAAAAAACAGTGTTCCAGATAACCAACAAGCTTTTTTTTTATTTATTCTGAAACCTCGATTTTAGACCATGCTTAGCAACTAGCATTTGATTTTCTGTTAGCTTTCAGTTCCAACTGCTCCCAAAGAGAACTTTACGTACTTTTTACGTTTTCAGAAAAACGTATAAAAATGATCTTGTGGGCAACTGTGTAAAATGTGAATATGAAAATTAGTTTTAGCCAGACTTAGAACTAAGTCTCTTATTATCTTATGCTTCAAAATGAAGGTAACGGGTTCAGAGAGGGTTCTGACTAAAATCTCAAGTAAGTTTGAAAGGTTTTAATAGTCATGGAAAAAATATAAAGTGAATCACGTCCGTATTTTTGATTGGTTAAAAAAGTGCAAAATCTCTGAAGAAACTAGCATTTGTGTAATATGGCTTTAAGCATTTAAATCCAATAATCGTTCTAATTTATCAGTATTTAATGAGCTATCAAACCATATATAGTATTAAATAAAAATAAACTTGGTATTATTTACTATGCGGCAAAATATTTGTGACAGAACTTATGGACCGACTAGGTATAGTATTGTTGAATTATGATATGTTTATTTTAAGAAGTAATTGAGTAACGTACACTGAACAAAAAACTCGTAGTTATCTGCAGCACATTCTGGTACGCCATACAATTTTTTTCGTAGTATATGTGACAACTCTGAAGGTAGTTGCGACTACTAGTTCATTCTCGTAAAAGGGAATTGTACAGAAAACTAGTCATTATGTTTACACGACAATATCAATTGTAAAATATAAACTTATATATGTATAGTTTCGTTTAATTCTCCTTTTGTACAGGTTACAAACTACATAGTTACCCCTACAATATAATCTGAATCAACTTCAAAAATAGTTCTTGTTCAGTACTATAATTTTGGTAACTGAAACTTATTCATTTGTACTATTGACTATTTAGTCTTGTAGCCTTCACTATACTGCTTGTAGCGTTAGTAGGTACTTGTACTTTGTAGTGACTACTATTAATTTTGTTATTGCTATCTTATAAATTGCAACCCCCACAACTTGGTTTAAATAGCTTTGTAGTTTTTGGTGCTAATTCGGAGTTGCACAATTTTAGTTTAGTCACAGAATACTTAATAGTACTACGTACAGAAAGATCACTCCGCAAATACACTTAAATAAATAGCTACTCTCGCTGCACGGCAATAAAGCGCAATCTAGCTCGCAAGAGTCGTCCTGTAAACTCCTGTCTCGCTTGATCACGGATGGGTTACCTACATGCGATTTGTGTTTGTGAATTTTAGTCCACTCTGTGTAAGAGAGGTGTTATTACTACTTACTCAGGCTATTGGCAAATTATAAGGCTATGTACCTACCTCCTTACTTATGTAATTGTTATTTGTTTTATACTGGGTCTAAAGTGTTTACTTTTTTAAATATTGTTGTCTTGTCTTGAAGTTGATTAATTTTTAATTTCTTTCCAATTTTTTTAATTTGATATAAATCTGGCACAATCTCCAACTGGCTTAATCATTTCTTTAATCACCTCTAGATGTAGAAGACTCAAAGTACTGGCATCGATTTTATTATCTGTAAATGAAAATAAAAAGTGTAAGTACCTATTGCAAGTACTTAATACTTAGTAAGTATATTTTTATACCACTAAGGTGGCACTCAGGCATACGGCACACCTGATGGTGAGTGTTACCGGATCCTATGGACGCTTGCCATACTAGGGGCATTACTCGCACGTCGACGACGCCTGTAAGAAAATTTACACAATCTCAACAGGCAACTCATTCGGCAGCCTGAGCGTACGCGGAAGAAAATTCTTTCCATAGCGAACGGTACGCGACCAGTTTGGCTCTAGGTGTGCGGATGAATCCCCTTCGGAATTCGTTTAATTGAGTTACAGGTATTTAACGGAGCGAGGCGATAAGTTTTAAGTAAGTGGGTACCTACAAAAGTCATCATGGCCTCTACGATACGTGTCCGTCGACCGACGGCAAACCTGTTATACCTCGCGCCACGAATTAAGAGCGCTGGGCGACGTTGGCGGGAATTACTGCGCTGCAACGACCCGAATGGCCGAGTCGGCAGTGACCCTGCCTACGAAGCCAAGGGTCCCGGGTTCGAGTCCCGGTGGGGGTAAATATTTGTTTGATGAGAACGGATGTTCGTGCCCTAGTCATGGTTGTTTATCTATCTAAGTATAATATTTATCTATATAAGTATGTGTATCGTTGTCTAGTACCCAAGATACAGGGAATCCTAGTTTGGGGCTAGATAGAGTGTATATAGTGTCCAAGGTAATATATATTATATATTATATTATATTATTATTATTATATGTAGGTATATTGAAAAGTGACTACTGCGCTTTCAGGCCACTGCTCATAACTCTTGGCGCGACGTATACCTACTAATCAATAAGTATCCAACTGGATTTCGCCGGTGTGCGGCTGTGCGCGAATATGACTAGGTAGCAAACCCGAATCAGGTTTTGAATATGCCTGCAAAACAATTTCCCTGAAGAGTTGTTGTAGATAGGTACCTACTTACCTTTGAAAATGTCTTTGTAGTATTTTAGAGACCACTACTCTATAATTTGTTTAGTATCTTCGTCCATTTTCAAGTAATACACCAACACAATGAAACTTTTTTCCGTTTGATCAAGTTATATGTAATAACCTTGAATAACATACAAAATTAGCAAAGAAAATGCACGGTGCGCAGGCGCGTGCCGCAGTCGACGAATAGTGTGGCGGCGGGCGGCGCGGGCGCGGCGGGCACGCGCCGTACCTTCCCCCCGCATTCCGCGCCCCGCCCGTGTACTTGCAATAGGGAAATATTAAACTGCACATCAAAAATACTGATGTGCACAACAAATATCAGGGCAAAATACTGCGGTAGCTTAGGTGAAGGGTAAAGGGGGTAAGCGAAGCGAAGGGTAAAGCCTTCGTGTTATGTTGAACATGTAAGTACAATCGAACCAACTGAATCATGACCCATTTGCCTGATAATTCGTTTGAAACTTTCTAACTTGTAAGATCTATGTAAATGTCAGTGTCTAATCAAATGATAACAAGTTCGTTCGTTCGAAATAAACCTTCAAGCGAATTTCGACCTACTTGCATTTAAGGGGTTTAGCAAAATAAGCTTATGGTGGGTCATGATTCAGATGGTTCGATTGTACAACAAACATTCTTCAAACATAAACTTAAGTACACATAAAATATTTCAAACATAAAAAGTGTTTTTGTTAATCCTTTTTGCTGTACAAATGAGTATTTTTGATGTGCGATTAAATACTAGCCCTTGCAATATTGTAGACTAATTATACTAAGTAGACGCTATCTACGATAGCGGAGTAACTATGTTAATTTTGTGAAAAGTAATGACAACTAATGAATCGTAATGACAGCATTCTTCATACTTAGTTGGCTTAACATCTTCTTATTAGTCCTTATAAGAACACAGATTACTAGAATGTGTTAATAGACACAACAATCAAAATGTAATGTTATGTTTATCAAAAAAATTGAAAGCTCGACAGAAAATCTACTATACTACGATTTTTAATTTAATGCCAGAAATGTATACATACAACTGTCACTTTCCAGTACAAAAAGAACAGTATGAATGTCAAAGTCAACGGTTTTGTTCTAGAAAATGACAGTTGTTTGTTTACATTTCTGGCCTGAAATTAAAAATCGCAGTTTAGGCTGTAACAAAAATTTCTTCCCAATACAAAATCCCGTTTACTATAATTCTTGTATCATTGTAAAAAAAAAACCGTGTAATTTTATTTTATATCCCAAACGAATTTTATAAAGTATACTTTAGTGTTTTTCAGCAAACCCTAAATGCGTGATTTTTTGTATTATTTTTCTTGTAAACTTTAAACACCTATTAACATAATATATTCACCCCAACATCCTACCTACAACTTTTGTTAAATGACAAATTAAGGGTTGAATGACAAATTGCCGTTTAGAAGATGGGAAAAGTAAACTTTTCTACAATTTTCGGTCGATTGAAGTTTCTGTGTAAGGCGCTACGCAGACAGAAGACGGCGTAAGGCATAAGGCGTAAGGTACTTACGTTTGATCTTCGCCGCGTTCTGTTTGCGAAGATTGCGAAGGTCAAACGCCGTCTTCTGTCTGCGAGGCGCCTAAGGGAGTAGTGATTCAGGGACTTATTGTCCGGCGATGGGATAGCAAATTGTTGTGGTAGATATTGCCTACCACATTGTATATTTGTCGCAGTTGGTTGGTTAAATCGGACACTTAACTAACACTCTAGACAGTTAATTAGAGATTTTGATTTTAATAAAGCATCGTCGAAAACGTTTAACAATCTGTCCTACCGAAAGCCGGCATGTTATGTGAAACAAGATGGCGTCACGAGAACAGCTGATTACTTTCAGATTCTATCTTTTCACTACTCATTTGCACAGGTTATATCAGGGCAAAACATTGCGGAAGCTTAGGTGAAGGGTAAAGGGGGTGAGCGAAGCGAAGCCCCATTTATCTTTCGTGTTAGGTTGAACACGTAAGAACAACAAAAAATACTTAAAACATAAACTTAAGCACACATAAAATATTTTTATGTGTACTTAATTGTATTTATATTGTATATGTCTTGTTGCCGAGGAACGTTTAGACAACTCGCTGAACGTTTCGTTCACTCACTTGTCTGGCGGAACTTTAGCGACGTGGTTAAACGTCGGTCTTTAATGAACGGTCTAGGGTGTTAGTTAAGTGTCTGATTTAACCAACTAACTGCGACATATTAACTGAATGATGAACAGTTTATAACCTGCGAGCGAATAATGGTATGTCGACTCATAGTTTGACTGACACTCAAAGTGAAGTATTCGAGCTATCAGTGACTGAGAAAGAAGGCTCTTCAACTAAACAGGGCTCATTTCCCTTTTCGAATAGAAATATAAGTTTCACCTTATTTTGTGAAAGAATTTCTTCAAACTTCAATAGTTTTTAAAACTTCACTTCTCAGAATGAAGTTGCTACTAGTTCTCACATCGTTCGCGGCGCTGGCTGCTGCCACTACTGTCGAGGACTTAGTGGCCAGCAACCGCGCCTTCCCAGACCTGCTGAGGATGAATTGCGGTGGCCATCTTGAGGGACGTCGTGACTCTCTGTAAGATCATCATCGGCAGCTTGTGTCCGCCGACATAGGCCTCCTACATTTTGTGCCAACTAAAACAATCCTGTGCCAATCGAGCCCAGGTCTTGCCCGCGATATTATTAATGTCGTCGACTCACGCCCCTTCTTTTCTCCTTTCGGCCATCACTCGGTCAGCCTCAAGGATTCA
Organism: Argyresthia goedartella; assembly: GCA_949825045.1. Lineage (NCBI taxonomy): Eukaryota > Metazoa > Arthropoda > Insecta > Lepidoptera > Argyresthiidae > Argyresthia > Argyresthia goedartella. The sequence continues at coordinate 18,824,070 of OX463833.1, read as the reverse complement.
ATCCACCTGCCATCCTGCGTCTTTCTAGCAGTGGCTAAGTTAAGGTAGAACAAACAACAAAACAATGAGCTGGTGATTGGTTGAATTTTGAAATCAATAGGAGTTTCGGAAACTCCGCAAAAAATCCACAACATGGCGAAGTGGTGGTTCAGGGGGGTTGAATTTTACAACCTACAGCGCAACTGAGGCTGGCTGCAGGCAGGTGCCATATGCGGCACTATCTTTATCGTTTTCTATTTATATGAAACAGCATGACAGCATCAGAGTGCGCAAGTCAGTCAACCGACTCATGCGGTTTTAAACAAAAGGATGATAGCTTCAAAGGGATAAGCGAAGCGAAGCTCCTTTTAGCCTTATTAAACATGTAAGAACAATTAAAAACACTAAATGCTGGTGTCTAAACACAATGTTGGTGAGTACGAGATGCTGCCAATCAATTAATTATATTTTGCGACCCGTTTAAATTATAGTTTTTTTTAATTAAAGCCTTTATACGGTTCCGTAGCTTAAAAGGAACAAAAGGCACCCTTATAGGATCTCTTCGTTGCTCGTCCGTCCGTCTGTCCGTGTGTCAAGACCTTTTTATCGGGAACGCGTAGAGGGTTTAAGTTGAAATTGATATCAATAACTCAGTTCAGTGGTCCTTTATAGCTGTGAAAAAATCAAGCTTTAGGTTAACGCAATCAAACGATACGACGGTTTATGCTGTAAAAAAGTTGGATTTTCATAGTACTCGCAAGGGAACCAAAACCTATAGGGTACTTCCGGTTGACCTAGAATCATGAAATTTGGCACAGAGCATGGTCTTATAGCACAAATAAAGAAAAAATGAAAAAAAACTGTAAAATTCTGTCTATCTGTCTGTTATTTTTGACTAACTGTCTGCAGCACTGGTCTGCATACTCGTTTCTTGATACTGTATGCAGGCAATGCAACTTTTTCAGTCACGTGATTTAGGCTCACCTATCATTCAGCCTACTATTCAAACATTCTGCCTTCAGCCTTAACGTGAGTATAGTTTGCGTATCTTTTGGCTTTTGGTTATCTTTGGAACCAATGCTTTTCGACTGTTTCGGAGCATTAAGTTGCGGAAAACTGGCACCCCCCTGTATACGTTACTCACGCGCCAAAAGATCGTTGAAAGACTGTATACTATAGGCTCAGTAAAGAATAAATTATAAACCTATCTTCTCTGCCTAGAGTCTGGCTAGCCTAAAAAACACGGCAAAGCGCGGCGAATAAAAAAAAATCAATACTTGTATGTAACACCATGTTTTATGCTAGTCTATGTTACCGGCAAAGTAAAAATTGACACCCTTGGTTCCCATACATTTCACCATGTAAGTATGAGTCGTCTATCTTAATCTATGGTCTGTGAACACAACCTTGTGTTCAATTATGTACGGAGCCCATGGTGGGCGAATCCAACTCGCACTTGACCGTTTATTTATATACTGCCCAACTCGTCATGTCGGATGAAGCCCCGGATCAAAGAACTTCTCCTTCCTTGCCAAATTCTACGACGTGTTTTTGAAGCTGCCACAACCGAAAGTATAGCCGAATTAGGATTGTAGGCAATCTCGTATACAATGAAGCTCTGAACTTAACGGTCAGTATGCATCGCGCCACGAATTAAGAGCGCTGGGCGACGTTGGCGGGAATCACTGCGCATATGTACATGTATTGAAAAGTGACTACTGCGCTACTATTCAAGGCCACCGCTCATAACTCGTGGCGCGAGGTATATAACGCTGCCACTGCTCTGCTATTTTTTGACTCACTGAGACTCTATCTGAGGAAGGTAATTACTATTTGTAAACTTCGTTTCAGATAACTTTTCCATTCGCCGTTAAGGTGGCTGCAGTGCACAGCTGTCATAAAATTTGGGAAAAACAATATCCGGCTGCCAGACTCAGATCACAATTCCCCCTTTCATAAAAAAAGATAAGACCTATATATGAGTGGGTAGCTACAAACTCGTTACACTACTAACTACGTAAATTTACTACAATTTATAACTATGAGAATCGGTAACGTAATTACATGTATTGTATCAGTCAGTTATTATATTTTCTCCCTAACTTTTAGGTACTTAACAAGTTTTTCAAAAGGTTAGCTGAAATGCATTCTACGGTTTGTCTTATTTTATAAACAACTAACTATTCTAAGCTGGCCACATTGGCAACAGTGTCTTTAGTTACCTTGTTTCCTCGTTTCCTTGCTTCTTCGTTCGTAAGTTTCCTCGTATGTGCGTATGTTCCAGCGTTCGGCAGCAACCCAGAAGTTGGGCTGCCAGACGACATCGAACCAGGTCAGCGAAGATAAGCTGAAAGAGTGCGACAGTTTGCAGAACCAGACGAACCCCGCTACCGAGACCCAACCCAAAAAGCACCGCTTTGTTCTGAAAAATTTGCACAAATTTGTGGCATTCGCTGAACCCTTAACTCTAAGAAGGACAAGTTCGAAGATCTACCCAAATATCTGCGAGACCTAAGGGATGGACCGACACAGAAGCTGGTTTTGACGTCACCATAACCGAATTTATTGACGACAGTTCAACAAACTGCTTACTGGTGCGTTGACTTCCACTAAACAAAACCTCAAAAGTTCAATGGGATACACATTTAAATATGTAATATTTTGAATTTCAAATGGTATTAAAACCATAACCTATGTAATTTCTGTTCGAATATATCTGAATGTAATAAATTACTTACCGCAGTAAAAATGAAATCCTGTCTCTTATAATAAAAACAGTTTAAGTTCCCAGAACATCAATACTGATCCCTCCATTATGCCCGGAAACGGAAGCATTCGCAAATCAATTTATCATGGCGCTGAGAAAAAACAACCGCGAAAAATAACCGCCTTTTTCATGCCGGATGTTTGATCATATTTTTCAATATGGAAGTGGTTTAAAGGAAACTCTGAGGGGAAAATAAAAAATCCTAATAATATTAGATAGGTAATCTTCTGCTAGTTCATAAAGGTACGTAAAAGGGGGCTTATTGGAATTGAGGGGCTAATTGGAACTAATAGAAAATGTAGCCAAATCTCTGCATTTTGTATTAGTTCCAATTAGCCCCTCAATTCCAATTAACCCTCCTTTTACCGGTACGCATATTTCTGAAAACGAACAAAAAATTCCGTCATCGTAGAGTCCTGCCTAAATCGTCATTAAAAAAATTTGCTCAAGAGACCTATTTGTTTTGTTTGAGGCATTCTTAAGAATGGAGTTTGAGGTTAAGTAATTGTTTATATCTGAAACTTCTTAGCGTACAACTTTTACAGAGCACAACAAGAATGTTTCCAACATTTTCCGAGAGCAGTTCCAACGAAACAACCGTCGTCCATTTGGCGCACGCGCGGACACGTGACCGGCACACGACAAGATGGCGGCGCCGCATGACAGTCATTAGAAATGTTTTGTGTTGATTATATTAATGTGCGGCTTTTTCTTCCTTTTCGGTGAAAAGTGAAATTCTTCGGAAGCGGAGGGGCGTGTGATGTTTTTTTTGAGTTTAGCATTAATGTTTCCGTTTTGGGTGAATGGACGGCTAATTTTGGGATTATTTTTTTATGGTTGTTAGATCATGACGGAGCATTTAAGGTAAATAAATAATAATCACACCGCTTATTTTGGTTTGTTCTTTGTTCAGACATGAAATAATCTTTTTGGATTTTTGTCATTACTCTGAAACGATTTCATTTAGAAATTAGTTTTCTCCTACATATCTACGTACGACTGAGTACAGGCTATATATGAATCTGTGATATATCTGATAGATAAAAGTGGTTGGTTACCTTCATACAAACAAATTGTTCAGGGAATGCAAACAATCACACGCAACAATAAAATACGAAAGCACATACAAAAGACTAATCACAGGAGTCATCGTTTCCTATCAAAAGTCAAATCAGATTTCCCCATTTGTCCTCAGCACACCCCACTAAATACGACTATTACTATTATGACTCTCACTGAATAAAGACGAATTTTGATTGAAATATGTAGATGACAAACAAACGTGTTCAAAACCACTACACGTATAATTATCGACACACACATTTTCCGTGATTGTCGATTGATTAAAAAATACCCTGTTTTTTGTATTTTTGTGGCATTCCTTGGTTTATTATCGTTATGGGAATGTTCAACCCTCAATATTTAGTTTTCACACCCACGGTTTTTGATTAAAACTGGCGTTAATGCAAGGGTGTGCCGCAAGGGTGAATCCTAGGTCCCGTCTTTTTGATTTGAGTTGGGTAACATTTTTACGCTTGAGAAAAATTGTGATTGTAAGAAAGGAAGTGCTAAAACTTATGGATTGCTTAAGTTGCTTTGCTTTCGCTTAACGACTGTTAATTCTATGTACTAAAACCTCAATATCTAAACTTATTCTTAGGACTACCTATATATTTTGTTGCCTGTCAGTAAATACATAAGCCTCTGTGGTTCTGCGGTTGTGGCTCTGCCTACCATGCGAGAGGTCCCGGGTTCGATCCCCGGCTGGGAGTACAGAAAAACCCCCAGACCTTGGATGTTGATAGTTCATCAAAAAAAACCCCAGACCTTGGATGTTGATAATTCTTCTTGAAGTCGCTGTTTCTGGTACCCACGAAACAAGGTATCCTAGTGTGGGCCAGAAGTAATGTATGTGCCTGTATTTAAATGTTTGTTTAATACTAAGACCCCCACTTAACTAAATATCATAAAAATACATATTATCTAACTGAATAATGTATCAAAAATAAGACGAGAGCTCCGTGGTCTTATGGGTTTCACAATTGCCTCTCAAGCAGGAGATGTAGGTTCGATTCCTGACCATGTACCAATGAGATAATTAATACGGACGTTCTAACGGTGATGGAAAACATCGTGAGGAAAAACCTTCATTACTCCATAGCTGCGGCGATGGGCTAGCAAAATGGAGTATTGAATAACTGGCTCAAAGTGGGCACAATTGTGCCTCTGCCACCCCGTATGGGAAAAGGCATGACGCTATGTTATCAAAAATACTGTGATAAAAAACTAGTCTGAGATTCTAAACGTCTGAGCTTTTATTCGAAGTTTAATCTTTATCTATGAATACTTTTTGTTACAGGTCTCTATAAAAAGTACTTAAGACTGATATTTATTTAAATGAGTACATAAACATAACAATCTAAACTAATTTTTAAGGCAATATTTTGTTACCTGCCAAGAAAAACTAACGAAAAGGAATTATTAAGCTATCTGAACTTCTTGCTATTTGTCGCGAAAATATAAGCGCCACATTAGCGCGATGGACTTGAATAATTAGCTATGGCAATACTTAAATACGGCTTTGTCGCAAATGTGCCTCTGCAAACTCGTATGGGAAAAGGCGTGACGCTATGATTGATTTCGTTTATTACCTTCAAAACAAACAAATAATTATTACTCCACCACTCTATCAACGTGTTGCATAGCTAAGTGCAAAATTAAATGATCTTGATATTATAACCCTCAATATTTTCGTAGTGGTCTGACGTCGCAGATCAGTGTGCAATGGAGCGGATAGCAACTACCACCATAGCACCCTCACACGAGCGGTATTGGGCTACTATAGCGCATATGGCTATTATAAGAGGTGTAGGCAGGGATGATTGCAGGATGTTGATACTTTGGGTGGTGAGAACTTAAGTCAATAGGGAATCGTAGCATTCCACAGGTGACGGTACCTTATGGTCGGTATGGAGTTATCGATATCCCGGTAATCTGTTACTGATAAGCTGTTGATACAAAAAAAGAAATACCTCGATGATGGGTAGTTGCCCGGATAAAAAAATGAAAAAGGTTTTAATAACATCATACAAACTATGAATCAGCTTTTAAATATTACTTTAAATACAAAATTGTTAGACCAACTATCTATATAGTGTGGGGAAAGTTCATTTAAAATAAGTTATTTAAAATATATATTTTATTATTAAAAATAATTAAAAAATATTATCACATTTAACTAAATGTGGACTTGGCTAGCTCCCTGTCACGCAAAATAGAATACCTTTTGCATAACTGGGTAAATGTAGGCACAACTGTGCCTCAACCACGCCGTCAATAAGGCTAAAAGAATGTGACGCGATGTCACAATGTACCTATACATATTTACATATGTACTATGTATTTTTCTAATGCATTTTTATGTCGACTTGGCATTTGCTGTAAACAAATAATGTAAAGAAATAAAAATAATAAAAATGTATGATTCAAATTAAATTTCAATTTATTTATTATAAGAAAGCGCATGCGATAGATAGAAAACATGCATTGATTTTATTTTAGCTTTCATTTTCATTTCGGATAGACCAAGACGTTGATAAAAAATTAAAACTCTGTAATTAATTGCCAAAAATCCCGAGTTCAAACTGACAGTTGACATTTGACGCGAAAACACCCATCAACGAATTGACGTCATGAATGCAATTGTGACACGTCTATGTAAGGGACAGATCTATGCGTCAATCTTTTCTCTATGACGCATAGCTCTGTGCCGTACATCAAAGAGTCTCAATGGCATTCAGGACGTCACTTTCGCTAAAGGGTGTTTTAAAACCCGTTCCGTTTTACTTTACTTTAACCTCTCAAAAACCGAGGGTGTTGGGACAATAAAATAAAATTTAAAACCTTTAACGGAAAGGTGGCGTTAGCTAGCGCCGGTGGTATTCAAGAGCATAAATTCGTATTATTTATTGAAAATCAATACTAAATAAAATAAAAACGTGTGAAAGAGGGGCCTTTTATGTTTTTAGGTCTCAAAATATTATTTAATGTGATAAATATCTTCACTGATGCTTCTCTAGGAGAATAGTGTCCCATACTAGAGTAACTCCGTATCAAGGGACACAGCAAATATTGGAGTGCATCGTGCCTAAAGTATTAATTATTATCTATGCTAACATGCTTTATTATTTGTAATAATATCAAACAAAAGTTTATGTCGTGACATGAACATATTTATACTTTACAATTCATTTGACAACAGCATACTCAATACTTTTGTAACCTTTCAATATCGCACTAAATTGGATGTCACGGGAGAGGCATATTTTCCAACACTGCACAAAAAGAGGAAGAATAAGAAATAATTTTGTATCGAACATGAAAAAAATCAAAATGATCATAATTACTTAATCGCACTACACACTTTTGGCCACATGCAAAAAAGTTTGGGGCATAGTTGACTGACAAGTGAAAAGAAAACTTTTTTTATTGTACTAACTCATGAATATTAATTATAAGCGATTTTTATTCAACAATATAATTCATAAAATATGGCTCCATTGTAATAATCTGGAGTAGAATCCAATCATTTGTTCATTTTGCCTTTTTGTTTAATTATTCAATAATGAAAATGTTTTGAAAGGGTTCAACATGTAGGGTGTAATTGTTTTCAGACAGACAGACAGAGACACCTAACATCTTACATTAGGTAGGCGTGTCTAAATCTTTGCATGACAATTTCCTAGAATATATTTTGACTTTCGTAATACTTTAGCTAAATTAATTAGATCACAAGTTCAAAAACTAAAACCCGACTACGAAAACAACACCTCGTTTTAGTGAGTTTGAATCCAGTTACCACCGGCGGGGGCGGTGGCGGCGGCGGCGGCGGGGGCGGGGGCGGGCGGTCGACACACTTTTAACGATTAGACTAGTAAATGGAAGCAAAGCAGCAAGCAAGAGCTAGTAATATATATATTTGAAATGTGCTAATTAAGCCCTTTTTAGGGTTCCGTACCCAAAGGGTAAAAACGGGACCCTATTGGAAATACTCCGCTGTTGTCTGTCTGTCTGACCGTCTGTCACCAGACTGTATCTCATGTACCGTGATAAATAGACAGTTGAAATTTTCACAGATGATGTATTTCTGTTGCCGCTGTAACAACATATACTAAAAAACAGAATAAAAATAATATTTAAGGAGACTCCCATACAACAATTCTTTCAATGCCACATACAAACTTATGAATGCACCTGGCTATGTACATGGAGTGTGAAAGTAGCCGGCACCAATAACTTTGCAAACAACATTTTGCTATGTAAACTCCAAACTATTCACTCCACACCATCCCTTCCATTGTACGGTGGTATGGAACCCTTCGTCCACGAGTCTGACTCGCACTTTTTTATTTGATACCCAACACGACCCTGTTGATTTTTTAATTTTTTTATTTATGACTGTATGCCTTCTGGTGGGCGCCATATTATGACTGTATGCCTTCTGGTGGGCGCCATATTATGACTGTATGCCTTCTGGTGGGCGCCATATTAAATTGAGTGTGGCGTTACATAGCCTATAACCAAAGTACTGGGAGTTAATGCTACTATTGATGACCGGTTTAGCCTAGTGGGTAATGACCCTGCCTACGAAGCTGACGGTCCTGGGTTTCAATCCCGGTAAGGGCAATTTTTTTGTTGTTGATGGAAATGAATATTGGTTTCTTAGGCTTGGATGTTGTATATTTTATTTACGTAAGTATTTATCTCTATTAAATATATCGTCGAATAACACAAGCCTAGTTCGATTTGTGTAAGATTGTCGTAAAATATTTATAATTATTTATTTATTTGATAAGCCTCTCGCACAAGCATATAGTTTCAGTAGTATATATATAATATTGGGCAGTCTAGGACACATTTCACAAGTGTGAGATAATTTCCCTAAATTGTAATGGGCTATTTAGGACACTTTTCCGGTGTGGGAGGCTCGCTGGCATTTCCTTCAACCGTATTGGACAAGGTAGGACACTTTGGAGGAGGAGAGCAAACGCAGTAAGCTTTAGTGAAATTTAGGGAATTGTCTCACACCTGAAAATGTGTCCTAGACTTCCCAATACTATCCTACAGAAGCCTGCGATGTGCTTATGAGAGGATTGTGAATTAGTAGCATATGGGCCCTGATCTCAGAACAATGTAAGAATCTGAACTAACAGATAATACTAGTGGCCCTGTGGGCAGAAGACCTCGCTAATAGGGGGGACTCTGTGAACCCATTTTTAGGTATTTTAGATTCAATCAAAATCAAGCAGTAAAGTAGCCGCACCATTAACTTTGTAAAGTACATTTTGCGATTTAAAATTCAATTTATTGACTTTTCACGAAAATAGTGATAGTCTATTTCACTCACTCTCATGGTCTGTATAGATCCTCTTTACTAATCCGTCTCCTACTTCGAGGAGTCCAAACTTGTTATGTTTTGAAAAGATTTCATGGATTTTTAGAAAACAGGTGGCCGAAAGATAATGGTGTAGTATTTTTAGAACCGGCTCATGAAGCCCTTTAATTTGATATCCTACACGATAGGTTTCAGAAAAAACAAAAAAAATACATACAAAATATTAATGACGTCATAACTCCCCTCCCCCCCCCCTTCCAGGGGAAAATCGAGAAAAGCTCTCGACAAAAAAAACTTTTAATTCAAGGAACACGTGTGCCAAGTTTTCTGAGGATCGCTTGAAAACTGTGGCCCCTAGACCGGAACTGACAGACACACAGACATAGAGACAGACGAAAGCAAAATCGGCCTCCTATCTTGTCGAAATGGAGCCCTTCGCTCGCTTCGCTCGCTCGGTCAACTGACTACCTAATACTAATATAATGCCGGATAGTATCAAGACGCTTCGAACGATACCTTATTTGTCAAATTCTGATAAGATGTAGATTTTTTAGATGTTCTGGGGACACAAATGAACATACATACATTCACACATATATACATAAACGGTCAAACACATAACCCTCCTTACATGGCTTTTGTAGATATAAGTTAGCTGTAAACTGTACGAGTTCTGACTTTCTGACTACTTGTGACGTCATACGACCCACGAACAAAAGACCAGTGGCGTAATCAACTTACCCTAACAATAGAAAATGGTCTATTTTTTGCAAAGAATATACAACCTCATCATACGCCAGAATTACTAAAAACATACTTCCTTTTGTGAACAAATAAATTGAAATAAATGATGTTGGTGCCTGATCTAGTTACCAAAAAGGATAGTCATTGCATGAATGAATACATTTTTTAGTATCGATCGATGGCGATACAGGGGTTGTGGATAAAATGGATAATGTGAAGATAAAGTTGGTCAACTATAGTGCATATTCAGTTAGTACTTACTTATCATCTTCATTTTGCAGAAGAGAGCGATCCGATTTATTTATAAGCTATGTTATAGAGAATCTCTGAGAGATTTCTTCAAAGAAACCAACATCCTAACAGTTGCAAGTCAATATATCTATGAAAACATAATGTATGTGAGGAAAAATATCAGTAGCTTTAAAACCATTGATAGCCGCCACAATGTGCAAACTAGAAATAAACATAAACTTTCTTTTCCAATGTTCAGACTCACAAAAGTCAGCAGTTCATTTATGGGACACTGTATACGCTTCTACAATAAAATTCCGCAAGAAATACAAAACTTAACTGAAGCTTGATTCAAAAAATGTATAAAGCATACTTTGTGCACAAAGGCCTGCTACATAATGACTTTTTACAAGACACCGACATCTGGCATAAACCAGTTTATTGCACCCTATATGTATTATCTACTATTTAATAATTAGGCACCTACTTAATGTAATATTATGCTTGCTTGATTATGTTATGACGTTCATTAAGTCTCAATTTTTGTTCTATTATGAATAAAAATCTTTGAACTAAACTGAACTGAACTTAACATACCTTTATTAAATCAAGAGAACTTTGGCGTAGGAAGTTAAGTTCAGGTTCTACAAGAGTTCTGAAACAAGAATTATCACTACACTATTTCTATAGACATCTAAAGAGGTACATGCTTTATAAAAAAATATAACCTTAGCAATTAATTTGGCATTGTAGAATATAAATGATGGCAACATTTGCAGACCACAGGGACAAGTGTTTCATTTAACTGAGACTAAGGCCCACTAGCTATAAAGCGGATCAGCACAATTCTCCGATGAACTTTGACAACTCCATACAAATTTGTATGGGTTGTCAAAGTTAATCGGAGAATAGTGCTAATCTGCTTTATAGCTAGTGGCACTAAGAAAAAAAAAGTTTTATAGAAAATCTGCGTTTGTCTTGCTTCGTGTTGGAAGTCAAGTCACCACTGCCCGCGTACTAAAACTTTAATTTACTGCCATAAAAACTACCTAAAACCCAATCACATGGCAGTTTTGCGTCAAAACTAATAAATCTTCTGGACACGCGAGTCGTTTCGCCATTTTTTTCTCTCTTTTTTCCACGTCTACGGCCATGAAGTAAGTACGTGACAGAGTTATGGGCATATTGTCTATGGTCGCCGGAAATTCGAACTTTGGCGTCGTTTGGCGTCACGACTTTTCCCATACGGGGTGGCAGAGGCACAATTGTGCCCACTTTGAGCCAGTTATTCAATACTCCATTTTGCGTGACAGGGGGCTAGCCCATCGCCGCAGCTATGGAGTAATGATGGTTTCCTCACGATGTTTTGCATCACCGTTAGAACGTCAGTACAGTGTGATTTAGATAAATCAATTATCTGATTGGTACATGGCAAGGAATCGAACCTGCATCTCCTGTGTGAGAAGCTAGCGTGAAACCCATTAGACTACGGAGCTCTCATCGTATTTTTGATTCGAGATAATATTTGTGTGTATGTTTATGTATATAAAGCTTATTATTAATTTAGATAGTTTGTATTTTTATTATATTTAGTTAAGTGGGGGTCTTAGTATTAAAGAAACATTTACATACAGGCACAAACAGAACGTCCGTACAATGTACTTAAGATAATTAATTATCCCATTGGTACATGGTCAGGAGTCGAACCTGCATCTCCTGTGTGAGAAGCAAGCGTGAAAGCCATTGGACCACGGAGCTCTTCCATTAGATCACGGAGCTCTTCCATTAGACCACGGATCTCTTCCATTAGACCACGGAGCTCTTTATTTATTTTACTCATTATATCACCAATTAGCTCGTTTTTGGAAAAATATTCCCCTACATCTACGATAATCTCAAAAATTACTAAGCAAACAGGCTCGTACTAAAATAAAAGCACTCGATATGATAAGGAGCGATGTTTACAAAACGCTTGAACGCAATTACCGCGCAGTGTGCGGCCAGCCTTATCGTCTATCATTGATGGAGTGTACACGCGCCCTTATCTGCGCTGATATTGTAATGTTGAGTTCATCACGGTGCGATTCAAAGGAAAATAGGACATAATGTATCTGAGATAGAGACGAGGTGAATAACAATCGCATTTATTGAGTGATACTTTCAAAATAACTTACAATAGCGGAAGGATTCCATATAATACGGTTTGGTCCTTCGAACCGGATTGATATTTACATAGGTTCTCACCGTAACCTAAGTTATGTAGTATTACATAACATAATATAACACAGCGTCACGCCTTTTCCCATACGGGGTGGCAGAGGCACAATTGTGCCCACTTTGGGCCAGTTAATCAATACTCTATTTTGCGTGACAGGGTGCTAGCCCATCGCCGCAGCTATGAAGAGTTATGAAGGTTTCCTCACGATGTTTTTTCATCACCGTTAGAACGACCATATAAAGTAATCTCATTGGTACATGGTCACGAATCGAACCTGCATCTCCTGTGCCAGAAGCAAGCGTGAAACCCATTAGATCACGGAGCTCTTTCCTCCTAAATTCTAGCCAAATGTGTGCGAACACGCAAAGATCCCACAGCAGCGGCAAATTGCTAGCCCATCGCCTGACGGTACTCTAGAGCCCAACAAACGAGTAAAACCCAAGACCAGGGTCACAACAGCCACTGACGTCGTGGTCAGACGGGCGACATTCCGTCCGGCGACCGTCTTATCACGGATATAAATAATGCCGGACCCTGTCGCCTCGCGTCGCTTCCACACGCTCGCCGAATCGATGTGCGAACCGCTCGCGAAGGCCTTATTCCTCTAAAGAAAAACGAATAGAGGTGCAGTGGCAGAGTCGTTGCTATAGCGGTGCATTTCCGGTATTTCTAGTATATGATGGTTTGGACGACGATGATGCTGCCTAACTCTAGAATGTTGAGGAACATTGTATGCGATTCTTTTCAGTATCAGAATTTTTTCATTGGTTTTAAAAAAGACATTATTACCAAGCCATTTAGTAGAATATTTGGAGGGTATTGCCCAATATATTTAAAATACATTCATATTGCTTTTGATTTATTATGACTCTCTGGCCCGCATTTACAGCACAGCAAAACACACAAATTTTAGCGAACACCTATGTTATGCAGTCCCTGTCTGTATTTCGGGAAAAGACCGAAATTTTTGCCGTTCTTAATTTGATCAACAATCCGTGAATTAGATGCATTTCTGGTTAATCGTGAGTGTGTAATTGCGCCACAAGGATTGACTCCTAATTAGTGGGGTTCGGCTGTAAAAACACGATTATTTGTGGGCACCTAATGTGCTACGGTTCCGTAATCTGTCGTCAACAGAAACGCTGTACAGAACTGACCCTAAATGTTAAAGGTGTAAATGGTAGAGTTCCGTCAAATACAGACTTGAACAAAAAACATTGCCACGGCATTTCGTATAATTATAATAAATGGCTGTGATTCACCAAGTTAAAAACTTAAAAAACCGACTTCAAGTTCAAGCCCTATTTCTTCCTCCCCGGTCGGTATTACACGACATAATAGTAGTTTATGTGACTGCTATATAATGGAGGGCATTAATGCCTAATTATGTACAGTTACATACACTAGATTATCTACACACATATCATAAGCTCTCTTTGATGTGTTCAGGAACCGCATGTTTGACCGGCATTGTGGCTCTGCAGTTGTTTAGCTTGTTCTGTAGTACCAACTTCATGCAGGCGGGTGTCGGCGTTCGAAATTTGAATGTCAGTACCAACTTCACAGACAAACTAGGGGCGGCACGCAGTCGGGCGTCGGCGTTCGAAATTTGAATGTCATAATATGTAGAAAAACTACACATTATAGTCATAATGTGTAATTTTTCAGATAAGAAATGAGTTTTTACCAAGTAGTTTGACAATGCTGATAAGTAAAGAGGGTTTATGATACGTGTGTAGATAAACGAATATACGGTACTTATAGACATAATTCATCTTATGACAATGGATACACCACTGACAGAAAAGCAATAATACGCAATTTCGTTTACCTGGATGGCATCATAACTCCAGTTTTTTCGCTTTAGAAACCAAACTACTGGACCGATTTCAAATTTTCGAAAAATGGTGGTCCCATTTTTCGAAAAGGTCACCCTTTCAAATAATAAATATTTTAGAAATTGGTTTGTAAATAGTACCAGTTTTGAGGTAACAAACATAAAAATAAACCGTCTGTTAAAAAGTGGTGTCTATCTACCAATTACGACTTTATTCAGTGTCAGGGGGCTAGCTCATCGCGCGTATGCTATGGTGTAATAAGTGTCCTCACGTTGTTAACCATTAACGCACCAATAATCCGGTCAATACGCAGTCACACTCGAGTGAAAACTTGAAAAGCAGACCCCGGGATACTCTACATTCAACGCACATACGCAACCATAATACCGAGCCCTAAAACCCTAAAAGCGCAACATTCCTGAGGGCATTAAGGGCGATTATCGCTAACAGTAGTCGCTGTAACAATGGCGCGGCCTCCCTAAAGTGATGAGAGTAATCCCTTGTTGAGATTGTTACGCACTGTGTTGTTTGGATGCAGCGGGGGAAGTCAGTGAAGAAACAATAAAGTATTGTATTGTATTTATGCTCAAACTGGGCACAATTCCACCTCGTATGGGAAAATGAGTGAGCCTACGTTGTGGTTGTTTATTTATGCTTCAGTTTCCCAGACTTTTGCTCAATGAATTTAATGATAGAGTCCGGCTATTATGACTTGGAGACCTTCCGGAAGGACGCAATTTTTTTAGATCAAAATTCTTTAATATTTTATCTACACACGTATCATAAAATACTGCGTCCAAAAACCGCACATTACGACCAGCATAATGATAAACTACTTGGTAAAAACTAATTACAGTAAGTACCCTTACAGTACAGGGTTAAAATTTGCACGAAAAACAGCATTTCTCTCTCGTGGATAAGAAAAAACAGTTGCTATGCGCACGAGTATAGATGGGGACAGCCCATTCACACCCGGGAAAAATGTGTCGACGAGCGGAGCACTGAAAAATCATGGAATCGTCAACAGTTTGGCGACAACTATGATCAGTGAGAGATATTTGGTGCCATGGTTAATAAGAAAAAGATAACAAAATGAGTACTTAACTTACGCATATATTGTATATGCGTAAGTTAAGTGCTTGATATTAACACATAATATGTGTCGCTGAAGACTGATTAACAGGAAAAAAAAGCTAGCACCAAAGTGATAGATTTTTAGTTCCGCTTTTTGTGTAGTTCTTTAAACTGGGTTAGAAAGTTTCAAAGTATTGTATTCGTAATGACTATAATGAAAATGGGTTCTCCCATCGGGGTCAAGGTCATCGTACTGCCAGAAGGACCAGTCACATTTTATACATAACATGTACTGTCTTTCGCACAAACAACCCGTTGTTCTGGAAGCACTTCCAGCAGGACTAACCATCGGGCGATTGTCGATTCAAGTCTTACCACCCGACATGGAAACAACCGCAACGTGTATATTATGTTTTAAGATGAGTCCATTATTCGATATGTAAAATGACGGAACTGTCAGTTAAATGGCTCAATTCGCGTTTGCGCCAAGTTCCTTTGGCTCTGAGCGACCTGCCACCTCTCTCACCCATATAATCTATGCGGGAAAGAGAGGTCTCACAAAGAGACTTGGCTACAAAAACAGAACATACAGACAGATACATCAAAATGGAAACTAGGTGTAAAAAGGCGAGCTTATCTCTAAAAAGATATTTCTTTCGGCAAACCTAGGATGGACAGAATACATGAAATAACAGGTAGACCTATGTGCACAACGTTAAAATATTAAAATAATAAACTACTTACTAATATGTACATAAATACAAATAGACAAAATTATACTACAAAATATATATCAAAGCAATATACTTACATAAGTCTAGTATGGAAGAGAAAGATAGTGTTCTTTTATCAGACAAAACACGGATGTGGCTACATCTAGGCTAGTATATTTTAGTTACTTTCATAGTGTCATGTCCTATGGTATCTTGTTGTGGGGGAAAGCAGCGGATATTCAAACTAGCTAATCGTGCAATTTATAATTTAAAACGAACAGACTCCTTAAGAGAGCTTTTTAAAGAAATTGACATACTAACTGTAGCTAGTCAATTTATTTTCGAAAATATAATGTATGTACGCAAGAACCTTACAAAATTTCCCAAACTTAGCGATAGCTGTAATGTTAACCTAAGAAATAATCACAGACTACTTGCGCCCCGGTTTAGACTCGCGAAGGTTAGCAATTCTTTCAAGGGTCAATGCATTCTCTACTAAAACAAGATACCTCTGGAGATCTTGAAATTGCCATTTGAGCAATTTTAAATCCATGTAAAAGCGACTTTGTCGAAAAAGGGATATTACAATGTTCAAGATTACTTAAATGATGCGTCTGTATACACAGACCTAGCTGTTAATAATTTTGTAATTAATTATTCCTGCTTATTAATTATGATAATGACTAAATATTATATTTTGTATTAGTCAAGCATAAGCAATTTTTAAAAAGAGATCTAAAAATCAATCTGTGGGAGTTTGTACGCCCTTCTTCTCCAATCGAATGTAGAGAAGTGGCAAAAAATGACGATTGCTAAGTATATGTAAATATCTGCAGTAATAAAGACATCTGGAATTTGGAATTAAGCGACTTTTAAAAATAGAAAGTGAAGGGGGTCTCTTGTACGTTATTTAGCTGCGAAACGCCGAAAGCAGCGTGTTAGCGACCCGGTGCGTCCCGTTACTAACCAGTCTCCTGCCTCACCGGCTTACGCGCATCGCTACTGCCGAGATCGATGTGACAGCCGTCGTCAACTCGAACACGAATAACGCAACGAAAAAGTATTCGAATTTAACTGTCAGTGACTCTTATGAACCCGAATACTTTTTCGACTTTTCGAATATGCATAAATCCGACTCTGTAGACCCGTTGACGCATCGACTACGTTGCTGTGACTCATTTATGTTAAGGAGTAAAAGGTGATGGAAAACATCGTGAGGAACCTTCATGTGACGTTATGTATATATATGTCAAGGTTTAAAACTTAAAACTTATTTTTTTTTTATTCATAACTATAAAATTTAAATTTAAAACACCTTCGAAACATTAATGGAACCTTACTATGGCTAAAATTTGGTTCACTGGTTTCCTATTTAGGTTGATGAACTTTTGAATCTCTGAACTGATTTTAATAAAATATATCGACGAACCATCGCAGTGAAGTATTCTACCAGCTATAAAAATTGCATTAAAATCAGTCCCCGTTAGACCGCTATTCCGTATTAAGCTGAGAACTTTCGAACTACTGAACCGATTTTAATAAAACATATCCAAGATTTTTCACAGGGAAATCTACTACCATCGTTTACTGAAAACCGCAACACAATACTGCCACCTGTTTTACCGCTCGGGTTCTACGGACAGATATTAGGCACACCGATCTACAGAGGCTTCAAACATTAATTACACCTCACCTGGTCTTGGAAAATGTGGAAGTCAATCTGTGTCTCAGTAATACATTATTTCTGACTTATGTGCAGCATCACCAATATCCGTCCACCCATTTGAGCGCTAGGGTGCCACACACACAGAAACACATGCTCACACACACACAAACACACACACACACAGAGAGAGAGAGAGAGAGAGAGAGAGAGAGAGAGAGAGAGAGAGAGAGAGAGAGAACAGACACCCACACATAAACACAGACATAAACTTCAAACTTATCACAACCCTCTTTTTCGTCGTCTCCGACTTGTACCATATCACCAATATCCCGTCCACCCGTTTCAGCGCTAGGGTACCACAGTTAGACACACCCTCATACACACAAACCCTCACACACACACACAGAAAGATAGACGCCTCAAACCTATTACAACACTCATATTTTTCGTCGTCTGGGGTTAAAAAGTCTAAAATTTTATTGACTTGTGTCCTTGTTAAGCTAATAAGTTTCGAAATACTGAACCAATTTTAATCAATTATAGCTAAGAACTATTGCAGGGAAGTATACTACCATTTACAAAAAACTGCATTAAAATCCGTCCACCCGTTTGAACACTAGAGTGCCACAGATAGACATACACACAGACAGACAGACAGACAGACACTTCAACATTATGACGCCCCTCTTTGTCGTCGGGTTAAAAAAATAGATTCTTATCAACACTTTTTGAATGTCTTATATAATGCAAGAAAAACTACTACCGCTTCGGAAAGTGTTATGGCAGCGGAGTTTCAACTTCGGAATTACAAAAAACCATCTGCTTTGTGATCCGACTATAAATTTAAAATTAAAGACACCCCTGACATAATAAATGAAATCTGAAGTCTAAAGTTGTCGTCAAGTCTAAGTTTGGCCGACTTGTTTCCTTGTTAGGCTGATAACTTTTAATACTACAAAGCTAAGAAACATCGCAGGAAAGTTTGCTACCATTTACAGAAAATCGCAATAAAATCTGTCCACCCTTTTGGGTGCTAGTGCCACAAACAAATACAAACACAAATACAAAATCTTTATTTACCAGATTGGGTTGAAATATACAAGTTGCTTGTGGACCCCACACTAGGCTTAACCTGTCACGAGGAGTCCTGGCCAAATTACAAGTTTACATATACTTAATTAGTTGCTAACTATGTAAGTTAGTTTATTCGTAAAGACTAAAATGATTTTATTTAAGCTTTAGAGAAAAAAAGGAAAATTATATAAAACTAAAAATTTAAGCTAAGTAAGACCAACAATTATATAAAGATGTATATATTACACATAAAAGTGGTATTTTGTATGTATGCAGAGAATGTTAAGGATAAATACAGATAATAAGGATAAAATCATAATCAGTTTAATGTATGAGGAATGTAGTGTGGATATAGATAATGTATAATAAATATAACGTGTATGTGTGGTTAGATTTGTGATTATGTAGGAGTATAAATAAATATGTGTGTATGGGTGTGTGTAATTATTACTTAGGTACAAACGGATAGGAGGGCTTCGGATTTGTCATAAGCTAGAGTCGATAGCCATTTCGTTATTATAACCTTAGCGTCTGGGATGTTGTCTGTGTTCTTACAGACTACGTTGTATTTAAAGGAGAAGGAGAAAGAACTGAATCTCTGAGCAAATGCGGTACGGACAGACAGACAGCTCAAACATATACCACCCCTCTTTATTCGTCTTTTGCACAAAAGATAGGGTTAGCCAGACATTCTTTCTAAAAACAATTGTCAGAATTTGTCACGACATTGTGACAAGGGACGACTCTTAGATAACGATGTTTTGTTATGGGTTGACTCATAATGACTATGAGGGTACAAATAATAGAAAATGGCCTGGCGCTGACCTCCGATCTGAGTCTTCTGGACCCTCAGCGCCACCACCACGAAGGCGAGTCCACACTATAGATATTCTCTGAATTGGTTGGAAACTCCATATACTTTTGAAAGGATTGTCAAAGCTATTCAGAGAGAAGTTTTGACTCGCCTTTAAACTGGTGGCACTGTGAGACTGACTCCCAGACAAAATATGGACTTGTCAAAGTTTACCGAGAGTATGCTTAACTTGCCACCTAGCAGAGAAAAAGTAAAATATATTTAATTTCCTATAGGAGTAAGTAAGTAAGACGTTATCATAACTCTTAGGTCCTTACCACAAAAAAATAAACTACTATTCAACACTTGTTTAAAATCAAAAATGTACAGGATTTGACGTTTGTTTTGAGGTTAAACGCTGTTTAATATGTTTGTGGTAACACAGTTAATCATCGAGCGCGCCAAGCGTCCAATTTCGTGATTGGCCAAAAATGTCTTTGTCCGTCTGTTTGTTCTCAATTACAGGTCGCATTTTTCAACCGATTTTGATGAAAATTGGCACACAAATTACTTTTTTTTTGTCGATAGCGATTTTTGTTTTGGGGGAAAATACGGGTAATTTTGCGGATACGGATTACGGATTTAAATACATTTTGAGAGGCACACTAAGGAATTTATTCTACACAAGATGTTGTGAAAAAAATACAAAATGGGGTAGTGGAGGGGGAAGCACTTCGGGATATTATTGTCCACCTGTCACTATCTTGTAGATGTAGAAACACAGATAAAAACACCTGAATTTTGTGAGTAACAGGCCACAATTTAAATAACTCAAACGGTACAGAATTACCTGTCAAAAGAAATGAATATAATGCGCGGTGTACCTCAAGGAAGTGTGATGGGTCCATTACTCTTTCTAGCATATATAAATGCCATTCCAGGTGCAGTTAAACATCTTACGGTTCTGTTTGCAGATGACAGCATAGCTATTATAGCTTGTGATAACTTCGATGAATTTAAAAAAGACATTAATAATTCTTTGTCTGACATTATTTGTTGGTGGTGGACCTTAATAAATTATTGATAAATCTTGACAAAACTAAACTAACGACATTTCAACAGCAATTAAATATGACACATAATATTAAAATAACTTATTTATGCAAAAATATAGAACAGCTAGGTTCCCGTTATAAATATATTAGGTATACACATTGATGAAAAACTTAAATAGATACCCAAACTGAAACCATATGCAAAAAACTTAATGAATTCGCATAAGCACTTTATAATTTATCGAAAAGGTACTGATAATAAATAACTCAAAAAGGTGCATACGAGCTATATGAGGCCTTCGTCGCTATAATAGCTATAAGCCACATTTTAAACGACTAAACATCGTGACATTTCCAACATTTTCGAAATGAAATGTTTGTGAAAGCTAATCTTGGACTATTTGACAAATTCTCAAGTGAACGATATCAAATAAAATATGCTCCTCAAAACACCAAGCAGCACATTTAAGAACAGTTTTTTTGGAAATGCGTCAGAGCTTTACAAAAAACTTCCCGAAAATGTTCGTAAACTGGTAAACAATCAGTAATTTTAAAAACTGGTCAAGTGCGAGTCGAACTCGCGCACGAAGGGTTCCGTACAACCGTACAATGCTAGGGATGGTGTGGAATGAATAGTTTGGATTTTACATAGCAAAATGTTGTTTACAAAGTTATAGGTGCTACTTTCACATAAATGATAATGAACTGTGATCTTTTATTTTTATAGCACACATCACTCCGTCCGATCGATTTATCAATTCCTATCTACTATGTGTTTTAAATTTCATGAATTTGTGTGTGCAGCCAAATATTAATTCCTGTCTATTGTGTAAAATTTTATGCATGTGTAACCAAATATTTGCATGCCAAGTGGCTGAAAATAGCGAACCCATCATCATCATCATATATTAAGGGGTCTTGTCGTCCCCTGTCGTTGCAGCAACCTCCAGTACTCTCTGTCTTGGGCCTTGGTCGTCCCCTGTCGTTGCAGCAACCTCCAGTACTCTCTGTCTTGGGCCTTGGTCTTCATCTCCTGGTACGATCCAGTATGGTCAGCGAACCCATACAGAACATCCATTTTAACCAGATTTTCACCTACCGATGTATCACCTATTTATCACAAATAAACGATTTGATTGATTGATTGACAAATTCCCAAAATTCAGCCGATTTGAAACAATAGATTGAGCAACAGCCGGTCAAAGGTCCGACATTTTGACTCATCGTCGTCTTCAAAATTCTAATGTACTTTATGACCCGAATGGCCGAGTCGGCAGTGACCCTGCCCACGAAGCCAAGGGTCCCGGGTTCGAGTCCCGGTGGGGGCAAATATTTGTTTGATGAGAACGGATGTCTTTACCCTAGTCATGGTTGTTCATCTATCTATGTAAAATATTTATCTATATAAGTATGTGTATCGTTGTCTAGTACCTAAAATACCCTCCTAGTTTAGGGCTAGATCAATGTGTGTAAATAGTGTCCAAGGTATTATTATTATTATTACTTCTAACAGATCAACAAGCTTGAATTTTTCAACAAGCGAAGTCTACTGTTTTCTCAGAACCACTAGTATATATATACAAGGTGGCATTTAAACAGCTGACCATATTTTGGGGAATGATAGAACCCATCATTATGAACAACTTTCCCCAAGAAACATATGGTCGCAAATGGAAAAAAAAATGTCCCTCAGTACATTGACCCGATCAGCTGATTACAAGTTAGTATGGGGGAACCAAAATTTTTTTCATTTGTGACCATATGATTCTTGAGTAAAGTTGTTCAAAGTCAAAGTCTAAGTAGTTTAACTTTATTAATGTAGATATTTACATATACTTAGCAATCGTCATTTTTTGCCTCTTCTCTACATTGGACCACTGTGGGAGAAGAAGGGCGTAGAAACTCCCACAGTTCATAATGACGGGTAATTTCATCCCCATAAATATGGTCAGCTAATTTAATGTCACCTTGTATATCCTTCAGGTGCCATCAGGCACCTTATATAATAAATGGTCATGTGCGGGTCGGACTCGCACACGAAGGGTTCCGTACCTGCAGTAACTTAACCACTAAAAATAATAATACAAAAATAAAAAAAGAACATTACGTCCTTAAGTGGATTCGAACACCGAACCCCAAAATTGCGAAACCTATCAAAACCTACTGCGCCACCACGACCATGTGAATAGCCGTGAAATCTAAGATCATATTTGAATAATGTTATTGTTTATATAATGCGGTTGGTGTTAAAAAAACGTTTCTTGTATGGGGACCTATTTCTGTTCATCAGATAAAGCCCGCTGACGGACGGACGGACAGACGGACAGACGAAAAGACGGTCTGCGGAGGCTTAGTAATAGGGTCCTGTTTGGCATCCCTCTAAAAATGAATGGCTAAATGTGTTGGTAAGCGCGAAGCTGGTAAACGACTGCACCGATTTGGATGAACCTTTTTTTTTTACTATTGAAGTCTCGGGAAGGTTCCTTAGGAGAGAAAGCGCAAAGCGTGTAGCGTGTAGCGTGTAGCGTGTAGCGTGTAGCGTGTAGCGTGTAGCGTGTAGCGTGTAGCTCTAGCGTGTAGTGTGTAGCGTGTAGCGTGTAGCGTGTAGCGTGTAGCGTGTAGCGTGTAGCGTGTAGCGTGTAGCGTGTAGCGTGTAGCGTGTAGCGTGTAGCGTGTAGCGTGTAGCGTGTAGCGTGTAGCGTGTAGCGTGTAGCGTGTAGCGTGTAGCGTGTAGCGTGTAGCGTGTAGCGTGTAGCTGAAAAATTATTTCAATAGATTAAGATGGCATTAGTAGCCGACGGCCGAAGTCCAATTATAATAAGTCTAGTATTTAATCGCACATCAAAAAAACTGATTTGCACAGCAAAAAGGATCAGCAAACACATTTTATGATTTAAATATTTTAGGTGTACTCAAGCTTATGTTTTAAGTATTTTTTGTTGTTCTTGGATGTTGAACCTAACACGAAGGATAACAGCATTTTGCCCTGATATTTGCTGTTCAAATCAGTATTTTTGATGTGCAGTTTAATAATTCCCTTATAATAACTGTTGATAGAAGAATGTCGGAATCTGGTCACAGTATAAGTAAAACTGTGACTATATTCCAGCGAAGTGTATTGGGACCGCTCTGTGTTAAACTATACAATACCTAAATTACATACAAGAGTGTCCAAAGAGGCGTTGACATATCCCAAACTTTTTTCGACGTCGCCACCGAAAAAAAATAAAGCCCGTAACATAACACTGGCAGGCAGTGGAGCACACCGGATTATGAGCTTAGCGTATAATCGCGTCAATACTGGCGTAAGGGCAGCGTGAAATACCGCCGCCTTTTAGTACCCTGATGTGTGTTCGTTACTTTACTGGACCAGGGGCTATAGTCTCTTAAGAAACACGAATGGCAATAAAGTATCGATTGCTATTACCAAGAGCGTATAACTCCATATTTGGCAGTCAGTCTCCGAACAAAAAGATGCCGCCGAAAAGGCAAATACGGCGCGAAATTTTGCGCCCTTGGGATGAATCGATAGCCTAATTGCTATCAGTATTTCTTAAAAAGAACTCAGGCCCCAGGCTTTGAGTAAGCAGTATGTAAAGGTTTTTTGTAAGTTCCTAAGTATTGGTCTAGTTATTGCAAGTTAGCAGAATTAAACCTAATTTCGCTTTGCCTTCTACCTATTGAGGTAGCATTGGTATTGTCTACAACTTTGTGTACAGTAACAAACGGAATCGGCTAGGCCAGCTCAGCTGATTCAGTAGCTAACTGTACATCTGCTGCACCTACTTCCGTAATAAACGTAGAACTGAGGGATGCCTGTGCTTACCGTTTTGTCAGGCGATGTCTTCTCGTGATTAATTGTGACTTAGCTTCTGATGTTGTCTTTTTCCAACCTGCGTTTTTTTTTTTTATTCAGCTGGATCCTTGCAGAGGGTCCTTATGTGATCTTGCCGCTCTGGCTACGACTTATTATTAGAAAACTACAGTATTGCCTATGTAGATATCTACGTACAAACTTTTAGGACTAATCAAAATCGATGACACAAAACCTTTTTTTTACACAAAAACACGAACTTATCAGATCCACCCATCGCCTATAGAATTTTTACATAGATGTATATCTCTAAAATGTATTGAAAAGACCATCTAATGGCGTCTATCGATGTGTTAAATGTGTCTTTATTTTGACAAAAAGAGGTTTTATCACATTCTTTTATAATCTGCTTATGGTTTTTTTCGGCGCATGACAAAGGAGTTTGTCAATACAGCCGCGCGTTTGCTCTTTTGTCGGCGTAGCACTTTTCTGATTTAAATCGCTAATACTATAAAAAAAAACTGTAATAACCAACCATAATACAAGTGATAAATACATGTACTATAATACTGCCTCTGTCTGCCACACCGAATAAGAAAAAGCGTGACGCGTATAGCCGAAAGGTGAAGTCTTTGTATGGTAAATTTTAGTACCTATTTTTCTGAAATACATCGTCTTAATAACTTAAAATACCTATCTACTAGTGGCCCTCTGGGCAGCAGACCTCGCTAACAGGGGGGACTGTGAACCAATTTATAGGTAAGTATTTTAGATTCAATCAAAATCAAGTAGTAAAGTAGCCGCACCAATAACTTTGTAAACTACATTTCGCGATTTAAAATACAATCTATTGACTTTTCACGAAAATACTTATAGTCTATTTCACTCACTCTCATGGTCTGTATAGATCCTCTTTACTAATCCGTCTTTTACTTCGAGGAGTCCAAACTGGGTATGTTATGAAAATATTTCTTAGATTTTTAGAAAACAGGCGGCCGAAATGTATTGGTGTAGTATATTTTTAGAACCGGCTCATGAAGCCCTTTAATTTGATACCGCACACGATAGGTTTCATAGAAAAAATAAAAAATAAACCCTTACAAAAAATTAATGAAGTCATAACCCCAAGGAGGAATATCAAGAAAAGCTCTCGACAAAAAAAAACGTTTAATTCAAGGAACACGTGTACACGTTTTGTGAGGATCGCTTGAAAACTGTGGCCACTAGACCGGAACTGACAGGCACACAGACAGACATTGTCGAAATGGAGCCATTCGCTCGCTTCGCTCGCTCGGTCAATAATAAAAAAAAAATCTTGAATGCAATTCTTGCAACAATAGAAAAACCCATTTACAAATTCCAAATTGGTAATATTGGTAACAAATCCTGACCCTCCATCGACGGCTTACGGAACCGAAATGAATTAGCCGCAATCAATAAGACGCTGCATTGACGTCACATCCGGTCAGCGGCTTCCGGTGAGCGCGCTTCCGGTTCCGCCCAACCCCTCACTTCCGGTGTGTTTGAGCGGCAAAACTGCCAATCTCGACGAAAACGGAAATTTATTCTGCTAATGGTTATTAGAAATACAACAAATGGTGAATTTGATAGTAAGTACTATCTATACCCATCGAGAGGCTACAGACACATAGCAAGACTAAGTCGTACTCAACGCATCAACTAAATACCTACGACAAATAAAAATATTTTTATGCGGGGTTATATGGATTCAGTCTTGACTTCATCTATCAACTAAATTCGGTAAATGTTTTTCTTCTTAGGTTTGCTGAAAGAAATCGCTTGTTAGAGATAAGCTCGCTTTTGCACATGTATGCGAGAGGTCCCGGGTTCTATCCCCGGCCGGGGATATAAAAAAAAACTGGTCTTGGATGTTCATATCTATGTGTTGTCGCTGTTTGTGGTTCCCTCGACAAAGGGCATCCTAGTGTGGGGTCAGAAGCAATGAGTATGTGCCTGCATATTAATGTTTATGTTTTTTTATACAAGTAGTTTTATTCTTTAGCTTCCTTTGGTTACAGCTTCTAGCAGCCAGTATAGGTATCACTCTAAAGGAAGGAGAGAGTCCCAAATGTCAACGTTTGTAAGTAAAAAATTGCTAAGGGCACCCGCACACATGGTTAGAGGCGCCAGGAGCGATAAAAATTTGTGAAAAAAAATTGTAAGTGGCCGTAACGAGAATTTGATAGCATTTAAATTTTGAGACGATATGCGACTCCAAAATGTTATTACCTAGACTTTTCGGATTGTTTTTCTCATTAGTTCGGGTTTTATTTCTACCTTTTTCGTTTGTCACCACTACTTTTTGAAGAAAGGTGATTAGAACACATGTTTGTACCCTCGATAAAAATCTGTTGATAAGGGTAGTTATAGCTGTAAATTTTATATAAAAAAGGGCTAGTATTTAAACGCACGTCAAAAATACTAATTTGCACAGCAAAAAAGGATAAAAAAAAACACTTTTAATGTTTTAAATATTTAATGAGTACTAAGTTTATGTTTTAAGTATTCGCTTCGCTCACCTCCCTTACCCTTCACCTAAGCTACCGTAGCAAATATAAGGGATATTTGCTACGCAAATCAGTATTTTTGATGTGCAATTTAATATTTCCCATTAAAAAGTATGACTAACATACAATAACAAAATTATTTGTCAAATATAATTAAGAAATTTGAGATTCTAAATAGCTTAGATAGGAAAGAAAATCCTTATCTTCGCACAATGTTATCTTACGAGCTATGGCATGCGACTATTTTAATCTTAACTTTTTTTTACTTCCTTCCCTAAAGTAGATGGTTAAAATTAAATATAATTGCCTTTTGAGCTTACTCTTTACCACTTAAGAGTCATTTTAGAAAGACGTAGAATTCCGCAAAAAATATATCTGTACGCGCATCTGCTGGTTCACGGATATCTTTATCGACTTTGGGGCATCTTTTTATCTGTGGCGTAATGACTTTTGTCGCGATCTTTCGGCGCCAAATGTGACTATGACGTAAAAACTTAAAAAAAAAACAACCTCACACGTTGTCACCCCCGATCAAGCAAATTAGTGGAAACTAATGAAAATATATCTAATAAAATAATACTCTTATTAGTTTTTGAAATAAATGGTTGTTAAATTTACTTATACAGATACAGAGGGTTAATTTGAATCATGGTGGTGGTCACAATTTTATTTTTAACATAACATAACAAAATATCTGTACACCTACGGTAAATATGTAGATACTTATGTATAACAATTGGCTTATTTTAATATCATAATACACATATTTTATAACTAAGTACTTAATAAATAAGTTGATTGATTGATTGATTGGTGTTTTGGAAAAGATTTTTTCAACTATTATATGAGATATCACTATAAAAATCTATTTGTAGATCTTCTTGTTGATATACAAAATAACCATATCAAGTAAAAGAAAATGACTTGAATTCGTAAGGATTTAGTATAGGTTACCTACCTACCTTTACTAAAATAATTACGAATTCAAGACATTTTCAAGACAAGGGAAGACTGTGCAGAAACACCAATAACAAAGAAACAAGACAAAGCACCTCAACTCAAACATTAAAGTCCGCGGATTAAAGAGAAAAAATCAACGGCTCAAAATCATAAATCATGCTCATTATATTCCAACCGGATTATTTTTTACCGAAGAAAATGTTAAAAAATCGAAGGTGGGGTCGCCATATTGAGAGATCCCCGTCGATTGAGGCGGGGGAATAAAAATGTGATGGCCAATGGGGAGGCAGGAATTCAATAGGCGTCTGGAAATTGACCAATCAGGGAAGGGGACGGGGCACGCATGCGCTCTTTTATCAACCCATGGATTTACAAATATAGTACGGCAGTGTGGGCTTGGCCGTTACCGTGTGAGGCTGTGCGTGTGTTGCAGAAAAGTATTTTTTTTCAAAAAATATCACGAAGTGCCTCGTAATTAACAAGTGGAATTTATATTTATTCATCATCATATTTTTGGTGTACTTTCTTTGTGATTTTGGTAACTATAGTGATTATTTTTTACTTTAACGAAATATTGATGTGACTAATCTAAATAGATTAACTTTAAAATTTTACCACCAGTCTAAAAACTTATTAGACGGTTAATTGTCGGTAACAAAGTGCGGTCCAAAATTAAACCCGTTAAAACGGGGCACAAGATCTCACCTCCTTCAGTGATAGATTTCATCATCAACGAAGAATATCAATCATCAGGGATGGTGATGGCCAGCGGTGGAGGTGGTGGGCTGGTTCAGTCCCCACCAGAGATGCTGCATCATCACAATATCATGGACACATCATCACATGTTGAAATGATGCCAAGTAAGTTTTTTCTTTTTGACAAAACCGTGTTTGGAAATCATTGTAGGCCCAAATATATATTGTAGACTTGAACAAGTACTATTTTAGACAAAGGAACAGCATTTAAAACTAAGAAAAATATTCTTGCTAACTATATAGATTAATTTGTTCAAATTTTCTAAAAATCAAATGGTAAAACAAAAAATATCGTATATTGATAGCATTTATAGGTAGTGGTACCTATACCTACCTTATAATATACAAAGTGAAAAGTTGTAAAAGACAAACTATTATACTTTGCTAAGCAAAAAATGCTTTAGTAGTTAATTTTCAAAATGTAAATGATCAACCATCAGAACGATTACGCCAAAACTCTATAAAACCGACCCCAAGATACTAAAAATCTAACTAATGCCGCGATTGGATCAAATAAATCTAAGCGCAACCAAGTAAAGGGGGAGGCTATAGTGATTGCTATACTGATTGATTTACAAGCGGGGTCGCCGCTCCCGGGGGCATTATTTTTGCTAATGCAAGCGAGACCGGTGATTAGAGGGTTAACTCAAAGATTTATTCAAAAAGTTCCGGTATTCGGGGTGTCTACTATATTTATTATATGTGAATATAAAAGACAACAAAAAACAGATCGAACAAGTTACTTATTATACTTCCAGTGATGATTATTTAAATTATGCTAACATTTGAAAATAAGAACGGAAAATTTAAATTGATTAAATATTATATTTATTCTGAAAGTTTCGTTAATCGGGGAGTGTCTACTACATTTCTTACCTGTATGTTTTGTTTGATATAACTTTTAAATGGTTAATTATATTAATATAAAATGCTATAAAATATATTTAAGTAAATATATATATTTTATCTATAATGTGTAGTTTATTCTTGCAGTGATGAATACGAATAAAAAATATTACAGATATTGTGCATATTTAGGACAAAATTGTCTTATTTTATTCAACTGAGGCTAATCAGAATACTTTCCTCGCCTGTTTGCTTCTAAGTGCTAATTCTGTAGTCCAAGGATGAAGTTTACGACCTGGTTGAGTTGCAGACAGACTCACAGACTCACAGACTGACCCTAACAAGCTAGACAAATAACAAGTGAGTACGAAATAACAATCCCTTAGCTTTAAGAAATACAGCATTATTGCAAAGTGTATATCCATCTAAATAACACAGTACTACAATGATGACGTTTATTTTATCTGTGTCGTCACTTTATTTTTTTCACTAAGTTGCTTCCCGTTATGGCGATATAAATTTAATATATTTTACATTAATTTACATCTAAGAAAAATTCACGTCAAAGAAAAACGTTTTAATATAAAATTAAACAAACAAATCCAGTACCTGTGTAATATTTACATAAATGTAATTTTACATACATAAGAAACCGTTAATAAATTATCCCAGAATTTCACCTATAGATATTACAATAAAAGTAACTCCTACACTAAGCCTAAGACAAGTGCCAGCCACCCCATAACCCTGTACACTTATACTTGTGCGGTAAAGTTAGACCACCGCGACTAGTTTTATGGAGGTGCAAACTGGGAGTAGCAGGGGCCATATCACACCTTCCGACACACTGTCGTCGCCCACGGGCTCCGACATAAACCTCGACATAAAGATCTGCAGCCTTATGGCGTAAGTCGTCTGAGCTATGAACTTCATATAGACTTTTACTTTTGACACCTTGCACCAGCTTCATCTGTCAAATTGGTATCACGCAAGTAGCATCTTAATGGAGGCCAAACCCAAGCTCATTGAATGAAGCCTAGAAGCCTTCGGTGATACCCCGCAATCGATGAAATTGTATGAGTATGAGATGAAGAGCTAGTGACTAGAGGGAGAGATTCTTATTGACTTTTTGTTTGATTTGACTGAGTGAAGACACTAAAGTCCGTTTTATTTAGCTGTAGATTAGAAACTAAAGTTGCCAGTTTGAATTTTCATTTGTGTTGCCTAGTACCGTGCAAGCGACGCTATCTCCCGTTCAATTTTTTGACGCTCTTACAGTAACTAAGAATATTTCTGGGAATAATGCTTTATTTTATTCTAATGCTTATCCAAAATCTCGCAAAATAGAAACTTATTACAATAAACTAACATCTACATGACATGTCTTGTTCATTTATCGATGTATCTAATTTTCACTGTGCTTTAAGTTTTTGTTGTTGTACAATAATGTTAATTTAAGTTATTAAATACATCAAAACAACAATGATTTATCTAGCGAAGTAATGCGAATATCCATATTTTCAATTGTTCGTAAATGTATTGTATGTAATGTCTGATTAACAATATACTATTTGCGTACTATTTGTATCTATGATGCCTAAACTGAGCATTACGCACTGAAATATTAGAAGAATTCAATTAATTGTTTTTTCTTGAAAATAAAACACTGTTTGGCATATCTACATTGATGATGACAGATACCGTGTAGGATTTTGTGTGACAGCTAGATTTGAGTTGAATCAGCAAGTAAACTGACTGTCACTCTGCTATCAAGCCCCCTAAGTCACTGAATCAAATCAACCAAAAATTGTGAAAAAGTATTGTATTCTCAGCATCATTATAAGCTTTTGTATAGCTTCGCCTATCCCGGACTCTGTCCGTCTGTAATCAAATCTGGCATATTAAATTTAACCCACTTCCCGAATTCCTGTGGAGCTTACATTTGGTATTCATTTGTTCATCGGATGATAGTGCGATATATTATATTATGGAGTGGATGTGATGAAGGAGTCGGTTGGTGGCCATGGAAACTCTGTAATAAAACAATGCAACCCCATCGAGTTTAGTCTCTATTAATTCGTCTTGACAAGTACTCTGGTCCTAGATGATATCCAGGGTCTGATGGAGTCGGAAGTTGGCCATGTTAACTCTGTAATAAAACGACACAACCCCAACGAGTTTGGACTCGTCGGATTTGACTTGACAAGTACTCTGGTGGTCCTAGATAAATTTCTTACTATTTAGAGTTCCGTATTTATTAGTTTTATTTTACAACTAATAATTTATAGCTTGTTTTGATATAATCTTTGTCGATTTTGCTAAGGGTTGGCGTAATTATACAAGAGAGCTACCATTGCCTTGTCTATGGTTTATGTCGATACCAAAGGCATGTAAAACCTACGCGTGGCGGTGACTATCATAGCGGTATTATGACGGTATACTGCCAGTTGTAAATTATTTCATTTTAGTATTTTAACAGCAGAAAACCGAACGTATGAGAAAAATCGGTTCGATAATAATATAACAGGGCCGTGCTAAGAACGGATATAATAAGATAACGGGTTTATAATTAAACTATAATGATGTAAAAAATCTTAGTTGAAAAAAAAAATCGATAAGTTTTTAGGTATTATGAATTAAGGAGGTGTTTTTAAATAAAATACCTAAATGATGTATAATTGTTTATGTCGCAACCAGGCCATATAATTGATTACTTCATGATGTGGAAATGTGTGGTGTTGAATCAGAAGTTTAATTGAACGAAGAAATAATTTAAGGCAAAACACTGCGGTGTTACATGAAAAAGGTAAAGAAAATTAAATAAATACGAATTAAGTTTTATAAAAATACAAGTAATAATTATAATAATAATAATAATACCTTCGACACTATTTACACACATTGATCTAGCCCCAAACTAGGAATCCCTGTAACTTGGGTGCTAGACAACGATACACATACTTATATAGATAAATATTATACATAGATAAACAACCATGACTAGGGTACAAACATCCGCTCTCATCAAACAAATATTTGCCCCCACCGGGAATCGAACCCGGGACCCCTGGCTTCGTAGGCAGGGTCACTGCCGACTCGGCCATTCGGCTTGTCAGCTAATTATAGCTACTTTATTGTTTACGTATTTTTTTAGGGTTCTGTTCATTGAAATAGAAAAACAGAACCATTATCGGATCACTGGTGGTCGTGTGTCCCTCCTTCCGTGAATAATAGTAAATTAAACGACCGAATTCTGGACAAAATAAATTGAAATTTGGTACACTTTTGTGTTTATGTGGCCCAAAGACGAAGGTAACATGTTAACAAAGATTTCTTGCATTTGGGGGGCACTTTTGGTGGGCAAATCATAAAATTAAAAAGAAAAGTTTTCAAAACTGTATCGTGTGATATGTCGGAACGCAAACGGTTTTTTCAAAATTGCAAGAAAAGACCATTCCCAAAATTATCTCCAAAACTACGGACCCTATTTTTTAAAATTACTTAAATAACACAGGAAAAATATAGAGAAATGAACGGTTTAATTAAATTAAACCTTTTTGTGTAAACCCGTGCACGAGTCCGAATAGCACTGGCCGGTTTTTAATGACACATTTTTACCACACTCACATTAATACTAAGGTAAAGTGTAGATAATGCAAATATATTGTAGAGATGCACTATCTGTGACCCCTGTAATTTTTCCAACATATGTCCAACTGATATCCAAATTCGTTATCAACACTGTTTAGGTAGCCGACTAACAACAAATGTTTGTACTCGGTAGTAAAAAAACACAGGGCGTGTTGTTACAGTACTATGCAAATTGTTTTATCACCGATACATGTTAGTACTACAGTTGCGCAATATGTCACTTTCCCTTGAGTTAGCTAACCCTTGACACTTTAACACGAAAATAGTGATGTAAATACTTATGAAAGTCGCATCTACGTAGCTTATAAGATTTTCCCGTTCCTAAAACTTAATAAAAGTTGTGTTTATTTTTAATGAAAGTCACATTCTTGTGAAAAATCTCCGGACAGTGTTTTTTGTTAATAAAAAACATGTCATATTTTTTTTTAATTATTATTTGGGGAAGGTTGATCATAATGTTGGATAACTACTATCGTTCCTCTAGTTTAGTTATCTAAATAAAAAGAACAGTCGAGTGCGAATCGAACTCACCCATGAAGAGTTCCGTTCCTTAGAATATAAAAAGTCACCAAACGCCACATCACTTGTAGGACGACACCGGTTGTTTGTAGCTGCAGCGGTGATACACATCTGTGAAAATTACAACTCTAACCTATTACGGTTCATGGATACAGGCCGCAGACGATGACGGACAGACAGACTGACAGCGGAGCCTTAGTAAGGCTTATGTTTAAACGATTACCAAAAACGCACCTATTTTACTACCAATAAATTCGATATGACTGCCTGAATGGATAAATGTCCACCAAATTGTGTTTGGATAAATGATCACCAAACTTCTTTTTATGTTTTGTGTAATTAAGTTTATGTTTTATGTATTTTTTGTTGTTCTTACATGTTCAACCTAACACGAAGGATAAAGGGGGTGTCGCTCGCTCACCCCTTTTACCCTTCACCTAAGCTACCGCAGTATTTTGCCCTGATATTTTTTGCAACTTTTGATGTTCATTTATCCATTTTGGGTAGGAAAAAAATATTTTGGTCATCATTATATTTGTTGCCCCTTAGTAATGGGTCCCGTCCATCACCCTTTGGGTAAGGTACCCTAAAACACCGCGTAAAAGTACTATCTACTTACTTAGTCGTAACACTTGGGTTGTAGCTGTAGAATCTCATCGATAACACAAGATCGGATGATGTGCTTTCATCTTCCCGCCGTCGAGCTTCGTTATCTTGAGATCTGTGAGAGACTTCCGTATGTAAATAGCTAGAGAGCGCCGCGGTTCTTTGTTAATGGTCTGTTTTTTTTAAATTTATTTGAGGATTTTTGAGTCCAGAGACTTGGTTAAAGTAAAAAAATAATATTTGAAGTTTTTTGAGTTCAGAGACTTGGTTAAAGTAAAAAATTTGCCTGTACTTAACATTAGTAAATTATGTTCTAACAGTATTGATACTAACAGCTATATAAAATTTATTGTTGTCTACGAGTATATTTTTATAACAGACGTGTATTTATAACAACCTCTGCGGCGCAGTGGTTGTGGCTGTGCTTATGCGAGAGGTCCCGTGTTCGATCCCCGGCTGGGGGTGAAGAAAAAAAAACCCCAGGTCTTGGATGTTTATATGTGTGTGACGTCGCTATTTCTGATTCCCACGACACATGGTATCCTAGTGTGGGGCCAGAAGCAATATATGTGCCTGTATGTAAATGTTTATTGTTTGTTTATGTTTATTAAGTGCTTCTATGGTAACCAAAGTTGCAGGATCACATATGAATATTTTTGTGGAGCAGAAATGATTGATACATTCTATGCAATTTACTAAACTTGCGTCTTTCTTTCCTTATAAAAACCAAACAATAAATTAGAGCACCAATAAGGTTTAATTCCTTACGGCCGGATTGAGAATACCTATCCCATCCTAAAAATAATATATAAACCCTTCCCTTATCAAAAACGCGTAAATTCTTTCAATTACCTGGCTGAACGCGATCGGATTTTTGCTTTTCGAAATAATAAAATTAAAAAAAAAGCCCCGTCGGGCTACCATCGTGGCGCCAAGCGGAGATAAGGCGGGATTTTTTGAGTCCTTTTGTTTTTTTTCCTCGGGGACATTATAGGTCTTTTATGGGCGACATGCGATAACGCCTGACGAGGATTAAGGTTTTTTCGGAGCCACAACCCGTTCTTTGCCCGATCGACATGTATTTCGTGCAGCGTATTGTAAAATTTATTGTCTTCAAATAACCCTGTACAAAAATTACATATATTTT
Source organism: Argyresthia goedartella (assembly GCA_949825045.1). Taxonomy (NCBI): domain Eukaryota; kingdom Metazoa; phylum Arthropoda; class Insecta; order Lepidoptera; family Argyresthiidae; genus Argyresthia; species Argyresthia goedartella. The sequence goes on along the minus strand of OX463833.1, from coordinate 18,788,697 downwards.
TCATAAAAAACACCAAACGTCACGCAGTACGTAAAACGTAGCGTCACGCCTTTTCCCATACGGGCTGGCAGAGCCACATTAGGCGAAAAAAATAACCTGTACCGGAAATAGTTGATAAAATATTGTGTAGGTCCAAAGCTATCTTTGACATCTGTAATGAAATATATTGCATAAAATTGCATAAAATGGGGATACGCAATAACGAAATTTCAACAGTAAAATAAAGTATTGCTTGGAGTATAAGTAATGTGCAGAATCTTAGACATGTTCTAACTTCTACTAGAAATTGCAATCAAAGTATTCAAACGTGATTCGAATAGCTCGATTTACGGATTTGGTTCATAGGTCAAATAAACCAAACCCGTGATTCGAGCTATTATTACATGACAGAAACTTTTGATGAGTTAGAAAGGGACGGCAGGCGATGACCTTTCCAGAATTTAAACAAAAAGTCTATTTAGCCGACTTGGGAAAATTAGCAACGAATTCGTGGTGGTTGACAATTCAGACACAACCATATTAAAGTTTATTTATTTATTGTTAAAAGTCCACAGCACGTTCAATTAAAAAGTAAGTTTAACAAATATTCTGAGCATAAGCCAATCACGGACTTTCACAACAGCTCACATTGCAACATGGCTATTACGTCACTTGCTGCGGCAGAACAGAGCGCAAATTGCGTGTTTTATTTTTATTTTTAAAACAGGAATTCTTTTTTATTTCGAACTAAAATATTTAAGATATTTTGAATATATTTTTTTCACCGAAGAACCATGTTAATATTCTTCTCAGATCCCAAGAAATAGCAAGTTTTAACTAAGTTATAGGAAAAACATCTAAATAGTTTTTTTTTATATAGTTCCCAATGAAAAATTATAATATTTTCAATCTACTAGAGATTGAAAGAAAATGTCTTCATAACATATATTTTTTCGGGAACTGGAATGTCTCTGAGTCTTAATGTCTCTGAGTTTACAAGCCACTCCACTATTGTAAACTTATTTGACAGCTGGCATCCTAAACTGACAGCTATATTGACGCCATTTTTTGCGCTTTAGGGCGACCGCATACCACAGGTGACGTGCTAGAAAGATATGCCGCCAAAACAACACAAAAGCATTTCACTTGATAAGTTGGCGCCAAATAACATTCTTTGATTTGTCACTGATATAACACACTAAAATGAGGAATATTTTATGCAGTATAAGATATCTGTATGATGTCTCTTGTGTAGTAGTTTCAATAAAGAAATTACAAAATTATTCGTATGCATATTAGGTAGGTACTATGAAGAACCATAGCAAATTAGTTTAGAATGTAAAATACATGCTATGATATACCCTGTTACTTATCATTTAAGTTATTTAGCTCTAAGGGTGTAAATGTGAGCAACCAGTGCTCATAACACAGACATTTAAAATGCCTAGCTTGGTCGTTGGCCTGCATCACGAAAACTGTAACTTTGTGACTCTTTTATGGTCTTGTAATAATTTTCTGTTCTTTTATGTTTTATGAATAAACATTATTATTATTATTATTAATGTTGCATTTGTACAGCCCTCAGGATCATCCAAATATGAGCAATCGCCATCTTTCTACTCCTTTAAATTGTAACTTACAAAGTCGACCGAATGAAGTTAATTCTCATTTGCCTACAATATTTCCTTATTCCCACTTGATATCAACTCTAATGCCTTCAACTCAAAGTCAAAAATTGGACACAAAACTTATTTTTAGAAAAAATAGGCGCCGCCGTCGTCGTAATGTCGCGTCAGTTGATATCCGGTCAAAGAGGATTTGTTTTTGTTTTTTTTTTGAGACCCCTGTGGGTCGTGCCGTGTGGCGTTAAAATATTATGTGTCTGAATGTACCCTAATGATTTATTGTGCATTGACTTCTGTTTTCATGTTGTTAGCATTTTTGGAGTCTATTAAGTTTTCTTTCCGTTCGGCCTTATTCTAACCGTTTTATCTAGAGACAGACAAAGTTTTATAGTAATTGTCAGTGGGTGGAGTCAATGGTGACTTCTAACTAGGGTATAAAATCAAAGATGGTTAAGTCCACAAAATTTCATTTGCTGTGCAAATACTGATAATAATGCATAATTATGCTTGCACAGCAAATATCAGGGCAAAATGCTGCGGTAGCTTAGATGAAGGGTGAAGGGGGTGAGCAAAGCGAAGGCCTTATTATCCTTCGTGTTAGTTAGAACATGTAAGAACAACAAAAAATACTTAAAACATAAACTTACTTAATCCCTTATATTTGCTGCGGTAGCTTAGGTGTTTATCCTTCGTGTTAGGTTCAACATTTAAGAACAACAAATGCTTACTTAAAACATAAACTTAAGTACACGTTAAATATTTAAAACATAAAAAGTGTTTTTGTTGATCCTTTTTTGCTGTGCAAATCAGCATTTTTGATGTGCGATTAAATACTAGCCACATTTTAATGTCATCATCATCTGTTCTTTCTCTATGTTTATCCCGTAAATTAACTGATAGTGTCATAATCATACCTTTGCTAACAAATAAATGTAATCAAATGTATACAGGTTTCACATAAAAGGCACGTCTTCTTTTGAGTTGTTGCTAAGAATGTGTACTCGTACAAGCCACTCAGCCTAATGACATTTAGGGGGCTGTTTTATTTGACAAGCAGGTTGCGCATTCGGACAACAGTATACCTAAGCAAAGTTTAATATTCACCCAACGAAAACATAACTTTCACGAGATATCTAATCAATCACCACGTTTACTTACAAATATAGACCCATTGAATCATTATAGACGTTTTGTACACAGACAAATTCCTTCACACTAGATTAAATTACGTGACAAACAGACAGACCGAGTGGTTCTCACGTTTCGGCACATATACATGAAAGCTTTACTCAAACGAATATCGCCCCGAATTCTGTACGTCTATTATGAGTTTTTAAACTATACACGATAACTACTTTAGTTCGCTAAACTAAAAAAACGGCAAAGTGAGAGTCGGACTCGCGCACGAAGGGCAACAGAAATACATCATCTGTGAACAACAGTCTAGCTACCACGGTTCATGAGATACAGCCTGGTGACAGACAGACAGACGGACGGACAGCGAAGTCTCAGTAATAGGGTCCCGTTTGGCACCCTTCGGGTACAGAACCCTAAAAAGGTATCTTTCTATCCTTGCCCTCACCATATAAAAGAAAGAGATTTTATATTAATAATGTCTCTTATTATATAAGAGACATTATTACTACAATAGTAACGACCGTTGCGTTTACTACGCCAACTCATAATAGACGTACTGAAGGCGTCAAGTTAACTATTAGTCAGCTTGAAAGCCGTCAGCTCTCGTTCATACGTGGTAGCAATGCCGCATTTGGCCAGTTCCTAACTTAACGTTTGAAGTTATTATCATCTCGTGTCTCCGAGGGCAAAGCCTTTGAATATTTATGAAGAGATAAGTCGTCATTCGTCAGGTATTCGGTTGTCTTGAAAAAAAACCATCAACTGTCAGATTATTGGCTGCTGGTTCGTAAGGAGCTTAGCAGTTCAGTTGGAGATGTACTGAGCGTATTGATAAGGATAATATAAATATTATAATTGTTTTGGCAGATGTATAGATAGATAAATAAGGCTAGTTAGTAGTTAGCCGTTATTTAATTAATTTAGACTTAATTATCTCATGTTAATTACATATTACGGGACTTGACTCGGGCATATTGATTAGGTACGTAATAATACTTTAAGATAACGCAGGTACTTGTTGTAATTAGTTAGAAGATCGACGCAGAGACACATTAAAAAAAATGGTCTTCGGTGTACCACAGCCCCGAGTGTCCCGACTGATTTGAGGGCAACTTTAAAAAAAGTTTTGACATATCCAAGCTACTGTGGAGCGTTTTACGATTGTGACGCTTCAAAAGATGCTGTAATAAAATAGAGGCATAAACAAAATCAATAATATTCAACGTATATGTGACATAGCATAAACGACTTTTACCATACGACCCGAATGGCCGAGTCGGCAGTGAACTTGCCTACAAAGCCAAGGGCCCCGGGTTCGAGTGCCGGTGAGGGCAAATATTTGTTAGATGAGAACGGATGTTTGTACCCTAGTCATGGTTGTTTATCTATCTAAGTATAACATTTATCTATATAAGTATGTGTATCGTTGTCTAGAACCCAAGATACAGGGAATTCTAGTTTGGGGCTAGATCAATTTGTGTAAATGGTGTCCAAGGTATCATCATCATCTTCATCATCAGCTCTTGTCATCCCTCTGCTGGGCACAGGCCTCTCCCAATAATAATAATTATTATTATTATTATTATACCATGTGGCAGAAACACAGTAGTATTTTATTACCCCTCGATAACAGGGGGCTAGCCCATCACGCGCACAAGTTTGTTAAAATTCATTGAGCACGCTAATTATTAAGTAAGCTATTAGATGTGGTTTTTATTTTTAGTTACGTATGTTACAAACATGTAGGTAATTAATTAGCATTAATTAAGTTTCAAATATCGAACTTGAAACTTGATTCGAAGTCTGATTCCGCCTTTAAAGTCATCATGTAGTACCAACCTCCAGCTACCTAGTCCAATTCTCAAGGCGTTAAACCTAACCTAACCTAAACCTAATCAAAGAACTAAATTGAGACCTAGAAATCTGACAGCTCTTACCAACGACCTCTGTGGCGCTGCGGTTGTGGCTCTGCCTACCATGCGAGAGGTTCCGGGTTCGATCCCCGGCTGGGCATAAAGAAAAAACACCCCCGGTCTTGGATGTTTTTTTTTTTGCCCAAAAATTTGACTTCATTTATTAATTTCATAGCAATTCGTGTTAACATTACAGGTGACCCAATTCAATATCATATATCTTAATGAAGCTATTAATAATATCATAGCCTTTATGTACTACAGCCACCCACATTGCTAGTTCTTATACATAGCTAACATAGTAAATTAAGTTAAGATGTCTACAAAATATAATAATATTATTAATAAATACTATCTCACTTAACACAATTATCACAAGTAATTATAACAAGCATACCGACTATATAGGTTTATTCGTAACTATAAAAAAAAAATATCACCGTCACATTCTAATTATATCTATCCTAATTACAAGTTAATACAATAAAACTTACATCAGTCATTTAGTCAAATAATGCTTGTAGATTTTCTTGTAACTTCGCCAGGTGTGTGACGTCGACGTTTCTGGTGCCCACGACACAGGGTAACCTAGTGTGAGGCCCGAAGAAATGTATGTGTCTGTATATAAATGCTTATGTTTTATGTTTATGGTACCCATAGGTTCTGTTGTTTCAATTAGTTTATCAGGTCTGATTGAGTAACTATTAGTTCTTGATGAATCATCAAAGAGCAATTCCCACATTATCTCAGCATCTCACACTTGCGCCTGCGCCGCGCATAACTCTTTGGATTCCTAAATGGCGCCCCGACATGGATTTAGACGTCAAAACGTCGAAATTGGACACTATCTGCGATCAAGCGCGATGGGAAAGCCGATATTTCTGTGGCCTTAGCATGATACTTTACATTTTTTTTATTTCTACCTCGCGCGTACATTTGCAATGGCGCGTACATTTGCAATGGCGATTCTCTCGAACTTTGATGACGTAATTGCTAGAGGCATCTCGCGTATTGGCAATAGACATTCGTTAGGAGTTGAGTTGGCCCTACTGCAACAGTTTTACTTGACTTACTATCATTTACAGAACTAATTAGTTACAAGGTTTATTGGTTCATTAGTTGAGAAAAATTATAGACATATTGATCAAACTTTTGCGATCTACTGTAATGTAATGTAATGTTATGAAAAATGCAGCATGCTTATGCCGTTTAAGGCCCAGTTCTAGCTTTTGAGGTGAGGGGCGCCGCATTCGCCCGTCGTCTTCTGGCGGGGTAGCGGAACTGGCGGGGTGGCGGGCGGCGCGGAATAGCATCGGGCCGTCCGGATACTTAAAAAATTTGGTGTTTTTTCGAATTTACTGAAAAACGGAAATAAGCTAATTGATAAAATTTAAGGATTGATACGGAGCTCCAAAAGAGGAAAATTTAGGCATAAAAATTATGAGAGAAATCAGTAATTTTATATTTAAATTATTGTATCTCCTTTTTAATAGACTATGTTCAGGTTTTTTTACGATCGAGCCAAATTAATCCAATCGCGTGACGACATAGTATTTAAACTAGATTATCTCTTTGTGAATAACATATATTTCTTGAGACCTATGAATTTAGTGGATATAATTTTATATTTTTAGCTTTCTTCAGTGGTTTTGTTTGTACTTTATTGCAAAGGATCGTGCGGTTGGCGACATATGGCCGAGTTGGGCACCGGATGGGTGTCCGTTCTATGTGGGATTTGTTTCGATCGTGTTTCGGATGACACGTTAAGCTGTCGGTCCCGGCTACGATCGCTTCTCGGTGGTCTTAAAGCTGTGTCACTAAAAGGGCAGCTTGATAACTTCTGACAGTCGGGTTGGCTACAAGCCCGACACCCCTCCATCAACCCGCACTGAGCCAGCGTGGTGAAGTATGGCTCAATCTTACTCGTATCCGTGCAAAGGCCCGTGCCTCTCTGTGGGGACATAAGTGGGCTACGACGACCGGTTTAGCCTAGCGGGTAGTGACCCTGCCTACAAAACTGACGGCCATGGGTTCGAATCCCAGTAAGGGCAAATATTTGTGTGATGAGCAAGAAAATTTGTGCCTTAGTCTTGGATGTTTATTTCTAAATAAATATATTGTCGTCTGTACCCATAAAACAAGCCTTGTTGAGCTTAGTATGGAACTAGTTGGATTTGTGTGAGATTGTATTTACTAGTTAAGATAACATTTGTTATGTAAATTTACTGTGTGAGAGAGAAATAAATAAACTTATTATTATTATTATTATTATTATTATTGTCCTCTAATATTTAATATTTATTTATTTTATTTATTTGTACTTTAATATCAAAGCATAGAGTACAGATTCTTTTATATATATATATTTAATATTAATTTATATATTTAAGATGTTTTATGTATGTAGTTTATTGAGTTGTAATTTAGGGTTTGTTGTACACACATCGGTCTACCCGTGCTCTGCGATTAACCTATCTCATCCTGACATGGTTTGCTGGAAGAGATCTCCTGTTAGAGATAAGCTCGCCTTTGTACACTATTTTAATGTAGCTATATCTTGTTAATATAATTATTTGTGTGCAATAAAGAAATTAGGAATTCTTGTAAATGGTTAACAATAATAAGCAAACTTTGTTCTTGCGTCCTAGAGAACCCAAATCCCGTCCATTCGTCACAGATCAGACCAGTGACATAACCAGCACGGTAGCCATTACATGTCACACCAGAATCGATTATCATCTCGATCCTCGAATCGATAACACACCGCTTAGGTAGTTTCTCACGAGGTATCGAATAGTTGGTCCGCTTTGAATGCCGGCCTTAAGGTGATACGATTAAAAAATGGCTTGTGTTTAAACGATTACCAAAAAATTCGAAACTTTACTACCAATAAATTCGAAATGACTGCCAAAATGGATGGATGTCCACCAAATTGTGGTTGGATAAATTATCAGTGATCACCAAACTTCTTTTTATGTTTTGTGTACTTACGTTTATGTTTTAAGTATTTTTTGTTGTTCTTACATGTTCAACCTAACACGAAGGATAGAGGGGGCTTCGCTTCGCTCACCCTCTTTACCCTTCACCTAAGCTACAGCAGTATTTATCCCTGATATTTTCTGCAACTTTTGGTGGTCATTTAGCCATTTTGGGAAGGAAAAAAATATTTTGGTGGTCATTATATTTGTTGCCTAAAAAAATGGGGGTTTTTTCGAATCCATTTCCATAAATGGATTCGAAAAATCCATGAAGTCATCTATAGATTTGATTTTTGGGTTAGCGTGTATTGAGTATTTGATTAAGATTTTCACTAAAGGGAAACGCGATTGGATGATATTTTCTCTGAACTGCGTTCAAAATGTAGATATTATCTATTCGTAAACTCTCCTTAAACACTTTTAAACAAAATAGCTTAGTTTATTTTTAAACATTTTTTCTGTGGTTTAGCGCTACTTTTTTTCATTTTTCCCCGATTCCGTCCCTCTCACACTGCGGGTCTTTCCGCCTGGAGTAACGGGGACCTTTGCACGGACGAGGTAGCGCCTTAAGGTCCATGTTGGGGTTACTACGCGTGAAGATCCAATGATGTCATGATTGATATCTCTAAAGACTTTCACATAAGTATGTGATTTGAAGTAGCTGCGGCGATGGAATAGCCCCTGTCACGGAATATAGCATTCAATTGCGGTTGTGGCTATGCCTACCATGCGAGAGGTCCTGGATTCGATTCCCGGCTGACAGAGAAAAATAAAACCCTGGGTGTTGAATATTTATATGGGTGTGATGTCGCTGTTTCTAGTTCCCGACACAGGGTATCCTAGTGTGGGGACAGAAGAAATGTGCCTGTATATTTATAAAAACCTGGCTAAACGGGCGCTATGAGCCTCTGGGAAACAGGCGAGACGCCATTTTGGTTACCACTCTTCTAAGACTATACTACATATAATAGGTACATTCATACAGATGCAGATAACCCTGTTTCTACGTTATTTTTTTCTTGGAGGGAAAAAAATGTAATTATCCATGCCCATCCCTCGCTGCTATGTCCGGGTCCCCACACATTGAGCGGGCATCAGCTCGTGTGGTATACGGACTAAAAACAAGCCCTTGTGTATTATTCATATTCATGTTTGACAGTTAATTGTATTACTGTTTAATTAATAATGATATCTTCATATTATTATTTGCTAACATTGCTGTAAGTAGATATTTCCCTAAATCATGTAATTGTATTTCAGCGTATAGTTCTGGCTAAAAAGTTACGTGTATTTTTACAAATTCTTTGTGTGATTCTTGACATTAATTTAAAACTTCAATGCAAGAACGTTTTGCGTGTAGTAAAATAATTGTGGGAGGTTATTATTAGCTCTTTAGTTAATATAGTGTTTTGTATTTAGTGAGTAAAGCTGTTACCTCTCCTAAAAATGTAAAATAAAATAAAAATAAAATAAAATAAAATATTCATATTCATATTCTTTATTGCACAGAAAACATAGATAAACAGACAGTTGCAATAAATTTTATAGGCAAAGGCGAGCTTATCTCTAAAAAGAGATTTCTTCCAGCAAACCTAGGCAAGACAGGAGTGTTTATGAAAAAGGACAGTCCTAGTGCGAAATAAAACTGTATAAATACATACGAAAATTACTTTTAAAATATAAATAAAATAAAATACACTAGATAGCATGCACATATATAAACTACAAAATTTCATACATATACTTGCATAAATATGATACCGATTACGAAAGAGAAAGGAAACGCTTTCAATCTTTTCTTAAAAGTGAAAACTGAGGGACTATCCCTAATAGTGCAGGGAAGTGCGTTCCACAGTCGAATTGCCCTTAACCTAAAAGAGTGTTTGTAGGCGGCAGTGTTATGCCGAGGAGTTGATAGGAGAGACACCGTGTGGGATCTCCGATTACTATCCCTGGGGAAAAGAAACTCAAAACGTTCTGGAAGATATGTGGGGTAGCGGGGATTTCGCAAAATATTGAATAGATAAGAGATATTACAGTTATCTATTTGATTTTACTGGAGCCATGGCCTCAGTATATGCTGAAGGCTTCCTACCTGTAATTTGCTTTTTTGGGCGATATATATGTATAATGATATATGTAAATGGGAGGAGTTTGCCTGCTTACCCAATTTTACGAGCGGGCATCAGCTCATAGTCAGAGGGCATGACAGCGGCATGTTAGGGGGTAGACCTGTTTCTACAATAAAGCCTTTGCCATATTCAGAAGAACGTCAATTGCAGAAGATCTGGGGCCCAATTCCGTACTGGGGATTGCATCGCTCCGAGAGGCGCGGAATGCCGTGTTTGGCTTGTCGGCGGCGGCAGTTTGGAGACTGACTGTCCAATGCGGCATTTTGCGCCCTTCGGAGCGGTTGCGCGGTCGCGATGCAATCTCCAGTACAGAATTGGGTCACTGTCGCGGGAATATATCCTTATGGCCGTTTCACATCGTCCGTTTATAAGTCCAAAGTCGTACATTTTGTGCGTGAAATCACCATGTGTCTGTCACAAAGGGCTTATCCGGACATTTTGAAACAGCCCCTTAGAATCGAAAATAATACCGATCATCCGCTTATTTGCCCGAGCAAGCGAATTTTCTTTTAAATGTATGGTCGGCGTTTAGAGCAGTTTTCGATTATTGCCGAAATCATACGAATCATTTCTGCTGTCTTTCCCTGCACAAACTTTTGGCAGATAATAAAAAAAAACAAAAAAAAAACGGTCAAGTGTGAGTGTAACTCGCGCACGAAGGGTTCCGTCCCACTGTACAAAGGTAGGGATGGTGTAGAGTGAATAGTTTGGATTTAACATAGCAAAATGTTGTTTACAAAGCTATTGGTGCGGCTACTTTCACACACCATGTACGTAACCAGGTGCATTCATAAGTTTGTATGTGGTATTGTAAGAATTGTTATATGGGAGAGCCCTTAAATAATTGTTTTATTCTGTTTTTTAGTATTTGTTGCTAGAGTGGCAACAGAAATACATCATCTGAAAATTTCATCTGTCTTACTACCACAGTTCATGAGATACAGCCTGATGGCAGACGGACGGACGGACGGACGGACAGCGGAGGCTTAGTAATAGGGTGCCGTTTGGCACCCTTCGGGTACGGAACCCTACACAGAGGTTAAAAATCAATCCAAAATAAACTTTACCTCCATTGCATTATCATAATTTACTGATTGAATCGGTTTCTTTCGTAAGAATGTATGTGCCCTTAGAATGAACTAAATCTACTGTATACGATATAATACGGAAATTCTGATTTATTCATTTCATAAGCAACCACATTTCCGTTTTTGGATTTTTAGTACTTGATATCGTCTTTATGGCTTGAAAGCCTACAAAGCCAACAATCAGAAAATTGATAAAGCTTATTTTGGATTGATTTTTAAATTTGTCTTGACTTTTTAAACTAGCTGGTTTTTCGTGCAGAGAAGGACAGTAGTATTCATTCGTATTTTTTCGCCGATAATCGATGACTGCTCCAAAGTTCGATCACAGATATATGTATCTCTAAAAGGAAATGCACTGTAACTATCTATCTATAGGCAAAGGCCTAAAACTAGGAACTACAAAAGTACCCTATAGTAAACCCAAGTTGTTATTTTAGAGAGTGAAAACAAATAAATATATGAGTAACACTTTTCGTAATTCACGAGGTTTCAAAAATAACTATAGATTCAATTTAAAAGGTTTTTTTATTACTGTTGTTTTGAAGCCTGTGGTTTCCATTTTCAGGGTTCCGTACCCGAAGGATGCTAAACGGGACCTTATTACTAAGCCTCCGCTGTCCGTCTGTCTGTCCGTCCGTCCGTCCGTCACCGGGCTCTATCGGATCAACCGAAATAGGTAGATAGCTGAAATTTTCACAGAATGTGCATTTCTGTTGCCTCAATTGCAAGAAATAATGAACTACACACAATTTTGAAAATTAAAGGGGTCCCCAGACAAGCGACTGATTTTTTAATCACTACCCCTGCGAAATACCTCTTAACATTATGATTCAATATAACCATAAATTTCGCTGCTCTTATATCTTTGAGATGGCTCGGTCGGTTTCGTATCGGTTTCACAATCTTGAAGTTCCTGGTTCGATTCCCAGAGAACACATATTTTATTTATTTTCGATTTGGTTTTATTATTTAGGATTTAGTATTTTTTCTTGTACGATGGTACGGAACCCTTCGTGTGCGAGACCGATCCGCACTTGACCGATTTTTGTTTATAGGAGAGACGACCCGAATGGCCGAGTCGGTAGTTAGCCTGCTTACCAATTTCAAGGGTCCCGGGTTCGAGTCCCAATGGGGGCAAATATTTGTTTGATGAGAACGGTTGTTTGTATCCTAGTTATAGTTGTTTATCTATCTAAGTATAATATTTATCTATATAAGTATGTGTATCGTTGTCTAGTACCCAAGATACAAGGAATCCTAGTTTGGGGCTAGATCAATGTGTGTAAATAGTGTCCAAGGTATTATTGTTATTTTAAATACCCACTTGCCTTACTGTTTTTAATTATCACAAAATAAGACAAAACCACCTACCTAATTAAATTAGACCGAAAAGATCAATAAAGTCGATCCCGTTCACCTATCTGCAAAAACGGATACGTTCACAAAAAACATGTTTCCCCGCCGAAGCTAAAATACTTGAGGCTTGAAAAAACACGGTGATATTTTTTAAAGAAGGTCTTTTTAGAGGCCGCCAAAGCAACGCCGCGCGTCGACTACCCACTCGCTGTACACACACCACCCGAGAGACGCACACCGCATGAGAGTGCGGCATAAAAAAAACATGTGACTTTATTTTTCTTATTTCTGTATCGATTGACGGGTTTTAGAATTGGTTTCCTGTATGTACGTTTCCGGTTATTTAGGTAGGTACGCGCTCAGCGGTGGCGTTGAGGGATCCCGTATTTTCATAACTTAGATTAAATTAAGGGATATTATAAGAGCAGCATTAAAAGTTTTCTTTAGCAACTGCAACCTAGCGTTTTTTTTGTTTGTAAGCAAATACTTAATGGATCAGCTTCCATTATATTCATTGATCATCTTTACTACAGCAACAGAATATTAAACAGCCAGCGCCAATACTCAAAACAAAGATTAATGTAAGTCAGCGCTAGCGTTAAATATTTGAGCATCAAAATTGGTATATTTTGTAAGTGGGCCTTTTATATATTTTTGAGATTCAACTTCTGTCAGAAAACAAAATAAAATTTTGGCCTCAAAATTAGTCATTGAATTGATTTATGAAACACTAAATTAATAAATCATTTCTTTTTTCATGTAAATTTGCGTGTTTTGCCTGGATTGACGAAGATTTTAGGTCGAAAAGAAACAGGGCACGCCACTTCCTAGGCAGTCCTTTATAGGCAGTCTTGTGGATAGACTAGGGTGTTTTTTCTGACCCTGAGACACGGAGGGGCGGAGGCGACCGCTCACTGCCGCGCACCAAGCAAGATGGAGCGGCCAGGGCTGGTTGGCGTTGGCCGACCAGCAAGCCGAGGCAGCGTAGGCGAGCGTAGATGCACTGCAGTGCGGGGGCATCGCCGCAGCCCCGTAGTAGCCGGAGCTAGGGCGATTTCGAAATAAAAATACGAATCTATTAAAGTAGTGAATTACTTACGCTACCGTATAAAAATAGAGGTGACTATATGAAATTACAGGTCGTTGTAATTATTTCATAGAAGTGGATACACTAATTACAAACTGGCAATTTGTAGACATATTACAAATTTTGTTGTTACAGAATAATAACCATGCTGAGATGGGTATAAACGCGTTTTTTTTTGTCTCCATTTTTTTTTGGCTCTATTCCGTTCCTTACCCGAAGGGTGCCAAACGAGACCCTATTACTAAGCCTCCGCTGTCTGTCCGTCCGTTCGTCCGTCCGTCTGTCACCAGGCGTCTCATCTCATGATAGTAAGACAGATCAAACTTTTGAATGCACCTGGTTAGGTAAATGGAGTGTGAAAGTAGCCGCACCAATAACTTTGTAAACAACATTTTGCTATGTAAAATCCAAACTCACTCACTCCACACCATCCCTACCATTGTACGGTGGTATAGAACCCTTCGTGCGCGAGTTAGACTCGGACTTGACCTTTTTTATAGCTTGAATGTTATTTTATTATTGGTGTTTGTTTGTGGTTGTTTTCAATGCGTATGTATACGGCATTAGTGTAACGGTCTTTACTTCTACTTAAAGGAATAATCCGAACAGTTCCATTACGTTTTGAAGGGCAACGTCATTGATCACGATATGGCATCATTAAAATGCAGTCATTTTTACTCAAATAATAATGGTGAGACGTGGCGACGAGTGATTTGTTGCCAGAAAAAATATTTCGATTTATCAGTTCGATTCCAAGGTGAGTATGCATATCCTGTCTTACTTTATTCGTCATTTTGCAGTTTTATTGTCATACAAATGAATAAAATTACTGATCAGTCCGGACTGTGCGCAATAAAATGGTAATCTTTAGGGTTCCGTACCCAAAGGGTAGAAAAGGGACCCTATTACTAAGACTCCGCTGTCCGTCTGTCTGTCTATCTTTCCATCTGTCGCCAGGCTGTATCTCATGAACCGTGATAGTTAGTAAATTGGCGCTCTCATACAACAACTCATTCAATACCACATACAAACTTATGAATGCACCTGGTTACGTACATGGAGTGTGAAAGAAGCCGCACCAATAACTTTGTAAACAACATTTTGCTATGTAAAATCCAAACTATTCACTCCATACCATCCCTACCATTGTACGCTGGTACGGAACCCTTCGTGCGAGAGTTCGACTCGCACTTGACTGGTATTTTATTTTAGGTTAGGTGCCACGGCTTTTTTGTCATGAATGTTACAAAAGGCATTACAGTCATGCATGACGCCGAGCCCATACTAGTGCACTAACGACAAAGTCAATATTAAATACACAGACAGTACTTTGATTTACTTAAAGAGGAGATATAAAATGATATTTTGAAATTTTCTATTTGATAAAGAGAGGATCGAAATAAAATCTCAATCATTGTTATTTTACAACGGCTAGTATATAATCGCACATCAAAAATACTGATTTGCACAGCAAAAAAGGATAAAAAAAAAACTTTTAAGTTTTAAATATTTTATGTGTACTTAAATTTTTGTTTTAAGTATTTTTTCCTGTTCTTAACATGTTCAACCTAACACGAAGGATAAAGGGGGCTTCACTTCGCTCACCCCATTTACCCTTCACCTAAGCTACCGCAGTATTCTGCTCTGATATTTGCTGTGCAAATCAGTGTTTTTGATGCGCAGTTTAATATTTCCCTTTTACAGCTAAATGAATCAACTTCATGTTATAATCCTACTTCCTCTGCTCTTACTAAATATATTACAAATGCGAAAGTTTTGTTAATTCTTCAATAAAACTCTGATTAATAAACTTTTTCTTATTTCTGTACTGTCATGTTGAACTAAGCTATACAATAGTCAGGTCTGAAACATTCAGTCATGAACGTTACGGTCTGTTATAGTGTCATGAACGTTATGATACAACTTTTCGCAGTTCCACACTTATATTTACCGTACCTTGTATTACAGTATAATAGTTGCTTAAAAATAATTTATTAGGCGCTTAAGGCGATACCTCGTCCGTGCAAAGGTCCCCGTTAATCCAGGCGGAAAGACCCGCAGTGTGAGAGGGACGGAATCGGAAAAAAATGAAAAAACGTAGCGCTTAACAACAGAATAATTGTTTAAAAATAAACTACTCTATTTTGTTAAAAAGTTTTTTAAGGAGATTTTGCGAATACATAATATCTACATTTTGAACGCAGTTCCACAATGAAATTATTTAGGATTTCAGAATTACAGGAAAAAATAATATAACTTAGAGGTGTTTTCGTAATTAAATTCTATCGAGAAAATTTCATCCAATCGCGTTTTTGTTTTGGTGAAAATCTTAATCAGATACTCAATAAACGTTTACCCAAAAATCAAATCTGTAGATGACTTCATGGTGGAGTAAATGGATTCGAAAAAAAAAAACCATTTTATTTTCGTAGCACCTTAAAAATTATTGCTGACCTAATAATTGAGTGGATTTATAAAGACGAAACTGGTAAATAAAAAAACTGCATTAAATAACACCCTATGTCCCTGTGCGCCTTAGGGATTGTACCCTAAAAGAAACTAGAGATCGAGAGACTACTTTTTAGGGTTCCGTACCCGAAGGGTCCAAACGGAGCCTTATTGCTGTCACTCATGTGTCCGTCCGTTGGTCCGCGTGTGTCAAACAGGTCGTACAGCCAAACCGTCTGCAGTCTTCAAATTTTCACAGTATAAACATCTTGTTGAATCTAAGCTATAAAATTATCAAAAAATATGTTTCTAATGTTTAAAGGGTTAAGAGGGGCGCGAGCAAAAAATTATCTACCCCATCGAGTAGGGTATTGTTGTTTAGAGCTCGTTGAGTAGAAAAATAATAATTTTTTGTTAAAAAAAAATATTGAAAAACAAAGGAATGAGAAGCTACCAAAGTTTTCTTTGAATTTCCCTCATTTTTAGGCTTACATTCTAAATTTGGTACGGAACCGTAAATGTGGGAAGTCCGACACGCAATTGGCCGGTTTTTGATAAATTTAGTAGGTCACTTACGTAATAGGTTTTATAAGTATGTCAATAATTGGTAATCCAAACTTACCTTATGCTTACCATTCTTGTGCAGTAGAATCTCAACTAAACCCCGACTCAAATTAAAAGTACAATAATGATAATCGGTAGTCGCAACACTACGTCACGTCCTGTTTATTGCCGTGAAAGAACTTGTTAATAGGGGCAAATAGGAGCAAGTCCATCCCTGATACAGCCCCCGAGATGTCCGACTTCCGTGTGTGTGAAGACCTTTGTGGCGTGGCGGTCGTTCCTGGGTTCGATTCCCGGCCGGAGAAGAAGATAAAAATGAACTCCGGGGTCCCGGTCGTATCGATTGTGCCAATGTCATACACAAAACGGAGTATTGGATATCTGTAAGGTCCCGTGGTCTAATGGGTTTCACGCTTGCTTCTCACACAGGGAATGCAGGTTCGTAACCTGACCATGTACCAATGAGACAATTAATTTATCTCGGACATTCTAACGGTGATGGAAAACATCGTGAGGAAACCTTCATCACTCCATAGCTGCGGCGATGGGCTATCCCCCTGTCACGCAAAATGGAGTATCGAATAACTGGCTCAAAGTGGGCACTATTGTGCCTCTGCCACCCCGTATGGGAAAGGCGTGACGCTATGAATATCTATGCCTCAGCCAACATGTAAGGGAAAATTTATGAATAGGCGCACGCGCAGCCGTTTAAGTGGTGTGAATGTTTTACGCAATCTTGTAAAACCATCATTATGTTAACTTAGTTTTTGTTGCTCAGCAATACACTACCTATTAGAATAGAGTATTGTAGAGCAACAAACTATTGCAGAGCAACAAACATATCAGTAGATATTGTCATAAGACTCTTCCCATATGAGTGACAGTGGTTCACGCAATACATTATTCAACATTCGCTTTTAATATCAGTTTATTTCCGCAGCATAAAACAACACAATAGGTTATTTCCGTAGCTTACCTACAGAACGGTGATGTTTCTGTCCGTCTGTTTGTTTTTACTATTAACAATAAGAGATGCTTTGCCCCGAGCCGCGGTAGGAGTCGCTAATTTATACCCCAAGTCCTTTTCAAACAACGTCGAGTCAAACAAGCAAGGGTCGACGGGTCAGAATCCTGTGACACTCACCCGAGTTTACCCACCAGCCTAAAGGGAGGTTAGAAATGACAGTGGAAAGCAAAATGGGACTTATGACACGCGTAAAGTGAAGGCAAATTATTTGCTTAGGTACTCGCCTCTTAAAGTTCGGATTTCAGTGTTTTTTTTCAATTTATGGACGATTGAGATGGGTGTTTTACAAATTGACAAATAGTTCTTTGGTTTAAGTAGAGGAGGTCACGTTCAGGGCTAATTATACAATTGTGCGGCGTAGCGGTCGAAGTTGTCAAACAAGAGAGAAGTTACAATTTCTGGGAGAGAAATAAACTCCCGGGTTTCTGGTACCCACGCCACAGGGTATCCTAGTATGGGGCCAGGAGCATCTCCTTGCATATACGTCTTCAGGTACATATGAATTAATTTGCCAAAAAAATGCACACTAGCTTTCTGCCCTCCAAAACAAAAATGCAGTAAATGCGATATTTGAAATTTTGGGTAGCCTCCAATCTAATAATTTCTTTTTGGCATTTTATAATCTTAGTTCTATTTCATCGATATTAAAAATTAAAATTATCAACGACTGTGAAGTTGTAGAACGTTTTAAGCAACCACTATTTATACTTTATTTTAGTCTTAAATACTCTTACGCAATGCACTAGTAGAATACAGGAGATGCGGTTGAAGTCAATTGCTGTCCCGGATCAGCACATATTGTATTGGGTAACTTGCTTCTCTGGCTACCCCGGTTGGCGCGAGTCGTGAAGATAAGACCATCTTGTTGGTACTGTTGGGAATCTTCGTGCGGCCCTATACCTTTGCCGGGCCGCCACTGATTTCATTATTGGTGCTAGGGTTGTCACTTTAAAATTGCTTCACTGCTAAGTTGTATAGATGAATTGAGTTTTTTATTTATTTATTTATTTACCCAAGTCATGGTTCATAGAGTTAATCCACAATATTATTTATGGTCAAATAAAATCACAGATCTGTGAATAAAATAAACCTGAACTAACTATGGCTTTGCCGGGCCGCCAATGATTTCATTATTCGTGCAAGGGTTGTCACTTTAAAATTACTGCATTGCTAAGTTGTATTGATGAATTGAGTTTTTTATTTATTTATTTATTTATTTATGTAAGTGGTTCATAAAGTTAATCCAATATATTATTTAAAGGGAAATAAAATAAACCTGAACTTAATTGGCTGAATAAAATGATAAGTACCTGTGTGAACAATCGTCATTTAAAAAAAGTCAATTGGGCGTTGTGCACTTCAATTTCTGAAAGTCCGCATTCCAATAACATTTGTACATAAAAATCGCCTACAATTTGTACCTTTTGAATTTAAGAAAATTAATTTACTTCACTTAACATTTTGGTAATAAAAATTAAAAGTAATTATCTTGTTATCTATCCCTAGTTCTATCAAAAAACACCCGCATTAAAATAAAAACTAATTTATTTAATTTTCCAAGATACGTTTCGGGAGCCCTACGGCCCGCCGCGGCGGCTCCGCTCTTAGTACATTATTGACACTATAAATTCTAACACACCGGACCTTTAAAACGCACACATACACACCACAGATATACACTAACATACATTGAGTTGAGACGCACACATGCAAAGACGACCCTGACACTCATATGGCCCTTGTTCCGAGGGCTTTATTGCTTTAGATGTAAGTTTAGCAGTTGTAGCTAGTTAGTTAGTTAGTTAGTTAGTTAGTTAGTTAGTTTGCTAAATAAGTTAACGAAAAGAGAGGAAATATATATATTTATATAGTGTATTATTGTCATTGACACAATTCGATATTGGACTGCTACTGTCAGAATAGGTACTTTCTAAGAACTTTCAAAACGGTAATGGTTCTGGTTCTAGCATACGCAATTTTTTCACAACATCGACGTTATAAAATACAACTGCTGCAAATATACAATTATGATTTTGTAGAGCCATCCTTCTCTACTTCAAACTAGCTCCTAGATTTATTTGACTCTCTTATCAAATACAGAATTGACTACTTCTTACTAGACTGGTGTGTATGGTCACAAATATAAAATCATGTCAGACTTTGAAACATTATAATCAAATGGTCTCGTCGAGGCGCATATTTACATTGTTTCTGGCCCCACACTAGGACACCCACATCGAAGACGTCACAAACATGTAAACATCCAAAACGTGGGGATTATTTTTCTTCCTCCCCAGCCGGGATTCGAACCCGGGACTTCTCGCTTGGGAAGCACAGCCTCGACCGCAACACCACAGAGTTCGTCTTTCAGAGTTTGTTATTCAGCAGTTTCATTTTTCAAACTTTTTTTTTGTAAAAAAGACCACCATTTGTCAACAATGTGTTTTGACTTCACTACACAATGCTTCCATACAACTGACGAAAAAAAAGTTTACACAGTTCATAATAGTAGTTTATGTGATTGATACATAATGGAGGGCATTAAAAATCGAGAGTGGGATTATGAAACGAGCCGATGATGGCGAGTTTCATAATAATATCACTCGAGAGTTTTAATGCCTAATTATGTACAGTTACATACACTAGTTTATCTACACACATATCATAAGCTCTCTTCGATGTGTTCAGGAACCGCATGTTCGACCGGCATTGTGGCATTGATAATTGCTCTGCACTTGTTAAGTTGTTCAGTAGTACCAACTTCACAGACAAACTAGGGGTGGCACGCAGGCGGGCGTCGGCGTTCGAAATTTTAATGTCGTAAAATGTCGAAAATTCGTACATTATGGTCATAATGTACCAATATTCAGATAAGAAATGAGTTTTTACCAAGTAGTATAAAATTATGCTGGTCGTAATGTGCGATTTTTGGACGCATTAAAAAGGGTTTATGATACGTGTGTAGACACAAAAATATCTGTGTTAGTTGACTACCCGTGACAAGAATAGCCAATATACATATTGGACAGACCCCAGATTGAACGAAGTAAAAGCCACTCATCCAATCGAAATACCACGCCAAAGACAAAACAAAAATGTCAAGCTGGCCGTTAAAGAATCATTACGAAAATAGAACAATATTCAAATTTGGAATTGGAACGCGTCGGCGCCGCCGTCCAGTATTCAAATTGAACCAATTACAGCAGAGGTTGTGCGGGAGACGTTAATCACGTGCGTATATGCACATACCAGAATGATACACCTTGGATGTGGTATTGGAAGGGTTTAGATAAACATTGTAGGACATGACATTTACATACACGCTGTTAATAAGGTTTTATTTTTGACCTTATTTGAGTTTTTACGAAGAGACACAATTCGAAATTATTAATTTTAAATACCTGTATGAGCATAGTAGGCAAATAAAACTATCTCAATTGTTGTTACAAATTTCATAATATTTTTGTCGGGGGGGACTATTCGGGGGCTTCGCTGCGCTCGCCCCCTCTAGTCTTCACCTAAGCTACCGCATTATTTGCCCTGGTATTTCGTTTGCAATTCAAGTTTAAACCAGTTTACTATATAACGGTTTTAACTGTTAGTTTATCAGTTAACACGTCATATAGTAAGCAGTACGCTACAGTTTATTATCTGTCGATAGTTGACCAAATAACGAGAAAAAAAAACGATAGATTATCAACTAACGGTTTTCAAGATTCGTAAGAATGCCGTGTCCAATCTTAAAAGTTTAACCACGTCTTGTCCTAAACTGATCACTAAATAATCATTAGCGTTTAATTAATCATTAAGTTGATAAATAAACAGTCTTCTTTGCAATAAAATGCGCATTCCGACTGTGTCCCGAATGAGCGGTCGCTTCAAAAGGATTAAAAGATATATTGGAGCCGTGTATTTTACAGTAATTAAAAGATCTTCTCGATATGTAAATTCAATTGTATTCATATTATTTTATGTAAAATTTCTGCCCTTGCTCAACGGATACAGATATTTATGGGAAGTGATTTTATTGCGTGAGCACAAGACATGCCCGTAGGATTTTAGGTGGTCAAACCGGGCCCACACTAGGTAACATCATATTCTTGGAACCTAGATGGAGCCTACTAATGATATACATAGGCAAAAGAAAGGGCAACTTTATATTTCACTTCTCCTTACCTTTTGGGCTCAGCTGAGAAGTGCAAAAAAGTTGCTCTGATCAAATCGGTTTCAACGCAAAAGTTGTTCAAAATGATGTCCATAACAACCCTCTACAATATGACGATACCTTTCTGTTACACCCTGTATATGGTAGATAAGTAGTGTACCTAATTAGTTAGTAAATATGTGGAAAAAATAATAACGTTTACATACAATTGGCTAATACTAAGACTGGGCAGTCTAAAAAATACAAAAAAATATGTGAGACGTTGAAGCCTTTTTTACAACAGGGTTCTTCAATATCAGAATGGTAAATCTTCAGCAGTTATATTCCATCCATCATTTGACAACAATATGTTGTGATATGACGTCACTTCACAGTGTTGCTATAAAACTGACCAAAAAGTGTTTTGACAGGTCATAAAAAGTATCTATGTTCATTACTTGACTTTTATGCTGAACCTAATTGTTAGAAAATTTGAACTATTTGTATTGTATAATTTATCAATTACAAGATATGACAACAAGTGACATTAATTTAAATTATTGATTTATTCTGAAAATTAAATTTAGTAATAATATTAGATATTAAGTGATTTCAGACACAATGTATATTGTTAATGAATTAATAAATAAATAAATAAATACCCCTCTGAAACGTCGCAGGTACGCCACACTTGGCGAAGACCATGTTTTAGTGCTCTTCGGCTTTGAGACCCTCGGGCCGTGGGGCCCTGACGCTCGACGAGCCCTTAAAGATATATCTAAGCGGCTAGTCGATGCGTCAGGGGACCAGAGAGCTGGCACCTACCTCGCTCAACGCATCAGCATTGACAGCCAGGTAACGGTGCCAGCGTTCTGGGCACCCTCCCGCCCGGCAGCGATCTGGGCGAAATTTTTCATTTAGCCTCGTTAGTTTAGTTAATTCGTTTCTGTTATTTAGTATGACGAATATGAAACCGAAGTTGTTCAGTTGTGGTTCCAGTCTTCGCTGACGAGTGGTTGCTGGTTGGCAATAGCACTTTATACTCAACGTACGATATGTGCGACTTCTCAATCTAACTGGTGAGACCCGCTTGTGGGAGGCCAGCTAAACCGATTCGCTATCGTAAATAAAATACAAAATGCCAAATACCTGAGGTTCGAAGGACCAAATTGTATAGTCCAGTCAGACTTTAGTAGTAGTAGTAATGATGGTGTGTTGCAGCACGTCGCGGAAAGTAAAGTCCCAATACTTTTTATGCACTTTTATTGTATAAGTAGGTAAACACAGTAAAGGGTGGTAACTCTTCCGATATGTGTATGTCTTACGACGGTTGCTGACGTACTCGTCAGTTATAATAAAATATGTTAATTACGATGTAAAAATACTCGCGGCCAAGTAAATAGCAACTTCAGCAAATAGCGGTTGCTAACATGTGCGGTAGGGCCGTACAGTGAATAAATATTATAATACTCGGTAGCTACTAATAATGCATATGTACATATGTAAATACAGAAGTACATACATACAGGCGAAAAACCTTGGGGTTATTTTTGACAACCAGCTGTCTTGGTCTCCACATGTCAGCGAGGTCAGCAGACGGGTCTTTGCGTCTTTTCACTCCCTCAGGCGTCTGCAGTACTTCTTGCCGCGGCAGACCAAAATCACCCTTGCTCAGTCCCTTCTCCTGCCGCTAATCGACTACGCCGATGTCTGTTGGGCGAGCGCGAACGAAGATCTTCTGAACAAACTCGAACGACTTCAGAATCTCGGGATTCGGTTTATCTTCGGGCTGCGCAAATTCGACCACGTCTCTCAATTTCGCAAAGAGTTGGGGGGTGGCTTCCGATTCGTCGTCGCCGAGACTACCATATTCTTTTTTGTCTTTTCAATATATTGAAAAATCCGCGCTACCCCAGCTACCTTCGAGACCGCTTTGAGTATTTCTTTTCAGGAGATCGGCAACGGAGATCTCACACGGTCTCACTCTTAGCCACTCCAAGGCATACCACTTCCGCATATGAGCACTCCTTCAGGTTGCAGGCGGTCCGACTGTGGAACGCACTTCCTTGTGCGATAAGAGACAGCCCGACTCTTTTCGCTTTCAAAAACCGGGTAAAAGAGCACTTCCTCTCTCTTTTGTGATAGTTGTAGTATGTATATTATTATTATATGTAAACTTTATGTACAGGTTTATGTATGTATTGATACGTATTTAGTAGTTTGTTAGATACGAGTATGAATTTAATTTACCGTATTTTATAGATATGTAATTTACTTATATGTATTTTATTATTGTTTAGATATTGTGCACCGCCTACCCTTTATTGATAAAATTTCCTGTCATGCCTTGGTTTGCTGGAAGAAATCAGTGTTTAGAGATAAGCTCGCCTTTGTACGTATGTTTTCTCTTAATGTATCTTTTTTAAATAACTGTGTTCAATAAAGAATTATGAATTATACATACTTACATAGGGTCACTCATCTTCCCAGACGGGATGGAAAAGGTGCCGTGGGCCCAGGTTTGATGCCCAGGTAATAACCCGATCTAAGATTAAAACACAAAAGAACAGTTCCAAATAACTGTATTTGCAGTGCATGCCTCGTAAAACAAAAAAGGATGCAGAAACCTCATTACGTGGATTATTTTATAGCAAATAAAGAGTTTTACTGTGCGAATATGTGGGCTTGGATTACGTTTAAGAGGTTTAAACATTGCTTAAAATCATAAATTTTTGCTTGAAAGTCTTGCTTATCTATACAGCGTGTCCCGTAACTCAACGTCAAACGAGTACCAGGGGTAAAGGCCTGTTTATATATATATATGTATAGGTTCCGGCAAAAAATATTAAACCCTGTGTAAGCAGGCCTAAGGCTGGTGTGATTTGACATGAGTTAGGGACACTCTGTAGTGTATACGTGGGGCGCACTGTGAGTTTCCGGAATGAATATGAAAAAATACTATTAAAGGTACAAAATTAATTTATTGTTTTTCAAAATAATCTCCCTTGGCGTCTATGCACTTTTTCATTCGATGAAACAGTTTTCAAACACAAGCACAAAAGTTTTCAAAACTGAAAACTTTTGTGCCACTCCTCTGTGGTGACCTCTGAAACGTGTTTTTCATACTCCTCGACAGCCTCTTCTGGTGATGAAAATCGTTGACCGCGTAATTGGTTCTTAATTTTTGGGAACAGAAAAAAGTCACAAGGTGCCAGGTCGGGACTGTATGCAGGATGACTCATGAGTTCTACATTTTTCGCCTTCAAAAAGTCGTTTGTCTGTCTGGCCGTGTGAGAACTAGCATTGTCGTGGTGCAGGATGATACGGCGTTTACGGTTATTTTTACGGAGTTCGTCAATAACTTCCGGCAAACAAATGGTCGTGTACCAGTCACTATTCACTGTACGACGATTCTCTAAAGCAACAGTAGCCACGTGTCCAGTTTTATTAAAAAAAGAAGCAATCATCCGCTTAGATGCACTTTTCACGCGCGCCACTTTGGTTGGTTTCGGCTCATCTTGAAAGACCCATACGCTCGATTGCTGCTTTGTTTTGGGATCGTAGCAATAAATCCATGTTTCGTCACCTGTTACTATGTCCCACACCAAATTTGACGCACCTTCGTTGAATCTGGTAAGCATGGCACTGCACCAAGTGACGCGGTCCGTTTTTTGAGCCTCGGTCAAGTTGTGTGGGATCCACCGCGAGCACAGCTTTCTCACACCCAAATGTTTGTGTAGGATTAATTGTATTTGACTCATGCCTATTTCTAAGGATGCGCGAATTTCATGGTAGGTCACATGCCTGTCTGTTTCAATCATACGGCGCACAGCATCGATGTTTTTGTTGGTCACAGCGGTGGACGGCCGACCATCGCGAGATTCGTCACTGAGATTGATACGACCACGCTTGAATTCTGCAAACCAGCTATAAACAGTTGCCTTGCATGGTGCTTCATTGCCAAAAGCTGTTTCAAGCCGAGCGATGCTCTGTTGAGCTGTCAAATTACACTTAAAATCGTATATAGAAAATCATACTACGAAAATTTTCCCGAGTTAAATCCATGTTGATGCAGACACACAATTTTTTAAATGGCGCCACAAGGTAAAAACAAAAGGCAGTCAGATGAAACAAACTGCATTCTATAGCCAAAGAGTTCTATTTTCAAATGTTGCAATAAATTTTTAAATATTGTTTATGTAAGGTGCCAGTTCCGGAAACTTACAGTGCGCCCTATGTACCAACTATAAGAAAATGATTGTGTTATTTTTTTTTTGTTTAAGTTGCCAATTATTTTCACTTGTAGCTTTAGCATGAATGTGGCAGACGTTTCAAAGCTCAACTTGAAATGGCCTCATCTAAGTTTCAGTCTGTTTCATTATTTATCAGTGTTGCCATACCCACATAAACATCACGCATTATCCCATACTGCTGAAGAAATGAATGCGAATAAATAACCAATAATAATAATAAATATGTAATACAATTGTTATATCAGTTATTGAGGATGTCAGTTGTAATACAATTAAGTTCTCATGTAGATATGTTAAAATATAACTATTAATTAAGGGCTAGTAGATTTGCACAGCAAAAAAGGATCAACAAAAACACTTTTTTTGTTTTAAATGTTTTATTTGTACTTAAGTATATGTTTACTCACCCCCTTTACCCTTCACCTAAGCTACCGCAGCATTTGCCCTAATATTTGCTGTGCAAATCAGTGTTTTTGATGTGCACAAGGGCATACCATACAGTATACTATAGATATCGAATGTTGCAGAATATTTAATTACAGATAAAAAAATATTAAATCAAAATATCTGACTGAAAAGATATTTTGTTTCCAACACTTCATTTTGCGCAGAGTAGGTAACACGTTTTTAATATCCACTTGCCAGGAAAATTGACGTTTATTTTATCTTCTAGGGGCAGGGGGGTCGCTGCCGCCCCTGCCCCTACCTGGGTTCGCCCATGGATGTGCAGTTTAATATTTCCCATAATTAAGTCGTGCAAACATCTTGCATGCCTTTTATTATCATATGAAACTAAAATTACATATTTAAGACCAAATGTAAACCATGATACGCAAATAGAGTTTCATATTTTTTTTAATTTTAATAATTCAATTCAATATTCAATACATTGGACACTATTTACACACATTGATCTAGCCCCAAACTATATAGGATTCCCTGTATCTTGGATACTAGACAATGATACACATACTTTTATATAAATAAATATTATTCTTAGATAGATAAACAACCATGACTAGGGTACAAACATCCATTCTCATCAAACAAATATTTGCCCCCACCGGGACTCGAACCCGGGACCCTTGGCTTCACAGGCAGGCACACTGCCGACTCGGCCATTCGGGTCGTTACTAACAAGTATTTTGCATAACGCCATCCTGCCCGCATGCACAATTGCACAATGCAACATACATTTTTTATTTTATTTAACGCTACTAATTGTAACCTTTTATTGCGGAGAGCTGCAATAACCGGCTTACCGATGGATAACATCAGTTTAAACCAAAAATAATGAGTTTCTTTCCGCGTTTTATTTTTGCGGTTATTAATTCTAAGGTCATTAGCCTGCAATTAGTTTCTTTTACGGCATCCTTGGGGTGATCGCTTTAATTCAAGCAAAATCTGTGCAGACTTATATTGCTCAAATAATTCCGTCTTTTCTTATGACGGAATTCAATTAAACGCTCAGTTATGTCACCGTTAGTTAGTTTAGTTAAACAGTTATTTTACAAACTCACGAAATTTATCTTGATTATAAGCTATCGAGAAATCGTAAACTGTTCTTACCCTATAAGGTATTAATTTTCGTTTATAATGAAACTATGAATAAAACTGGTTTAAACTTGAATGGTAGACATGTAATAACAAAAGAAAAATAAATGTTAGACCTCACGGTATCCTTTACAATTTATAGATAGTTTATAATCTCAAGCGATAGTTTATAAACTAACGTTACTTACAATATCACGGTGACAGATACAACCTAGAATTTACAAAACCAACAACTCAAAAGATCTGACGTGACAGGGGCTTAGCCCATCGCCGCATTCAGAATTTAAATTTCATTTTTCTTTAAATAGCAATGATCCATAATTACGTCGCTATAAAACACCAAAGATGCCTTCTTGGATTCAAAACCTCAATCCCCAAACACCATAGCGCAGACAGCAAGAGACAGCGGATCTTGCGTCCCGCTCTGACGCGCGGTAGGCGGCGCCATTGCTGCCACTCCCAACTGCGCTCAATATCGATTACCGAGTCGCGTCCTCCGCGGGCGTAATTTATTCATAATTCTCTGTTATTGCGATCTATTAGACACGCTCGCAGTTTTCTGAGCCTCCGCTGTCCGTCCGTCCGTCTGTCACCAGGCTGTATCTCATGAACCGTGATAGCTAGACAGTTACATTTTCTAAAAAATGCTAAAAAACAGAATTAAATAAATATTTGAGGGGGCTCCCATACAACAACTCTATCAATACCACATACACATGTATGCACCTGGTTACGTACATGGAGTGTGAAAGTAGCCGCACCAATAACTTTGTAAACAACATTTTGTCATGTAAAATCCAAACTATTCACTCCACACCATCCCTACCATTGTACGGTGGCCATCTGTCTTTCAACAACAAGGCAACAAATATAATGACCACCAAAATATTTTTTTCTTACCCAAAATGGCAATGACCACCAAAAGTTGCAGAAAATATCAGGGCAAAATACTGCGGTAGCTTAGGTGAAGGGTAAAGGGGTGAGCGAAGCGAAGCCCCCTTTATCCTTCGTGTTAGGTTGAACATGTAAGAACAACAAAAAATACTTAAAACATAAACTTAAGTACACAAAACATCAAAAGAAGTTTGGTGATCATTTATCCAAACACAATTTGGTGGACATCCATCCTTTTTGGCAGTCATTTCGAATTAATTGGTAGTAAATTTTCGAATTTTTTGGTAATCGTTTAAACACAAGCCAATAATTAACTATAAGAATTTTTTATAAATTAAAGGGGCTTCCCACACAAGAGACGTGTTGTAAATAGATGTAAGGCCGATATTAAAACGATTGGTTAAATACCAACTGTGCATATTTAACCGCACATGTGCAGATAAACCCGTTTTGGTCGGGGGTTTGGGTTAAACGCATCGTTTATCGTAACTACTTGATTTATTTATTTAATTTATATTTGCATTGTTAGTTCCTCGAGGATTGTTCACGAGTTTTATAGATGGGATTACCTGATGACATCCTACCGGGTCGCCTGATGATCGCCTACCGGGTGAAATGTATGAAAATATATTTATATATGGTAAAACTAAAAAAATATTTTAAACGGATTTTTTTGAGCTAAATATCTTTTATTTGTTTTGGAAAAACTAACTACCTACCTAATTGCAATGCGGAGGCGCATGCAAAATACAGCGAAAAGGGAATAGCCAGAACAGGTTTTGTGTTTTGTCTCCAGCGCCTCTTTCACTTTCCCGTCACCCCTATCACCTCACACAGTTGCATATTGTGGAGCCATGGAAATTAAATTAAGAATGCTCAAATTGTTCATGTCACTTAAAACTTTCTTTGAAGGTAATGGATAGAAGCTGAAAATAAACTTAATTATAATATTTTATAAAAATATTTACAGTTATGTGTGTGTTCTAAAAAACATGCAAAACGCCTTTTCTTACATGCTCCATAGATTTTTAGCGTGATGTCACGTATTTTTATATCTGCAGTAGTGTCGGCTTGTAATACATATTTAGCGAGCATTTAACCGTGCACTTTTGGGTTTAACGGTTAATTTACAACTGTAGTTGTAACACCAACCGCGGTATGATAAACTATAACTTGATTCACATATGATCGTAGATGTCGCGGGTTCTACATTGGGTGTTGTGTGTGTTTGAATATCGCAATCTCAGGGTTCTGGGTTTTAACCTCTCAAAACCCGAGGGCAGTTGGGACGGGTTGGGATTTTTAAGCTTATGCCATGGTAATAGAATTGAAAACCTATAACGGTAAAGCGGCGTTATCTAACGCCGGTGGTATGCAAGAGGTTAATCCGTAATTTTCATTTTGTATTTGTTTCATTATTTTTACTGCTTAACACGTGCCAAACGTATTTTTTTGCTTAATCACAATAATACTTACCACAAATAATAAGCAGGAATTACAAAATTATTAACAGCGATTTCTGTGTTAAGTTAGATTAACCCCATATGAAGTCCAGTCATTGGAGTAATCTTGAACATAATAATATCCCTTTTTAGACAAAGTCACTTTAACATGCTTTATAGGGTTCCGTACTCGAAGGGTGGCAAACGGGACCCTATTACTTAGCCTCCGCTGTCCTTCCGTCCGTCCGTCCGTCCGTCCGTCGGTCTGTCACCAGGCTGTATCTCATGCACCGTGGTAGTTAGACAGTTGAAATTTTCACAGATGTATTTCTTTTGCCGCCTTAACAACAAATACTAAAAACAGAATAAAATAAGCATTTAAGGGGACTTTCATAAAACAATTATTTCAATACCACATACAAACTTATGAATGCGCCTGTTTATATACATGGAGTGTGAAAGTAAGCGCACCAATAACTTTGTAAACAACATTTTGCTATGTAAAATCCAAACTATTCACTCCACACCATCCCTACCATTGATCGGTGGTACGGAACCCTTCGTGCGCGAGTTCGACTCAATTGGCAATTTCATAATCTCCGTGGTATCTTGTTCTGTAGAGAATGCACTGACCCTTGAAAGAATTGCTAACGCTACTAAGTCTGTGATTTTTCTTAGGTTAACATTACACCTATCGCTAAGTTTGGAAAATGTTGTAAGATGCTTGTTATATTTATTGTTACATTATATTTTCGAAAATTAATTGACTAGCTACAGTTAGCATGTCAATTTCTTTATCTACACACGTATCATAAACCCTCTTTACTGCGTATAAAAACCGCACGTTACGATCAGCATAATGTTAAACTACTTGGTGAAAACGAATTTCTTATCTGAAAAATTACACATTATGACCATAATGTGTAATTTTTCTACACATTATGACATTCAAATTTCGAACGCCGACGCCCGCCTGCATGCCGCCCCTAGTTTGTCTGTGAAGTTGGTACTGACATTCAAATTTCGAACGCCGACGCCCGAAGTTGGTGCTACAGAACAAGCTAAACAACTGCAGAGCCACAATGCCGGTCAAACCTGCGGTTCCTGAACACATCAAAGAGAGCTTATGCTATGTGTGTAGATAAACTAGTGTATGTAACTGTACATAATTAGGCATTAAAACTCTCGAGTGATATTTTTATGAAACTCGCCTTCGGCTCGTTTCATAAACCCACTCTCGAGTATTAATGCCCTCCATTATGTAGCAGTCACATAAACTACTATTAAAAAGCCTGCCTCAAAGAGCCTGTGCGTTTTAAATTATAAATTGCTCGAATAGCCCTTTTTTATAATATTATATCCGCCTCTTTCCTCCACAGTAACATACCATAGGACATGACACTGAAAATAGTAACTAAAATAGACTAGCCTAGATGCAGGTGTGTTGTCTGAACGTTGTTTACATTTTTAAAGTATAAGTAGTTATTACAAAATAACGTCCCTACTAACATAACGTCACATCTTTTGTAGTATGGGGTGACACGGCACAGTTGTGGCCACAAGTAGCCAATAATTAAAGTATGGGGTGACGCGGCACAGTTGTGGCCACTAGTAGCCAATAATTAAAGTATGGGGTGACGCGGCACAGTTGTGGCCACAAGTAGCCAATAATTAAAGTATGGGGTGACGCGGCACAGTTGTGGCCACAAGTAGCCAATAATTAAAGTATGGGGTGACGCGGCACAGTTGTGGCCACAAGTAGCCAATAATTAAAGTATGGGGTGACGCGGCACAGTTGTGGCCACAAGTAGCCAATAATTAAAGGGTAGTATTTAATTGTATGACTGTCAATCCAGTTTTTGCTTGGCAAATATATTCGCGCAAATAGAAATACTGGCTTTGTCTGACAAAATTACTGAATTGCGCGACTAGAAATCTCAAAACAGCAACTTGAAAACCATTAAAAACTATATTCCATTAACATAAAATTAAATACAAAAGGAGCGTTTGATTTTGTTTCTGTTGTTCTTACAAGTTTAACCTCAGATACTTACTAAAGAATAAAGGAAGGTTTGCTTCGCTCACCGCCTTTTTCGTCCACCCACCCTGGCCCAACACTTTTCCCAGACAGTCTTTATTAAGCCAATAAGCGGTGGCTAAATATTAGTCGCGCAAATAAGTAATTTTGTCGCGCATTTCAGTATTTTTTTCGCTCATTTCAGGAAATTCCACTGTTCATTATCATTCGCTCAATAAGTTAGTTGCTAAAATTTCAAGCGCCTTGTTCCTAGTGCAAAGTTAGGGCAATTAATAAATCAAGTACTTAAATTATTGACAAATCAATTATATTTATTTATAAGGATAGTATTTAATCGCACATCAAAAATACAAAAAACTTTTTATGTTTTAATTATTTTATGTGTAGTCAAGTTTATGTTTTAACTATTTTATGTGTAGTCAAGTTTATGTTTTAACTATTTTATGTGTAGTCAAGTTTATGTTTTAACTATTTTATGTGTAGTCAAGTTTATGTTTTAACTATTTTATGTGTAGTCAAGTTTATGTTTTAACTATTTTATGTGTAGTCAAGTTTATGTTTTAACTATTTTTGTTGTTCTTGCATGTCCGACCTTATACGAAGGACTTTCGCTCACCCCCTTTACCCTTCACAGTTTAATATTTCCCTTTATTTAATGCAATGGAACTCCCTAAAATAACATACACACCACACCTCATTTCCTTACACAGCCACAAACACACACACCCACACACATACATACACACACATAAACCCACACAACACTTATCGTTTCATGTAATACCTAATCACTATAATTTTGTCATAGAGTAATTTCACTTTGTGAAATTACTCTGCTACTTAATTTATGTTCGATATGTATCGTAACTGGCATTCTCTTCTTATGCCAATGTTAATTTATTTTACACCTGCCTTGCTCGTAAAGACCTACTTACTTACGTTCAAAGAGTGAATGTAAGTTGGTCTTTACGTCATTCATTCATTGTCTGCATTGAAAACTACGTTCCATTTTCAAATTACTTTGCAGAACAAGCAATGCTTGATATGTAATGGATTTTCATACAACTTTACAGTTCAAGCTATGCAAACCTCCTTGGTCAAAAACTCAACCAACACAAAAAAAAAGAAAAAAAATGGCGGTAATTCCATCGATATTATTTGAAGTTTGATAAAGTTTATCTCAAATTAATTACTTAATTAAAAATGTCAAGTGATGGAGTGGATATGGAAGCTGAGAATGTAATCGACAACCTTTTGCCAAATAAATCAAAAGAAAGGTATTTAAAATGCTATGATGACTTCATTAATTTATTTTATTTGTTGTGTTTTATTTTCCTCGCAAGAAAGGTGTAAAATAGTAAGTATACTTCTCTCGGGTTGTAAGTAGCTATTGCACCCTCGAACTATATCCGCCCTTGCTCGCTTCGCTCGCTCGGGCGTCTAAATATCTCGGGTGCACTCGATCCTTAGAGCCCTTTGCGAGCGAAGCTCGCACGGGCACCAAATTGCATCTCGTTCCGTAATAGCTCACTTACTTCCCTTGTAGCGTAATGTACTATTGATGTATCAATTGCAAATGCTGTAAAACATCAATAAATAAATAAATGTACACCTCTTTCGCTTACCCTGACATTCGTCAATCCATCGACAGAAAATACTGGAAATACCTGGAAATTGTTACTGTTGAAGGCTTCAATAGTTTGTATAGCTATGTGTATGTCACCGTAAGATTGTCAAACCTTTAGTTGATAAACTAACGGTTTTTCTCTCGTTGGTTGGTCAACTATGGACAGATAGTAAAGTGTAGCGTAATGCTTACTATAGGACGCGTTAAGTAGTAAAACCGTTGAATAGTAAACTGGTTTAAACTTGAATTGCAAACGAAATACCAGGGAAAACGCTTAAGTGAAGACTAGAGGGGGCGAGCGCAGCGAAGCCCCCGAATAGTCGTCGTGTTAGGTTGACATGTAAGAACAAAACAAACGTAAATTCTAAAACCAATCGCTCTGGTTTCTATCTGTCGATAGTTGATCAGATCAACTAACGCGATCCATAATAGCTAGTAAACCAGTTTATTTGCAAAAAGCAAAATATAGGTACTTAGCTGTAGATACTATTTTATTTTATTTTATAACATAACATGGCGCCACGCCCTTTCCCATACGGGGTGGCAGAGGCACAATTGTGCCCACTTTGAGCCAGTTATTCAATACTCCATTTTGCGTGACAGGGGGCTAGCCCATCGCCGCAGCTATGGACTAATGAAGGTTTCCTCACGATGTTTTCCGTCACCGCTAAAACGTCCGTATAATGTACTTAAGATTAATGAATTATCTCATTGGTACATGGTCAGGAATCGAACCTGCATCTCCTGTGCAAGCGTGAAACCCATTAGACCACGGAGCACCAGTTTATTTTATTTTGTTGAAAAATTGGTTGCATGGGCACTGCTTATGTGGCCCAGAGGGCTACCGTACAAGATTGTAGAAACAATGGAGTATATATCTAAATAGCCTGTTGCCTCCCCTGCAGAGAAACTGCGGCTCTCCCTCTGCGTGGGCTGCGGCGGGCAGATCCACGACCAGTACATCCTGCGAGTGGCTCCTGACCTGGAGTGGCACGCTGCCTGCCTGAAGTGCCAGGAGTGCCGCCAGTTCCTGGACGAGAGCTGCACCTGCTTCGTGAGGGACGGCAAGACGTATTGCAAGCGGGATTATACTAGGTGAGTGGGATATAGCCTAATCTAAACTAACGAAACCTAACTTAACTTAAACAAACCTCACTTAACCCACTCAAACATAAGCTCACCACAGCATAGTGCAGACATAGCATGCCAGAATATTACGGCATGAAAAAACACACATATAATTATATAATTTTAAAAAAAATATAATAATAATAATAATAATAAAATATGTATAAATAATAATTATAATAGTTATAAATTACATATCATCATGATATCGAAACATGTATAACAGAAAAAAAAATGTTAAGGAATTTATGTATAGGTAAATATAAATATTTATATAATTAGGCTTCTGTAACTGTGCGAAGTTACAAATAGCAAATTAAAAACGCATCCTAACGTAATAAAATGAACAATATTAAAAAGGGTACGGACAACTAGTTCCTGTAGAATTGTAATTTATACTTTTAGAAAAAATAAACATAACCTCACCTTACATGACTTAAAATTTTGATTGACATAACCTTAACTAACCTTGTTCCTGGGAGACATCAAGCTACTTCTGCAAAGCCTAGATAATATTATAAGTGTCCCGTCATTGAAGTAATCTTAAGCATTGTAATATCCCTTTTCTCAAACATGCAATGAAATGTCGTGATTACGTGCGTCATAACAGGCTTGGAAGTATCACGTCTCGGGCCGCACACCTCGAGAGAACTGTAAAGAAATTTCATACAAAATTGCAGGCCTAGTCCGGGAAGTTTTTTTTTTTTATTCTATGCTCAAAGCACAAGACATCAACGGGCGCACGGAACTTACGATTAGTAGTATTTTTAAACTTGAATTTGTTTTTTGATTGGCGTATTTTTATTTCATAATATATGTTTGAGAAGCGGTCGGCCGTCTATACCTACTCAGCCGGCAAGCGCTTCTTTCCCGGCGTTTGCAGTAATTTACTATTTTTTGAGAAGGTCGCTTCAACATGGTTTTTAAATTGCTCAAATGGTAATATCAAAATCTCCAAAGGTATATTGTTATAGAGAATATACTGACCCTTGAAAGAATTGCTAACTTTCGCGAGTCTAATCCGGGGTGCAACTAGTCTGTGATTATTTATTAGGTTACCATTACAGCTATCGATAAATTAGGAAAATGTTGTAAGGTTCTTGCGTAAATACCTACTTTCGAAAATAAATTATAGTATTAATAATAGTAGTAGTTAATAATAGCTAGCAGGCTAAAACAGTATAGATTTCTAATAAGAATTAAGCTAAGGGCCTTAGGCCTGACAGATGGAACGCGAGTTAACACTTCACGTTCCAACTTTCGGGCAAAACTCTGTAAAAAAAGAGCCGGAGTTAATTTTATCAGTGGGATTTCCTGGCCTGTACCATAACCATACCTTACAAGAACATGAAGATATCGATGCATTAAACCGTTACCTACTATGACATGACTGACATCGAACATACCACAATGCCTGAAGGCCAAAGTATTAACCAAATGTGTGTTGCCCACTCTAGATTGTCAAATTTAAAGCTACACACACGCAAAAA
Source organism: Argyresthia goedartella (assembly GCA_949825045.1). Lineage (NCBI taxonomy): Eukaryota > Metazoa > Arthropoda > Insecta > Lepidoptera > Argyresthiidae > Argyresthia > Argyresthia goedartella. Next base: position 18,752,793 of record OX463833.1, on the reverse strand, counting down.
CTGACCACAATAAAAAACTAAATACTAAACAAATAAACCGCCCCAGGTCATGCCCGACCCAAAGGTACCCATCACACTGGCAGCAGCTGACCCTTTGGGTCAGGAACGCTTCGGGACGATTGTCAAAACAATGCTCACTCTTACTTATGGTGCTGAAACGTGGACGCTCACAAAGGAGGCTCTGCAAGAAGTCGCAGCAGCACAGAGAGCCTTGCAGCAGGCCATGTAAGCTGTCTGACCGCTTCCGAAATGCCGATATCAGTCGCCCAAGGTGGCTGGCGTTGGTAAGGGGATAACACGGCTAAGGTGGAAGTGGGCAGGATACTTCTCAAAGCGAGGAGGCTGATGGATCAGATAGTAACGAAATAGAGAAGGACAAAGACCAGTCGGCAGACCAGAGACCAGAGCAGCAGGACAACTATGGACGCAGGTTGCACAGGACCAAGTTGAGTGGCGGGTACATCAGGAGGCCTATACCCAGCAGTGGGCTCCCTGACGGGCTGATGATGACGATGATGAACTTTGACACACATATAATATTTATGTAAAGGCACATACATTTTTTGGCAACAAATACATGACCACCAAAATATTTTTTTCCTACCCATAATGGGTAAATGATCACCAATACTTGCAGAAAATATCAGGGCATAATAGTGCGGTAGCTTAGGTGAAGGGTAAAGGGGGTGAGCGAAGCAAAGCCCCCTTTATCCTTCGTGGTAGGTGGAACATGTAAGAACAACAAAAAATACTTAAAACATAAACTTTTACGATTATTTATTCAAACACAATTTGGTGGTCGTTTCGAATTTATTGGTAGTAAAATAGGTGCGTTTTTGGTGATCGTTTAAACATAAGTCCATTTTTTCTGACACCCGTTCCACACTAGGATATCCTAATCAGTAACGTCACACACATATAAACATCCAAGACCTGGGGCTTCTATTTCTCCCTCCCCAGTGGAAGACAGAGCTGATCTAACCTCAACCCCCACAGAAGTCGTCCATATGCCTCAGTTCTGTCGTTTTGTTATTTAGTTTAGCCTATGCTCTGTAAATACTAATAATAATAATAATAATAATAATAATAATAATAATAATACCCTGGACACTATTTACACACATTGATCTAGCCCCAAACTAGGATTCACTGTATCTTGGGTACTAGACAACGATACACATACTTATATAGATAAATATTATACTTAGATAGATAAATATTATACTTAGATAGATAAACAACCATGACTAGGGCACAAACATCCGTTCTCGTCAAACAAATATTTGCCTTTTTTTATTTTTTTTTGTTGGAGTGGAAAAAAATGGAATTACCCATGCCCAGGAGTCAGACCTCCCTGCTATGTCCGGGTCCCCACATATTGAGCGGGCATCAGCTCGTGTGCTATACGGACTAAAAACAACCCCTTTATGTTTAACAGTTGTCTTAGTAAGAATTAACTGTGAGCCATGGCCTCGGTATATGCTGAAGGCTTTCTACCTGCAATTTGCCCTTTTGGGCGATATATATGTGTATATGATATATATGGGAGGAGTTTGCCTGCTTACCCGATTTTATGAGCGGACATCAGCTCATAGTCAACGGGCATGATAGCGGCATGTTAGGGGGGCAGATAGCCCCCGCTACTAAGAGGTGTTACAAATACTTGCCCCCACCGGTACTCGAACCCGGGACCCTTGGCTTCGTAGGCAGGATCATTGCCGACTGCAGCTCGCCTGTAAAATACACGTCATCCATCCGTCTAAAAATAGCACCGAATGTCATCACACGGTGTGTGGTCCGTTTTGTTTGTGCAGCCATCTCTCACGTCAATCATTTGCGTCGTCTCTGCGAAATTAGCTGAATCTGTTTGTCTTGCGGTTTGTCTCTCTCTCACTCTCACTCAGCTTTGCGTCTCGGCCACTGTGGATTGCGGCGCGTGAGATGAGGTGAGTGATGTACATCGCGCCACGAGTTTTGAGCGGTGGCCTTGAATGCGCAGTAGTCACTTTTCAATACCTGTACATATGCGCAGTAATTCCCGCCAACGTCGCTCAGCGCTCTTAATTCGTGGCGCGAGGTATACCTGTGCAATAGGAACTCTAGAGACTCATTATTCTAAGTCTAGAGCTATTTTAAGGGCTGAACAAGGGCCAATGGCATTGAGAATTAGAAAAAGAAAACAAATACCCGTCGCATCGCGTCGAAGCCGACTGACGCATACTCCCCCGCAGAGCCCCGCGGGGCAGCCCGAGCTCCGAGACCAAAAAAATTATAGAAAATATTACTAAACTCCTGTAATAATAACATTAAAAATAAAATAAAACAACTAAAAATTTTCGCTTTTTTACCTATTTTTGCGTGTAAGTTTCATATAGGAAACTGGTTTCGTCTCCGAGCGCTTGATCAATTAGTTGAATAATAATGCATTGTGAAAAATATTTTTAAGTATTAAATATAACATATATCCGGTAATTTTAAAATTCCATTCTTATCTCTAATATACCTTTTATAACATATATTTACCCTACATTTTCATGTTGTCTAGTTTAGCCTAGAATTGAAGCTAAAGATGCATTTCTTTGTTCGCGTCCCCTGGCGCTGGCCATATTTAATCCCATAAGCACAATTTGTAAAAATCTTGTTTTCCGAATTTGTAAATATGCGTTTGTTAGATATTGGTGGTTATGAAGCTAACTCTATCGTATCCCAAAAAGTGAGAGTAAGGAAAAAGTCATTAAAATATTTCCAAAACTTAGAATGTATCTGTCTTATATATTTCACCGTAAGATTGTCAAAACCGTTAGTTTATAATCTAACGTTTTTTTCTCGTTATTTTACAAACTATCGATAAATTATAAACTGTACCGTAACTGCTTACGATCTGACGCGTTAGCATATAATGAAACCGTTAAATTGTGAACTGATTTAAACTTAAATTGCAAAGGAAATACCAGGGCAAACACTGCAGTAGCTTAGGCGAAGACTAGACTTGCGCAGAGAAGCCCCCGAATAGTCTTCGTGTTAGTTCGACATGTATAATGTATTTTGACAACCTTACGGTGACATAAACAACCGAGTCTGTCTATGAAATATGTACTTATGTCTAACTTATTCATGCAGAAGCGGAAATCACAAAGTAAATATTGTCTAGTAGGTAACTGACCAAGCTCTGAAATAAAACTTAGGAGGCACGGAACACAAAGAAAACGTCAGCGTTTCAAGGGGCAGGAAACGTCCGTTGAAACAAGCTTACGTTGACGCTGATCCGAACAACACGAGGATTAGCAACCGTTTGCGCACAAAATCAGGAGCATATTTATTAAGTCCCCTTTCAGACATACCAACCTGACAAACGATGCTCCACCTAAGTAAGTACCTACCTACCTTCTATCCATGTCATGTTTTATGGTCGTTTTTTAGTGAGGTAGTCGATTTCCAAAAAGGTACAAGACAAATGAAGGTTGAATGTGATAAATTACATTTTTATTTATACTAACATTTTATTTATCACAATCAAAATCAAATTTACCTCTAGGTACTATCGCAAGAAACACTTCATAAATTTTGTTCGTTACAGATTACTCCGAATTCTTTGATAAAATCTTCCATTTCTTTTTCAATTCTTATATCATGTGATACTGGGTATTATTTTCTTAGTTTCTGAACAAGGGTTTAGAACTATTAATTCCGTTCAATTGCATAGTTTGCCTGCAGTTTTTTTCTAGCTAGTTTTGGTGCTTGAGAATGGATTATTGGATTTTACCTTTATAAATGACGAAGAGGCAGCCGAAGCCATTCTAAATGGACAAGTTCAAGGACAAGCTCAACGTAAGCAAGATCGAAATCGATAAAAAGTGTCGATGCGGACTTGTCCAGCACTATGACAAGGCCTTTGCTCTTATTTATACTATGCCTTTGCGGGTGTGCTGGAGGTGTGCGGTAGGTGTGAGGGACCTCACCCCCTCCGCGAATTCCTCTTCCCCTCTTACCATCAATCCTGACATGGACTATACTTATCCTTCGATTTAACATCTTATATTTAAATATATATTTATTTCAAATATATTTAGATTTTGTCTGAATATCAATGATTGCCATTTGGATTTTGTTAATATGCTTACATAAAACATCGATTCAAGTTCTAAATTACCCTCCCAGTTTACACAACAAAAAGCATAACCTCAAAAAAACTGTCAATCAGCTATCTCCGCGGCGCCATCTTTTTTAAACAAGACTCGTTTGCTCTGGCTCGGAAATACTAAAATAACCTCAATGTTTACTCTTTCACCCTTCCATTTCGAATGCTAAAATATAGAATTACTCTGATGTGCCGGTAAGAAAACAAACTTAGTTTGATTTTGACGGAGCGCTATGTAGTTTGGCGCCAAAACAAACGTCAGTGTGACAGGCGCGCGGGCGGCGGGAACCCGATATCACCGCGTTTTGTTTGTTCTCGTTTACCGGACTGGGTAAGCGGGTTTACGTTTCGATATCAGTGTAAATTATTATTTCTTTGGCAAAATATTTTGACTATTCTTAGCAGCAGCATGCTAACGCGGTGAAGTAAATTAGTGAAGATAAGTGTTTTTTTTTGTATTTTCCCATTTGTGCCCTTGTATTTTTTTTTTTTTTTTAATAAAGTCACTTAACGACAGTATATGTATAATATCAGGATAATGCCACATTGTACCTAGGTATCTTCACTCTACAAACCCTACCTCACCCTAATACCCTGGGTAACTTGAGATCTGCGCCGGTGTAGAGTTTCGCTAATTGCGCCCCGGGGTCGTGGCTGTTGAACTGCATCTGGAGACAGATGAGTAGAGGAACCCATCACTCAATCATCCGGATGCGCAACCGCCTGCTCAAAGTATAACGGACACTCAAATTCATTCATTAGTCCACTGTCGCAAGATGTGCATGATGTTAGAGCCCGGCGGCGGATTATCACACGTAGGGTTTATTAGATTATTGGTAGAATAAAAATACTGATTCTCAAATAAAATGCCGCCTAAGGGTCGTGTTTCGGTAACATTACCAACTCGATTCGTGGTGGGGAATTTGGGATAGAACCATATTAAAATAAAGTTCATAACAGCTCACACTGCAACATGACTGCTGCGGCAGAGCAGTGCGAAAATTGTTTTTTTTTTATCTATTTTTCAAAAACTTTACTGATTATTGGTAGGTTTACTGATTTTGAATAGGTACCTATTTTTTGACGCAATATGGGTATTGCGTCAAAAACCCATATTGCGTGGGCACATGCGTGGAAATCGATGTGGGCATCGATATTCCTTTTGGATCCCAAGAGAACACGTTTTAGGAGTTTTTGTTTATCATATAGTTCCCATTGATAGGTTAAGATTCGTTACATATTTTTCTTTGGATCTGGAAAGTATATTCTTTAGAAGGAATAACGCTTCAAAGGATGGACATTTCACAATCCCTGTCGTCAATACTGGAGCTATCATTTCCCGAGCGAGAGACAATTCACAGCATGACACTACCTACAAGTTTCGGTAAGAAACGTAGTTTTCGAGGTAACTTTCCGATGACTTTCCTGAAAAATTCCAAATTTTATAATTTTTCTTAAAAATGCGAAATTAAAAAATAGAAAATAAATTTGCTATCATTTTCAAATAATTTTTTTTAAATTAAAATTAAATTGTAGTCTAGACTGCCGAACGATAAATTTTGTAGCCTCCATTCGTATATATAGATAGACTACATTCGCGTCCCGCCCGGGCAGACATAAATAAGGCTTGAAGTCAGTTTTATTGAAGTTTATATCACCGTGACCACTTACGCACTTCTGAGCACCTCAAAACCAAAAGGTAAGATTTCGAAATGAACGTGAAAATTAAACTTCAGTATTTTGTTTGATTGATTTGATTTTTTGACTTTATTTTTAATTTCAGGGTATACCCAATAACACGAATTTGTTGTTAGTATCAGAAAAAATGTAGGTAGTTGAAAACTACCAAAAAGGAAACCTTGAGGTAACTTTCGCGATACATAAGGTATGTTTCGCGAAAGTAAACTTTCAAGGTAATTTCTGTGGTTTGGCAATCCACCGTCCTATTATATCAGGAGACGTCATAACACCTGCATTCTTTATCAGATAATGAATCGTCAAATATCCATCAAACCTTAAAAACCTAGCACTCAAAGCCTCATTGGAAAAAATGAAAACAAAACGCAACACGAAAACCCCTAAGCGCATTTCCCCCCCCCTCAACGGTCAACGACCGCCACTTAGGGAATGAGTTACCTCCCCCTACCCTCTCACCCCTCTCCGCTACCGCCCTCGGCAATATCGCTAAAAGCATTGCGTATACACAGTGAGAGGTACCTATAGGTATGTGGAGAGGGTTAGGCGGGGAAATGGGAAAATTCGAGCGGTTTTCCTGCGATGGCTTTAGAATTTTGGTTTCGGTTGAGTTTTTTGGGCGTTGGTTGTTGAACGCTGTTGGAATACGTTTGCGATCCTGCAGCTCTTGGCTACCTCGCATTTGCGGCAACGGGAAAATTGAACCTTTTTTTCTGTGGCTGTTCTTTTGGAATTTTAGTTTATATTTCTTAATTCGCCACTAATAAAGAAGTTGAAACCAAAATTTCAAAAATGTAAGCTAAGGAAAATTAAGCCAATGTCACGTGTATTTGGACAGGTTCTCTTTCGGTAACGTGGAGTGTTGATTTGTTGCTCTTTAACACTACCCAGGGGGAGCGTGCAAGGAACCAAGTTTTCCTGCGGACGTAAGCAACTATTCTTCCCATTTTGATTTCGTTTTAGTCGTTTTTTCGGGTCTTTTATTCGGACATTCAGCCGAACTTTAGAGAACTTTTAAAAGGGCTAAAACATTTAAAAAATGCATACAATCGAGCTCCGGCGCTGCGCAGATTCCTTTTCATAATATTAAAGTATATATAGATATTGATTTACTGGCAAAAAGTACATAGTCAGGTCATAAGTTCTGTCACATGTGCAATATGAAATAATTTAGACATGTTTATTATTTATGTAAACATTTATATAGCAAAATGAACTTAATAAAACATAGATTCTTATGGTAATAAAGTTTATTCAAAATGACCCCCGCGATTTTGAATACAGGCCTTTATTCTGCGTGGCCAGTCGTCTATCGCAGCACGAACGAGGTCCATGTCAATATCGGCGGCTGCCTTAATCAAGAATGCCTTGAGTGACTCGAAATCAGGATGAGGCTTTGAGCAGGCCTTTTCCTCCAAGTGTTGCCATATCTTGTAATCTAACGGACTCAAATCTGGACTGGAGGAGGGCCAGTCTTCGTGCCGGATGAAATCGATTTCACGCGCCGCCAGCCAGTCTTGTGTGCTTTTCGCTCTATGAGCTGGCGCAGAATCTTGTTGGAATACCCAGTGCCTGTTATTAAACATGGTATGAGAAACAGGTTCCACAAGGTTCTTGAGGACTGTATTTTGATACACAACTGCATTCGTTTTTACGCCTTTCTCACAAAAATGTACCTCAGTTAAGCCCCAATAAGAGATTCCCAACCAAACCATGAGCGAGGATGGAAAATGACTCGTTGGACACGCGGAATACGGTTGCTCGCTTCTTCACTGCTGTGTGCGTACACCTTATCATTTTGTTTGTTGTAGCTCTCTTCCACGGTGAAAATTTTTTCATCCGAAAAAAGAATTTCCCGATGCTTTTTTCCCGCGTACCGCTTCAACAAAGCGCGGCATCTCTTCAGTCTCAGGTCCATTAAACGAGCGTCCAAACGATGTCCTGTTTTTTTTCGATATGCCCTAAGCCCTAAGTCTTCATTTAACACCCTTTTCACCGTGGTCCTGCTTAACCCCATCTGAAGGGCCAACAGTTTCTGCTTACGTATGGGATTTCTTTGAATTCGCGCCTTCACAGCTTTTATCACTGCTGGAGTCCTAACAGAGCGAGGGCGACCACTTCTTGACCTGTCATCTACACTAGGGTCTTCATTGTATCGTTTTATGGTACGATAAACGAATCTTTTGGTTATATTCAAATTTTTCAGTAAGTCGAAAATCTGAATTGGCGCGTAACCGCAACGATGCAACGCAATAACTGCGACACGGTCTTCTTTAAGTGTCCACTCCATATTTAAAAATGAGGAAAATTCTAAAAAGTAAACATTTTTATTTTCATGAAAAATTCGAAATTCGAATTCAATAAACTTTTTTGTGGCCAGCGTTCTAAATTCAAAAGTTTTTATTGTGTGACAGAACTTATGACCTGACTGTGAATATATGTCACCGTAAGATTGTCAAACAGTTAGTTTATAAAATAACGCGTTAATTTATTCCGCAGTGTTTGCCCTGGTATTGCCTTTGCAATTCAAGTTTAAACCAGTTAATAATTTAACGGTTTTATTATAAACTAACGCGTCATATTGTAAGCGGTACGGTAGAGTATACAAATTATCGATAGTTTGTAAACTAACGAGAAAAAGAACGTTAGATTATAAACTAACGGTTACTATGTTTTGTTTTAAGTATTTTTAGGTTTAAAGGTTTAACCGTACATTTACCGAATCCCGTTAGGTGGCAGCGCGACTTTAAACCTCATGCCATGGTAATAAGATTCAAAAAGTATAACGAGAAATGGCATTTCTAGAAAATTCCTGGTAAAGGAGAGGTAGGAAAATAAAAAATATTAAATAGTGTTTCTTATTGGAATCATAATCAAACTCACAAATACACACAAACACACACACAATTACCTTATATACACATACACACACATCTGCTCTGATTTCAATTCCCGTTGTTTCCTTCACTTTTGTTTTGGATACACGGGTTATGGATTCACTCACAATACCAAATCTGTTTATAGACTACACTGGCCTGCAACACTAAGTTCCTACTACACTTTAAACAAACATTTAAACATTTACATACAGGCACAAACATTGCTTCTGACCCCACACTAGGATAGCCTATGTCGTGGGTATCAGAAACAGTGACGTCACACATATATAAACATCCAAGACCTGGGGTATTAACCCCAGCCGGGGATCGAACCCGGGACCTCTCGCATGGTAGACAGAGCCACCACCGCTGCGCCATGGAGGTCGTCATCTTTTCAAAGTTGTTTATTTTCTAAACTATTAAAATTAGAGATTTAAAATAAAAAAACGTAATAAAGCAAATTTTACAAAATTAAACTCTTTTTCGAGACCTTTCTATTTTCAAAGTATATCTTGTGTACTTACTTAAAAAGTTATCGCAATTTCAAAAGTGTGATACTTGGCCAGTGTGTTTGTACTGATTAAATCGATTGATTAGGATGTTAATCAGTGAACATTCGATTTATTTGTTTCCATTTTGAATTACAAGATCTACTGCCTAAGTATACTACAGGTATTTCTATACTTAAAAGGAAGTTCCCCATATAGCAACTGTAAACATTTAAAAATAAACGGCTGTGAAACCAAGGGTCCCGGGTTCGAGTCCCGGTGGGGGTACATATTTGTTTTGATGAGAACAGATGTTTGTGGCCTAGTCATGGTTGTTTATCTATCTAAGTATAATATTTATCTATATTAGTATGTGTATCGTTGTCTACTACCCAAGATACAGGGAATCCTAGTTTGGGGCTTGATGATATGATGATATGCTTTAGGATAACTATTGTGAGAAGACTTCCATTACCTCCATAGCTGTGGCGATAGCGATTGTGGGCACAATTGTGCCCGCGATAGCGATTGTGGGCACAATTGTGCCTATTCCACCCCGTAAGGAAAAATCGTGACTCTAGTTTCCGCTAACAGGTAATTGTGTTTGTCGCCAGGTTATTCGGTACAAAATGCGACAAGTGCGGCGCGTCCTTCAGCAAGAACGACTTCGTGATGCGCGCCAAGACGAAGATCTACCACATCGACTGCTTCCGGTGCTGCGCGTGCGCAAGGCAACTCATACCAGGTGAGCATCCGCTCGGGGACCTACAGTTCGCGCCAAGTTTATTTGTGTTTGAGCGAGCAGTCTTCTCTCTCTCTCGCTGTTTAAAAGAGAGATTTTCCAGTTTAGTCCCTTTTTTAAATTATAAATCGATTCAGACGTTTGTATGCTAAATCTAACAAGTCGGATCGGTCTCACACACGAAGGGTTCCGTTCCATTGTACAAGAAAAATTAAACACTAAAAATAACAATACTAAAACAAAACCAAAAGTCGGAACGTTGATTAAAAAACCCAGAACCTAAGATTGCGGAACTGATATCAAACCAATTGCGCCACCAGAATCATATGACGACCCGAATGGCCAAGTCGGCAGTGACCCTGCCTACGAAGCCAAGGGTCCCGGGTTCGCGTCCCGGTGGGGGCAAATATTTGTTTGATGAGAATGTATGTTTGTACCCTAGTCATGGTTGTTTATCTATCTAAGTATAATATTTATCTATATAAGTATGTGTATCGTTGTCTAGTACCCAAGGTACAGGGCATCCTAGTTTGGGACCCTTGGCTTCGTAGGCAGGGTCACTGCCAACTCGGCCATTCGGGTCGCCAAGAAGGCACGTTATCGTGTGTTTAGAGGACATTCAAACTCCGACCGGAGACGAAGAAAGGCTTGAAGTTGGGTTTTGTAAATGTTAACTTGGTGTATTATTTTGGCAACAAATATAATGATCACCAAAATATTTTTTTCCTACCCTAAATGGATAAATGAACACCAAAAGTTGCAAAAAATATCAGGGCAAAATACTGCGGTAGCTTAGGTGAAGGGTAAAGGCGGTGAGCGAAGCGAAGCCCCCTTTATCCTTCGTGTTAGGTTGAACATGTAAGAACAACAAGAAATACTTAAAACATAAACTTAAGTACACAAAACATAAAAAGAAGTTTGGTGATCATTTATCCAAACACAATTTGGTGGACATTTATCCATTCTGGCAGTCATTTCGAAGTAATTGGTATAGTAAAATAGGTGCGTTTTTGGTAATCGTTTAAACATAAGCCTATTATTTTTAATATACAATTCTCGCTTGTTTGTCAACAGGAGACGAATTCGCGTTGCGGGAAGGCGGCGCTTTATACTGTAAGGAAGACCACGACGGTTTAGAAAAGGTAAATAAAGGTTTAAGGCCAATTTGAGATCCTTAACCCCTTAATGCATGGCCTGACCCGAAATGGATCGCGTTTTTCTACCTTATCGCTTGCTAGTAAAGTTCAAAACTTATGAAACCATGTATGGGTTAGTTAGTATGCAACAAAGGGTTAAGAGAATTTTCGTAATTGTTAAATTATACTTGTGTGGGATGAAATGAATGTGATTGAGCGTCCGCTGTCTAGTGATCGCGAATCTTCTAATACATTAGACATGGCATTATAAAGAGCTCCGTGGTCTAGTGAGATTCATGCTTGCTTCTCACGCAGGAGGTGCAGGCTCGAACCCCGGTGCTGGCCATACCAATGAGATACCTAAGTTATTTATCTTAACCCTTTACTGCATGCTAGCTCATATATGATTTCATAGATTTGAACTTTATTACCAAGCAATAAGGTTGAAAATCAGGCCGTGCATTAATGGGTTAAGTAGGTACTTACATTATACGGATGCTTTATGTAACGGTGATGGAAAACATCGTAAGGGAACCTTCGTATCTCCATAGCGGCGATGAGCTAGCTCCCTGTCAAGCAAAATACAGTATTGAATAACTGGCTAAAAGTGGGCACAACTGTGCCTCTTCCACCCCGTATGGGAATAGGCGTGATGCTATGTATAACTCCACCAAGCCAACTAGGCACCTGTCAGATATCTTCCGTTTCATGTAACGACATTTTGTTTCACAGGTGTGTATGTGGGACTGAGATGGAAGAAGCCTGACAGGTGCCTAGTTGGCTTGGTGGAGTAGTAATAAAGGAATTTCTTTGATTGCAGACTACAACAACAAACACGACAGGTACAGCGAGTGCAGAGAGCAACAACAACACAACACTCAGCAACAACAACTCCCATCTGCCGCACGAGTCTATGTCGGGTGAGTCCAACAACAACTCCCATCTGCCGCACGAGTCTATGTCGGGTGAGTGAGGATAGTTCGCGGAAAACTCTGCGAACGCCTAAATAATTGTGATTAAATGTGATTCGACATAACTTCACCTAAGTGTGTAACTAACACGGACCTCTGTGGCGCAGCGGTTGTGGCTCTGCCTACCATGCGAAGGGTCCCGGGTTCGATCCCCGGCTGGGGGTAAAAAAATCCCCAGGTATTGGATGTTTATATGTGTGTGACGTCGCTGTTTCTGGTTCCCACGACACAAGGTATCCTAGTGTGGGGCCAGAAGCAATGTATGTGCCTGTGTGTAAATGTTTATGTTTATGTTTAACTAAATCATCAGGGTAACAGAAAGGTGTAGTCATATTTTAAAGGGCGGTTAGGGACATAATTCTGAACCACTTTCACTATCCCCCAGTTTCCGAAAGAGTGGTCAAATGTAACAAGCGGTTAATCGATCATTTATTCAAAACAGGAGCATGTGATTGGCTGAAATGCGTTTAACAAGAGTTTAACAAGTTTTCACAGCTAATTTTCCTTTCAGAAACCGGGCGTCACCGATTTGATCAGAGCAACTTAATTTTTCAGTTCTCGATACATTTCGGGCCTAGCGATCAGCTGATTTGTATGGAGATATGAACAATAAAGTTGCTCTGATCAAATCGGTTTAAACAAACTTAAAATTTGGCTACACCTATCTGTTACACCGTGGTTACACCCTACACAAATTAGATGATAGATAACACACCATTTCTTAATCATAGGGATTATTTAAAATTTGATAGTTGAACCCACTTTATTCATAATTAACTAGCTTCTAACTAACCTCTAATGATGTTATTTTTAGTAAAACTCTATCTGTAAACGTTTTTGTACTATTACAACATCTATGATATAATACGACTAATTAAAAAACGCTTCCCAAAAACTACCTACATAAAATTAACATTCCGATAAGCCGACGGCAAGATCAAAGAGTCGGCACTTTGTCGGCACTTCAAAGGGGTGATATCGACAATCACGACACGGCAATCGCGAATCGATTATTCGATTATTTATTCTGTTAGATGTCGGTTTCATCGATCAGATAGGTAAACTCATTACGCGTGTTTGCTGATAATTTTTGTTCTGATTGTTGATTTCACGCTGGACCTTCCTAGTCTTATAATCAAAACGCTTGGTATTTGATAAACCAACAATCGATGTAGGTAGGAGCCAAAACTGGGACACAATCCATTTATAATTAGTATATTTATAATACAGAAAGAAAGAAAGAAAGATACATTTATTCAAAAACACACAGGACACACATATTAAACAATAAAATAAACAAAATACAGATAAAACATGAAACAAGTGTGTCTCTGCGGCAGTGAACCGGACTCTAGCTCAGCTTATGCTGAGAGGTCAGACACCTACAGCGCTGATTTTCATCCAGCACCGTCAGTGACTCACGGAAACGTCATACTAAAGGAATATATAAACTACCTAAATTATTGAGACAGGCTAATGAGAAATAAACATAAATACATAGTGAGATGATAATGTAAACACTACCTAGCTGCAGCTAGATAATATTTACAGTAAATATTAAAACCAAAACTAGATAAAAAATGCAATTGGCATATTTATTGCTGTCACAGTGCTGGGGATTAGGATGAATATCATATAAAAAAGAGTAAGCTATAGGTTCGTCTTCAATGATAATAATTTTAAGGGGATACCTCGTCCGCGCATAGGTCCGTGTTAATCCAGGCGGAAAGACCCCCAGTATGAGAGGGGCGGAATCAGGGATAAATAACATAAAGTAGCGCCACACCACATAAAAATTGTTTAAAAATAAACTACGCTATTTTGTGAAAAAGATTTTCAATGAGAGTTTACGAAAACATAATATCCACATTTTGAATGCAATTCCGCAATGAAATAAGTTAGGATTTCAGAATTACAGGAAAAAATCTAACAATTAGAGGTATTTTTGCTATTAAATTATATCGAGAAAATTTCACGCAATCGCGACTTCCTTCTGTCAGAATCTTAATCAAATACTCAATAAAGGTAAACCCAAAAATCAAACCTGTAGTTGCCTTTATAGTGGAGTAAATTGATTCGAAAAAAAAAACATATTTTTTTCGTATCAAGTTTCATTTCGTATCAAGAATAATTTTGAATTATGTTTTTTCTCTCTCTCAGAAACAACTATTTTATACGACTTAAATAGGTACCTAATCTAAATTAAAAAGAAACTACAGAGACAACCTATCAGCATTAAATCATTTTATCTGATGGACTCACACCATGCCAAATACAATCTAAATGTAAGAAAAAACAAATAATTGTGTATCTGCGGATAAGTAAACTTAAGGCAACCATAAATAGCTGCTGCGAAAATGACTATATTTGTAGAATATATTTTGTACCCTACTGCGCAAGGGCGCTGGCTTCTTTGTTGGATCTTGTGTGTCTTGTCTCTCTCGCATTTCGCGATTAAAAAAGGAAAAAGGAACGCTTATAGAATCACTTCTTTGTCCGTCTTTCGTCGAGTCTGTCAAGACTCTTTTCTCAAGTTGAAATGAATATCCAATTAAACTTGTGGTTTTTTGAAGTTGTAAAAAAATCAAACTTAAAGGTTAACACAACCAAAAGATGCCCCGTTTATGTCACAGTTTTGCTGAATTTGCTTGATAGTCGCAAAGGAATCCAAACCTATAGGATGGTATAGTATTTGAATACTGTAAATTTGTAGTTCCTTCATATGATAACTATTTGTGCGGAACAGCCGGTGCGCGGGTCCAACTCGCACTTGGTCTTAATATCCAAATGGCATTATCTGTATATAAAATAACTACAAAAACACAGATAAATAAGATTTCGATCGTGGAAACCAGAACAACAGAGAGGCAAGGTAAGCAATAACTGTGATTTGATTACCTTTGAAGCCGAAAAATGAGGATATCTGTGATGGATGTGATAGATAATTATTGATTGCTAACCACCACAATCATTATTAATGTGTCAAGTTCAAATATAAACTACAGTAACGGTTACTATTTAATAAATTAATAATCTAAAATTATTTTCGTTAATAAAATAAGTTTTTCATTACTCATACTCTAAAAGGGGGTCATTGTTCATCCAGGCACCGTGCTGAAAGTGGTACATGCCTGCTCTAAAGCAGAAAAGTATTAAAAAATATATATATGAATCGTAGTTTATATTGAACAACGCAATGGTAGTAACCTATACAGCCATAAAACGGAAGTATTTTTTTAATGTTATGCTCAAAGTAAAAGACATCAACGGGGGCACCGAAATTACTTTTTTTATGAGTAGTATTTTTAAACTTGAATTATGTTTGTTTTTTAATAAAATAATTTTGATTTCAAGTGACTTTGTTTTTTAATAAAATAATTTTGATTTTAACTGTTTACTTTCCTCGTATTCGTAATGAAAAGTAGAGTGTTTTACTCGGGTGATAGCACCCATTTCTGCCTCGAACTATTGGCGCTCTCACTTCGTTCGAGCGCCAAAACATCTCGTCAGGAATGGGTGCCTTTCAGCCCTCGGTTAACAATCTACTATATTTCAAACGCCCAAACATTTTGTGGTTGGCTGGCTGTTTGGGTTTTAAAGGGTATTCATGTACCATTATTATTTGCTATTTTGTTTGCTATGTGTCAATGTTTAAATAGTTATGTTGCATGCACTGACAGGGTGCCAGACTGCACTATATCGGATATCTTTGACGGAGATCTTGCAACAAGTACTTACAGATTAAGATTTAAAAAAAACGACTGTTTAGTTACTATTTTAGAATTTGATGAGTTCTGTTTTGGTGTTAATAAAATATCATTTATTAAATTTTATTAACACGTTGGACGCCAACGCGGTTACTGTTGTCCGGCACTCGATTTTCCCACCAGGCCATCACGAAATCACCAAAACTTCCATTTTTCGTAGGTTGTTTTCTTTTTGAATTAGTTAGATATTTGCATAAATAATGTGTTTCGACTAGCACAGGGTATTTTTTGACCCTTTATGATGAATTATTCTGCGCCGTACAACGATGTCCGGCACTGCCTCCTCGGAAGAAAAATCGAAAATCCGTTCCATGACCATGGAGCCACGCGATCATGTGGCCGGACATCACTCCCGCGACTCCCGCGCACCTCATACGTCTCGCCCGTTTCGCTTGTGCGTTCGTGTACGCGCGTTTCCTTGCGTTGTTGGATTTCCTTATTACCCGCAAGGGGACCAAAATCTACAGGGTACTTCGTTAAAATAGTATCATTAATGATCCTAGGTCGTGCTTACAGTACTAGCAAAGGAAAAAATCCAAATTTGTAGTTCATTTGCAAAAAAAAAGGATTGGTAGAAACCCTCGGTGCGCGAGTCCGACTCGCACTTGGCCGGTTTTTGACTTCTATATGAATCCTGATTGATCGATGCTGATTCTAAAGTTTTTTTTATTACCAAGTACATAGGTATTCAAAAATATTCTTACATTTTAGTAAACAAAACTTCAAGTTTTCATGTATTAGTCAAGTTTCATTTTGTATAAATTAGAAGATTATAACTATAATAGTACTGGAAAAACCAAGTAAGCAATTGCTGTTCTATTTATATTTTTTGCTTCAGTTGAGAACGATTTTTGATAAAAATTAATTGTTATGGACAACGCTTCATTATTTTATGACGATGTTCTGTTAAAATTTTCGATAAATAATCATTTATGCCAATTCTAAATTTTTACAAAAACAATTATCTAGGGTACCTGTTTACAATAGTTATGATTTTATTGAAATCTGTTACTAGAATTCATTATATAAATAGTTGTAGTTAAAATATCATAAAATAATCATCTGGTAATTAATATACTGGTTATTCTATGATTGGGGATAATGGTTACTTACGTCCGCAGGTAGAACACCCCTAGCTACCCTGCACGTGTCCCCTGGGTGGTACTAAACGAGTAACCAAATACTGGCAGCTGCACTTGTCGAAAAAATAATAATCTCAGACCTTGCAGCTAAAATGAACAGAACCAGGCATATAAAATTACCGAAAGGCTCTTCTAGGAGCCCTTTGACAATGACATCGGACCATCTGTCAGAAGAGTACAACTAAATATCGAAGGAACCAGTAGAGCTAAAATTGACTACCTTCAAAAACTATTAAAAGGCCTCAATGCTGACATCGTGTGCATACAGGAAACACACACCAAGGATGACGAAGACATCGGCCGCAAGAGGAAAATACACTTTGTTCAAGGCGCTCAACCATCCCAAATATTGTACTACTACATAAGCTAGAGAGAACCTGCAAAATGTAAAACTGACCTACCGCGAGGCACAATCAACATCTTCATCACCACTATAAACGTGTATGGTCTAACTGTAGTCAACACCTACAAGCCTCTCTTGGCCCCATAGCCCTCTGAAGTAATTCCTACCTTCACCCACCCCTGAATCTACACAGGCGACTTTAACAACCAGGCGTTACATCTCGGATGACAACAACGGCATTATACTTGCACTGTGGGCTGAAGGCCAAAACCTACTCCTAGTTTTTAATGCCAAAGACAAAGGCTCCTTCCATTCAGTCCGGTGGAAAAAGGACTACAACCCTCACGCCAACCTCTTTCCGCGACGCGCACCGTCCAGAGCAATTTTCCCAATAGCCAGCACAGGCGGAATAACAGAAATAACAGAAATCGGCATCAACATCCCTCTGGTCAACTCCATACCTCTCTCTAGGTGGAACTTCCAAAAAGCCAACTGGAACCAATTTGCCGCAAAAGTGGATGCCGCCGTAAGGTTTATTCCGGCCGATCCCGAAAACTACGACCGCGTTGCTAGTCTTATCATTAAGACTGCAGAGTATTGTATCGCAAGAGGCTACCACAAGCAATGTATCCCCGGATGGAGCAAGACAGTGACTGCTTGTATGACAAATTTCTCAAGACGGGAGAATGCTATGTGGGTGTAGAACTACTACAATCCCTTAGCACAAACCGTATGGAACTATGGAAAAACACGGTCGTAAAAAGGGACTTTAAACGGTCGAGCAGAAATGCCTGGTGAGTCCTAAACAAGCTTACCGTGAAATCAGCTGTCCCTTCAAAACTAATAGAGAACCCGATCCACCCAAACTCAGTTGCCAACCGCATAGTTAAGACATCGCGACCCAAAAGTGATAAGACTGCTACCAGAAAGATTAAAGGGTTGTTCAAAGAACTCAAAAAATGTGGTGTACCCTTAGACCACCTGGTGGACCCTTTTACATCAGATGAGATAGTAAAGGCTCAACAAGATCCAAACACAGGGAGGGCGTCGGGATATGATAATATTTACAACGAATTCCTGACTAACCTCGGCCCAAATGCACGACGTTGGCTTGCATCATTCTACACCAAAATACTACAGACCAGCAAACTCCCATATGCGTTTAAGGAGTCAAAAATCATGGCCTTGCATAAACCTTACTAAAGCAAATCGCTGAGGCTTCAAGCTATCGACCCACCCAAGTCGAAGCTGCACTGACCAAGTGCTGGCACTTTCTCAGCACATCGAAGCTGAAGTCGGAGACGGTCTTTATTGACCTAACCACGGCGTATGATATGTGATGGAGACTGGGATTACTGTACAAACTGCTTTCAGTCGTTTCTAACCTACAAGGTTGATCTCAAATATGCTTTCGGAGCGACGCTTTCCTGTGCACCTGAGAAACAGCATAAGCGGCCAACGAAAGCTAAACAACGGTCTACCACAGGGTTCCGTTCTCGCTCCGAGTCTGTTTAACCTGTACATCCATGCCCTTGTAGTCACCACCTCAAGGAAGTTCATATATGCCGACGACATCGTATTAGTGGTTCTTCAAAACCTGGCGTTTGACTCCCAGTGCCGCTAAGACAGAGATTAGCTATTTCCACCTCCACAACCTCCTAGCTAACCGTCGTCTCAACGTTAAATGGAATGGGGTTCAACTGTAACACAGTAATGCCCCTAAATACCTGGGCATAACACTCGATAGATCCCTCACATTCAAAAACCACCTATCAAATGTATCCAGGAAACTCCAGACCAGGAACATACTCTCCAAACGAACTGACACATCATGAGGTGCAAGTGCAGCATGCCTTAACACAACATCTTTGTCCCTCGTCTGTTTGACTGCCGAATACTGCTAGCCAATCTGGCTGCAAAGCGCGCACGTTGCGCTAGTGGAACTCAACAAAACCATGCGGTGCATATCTGGAACACTGATCTCCACCCTTACACCCTGGCTACCATTCCTATCAAATATTGCCCCCGAACATCCGCAGAAGAGGGGCCTTATTGAGAGAACATTCTAAAATCTCCAAAAACGTTGATCTGCCATGCCGCCAGGATTTTCTCCAGCTCGAACACAAGAGGCTGAAGTCACGACATGCTCCCTGCCGCCTCGCGCTAAACCTATGAAAGGAAAACTTCAACGTCAAGGGCGATTGGACTTAATGCTGGCAGGTTGAGATTGGGTGCAACGTAAGTGACTGCATTCGCCCAGGCACATACGTACCGGGCTGTGAACTTTCCTGCCGGGACTGGTGCCAATTAAATAGAGTCCGTCCAGGCCACGGATGCAGCGCCCATTACAGACACCGCTGTGGCTGGTCTGCCTCTGCAAGCTGCGACTGTGGGGCCGAGTTCCAGACAGTCGACCAGATAGTGCGTGAGTGCCCTCTGCGGGCTTACCCTGGAGATATTGATGACTTGAACCAACTGGTTAAGTTTCGATATATGCCTGTGACGTTCCTACTACACAAACTGCCATACGAATAAATAAATAAATTCCATGAAGATATTTGTCTAATTCATATTCATTCATAATATTGCTCAGATATTCAAATGATTTGATTTATTCCTAATAATAATAATAATAATAATACCTTGGACACTATTGACATGCAGTTATAGTATACATTATTCAAGTCTTAAGCAGCAGAACCGTCCGAGGGACATACCAGGGGATGGTTTTTCGAGCACTTTCCATAACATTTTGATGTAATAAAGCTAAATTAATCAGACAAATTTCACTGAGCACGGTTGATGAGGTAAATGTCTTTTTCTCAAACATTAAATTAAATGTCGTCATTACGTGCGTTATAACAGGCTTGGAAGTATCACGTTTCGGGCCGCACAACACGAGAGAACTGTACAGGAATTTCATACTAAATTGCAGGCCTAGGCCGGGAAGATTTTTATTTTATGCTCAAAGCAAAAGACATCAACGGGCACACGGAACTAACGATAGTATTTTTTTATTTTTTTGAGTGGTGTATTTTTTATTTCATTGCATATGTTTGAGAAAAGCACTTTACATGCCTATGGCCGCGAAAAGGGCTTGCCGGCTTCGTATCAGTATGCGATCTCCCTACAGTCGGCCGTCTATACCTATTCAGCCGGCAAACCCTTCTCTTTCCCGGCGTCTGCAGTTATGTAAGTACGCACCCAACTTGAATGTAACAATAAAATATATGATAATTTATATTTTTATGGATTATGTATGCCTGGAGACACTGAAATACCCAGTTTCTGGAGAAATGCCCATGTAACTCAATGGTTCTGTGGTATTGTTTGTACAATAACGCACGAAATGGGCCCATTGAAATCAGTAAAATAACTGGACGCCCGGACCGCACTCAACGGTGATAGCTTTTTTCTACATTATGAAAACGCACGAAACTCACCCAACTTGCTTATTTACAAAAATTTACGACGCACGAACCGACCCTAGACCTAGCGGTTTCTTTTATTTAAAAATCCCCACATCTCCGCTATTTTGAAAACATTTCTAAACCGAATCGACAAAAAAAAACTATTTAATTATCGAACCTGCTCATAAAAAAATACGAACATCATCCGATAACAGCCGGAAACACATCCGGACATACGAAAGCATTTTATGCCCCATCCTGGAACAAAGACGCTTCGCCGCTCGATCAAATATCTCTTTTCCAAAACGAAAGTTCTAATTATTGAGAATAGTTTACTCAAACAGGGTCACACATTCAATGGATGGATCAAAGGATGATTGCGAAGCATAAACGTTGATCCAACTGGCCCCGCTTCACACCTCGGTTGGACAATCGTTTGTGAATAGATTAAGACCTTCGTTAAACCAGTGGGTTTAGATTCATTAGAGAAATTACTGGATTTTCCTTTCAGGTGGGTTCGAGTAAATAAGTACAGTTGGAAGTTGTGTTGTGTTGTTTTGGAAGTTTATGTGTTTGTCATCTCTACTCACCTTACCTAGCACGCTAATCTCTACTCACCTTACCTAGCACGCTAATCTCTACTCACCTTACCTAGCACGCTAATCGGGCGAATTAATTTTGGAAAAATTGGAATTACTGCCTTTCCTCCCTACGCAATCGTCTTGCTTGTCAATAGGCCTTCTGTTGTTTATCTAACTAAGTAGGTCCATATTTATTTTACGATCTGGTAAAACACTCGTATAATAATAAATTTATGACATAAAATAAAACATGATGCAGATATAACTCGCAGAAGGAGTTGTGTTTTGGCTTACACAATCATTTAAACTTCACAAAGCACGATGCTCTCTAATAAAGGATGCACAAAGGCCGCTAAATCCACTGTCCACTGAGGGTAGGTGTGAAACGTCGGCTCCTGGGCTCAAAAGATTACCGGGACTAATGAATGACCAGATATTATCAAAGGGTTGATGTACAGTGTCCACGTTCAAGGGGCTAGTTGTTTGTATGACTTTTTGTTGGACGATAGTACTGAAGAATAACTTTTTGATGTGAATTTTTAAGATTGGTATCTATGTTGCAGGCAATTTGTATGATTCAGCATTTTACAAACAGCGTAGTCCGTTTACAAACGCGCGCTGCTATGTAATATGCCGAAGGCAAATTGACACTCCTTTATGTTTTTAGTATGTTTTGTTGTTATTATATGTTCAACCTAACACGAAGGATAAAGGGGGCTTACCGCAGTGTTTTGCCCTGCTAATTTTCTATTTTAATTTCAATTTGTCAATTTGCCTTCGGCATATTACATAGCAGCGCGCGTTTGTAAACGGACGACGCCGTTTATAAAATGCGGAATCATACAATTTGCCTGCCACATCTATATGATATCTATGGATTCTTAGCCCACTTATTCCTCTTGTGCTGCTCCCGCCCTTTCCAGTAGGAACTTGTCCAGGTCATCCAAATTATAGGAAGAATAGGAAGGATATTCAAATTTTGCCACCCCATCTGACCTCTGCATTTCGATACCCTATACGGACAAAAGAAGTTGGAAGAAAATATTTTACAATTAAAAGACATTATATTTTTCTATATCTTATGAAAAAATAAGAACTGATTACATTCATTCTTAACCTGTCCAGAAAATTTTCTAAACTAATAACAGTTAATCTAAACCAGTTTAGTATATTTTCTGAGCTTCTAAATAATGTAATCCATGAAATAAATAAACACTTATCAACAGCAGCATACGAATTTCGAGTAAGCAAGATACTGATATTTAAGATTATTGGATTCCAAAAATAACTGCACAGTTTCTAAACCATTCTCTGGTATTCTCATCACAAATAACTGCACAGTTTCTAAACCATTGGTATTCTCATCACAAATATCTGCACAGTTTCTAAACCATTGGTATTCTCATCACAAATAACTGCACAGTTTCTAAACCATTCTCTGGTATTCTCATCACAAATAACTGCACAGTTTCTAAACCATTGGTATTCTCATCACAAATAACTGCACAGTTTCTAAACCATTCTCTGGTATTCTCATCACAAATAACTGCACAGTTTCTAAACCATTCTCTGGTATTCTAATCACAAATAACTGCACAGTTTCTAAACCATTGGTATTCTCATCACAAATAACTGCACAGTTTCTAAACCATTCTCTGGTATTCTCATCACAAATAACTGCACAGTTTCTAAACCATTCTCTGGTATTCTCATCACAAATAACTGCACAGTTTCTAAACCATTCTCTGGTATTCTCATCACAAATAACTGCACAGTTTCTAAACCATTCTCTGGTATTCTCATCACAAATAACTGCACAGTTTCTAAACCATTGGTATTCTCATCACAAATAACTGCACAGTTTCTAAACCATTGGTATTCTCATCACAAATAACTGCACAGTTTCTAAACCATTGGTATTCTCATCACAAATATTAAACTCTATAAGAATACTTGTACTAATTTTTGATAAATGGTTGCCAAAAAAAGATAAATAGTTTGTAAAACTAAGCCGGTTTGTATTTTTTTGAGCTTCCAGTAATTAAAGCTATTTTCTATTATTATCAAGCTTCAGCAAAAAGTATAAAGCTTGATAATTATTGCTACATTTTATTCCTGATTCAACATTAGAAACTGAATATCACTATTTTTAAAAAAGGTCATTTTCAGTATAATATTGTTCTCCGTGTAGTTCATAATCATGTTTTGTCAATGAAATTGCAACTTGCATGGAATAACACGACTTATGTACTATTTTTGTCTTCATTATATCAGTCTTTTTCCGAATAACATTTAGGTTTTTTTTTTTCTGTAAGACAAAATATTAATCCCTAAAATCCGCCGCCCTAGGCTCCAACCTACTCAGCCTGCTGGTAAATCCGCCACTGACTTCTGTAATATTAAAACAAGGGAAATATTAAACTGTACATCAAAAATACTGATTTGCACAGCAAATATCAGGGCAAAATGTTGCGGCAGCGTAGGTGAAGGGTAAAGGGGGTGAGCGAAGAGAAGCGCCCTTTATCCTACGTGTTAGGTTGAACATGCAAGAACAACAAAAAATACTTAAACCACATAAAATATTTAAAACATAAAAAGTGTTTTTGCTGATCGTTTTTTTCTGTGTAAATCAGTACTTTTGGAGTGCGGTTAAATACTAGCCTTAAAACAATAGATTTCTTACTTTAATGACCACGAAAAGCGAAAAGAGAATCAATCAAGATAGATATTAGATAAACTGTATTGCAGAGAACAGAGAATAAATACCTTAACTGTTCCCTCAACTTCAAGTTGAGCAGCATAGTGACATGTCGAAATTATTATCACATTTGTATTACTGCCTTTTATCATGCCACTACCCGTGGCGTGCACGGCTTTGCAACGTGTTTTTGGTACTCTCATAGTTTAATTAAGATCAGTTATTTTAGTGGCACCTGTTAAAGATCCTCATCGTCATACTCATCCCATATCGGCAAGCACATACATTAACTACAACCGTAACCTCTGAATTATTAGAAAGCTTTTACAAACACTTTAGATGTTTCACTATATATTATATGCTGATAACCATTACAACCAAGTCTAACCCGGCCTTAACCCTCATTCCAGACTCCGGCAGCGAGTCCGGCTCACACAAGAGTGGTCGCACGCGCACAGCCAACAACACCGACGGAAAACCGACCCGCGTCCGGACTGTACTCAACGAGAAGCAGCTTCATACACTCAGGTACTTAGATATTTCCGTCAATGTTAGCTCACTGTTGGCGTATGAAGGTTTCCTTTGCGGCGGCAAGACACGTTGGAGACAAACTAAGTAAAATCAGAAAAAAAAAACACTTTAGTACACTAACTTTACAAACTACAGATGTTATAACCTTATTCGCACACGTCTTTTCATAAAAGGGGTAGTTAGAGTTTCCTCTCACGTTTAGCCAGATATTCTCGTATCTTAAAGGCTTACACATACAAAAAAAAAATTGTTTTAACCATGTAGACTATAACCATCTAATGCAACTATAATTTATTATAACCAAGTATGGAATAACTCTGTGGGCACAATGCGAGATTTACCGTAGATACCTCAACGGATCATGTCCCCGAAATGGGAGAAACAGAAGTAAATGGGAATTCGAATGATGATAAATAAGGTTCGGTTTTTTTTTTATATATTTTTTATTTACAGAGCCACACCTATGGCAAGTTGCATTACAATACACAAGATAGTATAAAAAGGTTCGTGGGTGTATTGGCTTGTAGACTTTGCCACAATATGTTAAGCCGAAATAGCGCGGAGGAAGCATTATTTTTGAAAATTAACTACAAAATTAACCTCTTCCGTCCATGGCTTACTGTCATGTAACAGAGGAGGGTAATTCATATCCCAACAGTGATAATAATGTTGATCGAAATAACTAGGTATGTGTAGGTGTGTTTGGCCTAATAGCTACTTCGCAAGTTAGGACTCTATTAGCTGTCTCAGAGGGACGATATTCTAATGAGAGTCCTAGCTTTTGGGAGTGGCTGACGGTTTCTCTATCCCTGGTGACGTATATTGAATAGGTACTTTACTTTTAATTTTTGATATTCGTCACTTAGGATAGGACCATTATTTATTATTAACAATCGATACTACTTTGTGAAACGTATATACTGCTGTACTACATTCTGAATCATCAATATGATCAGAAGAACCTAATTTATTTTTCCCTTAAATCGATCGATTGTACGCTAGCACCCTAAAGTAAACCACCTCCACAAAAGGCGGCGTAATAACAACGCCCTGTCGCCCACCCTGACAAAATCCAATGATCTAAGTGAAATGAGATAAAATCAACTGAGTTAAAATTAAATGAGATAAAATTACGAGTAAATGAGTTAACAGTTAAATCACACAAAATAAAATCCAATGAAGGGCTGCCAATCCAACCAATAATTTCCAGGACATGCTACGCCGCCAACCCTCGACCCGACGCCCTGATGAAGGAGCAACTGGTTGAGATGACCGGCCTCAGCCCCAGGGTCAT
This sequence comes from Argyresthia goedartella, assembly GCA_949825045.1. Taxonomy (NCBI): domain Eukaryota; kingdom Metazoa; phylum Arthropoda; class Insecta; order Lepidoptera; family Argyresthiidae; genus Argyresthia; species Argyresthia goedartella. The sequence continues at coordinate 18,726,978 of OX463833.1, read as the reverse complement.
CAGGGTGTGGTTCCAGAACAAGCGGTGCAAGGACAAGAAGAAAACTATCGCGATGAAGATACAAATGCAGCAGGAGAAGGTGGTAATTTATCGTTTTAGTATTGGTTTTTGTATTACTTTAGTTTTAAGATGGACCTCTGAAAGAACGTGTTCTTCATTTCATACTTTTGCCCAGCTCCAATCACATCCAAATTGAAGCAGTTCACGTCAAATTTACGTTACGTTTGGAAAAACTGTCACTTTTCCTCAATTTTCGGTCGAATTGTGTGTTGAAACATGAAGAAACAGAAACACCAACACCACTTGAGTACCTGGACATAAAAGGTCTTAGAGAATGGTTTGTTCCTTCTACGGTTAACTTCATTCCAAATGTTTCCACCACGACCCAAAATCTTAAAACAGGAGATAGAAATTACACACACAAAAAGCGCGACGCTATGCGCTTTTTCCTCACGGAGTTTGCCATCCACCGATAGAACGTCCGTTTTCAAGATATCGCTTATCTCATGGGTACATCATACCCGGTCAGCACCGGGACTTGACCCGCATCGAGCTTCTCCTGTGTGGCGACCATCTGACCTTTAACCTCTCGGTACCTGGAAACGTATATATCTGTTAGCCTAACGTCATAGGTTTTGAATTTTATTACCGTGTCATGAGGTTCAAAATCGCGATGCCCCATAACCAGGTCCAGATGTTGACCCATTAAGGTGCAAGTTCGAAGGCGACCGCAACTCCGGACGACGTGTCGCGTGAGCGTGCGAGCGAGACAGCGGCTTAGTTAGAGTTTGCGACAAGTTTGTTTGTGCAGTTTGAGCTGTCACCTATTTCTCTCCCCCCACTATACCCGAGAAAGATAGGCCACAGCTCATTCAAACACAAATAAACTTGGCGCGAACCTAGCGACTGAACGAGACAGGACCGTTCTAGTCACTGTCTAGACCACGGACGCTAACAAGTTGATTTTAACGCTAAACCCATCCCCTCAGGAAGGCCGCCGGATGGGCTACATGTCGATGGGAGTGCCCCTCGTAGCAGGCAGTCCCGTGAGACATGAAGCGGCCGCCGCACTAGAGGTGACAGCGTACCAGCCGCCTTGGAAGGCGCTGTCCGACTTCGCGCTGCACGCCGACCTGGACCGAGCGCCGCACCACTCTGCCGCGTTCCAGCACCTTGTCAGTCAGGTGAGGCGTCAACATCAACATCATCAGGTGCTCCATGCTGCTCAAATTTTCATTATCATTCGCCTTTATAGTACATATCGCTTCTGGCGCCACACTAGGAGAACCGGAAATATTGACGTTGCATATAAACATCTAAGAGAGCCGGGATCATACCCAGCATCACTTGGGAATAAGGTAAAACTTCGACTGCTAGGCCGAAGAAGACAACTTTACCCAAAACAAACAGCGCAACGAAACATCCCTAACGAAAGACAGCGAATTATGACATGAATTATTGCGAGTTATCGATAGTTTTTCTGCTGAACATATCATGGATACAATGTGCCGATAAATCTATCGTCGCTCTGACAGTGTGGTGGAATATCGTTCAATCTTACTTAGTTCTAAGTAAAGGCCCGGACCACTCGGTGGGCCATAAATAGGCTGTACTACGTTCAAAACATAACCCGTTGTCTCCCCAGATGCACGGGTACGACATCCAGTCTGCCCTAGGGCCGCCGCGCGCGCCGCACGGCGAAGACAACTACGTGACCTACCTGGAGAGTGATGACAGCATGCCTCCCTCCCCGTAGTGTATAGAGGGCTTCCTGGACCGCACGCGGAAGTGCTATGTGCCGTGGTTTAGCGGGCCCTAAAAATCGATCCGATGAATCGATAGGACGAATCGATCGAGAAGAACATTGACATTAGTTTTATTTTCTGTGCTAAGTGCTGTGGTTGGGCATGCCCTAGTTATCGAATATCGATGGGTAGAAAAACATTGACTAGTTTTAAGCTCTGTAGTAGTTTTGTACGGTCTGTGACCCTGGATTTGGATTTGACGAATCTAAGCAGAAATAAGGAATCACATCTGAATAGCTTTGCCATTGCCTCTCCATTTACCTGCGATTGTATGCAATTTTCAAGGCGACAAATTGAAATAATTATGTAAACTAATTTGAAAATAGCATCTGTGGCTAGATGAAAATAGTAGCCTTATTATCATTCCCTGACGTAGGAATTTCTATCAGAAACCTTTTCAAATTGGTATTTCAACCAATTAGAACAGGATTCCTGTAACTGAGCTGTCTTTTGATTGGCCGCTTTTTCAATTTTAAATGGATTCTGATAAAAATTCCCAGATATGATAATAAGATAATAAGCCAGTTGAGGGACTATCGATAAATCGATAATAATCGATCATTTGGAAGCACTAAACGGTGGCGTACAGTTAGAATTCGAAAAAATATATATCAAGGTTTGCGTAATGGCTGTCGCTAAAGGTTGAAATGACTTGTTGTTTTTTATGTACTATAATTAGGTTATCACATGTATAGTACATATTTAAATATGAAAATAATAGAACTTTTTCATGTGGGATTGGGAAAACATGCAAATCGTACCGTTGAGTATTTTAGACGACACTTGCCAGTTATCATTTTAAATTAAACGCTAAATTTTATGCAGCACTTTTTAAATTTTGGATAGTCTAAATTTACATCGATGCCATAGACTTCTGTTCATATGGCTTACTTTTGAATGCTTCAAGACTAACCTCGGAAAAAGGATTAAGATTAGACGCTCCTTAAATTAGTAAGTGCAATATAGAGTCGAGGCAAATGTATAAATATTGTAGTGTTATTTAAAGTTAAATAAATTTTATTATTTCTCTATATTTTCCTCTATATATTTAACAAGTTTATGTGATTTTTACCAGTAGGATAAGTAATTAAATTAATAGGTTGTTGTTTACTACACCTTAACTAAACTTTATTTTTAAATTCTTTTAACGATAAATTGATCTGTTTTCTGTAAATAAAATTATCATTATTATCTGACTAGTGTGCTTTTGTAAAAAGATGTGTAAATACTAAGTAGACCTCTTTCTTAAAAAAAAACTATAGGTAGGTATCTAAATAATAGTTTTAAGAATGTGTATGTATTGAACGGGTGATCAAATATATATATTACGATAGAAATTTAATTAACAGTAGAATAGCCAAAGCGCTCAACTTGCTTCCCATTCCATAGTAGCATGGCTGGAGTATGATCTGACATTACAAAACCATAGCTTTACATTTTCCTATGAGGTTCCATCCACATTTAGTCATGTATTCACTGCTCCATTTTACGTGACAGGAGGCTAGCCCAACGCCCCGCAGCTGTAGAGACATATAAAACCTAATAAAATAATAATACAAGATGGACTCTTTGACAATTCTATTGTCATACTTAATAATCGTATCTATTGAAATACCATGTAAAAATGGGTGGAATGGAATTTAGTGATTTACTAAGCATATTAATTTATAAATAGTTATATCAATTCACTCGTATTTAGCTCGTGAGTATAATAAATAAAAATAATAACTGACATATTTTATTGTTTTATAAAATTATCCTGTTATCATAATAGGCATTGTTACCCCTTAATGAAGTGATTGTTCAGTCGAATGGTCAGCAACTCAGGATGTAAGGTAGTCACTAAAAGCGGGAATACGAATCTAAAGAAAGTGACAGCGTTAATTACTACCACTTGAAAAAAAGAGAGCGCAAACAATGCGCTCGACTTAAACCACACCACTCAAACCACATAAAACATGTTTAAAAATAAAGTAGGTACGCTATTTTCTCAAAAATATGAGTTTACGAGTACTTTCTACAGAATATCCACATTTTGAATGCAATTCCGCAATTAAATTAGGTTTTCAGAATTACAGGAAAAAAAAAAACAATTTGGAGGTATTAAATTCGTAATTAAATTCTATCAACAAAATTTCATCCTATCGCGTTTTCCTTCAGTGAGAATCTGAATAAAATACTCAATAAACATTTATTTAAAAAAATCCGTAGATGTAAAGACATCTACGGATTTTTTTAAATAAATTTTTATTGATATAGTGGAGTAAATGCTATGATGTAATATATGATATGATCTATGATGTAATATATACACAGCTATGACGGATAGCGGGCCGATCGGACTACCGCCGTACGTACTGGATATATCGGGTGACGTCACAGCGGCGGCAAACACGAGCGCCGCCGCCACCACCACCGTCTACAAGGCCGGCCAGCTGAGCTGTGGTGACTCGGCAGATCATGTACAGGCATATCGCTCCATTATTCAACCAAGAGTGGACTGTGGATCGCAGAACGGGACCGTTCCACCTGCACCAGTAAACTCGACGCTGTTAGACAAGTCGTCACCTAGTAGCCACCATGCTGCTGGTCTAACTTATACCAAACAGCTGACCATGGCAGAAGTGGTAAAGGAAGGAGTATGGCCGACTGACTGTAGCCGAGATGAGAAAAGACGTATCATAAACCCTCTTTACTGCGTACAAAAACCGCACGTTACGATCAGCATAATGTTAAACTACTTGGTAAAACTCATTTCCTATGACCATAATGTGTAATTTTTCTACAAATTATGACATTCAAATTTCGAACGCCGACGCCCGCCTGCATGCCGCCCCTAGTTTGTCTGTAAAGTTGGTACTACAGAACAAGCTAAACAACTGCAGAGCCACAATGCCGGTCAAACATGCGGTTCCTGAACACATCAAAGAGAGCTTATGATATGTGTGTAGATAAACTAGTGTATGTAACTGTACATAATTAGGCATTAAAACGCCCTCCATTATGTAGCAGTCACATAAACTACTATTAGTTTCACTTCGTTTGGAAAATAGGATTTAACGCCATTTTGCTCTTTGTGTCAAACATTTTAATTCAACACCACTTATGTACATCATTACAAACAGGAGCTTATATAGAGCTTTATTTAAGTAATCAAAGTTATTACAATTTCTAAAGAAACTGTAATATTGAGCACTATCATGTCACTAGTTCTTTCAATGTATATCAAATAATTCATATTTATCTGTTCTTTTCCGGATTTTCGTAGGCCCGTTTGTTTTGAAGCGATTTATATCGATTTGATTTACAAGAATAAAAACAGCCATTCTCATTCCCACTAATCTATGGTCATTCGTTTCTCCTGTGGGTACGCGAATGCTCTGCTCCCCTGTTCTCCTCTGTTACGTGATTATTAAGACGATCCTGGCTATTATTTATGGGTGAATTTAAATTGAAAACGATATCTTAGCCTCAAAATTAATAATATAAAACTTTAATTACGAAACATAACAGCTAAACATTGAAACAGTAAAAGTATTAAAGGAGGTTTAATACTTTTCTTTTTACTGATTCATTATTTTTCTTTTTTTTTTAGTTCATAATCATAAAAAGATTTGGGCCAGATCGCTGCCGCTATTGCTGGGCAAGGTGCCCAGAAGACTGGCGGCGTTGCCTCGCTGTACAGTGAGGCTCAGTCATTGCCCAAGGTAGGCTCCAGCCTTCCGGTCATTAGAGGCGTCGACCAGGCGCGAGGAAAGCTCTTTGAACAGCGCTCGCGCCTCTGGACCCCATGGACCGAGGGTTTCTACTCCAAAAGGCACAAATGTGTAGCCCTCTCCGAGGGCTGCATATTTGCGCCTTTCGTTCCCCTCTGCGGCAGACGTCAGCACTGGCAAAAATTGAGTTCTGCGTGGCGCGAAGGCGACCCGCACTGCGGCGACATGCCAGTACATGGTGGCCGAGTTAATCTACGACTCCCCCACAGCGGCAGCGATGTGGCTCATTTGTCTTGGCCCCCAGCCTGAGGCTTACAGCTAGACTAAATGTAGTTCTCTCCAGCAGAGGCCTGAACTCGCCGGGGGAGCGCATTCAACCAGTACCCTAACTCAGGCTCACAGGTGGCCAATAGACGAGCACGCTCTGCATGGATTATGCTTGATTAAATGAGGTTCTTCTGAACCTCATGGCAGAGCGGCTCGTCCCATAGTCTCTGCCAAGACGGGTCTAAGGGCGGGACTTTGTTCAGGCCGGCTATGTCGGACCAGGTGCTCCTGGCCTCGATCAAGGACGCGACCTCCACGTTACCGAGTGACGGGTTCACTATTTTACCAGTAAGGTTGGACGTACTGTTGATCGAGGACAGAAACGCCGGTAATGCAACTTATGGTATTATAAAGATGGAAAATTAACTAAGGTAATTAACACCCAAAGCACTTCTTGTCATGGCTGTACTTTTTATAGTTTGGTTAGAAGTTAACTTCTCTTTTTATTATGTTCCACTGCGAATTTCCCTATTGTTCTGGGACTTGTTGAGGCACTGTTTGGCGTTTTTTGATTTAGTATTCATAAATGGAAAAGGTCGCCTTCTACTTGCATTATTATGTGTACACTATCTAAACGCCGCCTCGTAAGTTTTTAAAATGTAGAGTTCGATATTTCCATTCCTATAATAGTAATCGTTGTGTAACTTTGTATAGTGAGCGCAGTATTTATGGACATTTTTTTTGTATCAAATGAATTCGTATCTTGGATGTTTGCCGTTTTTGCAAACGGTGTGGAGTACACACAAAGTATGGTCATAATTTCTTAAACAACAGTCTTCACAAAATAAAAGGCCTGGTGACAGCGTCCGTGTCACTGACGTAATAAGATTGAATTTAGTTTGTAGATAGAACAGATTATGCACTATTTATGGACATTACAAAGGAACCAGAATTCACTTTGTGTACTTACGCTACCATAACGGACACTCGAAATCCTACTGTGCCGATCGTTCGACAAAATCTCTATTTCGAATTCGAATATCGAATTTCTTTTTATTTCATTTATCCCTTTTAGAAACGGAACAAAATGATATTCAAAATAGATTCGTCTAGAAGATAATTGAACTTCGACCCATCTAAGATTTAGACTTCGAGCTACTGACCTACGATTCAGTATTAAGGTGATAATCGACAAAATCGACACTTTTTGAAGTTATTTCTCTGCTGTTCAAAAGAAGTTCCAAGTTAAATAAATTAATATTACAATTTTGGGACCTTTTTCTAGATTTTGTAATAACAGAAACGCGATTGGAGGAATTTTGCTCGATAGAAATAATTATTGAAATGAGGTCTAATTTACACTTTTTTGATTTTCTGACAAATTGGAATAGCGCTAAGAACTCAAAAATATTTATTTAGATGTGTTGACAATACCTAAATCAAACATTATATAAATTTTCACAGTTATTTTAGTTCATTTTGTATCAATTTAAAACGGACTTTTTGTCATTTTTTACGAGGACATTCCGCCTGGAATAAATGGGACTTTTGCACGGACGAGATATCCCCTTAAGTGCAAAGTCCAGCGAAACTTGGGAAAAAAATATACAAAATAATACCTCATTAACTAACGTCGCGCGCCACCTGTGTTCGAGTATAGACACAAACCGATTTCGCTACTCGATGACAGATGGCGTACCATGATCAAATGTTATGTACAATCGAACCAACTGAATCATGACCCACTTGCCTGATAATTCGTTTGAAACTTTCAAACTTGTAAGATCTATCGTAATGTCAGTGTCTAATCAAATGATAACAAGTTCGTTACCAAGGAAATAAACCTTCATCCGAATTTCGACCTACTTGCATTTAAGGGGTTTAGCAAAATAAGCTTATGGTGGGTCATGATTCAGATGGTTCGATAGTACCTAAACGAGATGGTGTACGTCAGAAGTTAAGGACATGGGACAAACAGAACCAAACGGACCGGACCCCAGCGTCAGCTGAGTTTGACAGTTGTCAGAATGTTGTTTTGTTGTGTGTGACACTGACCTGACAGACAACCGACAAATGAAGTAAGGCGTTTATGTTGAACAGACAGACTGCAGACCTGAGTGTTTTACATTATAAATCGTTCTCTGCTCTGGTAGTAGCTACCTACTATACTTGTTGATAGATAATTATAATGGATCTTTGACCTAAGTGTGCCTTTTATGTTATCAAGGAAAACATTTTTATTCCGTCTTCATCTTTGTACAAGGATACACAACATCAAATCATTTGGCTAGTGTGCATTTTGAGTTAAAGTTTTGTTTACTTTTTAAAGTGCCCTTCTTAACGAAAGGAAATCTTGCATTTTATTGAAATGGCTTTGTTACAAACGAGAACTATGAAGGTTATGACTAACAGGTAAAATCTTATTATTTATTTACAATATTCTGCCTCTACTGCGGGAATAGTTGCATCCGCAGCTAAATACTTGAATCCCACCGCCATTTACGTCTGGGTTGTGCTAACAAGCAACAAATCAACACTGATGTTATTAGGAATTTTCAACTTCAAACAGGTTCTAGTTTAACATGTTTGTTTCTACTCTTGGAAATATGACCATCATACAGCATAACTCGAGTGTGCTAAATCTTAAGTGTATTGAAAACGGCAACTTCAGTCCAGTGCGTATAATGTGAATATGTAATCTCACTTAACCCTAGACCAGGGGGGTCTCACTCGATAGTTTAGGTATGTAAGACGGGCAAACCCGCTCGACGGGAATTCAGTTATGATGCCGCTTGCTAGGCTCGCAGTCGCCTCACGCGCTAACCGCTCCTCATGAGCAACATTTCTGTGATTTTTGCAACAACTATGATTTTACCCATTTTAGGGTGTCTAAAGGAATTGTTCACAAACAAAATCCAATTCCTTTTTAATTGAATACTATGTTTATTTTCAGTGTATTTGCAGAATTACCAGAAACCTACCATCTCTCTCAGGAACAGATAAACTTCTATTGGGACAATGGCTATTTGGTGATCAAGGAGTTAATTGACTTCGGCATATTATACAGTTGCAAGTAAGAAAAACTTTGGCTTTATGAGATATTTGTGGTGATGGGCTGGGCCATATCACGCAAAAAGTAATGTTTAATTACATGTTAGATACTTTTTATGAACTTTCAAAATGCTTTTTTGTATGTCAGTTGTATTGAAACATTGTGATGTGACATATATAACTCATAAACACCTTGTTGTCAAACATTATTTTTACACAAAATTATGTTTAGTTTTTATGCTTATGCTGATTTACACTGACATTGATGAGCCCTTTTGTTTATAAGGCTTCAATGTCTGGCATGCTTTTAATGTTTATTGGACTTACCTGTCCAGAAGCCAATTATCATGGTAGCAATTTACTGATATGCAGATAGAGATTATTAAATACAGTTTAATCTTATTATCATATTAATTACTGTACTAAGCATTTCTATAATCTATAATATTTTAATCCTTGCTTATCTAAAAAAATACCACAAGACTCGAAAACTTGTAAGACAAGGGTAAGCTCAAATTTAGCCAGTTATTCAATTTAATGCTCCAACTCCCAACTCTTGCACTAGCTGGAATAGGAGGCCTGAGTGTTGGACAAGCTCTGAGTGATGACGTTTAATCCCACAAATGCTATCTATTCTATTTTTCTAGATGCAAACACCTAAGTATTTAAAAATACTTTGCAGCCACCAAGGGCGCTTCCAGTTTTCATTTCAGGGAGGTCATACAGTCAAGATCTACTCAGGACAGGATTCAATTTGATGGAAAAAATAAATCAAATATAAATCAAATTAAATAGGAATAGCTGAGCAACCAAATCAGGGACTTCAGTCCCTTAAAAAACGGTACCTTTAAAAACGGTCTTGACGGGTCTTTGTAAAGTCTTTTTAAAGGTATCTGACTGTTAAAGTAGCATTCCGGTACCCGGTATCAATACTTTAGGTATCCAAACAAGCTTCCGTCTAAACGTTGCCAAATCAACTCAAGCTGCATACATAGCCACTTCTATGAAAACTCCTATACTCAGACTGTCGACATTTTAAATATTTTGTTAGTTGAGTAAAAATAAAATGATAATCAAGCAGTTATGAGGGACATCTAGGATAGCAATTTGAGAAGTGTATAACCAAGAAGAACTTTGATAGTATAGGGATGAATTTTCACATGGCAAGCAAGTTGAGTAATGGGCAAGGAACAGGAGCTGTCGTGAGGAATGACGTGAAATTTCAAATGGGCTAGCGATTCTAGTTATGGGCAAGGAACTACAGCTGACATGAGGATCGGCATGAATTTTTCCCATGAGGGATGGGATCTGAGCTTGGCGACCCCCTACACTCACATACACCTGTTTGGTTTCATGTTAGAATTATTGAATGCTAATATAATTTTTTGGTCTACACACCCAAAATTAGCCCCCTCATTGAGCATGAGCTATTAGAGTGACCATCCTGGTGATTCAACAATATACTTGTTTTTGTTTACAGACAGAGATTCGTGCAAATATGCATGAGCTATTAGAGTGACCATCCTGGTGATTCAACAATATACTTGTTTTTGTTTACAGACAGAGATTCGTGCAAATATGCAAGGGTTTGGTTGATAAAGGACAGATGACTGTCATGAAGGAGCTGTCACTCATCGGATCCGGAGCTAAAGGCGAGGAATTAATCAACAAGGTAGGAATTCACCTCTCAACGACCCACGGCATCTTAAGATGCCATTTTCCCGCTATAGGTTTTGAATTTTATTACCATGGCATGAGGTTCAAAATCCCGATGCCTCACAAAATTCCGTCGTCTCTCTGAGGTTAAACTAACTGAGCCTATAGTTAGTGTGTTTCGTTGTACTATCCGCTATATGAATTAGGGGGAATGAACGCCTTATTTCTAAAATAAAACGAACAAATTAACCTTTGTTAACAAGACAACATAACTTAGCGTCACACCTTTTCCCATACCGGGTGGCAGGGCACATTTTTGCTCGTCTTAAGCCAGTTTTACAATACTCCATTTTGCAAGCCCATCAATGCATAACTGTATGTTTAACAACATAAAACATAATATTTACAGTCGGGTTGTGGTTAGCCCGACACCCCTCCATCAAGCCGCACTGAGCCAGCGTGGTGGAGTATGGCTCGATCTTATTTGTATATGGGTAAAGGCCCGTACGGCTACTATTTATTTGGTACCAAACGACCAGCTTGGTTGTGGCCTAGCGAGAGGATTCGCTTCGCTCGCCTTAAAATTAATGTTAAATTGAATGGTTACAGGTTCAAGACATCCTCCACGATGACGTGTTCGCATGCTACACGGAACACCCGCGCCTCCTGCATGCGCTGTCTCAGCTGATAGGCGGCGACATCACTGGCATGCACAGTATGCTCATCAACAAACCGCCCGGCACCGGCAGGCACCCGCCGCACCAGGTAATGTGTGCCTCTACCATCCCACATGGGAAAAAGTGTGACGAAAAGTAGCCCTTCAAAAATTTCCAGTTTATGTCCATACCAAATTTCATCAATTTGAACCAGGCTGTTCAAACGCTAAATCGAAACAAACACCCAGACACACCTTAACAATAACAATCGATGCCCGGGACTAGCAGGCACCTGTCGCACCAGGTGATGTATACCTCTGCCATCCTACATGAGAAAAGAAGCCTGCGTCCTGTCCTGCCCCAAACCCAATCTAGCTTCTCACCAAAATTCATCAAAATCGGTTTAGCAGTTCAGTCATTAAATAGAAACAAACACGCAGCCAGACACACAATATTTTGCAATAACAATCGACGTGTTCTTCTGCTACACGAGGCGCCCTCGCCTCCTGCACGCGCTGTCTCAGCTGATTGGCGGCGACATCACAGGCAGGCATCCGCCGCACCAAATAATGCCACCCTGCATGGGAGCAAGTGTGGCGAAATGTAGGGTATAACTTTCTAAAATGTCCAGTTAATGTACGTGCCAAATTTCATCAAAATCGGTCCGGCAGTGTAGTCATTAAATCGAAACAAACAAACACAGGTTCGTTCGCAATTACAAATGCCCTGCTGGCCTACTGTGAGAGGCTTAGATTGGATCGAGGGTGGAAGTAGAATTGAATAATTGGAAGTGGGATTGGATAGTCAATAATAGGTCATTACTCTATCCAGTGAACAGTCCCAATGCGCTCGTGAAAGTAGATCTGACTGTCTGACCTGCCATTATGTGTGTTTATCAAACTGTTTCCCCCCACAGGATCTATACTACTTCCCTTTCCGGCCCGCGGCAAGGATAGTCGCAGCTTGGACGGCGATAGACCACGTGACATTGGACAACGGGTGTCTTTACGTCATTCCCGGCTCGCACAAGCCTGACAGATTGTACGAGCATGGCTACCCACCGCCTGTGGTGAGTAGGGATCCCTATGAGTAGGGATTTTGGTCGAATTTAGTTTAAAAGTTAAAGTGCCGTAGTCGTCCGCAACTGCAGACGACGTGTCGCAGACAGCGAGCGTATTTATCTAGCGAATGAACGAGACAAAGAGCGTAATTACCTAGCGAGTGAACGAGACAGAGAGCGTAGTTACCTAGCCAGTGAACGAGACAGAGCGTAGTTACCGAGCGGGTGAACGAGACAAAGAGCGTAGTTACCTAGCGAGTGAACGAGACAGAGAGCGTAGTTACCTAGCGAGTGAACGAGTCAGAGAGCTTAGTTACCTACCGAGTGAACGAGACAGAGCGTAGTTACCGAGCGGGTGAACGAGACAAAGAGCGTAGTTACCTAGCGAGTGAACGAGACAGCGAGCGTAGATACCTAGCGAGTGAAAGAGACAGAGAGCGTAGTTACTTAACGAGTGAACGAGACAGCGACCGTAGACACCTAGCGAGTGAACGAGACAGCGTGCGTAGTTACCCAGCGAGTGAACGAGATAGCGAGCGTAGTTACCTAGCGATCGAACGAGACAGCGAGCGTAGATACCTAGCGATGAACGAGACAGCGTGCGTAATTACCTAGCGAGTGAACGAGATAGCGAGCGTAGTTACCTAGCGATCGAACGAGACAGCGAGCGTAGATACCTAGCGATGAACGAGACAGCGTGCGTAATTACCTAGCGAGTGAACGAGATAGCGAGCGTAGTTACCTAGCGATCGAACGAGACGGCGAGCGTACTTACCTAGCGAGTGAACGATTCAGCGAGTGTAGTTACTGGATGGGTGACGGTGGTGGATTTACAATAAACTTGTGGCACTCGTCTCACACACGTAGGTAAGGTACACTTTCATTTACCATAGAAAGCATATCTTATCCTGTCTTATGTATTAAATGCCCCTTTGAATGTATACAATGACAAAATAAGTTTAATAGTAATTCAAATAAATATATTTACGAATAAGACGACCCAAATGGCCGAGTCGGCAGTGAACCTGCCTACGAAGCCAAGGGTCCTGGGTTCGAGTCCCGGTGGGGGAAAATATTTGTTTGATGAGAACGGATGTTTGTACCCTTGTCATGGTTGTTTATCTATCTAAGTATAATATTAATCTACATATGTATGTGTATCGTTGTCTAGTACCCAAGATACAGGGAATCCTAATTTGGGGCTAGATCAATGTGTGTAAATAGTGTCCAAGGTATTATTACTATTATATTATTATTATTATTTATGTTGGATTCAGTAAACAAAAAATAAACAAAACTGAAAAATTTAGAGAAGTACTAATATCCCCGACACAGGGACCCAAGTGAGGAATTCAGGAACCAATATAACCTATCAGCACTAGTTTACTACATCTAGTTTAGTATAAAACATAGGTTAAGTTTGTGCAGTATATTTTTTGTGTCAAATATAATTATAAAAACAAAGTCAAATCACAAATAACTCACGTAAGGCAAATCGAACGCACCGATAACACTTTTTTGTTTGGACGTCCGTGCTTGGAGTTTGGACCATATTGCCAAACATGTAAACGTGATTTTAGTATTTTCAGGCCATTCAAATGATTTGATTTAATGGCTGACAGGTATGCAAAGGTCTCACCATTTCGGATTAGCAAATGTAATACAAACTCTATCTTAAATCTCCAGAAAGGCGTCACCAATAAGATGTACCACGGAATCAAAGCAGAAGATAAATTCGCGCCCGAAGACCTCAGAGTACCGCTGGAGATGAGTCCAGGGGACACTGTCTTCTTTCACCCGCTGTTGGTGCATGGATCAGGACCTAACGTTTCTAAGGTATGTTCTTCTTCATCAGGTGATGGCGCCAGGTGCTGTGGTGAATTAGTGTTGTATGTGTTAATCGACCAGGACTGACAATGAGAGAAAATAATATAAAAAACCAGGGAAGGGATAAACGAGGTTAGGTTCTAACGGCTCTGGTCTCCAAAATGGTCCCGGAGGTCCCATTAATGCATTAAGTTCACAAACACAGACTTTCAGCACAATCTTCTTCATTACTCTGTGAGATAAGATTATTGAAAAATATTAGAAATCCCTGACACTATTTTTACAAAACACATTTAAGTACTATCGCGTTGAAGATTACTATAGCAAATTTACCTGAAAATAAAATTGTTATTATACATACTTACCTGGATTTAAGCCTAATATTGAGAGTAGCATACTTGACTTCCTTTCCGGCGCGACGAAATTAGCCCCAAACAGCTCACTTCCTGTTTAAAACTCCTAAAATACTTGTTATATCCGTTTTGAACCTCAGCAACATTGCGCGCGTAAAGTTTCACAAATGGCGGCTATTGTAGCCAGCGTTATTGCGCGCGCTCAATTTTCAGGTCATTGGCAACTCAATAATGAGCTGATCGTGTCTAAAAATGTGTCACGATCATGCCATGCACAGTAATGTGCACAGCAGGCAGCGATTTACCTAGGCTTAAAGCCAGGTAAGTATGTATAATAACAATTTTATTTTCAGGTAAAATTGCCATATTATACCTAACGTTACCTGGCTTTAAGCCTAATATTGAGTAGTGTTTGGTATCGACTGCTGAGTTAAAAACGCCAATGTGATATGACAAGGAGTTCATTTACGGAAACCTTATAGAAATTATGATTCTGAATGTGTATGCATCATCGTGTACGTGATGCAAAAATAGGCTGCGCAAATGCAGCTCAAAAATAAGGCAAATAGATAGAAACAAACACAGACTTAAGAAAGGTCTGTTTAAGTCATTTTTTGAAGCCAGCCGAGTTTCGGGCTGGCTAGGTTAGACTTGGTTAGTTAGTTTCTGGCTATTAAGACTCATCTGATTTATATGAATCTAAGAATATGCAAAGCTTTACCTCCAGTAGGTTTTCCCTTCAGTCATCACTTACGTACAAGTTCGCCGAGATTGGTGCTCGGTGGTTGGCTGCTACTCGTAGCTCGCCATTCACCTCGACGACTACCAAGACTGCAGTTGTGAGGTCAGGATATCAGGTCGGTCGCCTGACCTACGAAACTCGGAGCTAGAGACGTAGGCGTGCCGAATCGAATACATGTGAAAATGAGTTATTATAATTTGTACCTTGCACAGACAGGGCCAATCTGATTTAAACACAAAACATTGATGGAATTAGTGATTAGCAGTAGGTGTAATCAAATTACAATTGCTGTATTTTGAATTGGGAGTACGCCTCCTGGATGCATTACCACTGATTATGTACTTCCACATATGATTGGTCTTGGCAAAAGACTGGCGAACAAGTCTGTAATCTGACTTTAATAATAAAGTAACTCAATTAATCTAAATACCTTTTCGTATCACTTCTGAGAAGAATAGCTAGATGTGGCTGATTCTATTACAGGAGCTAGTGTGGCTATCTGACTAAACTGAAGATGCTTCTACAGTGGGCAAGCATAGTGAAAAAGACAAGTTTACGCGTAATAAGCATATTTGTAAATGCCTACAGTGATAAAGAAGTTTAGTATCCATCGTATTCAATTATCATTGATCAGATACCTAATACAAGTATCTGAACGCATTTTCATTATTACCCGCAGCTGTATAGACAACATTAACTGAAATCATGTTACCTAGGACTGAACCATAAAATTCAAATTACATACTTCACTGGGATAATCCAGCGTGGTCATAACATTCATTAAAATAATAATGTGTAATGGTTATAAAAGTTTTGAAAAACTGTCATGAAGCTAGTTCACTGGTAGAAATACCAGGTTGGTGTCCTAACATAACAGCGTCACGCCTTTTCCCATACAGGGCGGCACAATGGCGCCCACGCTCAATATGCTGATGTATATCATGCTCAGTCCGATATTCAATACTCCATTGCTACTCACTTTATAATTATTATTCCTTTACTATGTAGGTACGGAACAGCTGTAGAAATATTAAGGAACTCTGCTTGTGGGCTGTATGCCGCACCAGCCACATCCAAGACACATTACGCTTAAATTACCTCGATTTCTTCGAGTTGGTTAAAGCTGCCTTTGCTGTTCGCTTGGGATATGTCTAAGAAAAGCGACTATTGAGAAACAACCAAATAAATAGTGGAGATGTGAAAAAATCACGATGTATATATAATCTCAAATTTATATTAATGTCCTGAGAGACTCTAGGACTGTCATCAGCTCCCTTTGGCTAATATACTGAAAAGTGCATTCTTACAGCCACTTACCTAGTGAATTATGAAGACCTTCGCGGTCCAGTGACACGTAGGTCATTTGTGAGAAGTAATGTAGATAACTCTCTATATGGCTCCGACAATATCCTGGTGGATAACTGTCTGAATAATATTAGCAGACTATATCTTCGGATAGTGAATCTGAAAGGTGACTGCTACAATGATAATTGTCTGAAGCAGTGAAGTAGGCATATTGCTGACTATATCCTGCCGGATTGATAAAAGTAGTCGGGTTGAAAAACGACGTCTCTGTTAGATTGTAACGTTTTGTTATATTAGGGGTTGGAGGAAATCAGCTAGGTAGGTACTCAAAGTTCTTTAACAATGTGGTTTAACTTATTAAAAGTAAGACCAACACCACAATAAGAGTAGTTTATGATTACCCTTTTACCCTTTGAGTATTGTATTATATAGATAGCCGGTCCTCCAGCCACATACCTACGGCTTAGAACTCCCTTTTAATCCCTTAAAAGCAGCAGCGCCAAAATGGAAATTATTGATTTCAAAGTAAAGAAAGTTACATAAAGTAATTAGTATAAATGGAATATAAAATAGTGATGATTTTAAATTTCTTCGTCACTGGCTTAAAAAGGGTTAAGATATCACGTAAGTGAGTAAAACGTTACAATAAAACTGTAGGAATTTTTTTTTTTGCCTCCACTCTGTTCGCCTCGTTCTACCAACATCAGGCGATGTTTCTGTATGAAAACGTCGCTTTGAACCTTGCACAGATGGAAACGTTGCAGAGACTGACTTAGATCTCAAGTTTAGCCGGGATACTAGAAATGCACGACAACCAGCCATCAGATATCTACATCTTTGCGCAAGATGTTTAATTGAACCGTCTCGCATAGACTAGTTCATTTCATACTCACACGAGCGTTTAGCAGCGATGTCCCCTTACGCGCAGGCACTACCGGCATAACCGCGAACGGCTGACGTAACTGCATGTCAATGTCGCTTTAAACCTTGCAGGTGGACTAAGTTGCAGAAACTGTATCAGCGGTATATTACCATCGAAGATTGATCAACAGGTCACTTCACGCGGGATTTTAAATTTCTCTGTAGCCAAGCCGCGCTGAATGGTGTATTTATGGCGCTCAGACTGGGCTGCGGCACCAACACGTGGCTGCGGCTCGTAGTCACCGCGTCGTCGTTCGCCTCCTGCCTCCCCTCCGCGCACGCGCCAGCCTTGCGCAGGCTGGCGGCCCAGAGCGCTCACCGTATGCTGGCTCCGGGCGGCGGGGGCGCGACACCGCTGCGCGCGGGCGCTGGCTAAGTGTAGCAGGCTGCCATTAGCGCAAGGGCTCACCTTCTCTACTCACCTTGCTCTGGAGGTCGAACTCACGAAAATGCACGCAGTCGCCGTGTCGTCGTTTGTCTCCTGCTTCCCCTCCGCGCGCGCGCCAGCCTTGCGCAGGCTGGCGGCCCGGAGCGCTAGCCGGGCTCCGGACGGCGGGGGCGCGACACCGCTGCGCGCGGGCGCGGGCTGACAGTTGCGGGGAGCCCTTTGCATAAGGGCTTGCCTCCTCTGTTTGCCTTGCTCTGGAGGTCAAACTCACGAAAAATCTCTAGGATTCTCCTTCCTCGGACATAAAATCTGTAAAACTGGGATTAGTTATGGAATATCCACCGAGGGCAAAATCTTGCACGAGGTTACCATTACGCGATGGTCGTGAATGCATTGAGTATAGATTGAGTATAGATTGAGTAGAGATCCACTCGTCCAACGTAAATAGTTCGCAATTGATAAGAATCGATTTTATTATATTCCCCCTCGGAAGACCTCTCGTTGATTGTATTACATACCTTATCCCTGTAGCCGGAATCTGCTTGGTGCTCAACAAGCGAAGACATGACCATCGAAAATATTCCTTTTTGCGCTTCCTTCTGCTTGATCAAACCATGTGGTATAACCATGGGCGGTCACTACTTCCCGCCAAGTATGATTGCCATCTAAGGACTTGGCGCACTCGAGTTCAATGAACCCCAGCACAGAACAATAAAAGTTTGTAACTCATGCGAACGGCAAATACCTAACCTGATTGGATTGGATTTACTTATGATTTTCTCGGCGTGAGATTCGGATGAATGCAATGTTTGTACTTTCGAGGGTAGTTACAAATAGCTAGTTATAAATATCACTCCTATATCAAAGGGAGTGATATTCCTATCAAATTCAATGTCAGAATTAAACATATCTTTGCGAGATTGTGTGAGTTACTAAACATTGCATCACTCGATCTGTTAAGCATACGATCATGCATTGCCGAAATGTTACTAGCTGAATCTTTGAACGATTTTTCCAGATTACTTGTCCTTGAATTCTTTCTTACTCCCCCGATGTCTTCTCCTCCGGCTGCTCCTCCTCTCCGGAGACGTGAAAGTGGAACTGCTATAGCGATCACTCCTCGATGATTCACTACGCGGGGCTATTTACCGCGGTTTATAAGGTAAGTGCGGTAAATAAGGACCACCTTAATTAAAAAATAATTTATTAATATTACTAATGAAATTATGAATAAAAACAAGTCTTTAGAAGAATATTTGCTTTATTGGGATAAAGAAAAAGTACAAATGTTGGTGAAACATATGAGATGTGAATTTAATTTAGTCCTTTTAAAAAAAGCTTATTGTGGACCTTATTAAAGCACGGTATTTTAAAAGGGGCCACTTTCCAACTTATAATTTAAGATATGAAATCAAGAAAAAAATACAAAATATTACTTTTTTCTAGCATACATCAACTTTTGGCATCAAAAATATATAAATTAAATGTTTAATTAACAGAAAAATAAAATAATGGACCTTATTAAACTCACAGAAACAAAACTATTTCGAAAACACTTTAAACATGTATATTTTAAACAAAGAATATACATTTTTAACAAACTATTGGCAACTCTTTTTAAATCTTTTCAAAAACAATAAAAATAAACATTGGAAAGATAATACTGGCCCTTATTACACTTATGAAAAGTAATTTTGAGATCACACATAAAAAATAATGAGATCAGTCTGTCCTTCCTTGGATGATTCTCTATAAACGGATCAGTCATTCAGATCATAAATGTCTAATTATAATTACAGAATAAGCAATCAAAATCAACGTCATCTTTCGTAAGGCCCAAACATTCCTCGTGGTACCATCTTTGGCATGTTGGGCATTGTCGCATGTCTTCAAAATTTTCTGTGAAACAAGCATAGCAGTACCATTTATCATCTGCATGGATCCCTTTGTTTTTACCTTTAATATCTCCACTATTTTTCGTTTGACATGCCTTTCCTTTTTTATTTGTGCATTCTTTCTTTGAGTTTGCCTTCTTGCTAGGTTTGTCCTTACTTTTTACTTCCTTACGTTTCTGTTCGTTTTCTTTTACTTTCTTTTTCTGGATGTCTTTTCTGTTTTCTCTTTCTGTAAACAAATCTTTCGTCACTATCCGGGCTTTATAATTGATGGCTTTACGTCTTGGTGTATTCTTCACGATACCTTAGTTTGGTGTCGGTATTAGTTGTCGGAATTCAGTTTTAGTGCTTTTCTGAGACTTCAACCTGATTAATGGAACCTCGTCTTCTGAATCGTCTTCTGTAGAAGAATGTTCCCGCCTTCTTTTGTTGATGTTTACAAATGAAGATACATCGACAGGTTTAATGGGAGTACGTTCTTTTCTTCGCGCCGCAGCCACGTTATCGTCATCTTCAGAAGAGCTATATATTTGGCTATATAGCGGCTGACGTTTATGAGGCGAAAACGTCATATTGACGGAAGAATCGGATTTGATTCAGATTCTTCAGAACCAGAATCTGTTGTGGTGTAGTCAACCAAACGTTTCTTTACTCCAACACTGCTAACAGGAGAAGGTAGGCTATAGTTTTGTATTAAAGACGGCGAGCCATCAATAATGGTCTCGTCCGAATCACTGCTATGGCTCCGTGTTGCGCGCTGGGCTCTCAAGCCTGAAGGGCCAGGAGTCGGAGACACTTGCGACTGGTCTAGTTCTCCGACCTGGTTTTCTTGCATCGGGTGATTGGTCGGTATTGACGGTTGATAGGCTTCATCTGGAATGGCATTTGGGTCAAAAGGATAAAGCCCGGTAGCTTTAAACCCGTTGACAATATTGGAATGGGTCATACACCATATTTTGCTTAAGATGGAATTGAATCTGGCTTTGGTAATTGTTCTGCCGGGGTATTGGTACAGATATGATAAAGCTTCTTCATCCCAGTAAACCTCAAATGATTTGTTGACACTTCTGTCAAGTGGTGTTGTATGGCAAACAGTATAAAACTATATTTTCTTTCTCCGCTGCGTCTACAATACTATAATCTAAGTGGCAAGAAGCGCCATCAAAAACAAGTAAACACTTGCCGGGAGTTTTGTACTTTCCCAAGTGATGGATGAATTCTGTGAACAGAGACGTTGTCATGGACCCTTTTTTTGCCATTCGTACCAATGATCCAGATGGCAAATTATCATTGAATTCTGGCTTCATTCTCTTCCCCTTAAACAGTATCATCGGCGGGATAGCAGTGCCTACTGCATTTACGCACATGGCAATAGTTACGTTTTCTGCGTGCTCTGGTGCAACCAAGGGCACTTTTTTAGCCCCTTTTTCTGCTAAGACCACTGGTTGATTATGTATGGTTAACCTACAACCTTTTTCATCCATATTATATAGACGTCCGGGGCTCTCTCTAATCAGTTCTTCGTATATTTTTTTATATTCGTTAAAGTGCTGATTTACGATTGGTTTATTAACTTTCTTAGCCCTTCCTGGATTTAAGATCTGTACCTTTCGCTTTGATATATCGAAGTTTCGCTTCAAATACAATTTTAACCAATCCTTTCCTGCTCGTTTTTTGGAGCGATTAAATTTGTTTGGAATGTCATTTTCGTCACAAAAAACGTAAGCTTGGTGTCGAATTGATTTTGGTTTTAACGGTAAGCCTACAGCAGCAAGTCTTTTTATTCGCGTGGCCAAATCAGTCTCTTGCTCTTTTGTTAAAATTGTACGACGCCCAATTTGTTTTTCGACTTTGCCACTTTTCAAATGATTGACTAAAGTTCTTCTGGGAATAGAATAACGCGCGGCTGCTGCACGTTGTGACATTCCTCCCCGGACGGCAGTCATAGCATCTTCTAGTTGTTTCAGTGTCCACGAACCTCGTTTCTTATTAGGAGGTGGTTCCATGATCCTGTACAAGCAAAATAAGCTTTTGCAAAAGATATCAAGCAAGCAAAACATAATTAGAGATTCACGAATTCTGACCCTTTTTTTGGAAACTTTAATACCTACTTGACTTTTTTAACTTTCAAAAAAGAAATAATAAAAAGAAATTAAATATATCTTGTCTCCCAAACGCCTAAACCAAATGAAAAAGAAAAAAAAACAGGTAATTTAAGCAATTAATTATCTTAGTGTGATTGGAAAGTAATATTTTCATATGTTTAATAAGAGCCGGCCCATTTACCCGCCACGAATGTGGCCCTTATTAGGCTTTGCAACGAATCATACGAGACTCTTTAAAAATGTCTTTATTTATTAATGAAAAGTCAAAACTTACCTTGATTAGACAACACTATTAACTTAAATTTATTGTTTTATGTTGAAAAACACAGAAAACAGCGTATTTCTGACAATATTTCTATATTTTCACAAAAAAATAATAGTAACACGGTAACGCTCGTCTAACGCTCGCGATGAATGCGTGGCAACTGACAAGATGGCGGCCCGTGGGCTACGTGCCCTATAAGATTAGCGTTGCTATTGGTCCTTTCTAAGTGTGCGTGAGTTGAAACATGTAAAACGTTTGAGAGTGTGTTTTTCTGAGAGTGGCCCTTAATAGACTGTGGCCCTTACTACACGCAGGTACCTTATTAAACGGATTATTTTTTACTGTTACACTGAACAATTGACACTATAACCGTAACAAAATTCCAAGGATATTTCGAAAAGTAACTTGGAATATTTTCAAATCTGTTAAATGCATGCGCACGGAAATAAATCCAAAACGCCAATGACCTGAAAATTGAGCGCGCGCAATAACGCTGGCTACAATTGCCGCCATTTGTGAAAGTTTACGCGCGCAATGTTGCTGAGGTTCAAAACGGATATGACTAGTATTTTAGGAGTTTTAAACAGGAAGTAAGCTGTTTGGGGCTAATTTCGTCGCACCGGAAAGGAAGTATATAAATATTAGGCTTAAAGCCAGGTGACGTTAGGTATAATACCAACTACGAAGAACCACATTGAAATCCGTCGACACGTTTGACCGCTATTCCTTGTTAAGCTGAACTTTCGAAATACTGAACCGATTTTAATAAAACATAATTAAGAAGCACAGTAGAAATCCACTATGATTTACAGATAACCGCATTGAAATCTGTCCAATCGTTTGACCGCTAGGGTGCCACGGACAGACATACCGAAACACCGACAGACGCTTCAAACGTATAACACATACATATAACCTAGAACTTTTGATCGTCGCTCGCAGGATAAAATATATATTAGCACATGCGCGGTTCACCAATGTTCATTAGCCATCTTTTATTTCTCTTCACTTTTCTTCAAGGAGTTCTCACAACTCACAAATGAGGAAGTATAACTTCATAGTGCAAAAAGGCGCGACGTGAAAGAGGTTTTTTCAGGAGTTTGAATAGGACGGGATATATAGAACAAGGAAAAGGGATTGGGATCATATTATTACTCATATTAGCGCTCCTGGGTACATACAAACCAATCACCGACCCTATTTACCAACCTTGGTCCTATCCACAGACGACTGGTTGATCCTACGTCACGGCACGTCAACTCGACGAATGCTGAGTTCCTGGAGCATTGCAGCGTCTCAGATACTAGAATTGGATTGAATGAGATCGCCGTCTCGATCCGCTGGACATGGCCTTTCCCCCCCCCCTTTTTTTGAACATACCGGACTCCTTTAAATCGTAGAGGCCCTAATGCGTAGAGGGACCCATTCGCGTCAAGACTTAACTTCATATAAAATTAGTGTTATGTCTAAGACTGTCTATTGAGCATTTTGCTTTCTTCGTATTGTAAATCTCGTTATGCCTAAATGTAATACGAACTTAGAACATTGAATTTCTTTATTGTACAGTGTTTCCTCAGCCTACGTTGTTGTTGAGGAAACCCTTTTCATATGAAATGGACTATAATATAACTGGCAAAACATAGGCCTTTGTCAGTAAGTATAGGAAAAGCGTGACGCTGATGAATTATGAATTATGAATATATCCGAAGTAATAATCATAGTAAAACGTCTTGCACAATCAGAATTTGCATTTGAAATTTCTTGAAAAAGTTGAACAGCCCTGTAGTTTTCAATCTAAAAATAACTGCACACACACAACACAGTGGTTGTTTAAGTCTTTATACTACACGAGCTGATGCCGGCTCAATATGTAGGGAATTGGACATAGCAGGGTGGTCTGACGCCTGGGCATGCTAATTCCATTTTTTTTTCTCCGCGAACGAAAAAACTCTAGAAGCTGCAAATGCACCTACTTCGCGTGTGATTCGTTGGTGCATTGCCCCACCTCTCAGTCGCTTTTATGACTTATAGATAAGAGCGTATTTGCTATGACTGTTCTTACTGACAAACGTTGTTATATAAAAGAATTGACTCGGTTGGTTTCCGTATACATATGGGGTGCTTACGGCTACTTCATGTATGATCTGTGGTCTTATAATATTGGGTGCTTACCTATGAAATTGGCGAATTTTTCTTCCAGATTCAGGAGTTCATAATTCGAGTAATTCAATAGCTATTTCCAGATTTTTTTTATTGTTTTAAAATTAATTTCAATATTTTACATCTACTTATTAAATTTTCTTTTAATTTTCAGTTTGATAACTAAAATTTTATCTTCAAAATCAGTGCCTCCTAAATGTCATCCATTTTCATGATAATATTCGTATATTTTTTTTACAGCTGACACTTTTCAAAAATTATATAAAATTTTCTGTTAGCTAAATATTGTCTCATTCATACACACAAAGTTTATAATATTAGGATCTGTCATTCCTAAAAAAAAAAACAAAATGTTTGTACTGACAATTGAGTTAACTTCAATTTCTCCATACAAAAGGCCAATTTTATATGTAAGGACCTAATATATACGCTCTTCTCTGTAGCGATAATTCTCACGGTAGCGATAATTCTCACGGTACTTCGTCAGCCGCATACAGCGAGATCCTGTCGATTCTATTAGGTATATGGTCTGAACACCGTTTTCCCACTGACCGTGTCGCTCTTCTTGCCATCACTACGTGACTGTTTTGGTTTCCGTCATTCCGTCTTAGGCAAGTGTCTCTCCCACCCCCACCTTAGATATCTGTTATCAAAATCGGTTTAGCCAAATAAAAATCAGCATCATAGATGCAGTAGTTTTTTTTAAGTTTTGGCTATTTTTAGATTAGGCAATCTTAAATATTTGTTGCAGGGCTACCGCAAAGCTATATCGTGCCACTACGCAGCCAGCGACTGTCACTACATCGATGTGAAGGGAACGAATCAGGAGACCATTGCCAAGGAGGTCGAAGAAATAAGCGCTAAGAGGGGCTTGCATTTAGAGTATAAGGTAAGTGCAAAACAACAACCGCATCATTACATCTTCTCATCCTGCCACCCCTCAGCAGGAGACATCATCAAACCAGTCTGACGACAGGCCTCGCCCCGCGCCCTCGGCCGCAGCCCCAGAATGAGACTCCAGGGTCTCCAGAATGAGACCGTTGTCCTACTAATAAACAAACACACAAACATTTATATCCATACAGGCACATACATTGTTTCTGGCCCCACACTATATAGGATACCCTGTGTCGTGCGAACCAGAAACAGCGTAGTCACACACATGTAAACATACAAGACCTGGGTATTTTTATCCCCAGCCGGGGATGGAACCCGGAACCTCTCGCATGGTAGGCAGAGCCACAACCGCAGCGCCACAGAGGTCGTCGTACACACGCCATTACCATATTAGGATACCATATCCGCCTGCAAAGACCAGAATAAACCTTTTGAAATCCACAATGCATACTTTAACTGATAACCCTAGTAGCAAATGGTCCTTCGAGCCGGATCTCAGTACAGACTTGTATTTGTTCCGATCTTGCGCCACCTGCTCTACCTGCAACAACATAGCGTCACGTAAATATTCATACGGGGAGGCAGAGGCACAATCGCGCCCACGTATAACCAGTTAATCAATGCTGCATTTTGCGTGACCGGGGGCTGGCCCATCGCGCAGCTAAGGGATATGAATGCTTTATTTCGAACACTGGTCACCATTTTCGGGGCACAAGCTGAAGGTGTTAGCCAACCGCAACTACAGACGATGTTTCGCGTTAGCGTGTGCGTGAGAGTACCGCTCTCACTCTAACGCTAACGCGTAGCCACTAAGCTCGCTGTCTCGTTGACGCGCTGGGTAAATACGTTCGCTGACTCGTTCACCCGCTAGGTAACTTCGCTCTCTGTCTCGTTCACTCGTTAGGTAACTACGCTCGCTAACTCGTTCACTCGCTTGGTAACTTCGCTCTCTGTCTCGTTCACTCGCTAGGTAACTACGCTCTTTGTCTCGTTCTCTCTCTAGTTAACTACGGTAGCTGTCTCGTTCACCCGCTAGGTCACTACGCTCTCTGTCTCGTTCACTCGCTAGGTAAATACGCTCTTTGTCTCGTTCACTCGCTAGGTAATTACGATTGCCGTCTCGTTGACTCGCTAGATACTACGGTCGCTGTCTCGTTCACTCGTTAGGTACTACGCTCGCTGTCTCGTTCGGACGAGCTCTCGGGCGACACATTCGTCTGCAGTTACGGTCGGATTAGGACTACAACTTCATGGTACTGCAGCGCGGTCCGAATGACCCTGTCATAACTATTAGCATCCTAAGTAGTAAGTCATATGTCTATCTGTAGGTATGTAAATGCTAATTTAAGTACCTTATATATAAATTGTTACAGGACATCTGGAAGTACAGAAGCAAACTTGTAAAAGGTGCGAAATGCAACCTTTGAAGTAATCGAACTGGATCTTCTGTCGACTGTGACGACCGTAATCAATCAGTCAGATTTTGTTGTATGATTTATTATTATTTCTGCTATTATTAGTAAGTAATCATCTGACATATATATTTCTAGAGATATCTTTTGTCATAATGGTGACCGTTATTTAAATTACGGAGACAAAGCTTTAACAAAATATGTTTATTACTTATATAGCATGATTTATTGTAGATAGAGTAAATAACTAGGAATACATTACTTATGATACATGCATTGTACTTTAAATTAATATCTAATATATTTTATACTTATAATTTTGTATTTCAGTTGTATTGCATAACACATTTGCGCCCACGTCTAACTAGGTATACAGGCCTCGCCAGAGCCAAATAAACCTGGCACGAACTGTACACACACACACACACACACACACACACACACACACACACACACACACACACACACACACACACACACATGCAAACACACCCTCGCATATACACACTCGCAAATACACCCAAACACAGACCTGTTACCTGCAAGAAAAATGTCCTTTACCATAATGTCGCAAAACGTAATTTATGTGTCGCTGAATCTTTCGCTTACCGTACAAACCTATTGCTAACTGGCATCGCTAGAATCTTGTAGTACCGGGGGGTGATGCTACTATTTGGCAAGCCTCGCAAAAGCAGTAGTATAATATTGGGCAGTCTAGGACACATTTCACAAGTGTGAGAGAATTTGTCTTAATCGAATTGGGCAAGCTAGGACACTTTTCCTGTGTGAAGGGCTCGCTGGCATTTCCTTCAACCGTATTGGACAAGGAGGGAGCGTTCGCCCTCCTCCTCCACTTTGGAGGAGGAGGGCGAACGCAGTGAGCTTTGGTGAGATTTAGGTAAATTGTCACACACCTGAAAATGTGTCCTAGACTTCCCAATACTACACTACTGCCTGCGATGTGCTTGTGAGAGGCTTGTCAGTTAGCACCATACGGGCCCGTCGTTGTCTCGTACCACGATAGTTAGCGATACCAGTTTTGCGATGGGTTTCATAATTTCTTTATTGCACACAACTAATATAAAGATAACAAGCCTTACATAAAACAGTGTACAAAGGCGAGCTTATCTCTAATAAGAGATCTCTTCCAACCAGGGTTTGTATGGTAAGCGACATAATTACCGATACATAAATTCGATTTTGGAGAAGGATTGTGTAAATGACCTCTATTGCCATGCTATTTGGCAAATATTGTAAGATCGAAACGACACCCTGTGAAGTTAACGCAAGTTCATCAGGTGTCTGCTTTTTGCAGTTCCGATTTTCGATAGCAGAACATATATCGGAACGCACCCATCATATCTGTCAACTGTCAGTTTCACATGTCTTCGTTCGGGTCCGGCCTTTCCTCGGCTGCGCAATCCGGCGCATGGAATATTTGTGTGCGCTTAAAATAATAATATTATAATAGTGCTACGTGAAGGGACTGCGTACACAGGGAACAGATATAGCGATACACCTACCAGCTCTGAAATGGTAGAATCGAGCGATGTAGAGTTAGAAACTTTGCGAAACAAAACAGAATTACCCGAGGTAAGTTTACCTAACTACTTGAAATGTGAAACTTTTGCAAACAAAGTTGTTTTGCAACTTGGATCGGTTAAACTTGGCACAGTAAACTGCTACAGCACAACTTTGCTTGTTGCTTGGTATTGGTACACAATTTGGTATGTTTAGAAAGACTATCTAAATAATCACCTTTTAAAATAATCATAGTTTATCCTAATAGTAACATGTAGCATTTTATTTTTGCCCTACCTACCTTTGTAGATGTTGTTGCAACAATATAAATTTAATAAATTAAATTGAAAAAAAATAATTAAATGATGAACAATGTTGAATTGAGTGTGATTACACCAGGAGCTAGGCAGGTGTTTATTAACTTGAAATGTAGAAAATATCTTTTATTTTTATTGGTAATAAAAACGAGCGATTACACAAAAATGTTTTAGACAAGATACCTTTATTGCAATTCATAATTTAGGCCAAGTACTCACTCCACCTATTTTACTCATATTGTAGTTGTGAATCATATCAGGAATAGATAAGATAACTACAAACCACATGGATTGAACACAAAACTGATATTGATAACAATATCTATCTAAAACATAGATAACTTTATATTAGTTGGCAGAAACTGAGCATGGATAAACATAAAAAAAGGAAATTGACGAATGTCTGCTACATAAAATATTCTGCAAATTACAAAATCATATTTTTTCAAAGCATTTATTTTGTTTCATCTGTCCTGGGGTCTCTCTGTCTGTAATCAAATTGTGCAAGTTAAATTTGATCCTCTTCCTGGTTTACAATTGCTAATTTATCATGCAAATGTACATCCAATGACAATAAAATATTTTCATGACATGGAGCTTACCTGATATTGGAGCAGGAAGGTGGCCATGGGGACTCTGTAATGACGCAATATAATGATATAATGACGCAAACCCATCCAGTTTGGGCTTGTTTAATTTGTCTTAATAATAATATTAATACCATGCACTATTTACAAACGTTTATCTAGCCCCTAACTAGGATTCCCTGTATCTTGGGTACCTACTAGACAATGATACACATAATTATATAGATAAATATTATACTTAGATAGATAAACAACCATGACTAGGGTACAAACATCCGTTCTCAACAAACACATATTTGCCCCCACCGGACTCAAACCTGGGTGGGACCCTTGGCTTTGTAGGCAGGGTCACTGCCATTCTGGTTGTCAAATCTCGACAAGGACTTTGGTCCTAGGTGATATGCAGGGTCTAATAATTGAGCCGGAAGGTTCCCATGGGAACTCTGTAATGATTCGACACAATTCTATCAAGTTTGGTCTTGTCTGATTCGTCTTGAATTACTTACACAATTTATTTTTACAACTAATGGAAGCTTTGAATTTTTTATTATCATTATCATGTATTGCACAGATAGCCTTAAATAAAATTTCTGGGTCAGAGTTTATAAACATGGTCTGTTGAACATGGTCTGTTGGCTTAAGTATCAATATGATGATAGAGTATTTACTTGTTTACTATTTTGGTTATGGGATAATTAATTACCTAATAAATTGGTTACCCAATTTAATGACAATAAGAGTCCCCAAGTGGTCCTTAAATGCCAAATATTATTTACAAGTTTATATTGGCTGTGTCATGCGGACATGTCATGTGGACCCAGTTTACAAATAAATAAATATAAAAGCTAAAAAACCTGACTGTGGTACACTAAAAATCACAAAACAAGCAGATAAGAAGATTTAATTAATGAGTTTTCGATAAAAGCCATTTATTTATGCTAAAAGTGCGGAAAGTAGATGATTCCCGAAGAGGGGCATTTTTTATCAAAAGGGGGCGAAGCCAGCGGGTTTAGTCGACACGAGTCGGAAATCATCTTACTCACCTAAATCGTTTTAATGCGTTGGGCGAGGAAATCAAAAATATATATGAACTATACAAGAAATTAGTAAAATGGCGTGTTTATTTTAAATACATGCGCGCTCAACATATCTACTTCTGCGCATGAGCAAGCTGCCACGTCGTACGTAACGCAATAAGGCAGTTTTTATGTCATTTGGTATTTTATTATGGCTTGTGTTTAAACGATCACCAAAAACGCACCTATTTTACTACCAAAAATTCGAAACGACCGCCAGAATAAGTTGTTTAGATAAGTGATCACCAAAATTATTTATATGTTTTGTGTGCTTAAGTTTATGTTTTAAGTATTTTTTGTTGTTCTTACATGTTCAACCTAACAAGAAGGATAAAGGGGGCTTCGCTTTGCTCACCCTCTTTACCCTTCACCTAAGCTACCGCAGTATTTTGAACTGATATTTCCTGCAACTTTTAGTGATAATTTACCCATTTTGGGCAGGTTTTTCTTTTTTGTTGGTCATTTAAATTGTTTTCTTTTATTATAAACTATTACACACATTGCTGAACAGTTTTTTAGATACAGTGCTGTTCTCGGTGTGTGATTGCAGACAAGCCTGTCAGAGTTTCTTATGTTCCTCGAAAAATATTCGTGAGCTTTTACGAAAAGCTCAGGATTCGATTTAACAAATTTACCGACTTCAAGTACAATTCAAATTTGTGTGCAATAAATGTGTATCAACTAGACTATGACAAGGTATATCTTAGCTACAACAAAAGACACTGTGGTTGTGAAAACATTGGGAACCTTCGGGAATGTCTCCAATGCCTTTTGTTCTCAGAAGTGTACAAAGAATGTGATCTCTATGAAGCATTCGATCATTTCCATGAATTATTCTGTTTGTTTATAATCTTTGTTTCGCAACAATGAGAATGAAAAGAAATGGATAGCAAAGGATTAAGAATTAGCTGTATAACAAAAAGGTATAATTTTTACAAACAAACATCACAAACTAATAAAACCAAATACGCCGAATTCTTATAAATATTAAAGAAATGTATTACCCACAGATATCTCAACATAGGAGATAGGGCGTTCAGCCTATTTAGTATGCAAACCGATTGTCGCAAGCTGAATTCACGCTCACAACGTACGATTAAATAAAGCATAAAGCACGCACACACATTGCTAAGTACAGACCTAGAAGTAGCAAAAGCTTTCGAAAATTTCTTTACGGACATTCCAGTTTCAACAACCAAGTCTTTAAATTCATCTCCCGCTGCTGCTGAATCTATACTTAAACAAAACTTTGAGGAATGTAAAACAGATTTTAAATTTAGGCACGTAAATAATGAAGACATTGTAAAAGCGTTTAAATCCCTGGAAATGAAAAAGACAGCTGACGCCCATGGTCTATCAGTAAAAATTATTAGTTCCATTGTAGATTGTATCGCACCTCATCTTTGTTGTATATTTAATCAATGTATAGATAATGGTGTGTTTCCTGACTTGATGAAACTAAGTAAAGTTATACCTTTATTCAAAGCTGGTAGTACATCAGACCCCACCAATTTTAGACCCATATCGATACTACCAACGCTTAGCAAAATATTTGAAAAACTCATACTTAATCAATTGCAAAGTCATTTTTATCTCAATAATTTAATTCATATTGCTCAGTTTGGTTTCACAAAGGGTCGTTCAACAGCCGATGCTGGTGTTGAACTAATCGACAATATTTTTGATGCCTGGGAAGACGCAATGGATGCAATAGGTGTCTTCTGCGATCTATCCAAGGCTTTTGATTGCGTCCATCATGACACTCTTGTCAGGAAGTTACGCCATTATGGTGTAAAAGATCAGGCACTTGGCCTTCTGGAGTCATATCTAACAGATAGGGTTCAGATGGTCGATGTTAATGGGAAAAGATCACCTGGGTCTTCAATAAGTATGGGCGTACCGCAAGGTTCAATTCTTGGTCCTTTCTTGTTTTTAGTATATATTAATGATTTACCTTACCTATTTAAAGCAAAACATGGGTTAGTATTGTTTGCCGATGATACTTCTTTGATATTTAAAGTTAAAAGACAGCAATCAAATTATGACGAGGTAAACAATGCTATCTCTAGTATAGTGAACTGGTTTACTGTTAACAATTTATTACTTAATGAAAAGAAAACTAAATGTATTAAATTCGTGTTACCCAATGTGAACCCGGTAACTACAGACATATTTATAAAAGGACAGATTGGACCTTGTGCAGTCGACTGTCTTTTTGGGCATTACTTTAGACGCCAAACTACAATGGGATCCTCATATAAATAAATTGTCGAACAGACTGAGTTCGGCAGCGTTCGCAGTTAAAAAAAATTAGAGCTCTTACCGACGTAGACACCGCTAGACTAGTCTACTTTAGTTACTTTCATAGTCTAATGACCTATGGTATTTTATTGTGGGGTCACGCTGCGAATGCTAATAGTATATTTATTCTGCAGAAACGGGCTGTTCGTGCAATTTATAGATTAGGGCCTAGAGTGTCACTGAGGGAAAAGTTTAAAGAAATCAATATTCTGACATTTGTGTCTCAATATATCTATGACAATCTTGTGTATGTAAAAAGAAATATAACTAATTTTCAGAAGTACAGTGATATACACAATTTTAATACTAGAAATAAAGACAAGTTGGTTGCTTATGTAAGCCGACTACATAAAATTAGTAATTCTTTTAAAGGCAATTGTATACGCTATTACAATAAGGTCCCTACTGATATTAAAAACTTACCTTTAGACAAGTTTAAAATAATAATAAAACAGAAATTGTATAAAAAAGGTTACTATAGGATATCTGATTACTTAGAGGACAGATGTCCATGGGAATAGATTGTTTGAGTAACAGGCTGTTTCGATATATAATTAGCATTCATTTTGTAATTTGACAATATTTTATTTAAAAAAGGAAACGCAAAAGATGCGACGACTGTGGAGTTTCTTCGGTGAGCTCTTCTCCACAGATTCCGCCATTGTGTTAGTGAACTCACCCAAAAAAAATGTAATGACGGATCTAAGTGATGTAACAACATCCTATGGAAATAAATGTTTTTTGATTTGATTTGATTTGACAGCGTCATGGACATTAAATTTATTTCCTGTCTCTCTCGCTAGTAGGTAACGCTAATGAGTATGAGAGAGACGGAATCTGGATGCGAATCGATAGCATTGCTTCCTCGGTATATTTCGTTAATCGTGTTGTTTTATTGAAGAAATATTGTATTTTCAGTATTTACCTGTGAAATGTTATACCCTTGTTATGGAAATTTGTCGGATCACAGCGATTTTCACATAGGACAACTGCACAGGCCGGCATTATAGAAAATAAAGCTAATTGTTGTCAGTTTTCTAAGGCGATCGGCGCGTGCTCTCGGTAATTCTCGCTGAGAGCAACTGAATGCACTGTATGCACACTGGGTATACAACGGTCAGCCGTTACGCGGCGGCTTGGCTTCTCTCTAATATTCAATGCTCTGTGGAATTGCCCAATTATAGACACACGAAAATAGAAAATATGTACAAAATATTAAAAATAAATGTGGCAAATAAATGGCATCGTGGAATGTAGTCAAAAATTAATCAGAAAATAAAAAATCATCAGATTTTATACACATTATTATTAGTCATGAGGGTACTGTAGTACAGGAAGCAACTGAAATAGCTCAAACAGACAATGACTTCTTTATAAAAATCTCTGATGAATACCATCGAAGTAGTGAGAGTATTCTTCTGAAACCGTTATATTATTATCTAATAATGTTGTGTAAAAACTGATAATGTCACTAAATAACACCAACGCAGAGGGCTATGATGATGGTAAAGCTACCAAAATATTTAAGGCTAGTTACTTCGAAATAACTCCTGTATTAAATTATTGATGTATTAACCAGGTATTAACTTCATGTACGTAACCAGCTGCATTTATATGTTTGTAAAAGTGGTTTACAGATAAATAAAAACTTTGGTAATTCCTGGTAGGTCTTCCTGTAATCTTTGGCTTCAGTTCTATATTCTGTATTTGTAATAATTTTATACTCTGTGGTTTCGGAGATAATGGGGGAATGGTTATTTTTTGCACTTTTTTGATCATAACTTCTGAATTTATCAAAACTATCAAAATAAAATAAAATACTTATATATTTTTGAAGTTTATAAACCGCCCTTTTCAGTGATACAAGGGTATCGTTGAAATCTCTGTTGTGAGTAAGGGTACATTGGTGAAGAATGTTTCGAAGCTCGAGCAATCTCAGCGTTGGATTTAACAACATCATCACCTATCTTTAAGCAGAAATGATTGTCCCTTGGTATAACCATGCATGCCAGTTTCATTTGCCAAACCTTTTTCATTATATTATTTGAATTTTGTATTTTTCTATGAATATGTAAAATGTTTGCAGTTCTACAAACCAACTTGAAAGTTTTGGGATATTTTTTAACATAGTCATGAAATTTTCTAACAAAGGCATAGGTTTTTTGTTCATAAAGGTCATACAATTTAACTTTATTTTTACGAATTCCAAACGTTGCCCAGTCATTAAATTTTGATTTACCGTTGTTGTCATTGACTTTATTTGATTTAAAAACTTCACTGAATTCTTTTTGAACAATTTTAAAGAAGTCTGAATATATTTTGTTTGGGTTCTGTTCATTAAAATCCGGTACTGGCGAATTTATATCTAATTTTTTTGTATACGTCTCTAGTCTATGGGATATTGTAGGACTATAAAATGGTGGATCATATCCTATGATCATAGCCTATAAAATGATGGATATATCTTAATCTTACTAGTGATTGGGATCGAAACTGCTTGACCGCTGTGATCGGACAGTAAGCAGTTAATTACATTTTTTCTTGTGATTACGCACACAAAAAACGTAATCTAAGCAAGTATGGCGGCTCTAGAAATACAGGACATAAATTAAATCCATATAAATTTAGAACCTCCATATAATGTACTTAAGGCTGGGCACCCCGAAACTTATAATTTCAGCTTCAGCTTACTTTTAGAGGAATAGGATGTCAAATGTTATAAAAAACGGTCAAGAGCGGGTCGGACTCCCACGCGATAGAATTCCGTACCACCATACAAATCACAAGATAGTAAAACAAAAAAAATAAAGTCCGAAAAAGATTTCGGACCCAGTACCACCAATTGCGCCACCGAAACGATAATAGATGATGCGAAATTTACGATGATATTTAAATGATGATGATTTGGTAATTCGTAGGAGCAGGGATTTAAAACAAATATGTTGCATACAACATATTTGTATAGCTAGGATAGATAGGACGCTGTTCAGACGGACAGCGAAGGCATAGTAACAGGGTCCCGTTTGGAACTCTTCAGGTACGGAACCCTAAAATGGCTCCACCGATCAATAGAGGACTAACAGGGCAACATAACTTTTTTATATAACGGGTAATTAGGTAAATAACAAGGCTGTTTGGCTGCGCCGCCTTAATATAAATTACTTATCTCAATAATACATATTCAGCACCGGATTCGAAGCCGCGGCTCCTGCGTGGTAATTACAAGCAAGAAGGCGACACACAGTGGTCTAGGATTTGTTCCTCCATACTTATAGGAACATAATGTCTGGTTTAATTATAAAAAATATGTTATGTCTCCGGTATACCTCCCTTTATGTCATATTAAAACATGGAGTGAATTAGTTGCTCCACAAGTGAGAAAAATAATGTTGATTATTTTTTTGTATGGGAGAAAACAC
The DNA here is from genome assembly GCA_949825045.1 of Argyresthia goedartella. NCBI lineage: Eukaryota > Metazoa > Arthropoda > Insecta > Lepidoptera > Argyresthiidae > Argyresthia > Argyresthia goedartella. The sequence continues at coordinate 18,691,276 of OX463833.1, read as the reverse complement.
TTAAAGTACATTATGTAGGAACTGATTACAACTGATGGGCTGGTGCTCACATGATCTATTGTACATGGCATGCTGAACATAACGTCATCTAATTCATGCACTTTTCGGTGCAGCTTTTGATGTAGTTAACTTTTGAAAATTTGAATATTTAGTATGAGCGTATTCGTTTATGTTCAACATAATGAGATGTAGTTCATAGGTAGAATGCAGCCAACATGAATACTAGGTACTTGTGTTTATGTAGGTGCATCATCAATAACTTTGGGGATGTCGTTAGTTAATAGCCCGTGTTTGGCTTTTTGTCGCAAATTTTGACGGGAAGCAACAAACGAAGACATATTTTATAGTCTTCTTGTATCTTCAGATCCCTACATGTCTAGCATAAGACATGTCTTAAGAAAAGGTAAAAAAACGCTCGTGACGATGATATGAAATTTCTCCTAATTAATGACGATTCAGTGATAGAAAAAGAAAACATAGAATTTGTTGAAGTTAATTCATCATTGATGGACTCTGATAAAGAGGACTGTGATGATGACTAAGCTAAGACTCACTTTTTAATTTTGTCCTTGACGTCTTATATTATATCATAGTAATATTTGTGTTTTTGTTGCAGTATGTTGTATAGGTATTACGAATCATGTCATTAAATTAAGAGATTACCTAAATATTTGTGATTTCTACATAGTTTCTAATTCTATGAGATTACCCAAATATTTGGTATATCTATACATATTTAAATTACCTCTATTATTGTTAATAAAGATCATTAGCAGACTGTTGACTTATGACAGTTTTATTGTTATTGATGTATTTTGCCTTATTTATTTTTTTACTTTTTTAACAAGCTATTATTAATTTTCTTACTAACCATATTGTAATTTCCGTATCAAAAGAATAAAATAAAATAACTTATAAACTTTGTTTTTGTTATTATCTGCATTTCTATTATTTTTATGGTATTTTCACTCTCAAAGAGATCGGCTGGTATCTCATTATGTCAAAGATTATAATGATAAAGCTGATACTAAAAATAAAATATTTCAAAAGTTAACTACTTCCAAAGCTGCACCGAAAAGTGCATGAATTATATGACATTATGTTCAACATGCCATGTATAATAGATCATGTCAGCACCAGCCCATCAGTTGTAATTAGTTCCGAAATAATGTACTTGTTTTTAAGTGTTTTCTCCCATACAAAAAAAAAATCAACATTATTTTTCTCACTTGTAGAGCAACCAATCCACGCCATGTTTTAATATGACATATAGGGAGGTATACCGGAGACAAAACATATTTTTTTATAATTATTCCAGACATGAATGTCTGGAATAATTATAAAATATATATATATATATACTCATAGGAACTGAAGTTCCTATGAGTATGGAGGCCGAATCCTAGACCACTGTGCGACATCTGAGAATTGCGATTGTTTGCATGCACGGGGCCGGTCAATGGGCTACTTGACAAGAGTACACTACACCGTATTATACGGATGGAAGCACTCACACAAAGGCATTTCTCAGGAGTCGCCTTCTGCGCTGCATCTAACTACTTAACTAACTAACTAACTACTTAATTAAAGCAATGTTAATAAACTCATTACTGCTTGCAGATTGACAGTAGAACCTATACTGGGGTATTGCCACCACCTCGGGTACCGCAGTCCCAGAAAGAGAACCAATGGCAAAAGGTAAGTAACTAGCTTAATCTGTAGAATTGACTCTTCCCTCATGCGCAACATGTGTGAGCGAGAGACTAATTTCACTATTTATACAAACAATTGTGATGGTGTAGTCAATGTTTATTTATTTCAGGTGGTTCAGGAGTTAAGCAGAAAAGGCACTCATCTTTATGAACCCGTCAAATCTGTAAGTTGATTTAATCACATTGTTCCTAAAATATAGCTTGCCGACGGGTTTAGCCTATCGGGTAGTGTCCCTGCCTACGAAGCTGACGGCCCTGGGTTTGAATCCCGGCAAGGGCAAATATCTGTGTGGTGAGCATGACTAATTGTTTCATAGTCTTGGATGCTTTCTATATATTTACTTATGTATTTATCTCTATTAAATATATCGTCGTCTAGTAGGTACCCATAACACAAGCCTTGTTGAGCTTAGTATGGGCCTAGTTCGATTTGTGTAAGATTGTCCACCAATATTTTTTTTTAGCTTGCAATAAAGACTAGGAGAAGTAGGATAGAAGTTAATTTGATAGATCTCAGCTACATAATGGTAGTACCATACACTAAAATATTCATAACTATATTTCCGATGAAATTTGGTCAGGACTGCAATATCTCTCCTAATAATAAGGCCCTAATTACCTAAATAATGGCCTACCTTACTCGCCTAAGTCACCACCATGGTTAATTGAAGATACTGGGACAGAAAAGGCTCAGATGTTTCTCCTAAGGACCCTGTGAAGAAACAAATCATTTTTCTGTAGTTTTAATTTAAACATGGCAATGTTGTGAAATGGCCGCCACACTGACACAACTGAATTTGCTGTGACATGCTTCTAGACTATTCTAGAGCTTCTGTATTTGACATCTGCCGTCCTACCAACTAGCTCCTGTCCTGTGGTGTGTCTTCAAGGTTCGGTGACTGTTTTCAGATCCCCTCTCCTTTCCTGCTGCTCCTGCTAGGGTTGTACCTACTCCTCGGGTTTCTGACACAACTGGTGGAAGACGACATGGTCAGGGTAGTGCCTGATGCTGAGATAGCTGTTGATGTGAGTGCATACTAACAATGATAGTTAGCTAGATAGATAGATTATGAGGTGGGACGCCCGCTGAACACAGGTTTGTGACGCTGTAAGGAACCCAATGGCGGGTTTGTGCGCTTTAATGTGCGGGTTAAAAGGCATGTTTCAAGATGCTCGAGTGGGGTATTAAAATAATTCACCAAGTTAAAAACATAAAAAATGCGGTTGGTCGGGAAGCGATGTCGTCAAGGATACGAAATCTATCTGTCTGACAGTCAAGTCCACACGTATTACACGACATAAACAAATATACGGTACTTATACAAACGGATTCGTTATAGCGGATTTAAATATTTGATTTTAGTTCGGAAAACGTATGCCTAATCAGACTTCGCAGTTCTCCCTCCTTTATGAGACCAACCCATAGACAACAGATTTAAACCCCTAGGACCAAGGAAAGGCGAGTAATCGCCAACACTTTTATCCCTATTTTGCTCAAAAGTCTGCATTCTGAAATTCAATTTAAAATTGGACTTTCTTCGTTAAATTGTTGCGCAAAATAAACTTGTATTGCATTATTATAAAGCCTTTTGTCCGTCAGCGTGACAATGTATAGGTATTAAAGTATGGTGGTTGTCGAAGGACTCGCGTGGCCTACTGTTCTCACAGAACCTCTAGTGATTAGAGGAATCCATGAACTTAAAATTTCTCTTGTCCTTAGAATAATGACTCATAGAATTCTAATAAGAAAATCCAAAACAAGCATCGGAAAGGTTCATTCTTTTGGCAGGAGGCTGGCCCTAAGGAAATCTCAGTCCATTAATATTCAGATGCGCTTTGGTACGAAAACATCTCTGAAGGAAAAATATAAAATGACTATTTTACTCTAAATAGTGCACAAAAATTTTGAAAATACCAAAAACCCTATTGGGAATATACTGTAACACTAAGTGCAACCAGTACAAAGGTGATTCAACTAAATCTAAATAACTTGACGCCGCCATGATAGGTAAATGTTGCAAGTATGAGTAAAAAACGGTCAAGTGCGAGTCGATCTAGCGCACGAAGGGTACCGTACGATGATAGGGATGGTGTGGAGTGAATAGTTTGGATTTTACATAGCAAAATGTTGTTTACAAAGTTATTGGTGCGGCTAATTTCACATTCCATGTACGTAACCAGGTGCATTCATAAGTTTGTATGTGGTATTGAAAGAATTGTTGTATGGGAGCCCCCTTAAATACTTATTTTATTCCGTTTTTTAGTATTTCATGTATAGCGGCAAGAGAAATACATCATCTGTAAAAAAAAACATCTGTCTAACCATCGCGGTTCATGAGATACAGCCTGGTGACAGACGGACGGACGGACAGCGGAGGCCGAGTAATAGGGTCCCGTTTGGCACCCTTCGGGTACGGAACCCTGAAAGCACCACTTTTTTTCGATGAATCCTAATCCTGCCCTACTATATGATTTCAAAATCGCTTTTTTCGCTTAAGGTAAGTACAGATGAGGTGGTATCATTATTCATATGCAACTGCGCGCGCCGGCGTTCGCCCGACAAAGGAAACAATATGAATGTGTGCGTGTAATACTCACACATACGGCATATCCAGCAGTGGACACTATCATGCTGAAGAAGCAGAAGGTGAATAATACTCACACCAAGAAAAAATTGTAGCGTATGTTTTTGATGGTAATTTGAAGGGTACACTCCGTCTTACTCGTCTAAGCTCTTATTGGTAAAATACTGATCGAATTTTAAAAACTTGCTTAAAAGATTATGCCGCTGTTTGTTATAAAACAGATGTTTATTGTCTTACCAGGACTGGAGTAAATTCAGCGAAGAGTCCGCTCTCCGCTACCTGGACTTGATAACAGGAGACCAGCCAAGAGTGGCCGGCACCAGCTACCATCTGAACAAGAGCCGGGAGTTGAAGACTCGATTGGACGAGGTGGCTAGGAGCGCGCGGCTACCTGTGCATACCTTGTGGCAGAGCGCTTCCTGTGAGTAACATACATTATAGCAGAACGGTTCCTGTGAGTAACATCATCAGCTTCCACCTGAACAAGTCCCGGAGGGTGATGACTCGAGTGGACGAGGTGGCTTGGAGAACGCGGCTACCTGTGCATACCTTGTGGCAGAATGGTTCCTGGGAGTAACATAACTTGTGGCAGAACAGTACCTGTGAGTAACATCATCAGCTACCATCTGAAGAAGACCTAGGAGTCGTGTGGACGAGGTGGCTAGCGGTTACATGTGCATACCTTGTGGCAGAAAGGTTCCAGTGAGTAACATACCTTGTAACAGAACGGTTCCTGTTAGTTACATCATCAAGTAACATCTGAACAAGACCCGAAAGCTGAAAACTCGAATGGACGAGGTGGCTAGGAGCATGCGGCTACCTGTGCATACTTTTTGGCAGAACGGTTCCTGTGAGTAAAAATCCTTGTGGCAGAACGGTTCCTGTGAGTAACATCATCAGCTACCATCTGAACAAGACACGGGAGCTGAAGACTCGAGTGGACGAGGTGGCTTGGAGGCGGCTGCCTTACCTTGTGGCGGAAAGGTTCCTGTGAGTAACATACCTTGTGACAGAACGGTTCCTGTGAGTCTCTCACCTTATCATCGTGGTGACCTCTGTGGCATAGCGGTCGAGGTTCTGCCTCACAAGCGAGAGGTCACAGTTTTGAATCCCGGCCGGGAAGGAAAAAATACCCGGGTCGGGGATGTTTTATTTTTGTGGCGTGGTTATATCTGGATTTCATGACACAGGGTGGATACTGCTTTTGGTCCCACACTAGGATTAGTCCTCCTCATTATTATCATCATCAATGAGTCCACATTCACCCACAGCGGGGTATAGGCCTCTTCTGTAGCACACTATCCACACCGGTCCTAAGCCTCTCTCATCCACTGCCTACCAGCTATGTTAATCTTTCTTTCAGACAATACTTAATTTATAAGTAGTTATTGCAAGTTAATTACTACAACTAATACTTTTTTTCTGCAACTTCATATATCCAGGGCAGTGGTGCAGACTGCAGTCCTTTCGCGCAAAATGGAGCATTAAATTATTGGCTAAACGGGGGTTTCGTACCTGAATAATGCCAAATGGGACCCTATTACTAGCCTCCGCTGTCCGCTGGCCGTCAAAGGGCTGTATCTCATGAACCGCTACAAGTAGACAGTTGACATTTTGTAATAAATAATGAACTAAACTTATTTGAAAAAAGGGGTTTTCCATTCAACGACGTCTTTTTCGGGCTCCGTATCTCAAAAGGAGGTACCATTACAGGATCACTCGCGTGGTCCTTCTGCCCGTCCGTCTGTCTGTCAAGGGCACTTGTCTCTGGAACAATATGAGATAGAAACTTGAAATCTTCTGCAAAAATACTTATCCAGATAACCGCAACATAATTCAAGTCTAATATGAAAAAATATCGCCTACAAAAAAGTAGAGGGGGTAAAATGACAAAACGAAACCGAAATAACTCGTGTAATGTATCTTTGAAAAGGGCTCTTTATAACTTTTTCATAAGTATTTTTAATTTTTAGGGTTCCGTACCCGAAGGGTTCCAAACGGGACCCTATCACTAAGACTACGCTGTCCGTCCGTCCGTCCGTCTGTCACCAGGCTGTATCTCAAGAACCTAGCTAGCTAGAGAGTTTAAATTTTCACAGATTATGTATTTATGTTGCCGCTATAACAACAAATACTAAAAAACAGGATAAAAGAAATATTTAAGGGGGCTCCCATACAACAATTCTTTCAATACCACATACAAACTTATGGATGCACCTGGTTACGTACATGGAGTGTGAAAGTAACCGCACCAATAACTTTGTAAACAATATTTTGCTGTGTAAAATCCAAACTATTCACTCCACACCATCGCTTCCATTGAACGTTGTACGGAACCCTTCGTGCGCGATTTAGACTCGCACTTGACCGTTTTATTTATTTATTTGTAAACCACATACAGACTAATAATAATAGTGTGAAGTACCCGCACCAATAATTTTGTAAACAACATATTGCTATGTGATATCCATATCCACACCATCCCTACCATTGTACGGTGGTTCGAAACCCTTCGTGTACGGGTCCGATTCGCAATTGACCGAATGTTATTTTGATTTCCAGCGGACTTCTGGCTGACCCAGTCCTCAACCTTTGTCACATACTACCAGAACGCGTCCAACATAGTGGCACTGTTGGAAGGACAGGCCGGTCTCCATGGCAACGAGACGGGAGACTCCGTGCTCGTAAACTGCCATTATGACTCCGTGCCCTTCGCTTTAGGTGAGACCTATGAGACCTAAGATCCTAGCCCCCAGTTACTGAAATAGTGGTCAAATGCAACAGGCGATTAATCGAAGATTTGTTCAAAATAGCTTTGGCTTACTAATTGTCACAACAAATTTTCCTTTCGGCAATCGGGCGTAGGACATTATTTGGGTACAAATCTGGATTCATAATGTCATTTTATCTCATTATATCGCTTTAACTCAGCGCCGGTGTAGGTATACTTCACAATACACCGAGGTACGTCTTTCCCCTGGCCGGGGTTTGTTTGATGATACACCCACCTTACGTTGACGGGCCGGTGTATAGTTGAGTATACACCGTTTCATACATTTTATAAGGCGAATCGATAGGGCTGGCCCATGACAATACGGGTTAATTACAATTATAGTTCTTTATATAGTTGATTACAATAAATAATATTTCTGGGTTGGAAATATGAATGAATGAATGAATGAATGAATGAATGAATGAATGAATGAATGAATGAATGAATACTTTATTGCACAAAACAAACATACAGAGATATACAAAGAAAGATATATGTACAAGAGGCGCGCTTATCTCTATAAAATAGATTTCTACCAGCAAACCCAGATAGGAAAGGAAAGTGGATTGTGAGAGTAAAACCTATTTGCACAACAAAATAATTCATACACACTAATACTATAAGTAGGTACATATACCTAATACTACTACTACACCTAATTTATATAATATAATATACATACATACATATCATACACATACAAGTTATATACATACATACAAATACAAATTATATATACATACTATGGAAGAGAGAGGCAATGATCATTTAAGCGAATCTTAAAAACGTTAAGTGACGGACTGTCCCTGATGGCACTGGGGAGCTTGTTCCAGAGCCTGATAGCACTGATCCTGAATCCTTGCCCATATGCGACTGAGTTGTGTTGAGGAGTTGCAAGCAGCGACCGAGTGCTTTATCTCCGAGACCTATCCGAAGAAAGAAAATCAAACCGATCACGCAGGAAGCTGGGGTAGCGAGGGTTGTGCAGAATATTGAAGAGTAGAATGAGAACATGGGTATCCCGGCGAAGACGAATTGGAAGCCACTGCAGTTCCCTACGATACTGGGAGACATGGTCATACTTACGCAGTCCGAAGACAAACCGAATCCCGAGATTTTGAAGTCGCTCGAGTTTGTTCAGTTGCTCTTCGTTCGCGCTGATCCAGCTGACATCTGCGTAATCAATGAGAGGAAGGAGAAGAGACTGGGCCAGAGTAATTTTAGTATGACGAGGCAGAAAGTTTTGAAGGCGCCTGAGGGAGTGAAATGTGGCAAAGACTCGTCTACTAACTTCGCAGACGTGAGCAGACCATGAAAACTGATTGTCAAAGATAACTCCTAGATTTTTTGCCTTAGTACTGTACGGAATTATGGTTCCATCATAAGTTACAGGAACAAGAGGCAGATGCTGTAACACACTATGGGAGTGTCTGGAGCCGACAATCATGGCTTGCGACTTACTGGGATTGACAAGTAGTCCATGAGACAGAGCCCAGCCCCTGATGTTCTCGAGATCGGCATTTAATGCACCCACAGAAGAAGTCATATCACTTGGAGAGAAATGGCGGTAGATTTGCAGATCATCGGCATAAAGATGGTAAGAAGAAGAAATGGCATCCGAAATGGAATTGATGAAGACGGAGAAAAGAAGAGGGGAAAGATTACCACCCTGAGGAACTCCAGAAGAAAGGTCGCACCACTCCGTGGAAGTCTCCTCGGTCCTAATACGCTGCTGACGACCTCTCAGGTAGGAGCCGAACCAGCTGGCAGCGGCCGAGCAGACATTCAGGAACTTCAGTATCTCAACGAGGATGTCAAAATCAACACAGTTAAAGGCACTGCTAAAGTCTAGTAACGCTAACACAGTGATCTGCTTGATATCCATTGCCGATTCAATGTCATCGGTCACTTTAAGTAAGGCCGAGACGGTACTATGTCCCGGCCTGAATCCGGACTGGAATTGATTCAACAGCCTGTTAGAGGAAAGATAGGAAGAGAGTTGAATGTGGACAATTGATTCAAGGACTTTGGAAAGGAAAGGCAGGATAGATATTGGACGATAATCTTTAAATGAAGATGGATTTGAGGTTTTGGGAAGAGGGATAACTAACGCCTTTTTCCACACATTAGGAAAAGAACACTGAGATAGAGAGAAGTTAAATATGTTCAGAAATTAAAAAAGTTATGATGAAAAATCAAAATTTTCATTAATACACCGGGCTGGGACAAGACATACCTCGGTTCGAGCCTCGGCTAATGTCCGAAGTCATGTTCGTTTGTGATGCGTTTCGGTTAATGTTGGACATTAGTTAGCTAATGTTGAAAACGAAGTATTCGTGCGACTGCGGGGAGCGGGGCGGGGTAATTTTATTCAGATGAGAAAGCTATTTCTAATATCAGGGCAAAACACTGCGGTAGCTTAGGTGAAGGGTAAAGGGGGTGAGCGAAGCGAAGCCCCCTTTATCCTCCGTGTTAATTTGAACATGTAAGAACAACAAAAACTATAATAAGACGAGTATAAGTATTTTTTGTTGTTCTTACATGTTCAACCTAACACGAAGGATAAAGGGGGCTTCGCTTCGCTCACCCCCTTTATCCTTCACCTAAGCTACCGCAGTGTTTACGGCTACCGAATCATTATCATCACTTATTCCAGATTAAGACGGTAATTTTTCAACATTAGCCTTGGTATACTGAAATAAACTTAAGTTTAGTCGGCTAATGTGAACCATATTTTCTCACCCATCTTTAGCCTCAATAGCGTCGAGGCTAAACTGCAGTTTAGCCCCGACTAATGTTGAAATCATTTATCGTAATGAACATTATTTCGGACATTAGCCGAGGCTCGAAATTAATCTTAAGACTAGCCGGCTAAACTTAAGTTTAGTTTTTGGATAAGTGATTGGACGAAATTAACGAGTGGTCTAAACGTTCCTAGGCAACAAGACATATACAATATAAATACACTTAAGTACACATAAAAATATTTTATTTACACACGTATCATAAACTCTCTTTACTGCGTACAAAAACCGCTCGTTACGATCAGCATAATGTTAAACTACTTGGTAAAAACTCATTTCTTATCTGAAAAATTACACATTATGACCATAATGTGTAATTTTTCTACATATAATTTTTCTACATGTAACATTAAAATTTCGAACGCCGACGCCCACCCGCGTGCCTTCCCTAGTTTGTCTGTGAAGTTGGTACTGACATTCAAATTTCGAACGCCGACGCCCGCCTGCGTGAAGTTGGTACTAAAGAACAAGCTAAACAATTGCAGAACCACAATGCCGGTCAAACATGCGGTTCCTGAACACATCAAAGAGAGCTTATGATATGTGTGTAGATAAACTAGTGTATGTAACTGTACATAATTAGGCATTAAAACTCTCGAGTGATATTATTATGAAACACGCCTTCGGCTCGTTTCATAAACCCACTCTCGAGTTTTAATGCCCTCTATTATGCAGCAGTCACATAAACTACTATTATGTGTACTTAAGTTTATGTTTGAAGTAACTAATTTTTGTTGTTTTTACATGTTCAATCTAACACGAAGGATAAAGGGGGCTTCGCTTCGCTCACCCCCTTTACCCTTCTCCTAAGCTACCGCAATGTTTTGCCCTGATATAAGCTGTGCAAATCAGTATTGAAAAGACAGATTCTGAAAGTGATCAGCTGTTGTCGTGACGCCATCTTGTTTTACATTATTTAACAAACACGCCGGCTTTCGATAAGACAGATTGTTAAACGTTTTCGACGATGCTTTATTTAAATCAAAATTCTAGTGACTTGTTTAAACGTCGGTCTTTAATTAACGGTCTAGAGAGTTAGTTAAGTGTCTGATTTAACCAACCAACTGCGACATCCACATTTCTCAAGCCCCGGCTAAAGTCAAAATCCACTAGTCCCGGCAAAAGTCAATAGAGAACCTGCAATAGTTTTATTTTCACAAATAGCATAGCGAATAGATCATGAACGTGATCAAACAATTAAATACTTTAATTTCCAATGATGACGTACCTTGTACTAAGTAATTAGGGGACAGAGCTATGCGTCAATTTCCTTCTCCTTCTTTCGCTTAGTGACAGATTAACTGATGTGACTAGTCGCTGATGGGTGTTTTAAAATACGTTCCGTTTCACGTTACTTACAATTTGTAATTTTTTATGAAAATAAATAAAACTAGTTACCTATTATTTTTATTATAACGTCTGTTCAAGCAAGTACCATCAATATACAATCTTGCATCTTTCAAACTACTAGGTAGTTTGTCGGTCGGCAGGTATTCTGTGACCTGTAGACCTCACGAGTCGGTTGGTGTTATGCTGAACTTCTAACATACAAAGTTACGAAAGCACCTTGTTACGTACTAATAACTTAGTAAACTATATTTAGCGATCTAAAATCCAACCTATCGACTGTTCACTGAAATTATACGATTATACGATTATCTCACGATTTCACAAATCCAACGACACCTAATTTGTTAAAATATGTCAAGCCGTTTGGGCTGTTACGGTTTTTTTTTACATTTAAAAAATCCTCCGCCATTTTGAGAAAAAAAAACTGAATCGACACAAAATTATTGAACCTGCTCAAAAAAATTCACGAGAATTGGTTGATAAATGCGACCTGTAGAGGAGAACACCCGGTCAGAAATCCAGACATAGGAAAGCATTTTTGCTCGAGCTGAAACGTAGACGCTTCGCGCGCTCAACCAATAAAAACGTACAAAAGAGGTGCCTTTTATGTTTTAAGGGCTCAAAATATTATTTAATGTGATAAATATGTTAACTGCAGCTTCTCTATTGTACGGTGAGATGCAGAAAACAGATCATCCAAACGCGTGGAGCACAAATTTTAGCCAAAAACTATAATAATAACAATAATAATGACGACTAAAATATTAAAAAAATGCAGCATGCAATTTTTTGCAATTTTATAGCTGAATAAGGCGTTATTTTTATATTGTTAATGAAATTTATCTACACACTTTTATTATATTTATTACTTGGTAAAAACTTATTTCTTATCTGAATATTGATACATTATGAATTATCACCATAATGTATGAATATTTCGACATAGTATGACATTTAAATTTCGAACGCCGACGCCCGCCTGGGTGCCGCCCTAGTTTGTCTGTGAAGTTGGTACTACTGAACAAGGTAAACAAGTGCTGAGCAATGATCAATGCCGGTCGAACATGCGGTTCCTGAACACATCAAAGATAGCTCATGATATTTGTGTAGATAAACTCTCGAGTTTTAATGCCTTCCATTATGTATCAGTCACATAAACTACTGTTATACCTACTCATCCTTATCATTGCAAATACATTTCTTATTTTTCTTATCATTTTATATTCTGCCCATTTCAGGAGTGTCAGATAACGCGATATTCTGCGCAGTAATGTTCGAGACTTTGACCAGAATGGCAAAACGGACCACACGGTTTAAGAATAATGTGATATTCCTATTCAATGGTGCAGAGGAAAATGGACTTCAGGTAAATGAATAAGTATAAGTTTTTTGGAATTCCGTTTCCGATACCGTACCTAAGACCTACACCACACTACACGGGAACATTGGTCGCGGATGATCCGTCGCAAATTCGAGAGTTTCAACGACGGACTATAGGCAGCCACATTCAAAAGCGGTGTGGCGGATCATCAGGGCTACGAGTCAAATCAAATCAATGCTCCCAAGGGCGCAAAATTCCGTATTCGGCAGTCAGTCTCCAAACAAAATAGGCGCCGCCGACAAGTCAAATACTTTGTACAATAATTTGTACACATAGTTTCCATTTTGATGTATCTGTATCTTCTGTTTTGTACAATAATAGTAGTTTATGTGATATATCAGTCACATCAATGAAGGGCATTAAAACTTGAGCGTGGGTTTAAGAAACGAGCCGAAGGCGAGTTTCATAGTAATATCGCGAGAGTTTTAGTGCCTAATTATTGGACGCAGTAAAGAGTAAATGTATAAATAAAGTAAAGTATGAATTGGCGTTCCGCGACGGATCTTTCGCGACCGATGTTCTGCACAATGTAGCGCTCCGCGACGGATCTTTCGCGACAGATGTTCTGCACAATGTAGCGCTCCGCGACGGATCTGTCGCGACCGATGTTCTGCACAATGTAGCGCTCCGCGACGGATCTTTCGCGACCGATATTCTGCACAATGTAGCGCTCCGCGACGGATCTTTCTCGACCGATGTTCTGCATAATGTAGCGATCCGCGACGGATCTTTCGCGACCGATGTTCTGCACAATGTAGCGCTCCGCGACGGATCTTTCGCGACCGATGTTCTGCATAACGTAGCGCTCCGCGACGGATCTTTCGCGACCGATGTTCTGCACAATGTAGCGCTCCGCGACAGATCTTTCGCGACCGATGTTCTGCACAATGTAGAGCTCCGCGAAGGATCTTTAACGACCGATGTTCTGCACAATGTAGAGCTCCGCGACGTATCTTTTGCGGCCAATGTTCTGCACAATGTAGAGCTCCGCGACGGATCATTCGCGACCGATGTTCTGCACAATGTAGCGCTCCACGACGGATCTTTCGCGACCGATGTTCTGCACAATTTAGAGCTCCGCGACGGATCTTTCGCGACCGATGTTCTGCACAATGTGGCGTAGGCCTACAAGAATACTAAGAATATTATTAAACCAATCCGGCGACCCTATATTAAAAGAACATTTTACACAATTCAGCAGTACATTAAAAAGGCTATCAAACAGATACCATAGAACAAAGCACAGATACAGAAACAGCACTATCTGCTTACTACGCGTTTGCATATTCTTGGCTGCGCTATGGTGTAATGCTATGGGGAAACAGCGTTGAAGCAGATCAGTTCTTAGTGCTCCAGAATCGCTGTGACCAAATCCTTGCACATATAGATAGCAGACAATCATGCAGATCACATAAAAAAACATACTTACTTTACCGTCAATTCATGTTAACAAACACAAAAAACTCTTTTTACAATCAAAAGACATCCATGACAGGAATAAAAGAACTAGAGAAAAACTATATTTGCTTCCATCTCGAGTAAAATTGCTAAACTGCAATCCTTATTATATGGAAATAAATATTTATAAAGAACTACCAAAAACAATAGTACATTTATAGTACATAACTGTCGCGGTCTGCAATGACTGCGTTGCTGGTCGCACTGTTGGTGGCCGAAAGCGCAGCACAGCGCAGCTCAAGGCCTACACAGCGCGATCAGCTTTGCAGCCGTTGATGGACAAGCTGGAATAAAAGTCGAGACCGAAGCACATTACTTGCTTTGTTTGAGTAAAATTCTGAATCACTGTTGTCTAAGCAACTTTAATCATATTTACTAACAAAATCCTATTACTCAATAGATAAATCAAATCAAATAATTAAAAATATACTACCAAAATACTTGGTTATTTAATATGATATAATTTATATTCAGTGTAAATGTTGTAAACCCTGCTATAAATGTGTTGTCTACAATGAATATTGTTAATGGAAATGTAAATTTTATCTAAGTATATTGCAATACCCGAAAATTTCTTCGATATAAGCTAAATATGACATTACATACAATGTCATATAATAATAGTTTGATTCATTTGATTGACTCTAACAATTATGTTAGTAATAATGTTTATTTGACCAAAGGTAGTTACTACCTTTCAGATTTTTACAAACGACAGGTAGCTGTGTCGCTATCTTATTTTTTTAGTATTACAGCCAAGAATTTGGCTAACCTGACTGCTTCTATTGAGCAGAGACAAGGTATATTGGAAGACATTCCAAGTAATTTAAATTAGTTTTTAAGACAATAGAGGAAATCTCTAGCATACATAAGCCAATAAATATGTCAAGCAAGCATAGGAGATCAAAAATGTGTAATATCTTTCCCGAATTAAATAAGTCAAAAAAGTCTAATAATATCCCAATATTAAATAATATTCAGACAAAGGGTAAGCCCCACTTAAATGTTACCCATTAAAACATGCAGGGGCTACCTGGCAAAGAACTTGTATTAGAATTATTTCTTAATAATTCGGACACTGATGTTATTTGTATTACAGAACATTGGTTAAAGGAAAATATGATGTCTTTTAACATAAATAATTACAAAATTGTCAGTTGTTACAATAGAAAGACTGCTGATAGAGGTGGTTCTTTAATCTTAGTAAAAAATAATATTTAGGTGAAACAACGGAAAGATACTATTACACTTACTGTGGAAAGACAAATAGAGGTATCTTGTGTTGAGTTGGATAGCCATATTATTGTTTGTGTCTACAGACCTCCGAGAGATGAAAAAGGCCATGGCAATTTTGAAATATTCGAGAAAATTATGGAGGAAGCCCTCATTAAACTTTGTAATAACAGAAAAAAGATAATTATTTGTGGCGATCTTAATGTAGATCTGCTTGTAGATACAACACTGAAGCGACGATTAATAACTCTGTTCAAATCATTTAATTTATGTCATGTATTTCTAGAGCCGACTAGAATTACACTTACCAGCCAAACTTGCTTAGATAACGTTTTTTGTGACTGTGCATTCACAAGTAAAAACGTAATTAACTGTTTACCATCCGATCACAGTGTTCAAACAGTTTCATCCCAAATTACTAGTGAAAATATAGCAATTTTACCTGAAAATAAAATTGTTATTATACATACTTACCTGGCTTTAAGCCTAATATTGAGAGTAGCATACTTGACTTCCTTTCCGGTGCGACGAAATTAGCCCCAAACAGCTCACTTCCTGTTTAAAACTCCTAAAATACATGTCATATCCGTTTTGAACCTCAGCAACATTGCGCGCGTAAAGTTTCAGAAATGGCGGCAATTGTAGCCAGCGTTAATGCGCGCGCTCAATTTTCAAGTCATTGGCAACTCAATATAGAGCTGATCGTGTCTAAGTATGTATCACGATCATGCAATGCACAGTAATGTGCACAGCAGGCAGCGATTTACCTAGGCTTAAAGCCAGGTAAGTATGTATAATAACAATTTTATTTTCATGTAAAATTGCTATATTATACCTGACGTTACCTGGCTTTAAGCCTAATATTGAGTAGTGTTTGGTATCGACTGCTGAGTTAAAAACGCCAATGTGATATGACTAGGAGTTCATTTATGGAAACCTTATAGAAATTATGAAACAGAATGTGTATGCATCATCGTGTACGTGATGCAAAGATAGGCTGCGCAAATGCAACTCAAAAATAAGGCCAATAGATGGAAACAAACACAAACTTAAGAAAGGTCTGATGAAGTCATCTTTTGAAGCCAGCCGAGTTTCGGGCTGGCTAGGTTAGACTTAGTTTCTGGCTATTAAGACTCATCTGATCTATATGTAATTTAGAATATGCAAAGCTTTATTACCTCCAGTAGGTTTTCCCTTCAGTCAGCACTTACGTACAAGTTCACCGAGATTGGTGCTCGGTGGTTGGCTGCTAGCTCGCCATTAACCTCGACGACTACCAAGACTGCAGTTGTGAGGTCAGGATATCAGGTCGGTCGCCTGACCTACGAAGGAGCTAGAGACGTCGGAATGCCGAATCGAATACATGTGAAAATGAGTTATTATAATTTGTACCTTGCACAGACAGGGCCGATCTGATTTTAACATAAAACATTGATGAAATTAGTGATAAGCAGTAGGTATAATCAAATTACAATTGCTGTATTTTGAATTGGGAGTGCGCCTCCTGGATGCACTACCATTGATTATGTGCTTCCACATATGACTGGTCTTTGCAAAAGACTGGCGAACAAGTCTGTAATCTGACTTTAATAATAAAGTTACTCAATTAATCTAAGTACCTTTTCGTATCACCTCTGAGAAGAATAGCTAGATGTGGCTGATTCTATTACAGGAGCTAGTGTGGCTATCTGACTCAACTGAAGATGCTTCTACAGTGGGCAAGCATAGAGAAAAAGACAAGT
The DNA here is from genome assembly GCA_949825045.1 of Argyresthia goedartella. Classification (NCBI taxonomy): domain Eukaryota; kingdom Metazoa; phylum Arthropoda; class Insecta; order Lepidoptera; family Argyresthiidae; genus Argyresthia; species Argyresthia goedartella. Next base: position 18,674,238 of record OX463833.1, on the reverse strand, counting down.
TTACGCGTAATAAGCATATTTGTCTACAGTGATAAAGAAGTTTAGTATCCATCGTATTCAATTATCATTGATCAGATACCTAATACAAGTATCTGAACGCGTTTTCATTATTACCCGCAGCTGTGTAGATAACGTTACTGAAACCATGTTACCTAGGACTGAACCATAAAAGTCATACATATATATACTTCAGTGGAATAATTCGGCGTGGTCATAACATTCATTAAAATAATAATGTAGGTAGATGGTTATAAAAGTTTTGAAATACTGTCATTAAGCTAGTTCACTGGTAGAAATACCAGGTTGGTGTCCTAACATAACATAGCGTCATGTCCCCTCCCACACGGGGCGGCAGAGGCACGATGGCGCCCACGCTCGATATACTAATGCACGCTAATGTATATCATGCTCAGTCCGATATTCAATGCTCCATTGCTACTCACTTTATATGTAATTATTATCCTCTACTATGTGGAGTACCTACTCCACGGAACAGCTGTAGAAATATTAAGGAACTCTGCTTGTGGGCTGTATGCCGTACCTGCCACATCCAAGACACATTACGCTTAAATTGCCTCTATTTCGTCGATTTGGTTAAAGCTGCCTCTGCTGTTCGCTTGGGATATGTCGAAGTAAGGCGACTATTGAGAAACAACCAAATAAATAGTGGAGATGTGAAAAAAAAATCACGATCTCAAATTTATATTAGTGTCCTGAGAGACTCGAGGACTGTCATCAGCTCCTTTTGGCTAATATACTGAAAAGTGAATTCTTACAGCCGCTTGCCTAGTGAATTATGAAGACCTGCGCGGTCCAGTGACACGTAGGTCATTTGTGAGAAGTATTGTAGATAGCTCCTCTATATGGCTCCGACAATATCCTGGTGGATGACTGTCTGAATAATATTAGCAGACTATATCTTTGGATAGTGAATCTGAAAGGTGACTGCTACAATGATAATTGTCTGAAGCAGTGAATCAGGCATATTTTAGACCATATCCTGCCGGATTGAGGAAAGTAGTCGGATTGAAAAACGAAGGCTCTGTTGTTAGATTGTAACGAGTTGTTATATTAGGGGTTGGAGGTAATCATCTAGGTAGGTACTCAAAGTTCCTTAACAATGTGGTTTAACTTATTAAAGGTAAGTCCAACACCACAATAAGAGTAGTTTATGACTACTCTTTTACCCTTTGAGTATCGTATATATAGCCGGTCCTCCAGCCACATACCTAATGTTTAGAACTCCCTTTTAATCCCTTAAAAGCAGCAGTGCTGAAATGAAAATTATTGATTTCAAAGTAAAGAAAGTTACATAAAGTAATTTGTATAAATGGGATACAAAATAGTTTTGATTTTATATTTCTTCGTCACTGGCTTAAAAAGGGTTAAGATATCACGCAAGTGAGTAAAACGTTACAATAAAACTGTAGGAAAATTGTTTGCCTCCACTCTGTCCGCCTCGTTCTACCCACGTCATGCGATGTTTCTGTATGAAAATGTCGCTTTGAACCTTGTTCAGATGGAAACGTTGCAGAGACTGAGCTAGATCTCAAGTTTCGCCGGGATACTAGAAATGCACGACAACCAGCCATCAGATATCTACATCTTTGCGCAAGATGTTTAATTGAACCGTCTCGCATAGACTGATTCATTTCATACTCACACGAGCGTTTAGGCTAGCTGTCACTTGTAAAGAAAAAAAATGACTAGCTAGCAGTACTTTTGCACATGGTAAATTTGTCGGCGCCAGTATCGGGAGGCTTGGCTGAATGTTATTTGTAATAATCACGGAACAATCGTCAAGAAATAAGTATATTTCACGTCATCGTAGTGAGTGCTTCGTGCTGTGAAAGGTTGATGTGGTTCGGTCACCAATTCGTCGCGCTCGGATAGCGACCCCTGTAGTCGGCGGCATCACGACGGCATCAGCAGCGGCCTACGACGCGAGTAAGATTCGACTCCCATCACACCCCACCCTCGTGTTCCTCATCCCGTACTCCCTCCTCGAATTGAGCGTTCGAATGCCGGTCCACGGCGTCAAGGTCAGTACTGCTTGTGACATTCCACTGAAAAGCAACACTACCAAGATTCCACCCCCTTTCGGTTAAGGCGTGGAATTTAACATTTTGGTAGCAGAGGCGCGGATTCCTAGTAGGAAATCGATTCACGGACGGTTGTAGGGTTGTTTTTTTGTAGTGGGATAGGGTACCTCAGATTGGTCGGCAATCATTTTTTGAGTGAGTCTTGTGGTCGGTATACCACAATTTAGGTTTGTGGCGTCACATCAAATAATATCGCCACCTTCAAAACGCTCCGACGCTTCATCTTGGGACACACCCGCTAATCTGCGCCCGCTCGCCTGTCTCACCCCGCGTTGGCCTGCAGCCAACCGGCCCAGCGAGCTAGACGCGCGCAGCGCCTGCGCATATCAGTCTGCTACTCGCTTCGCTAACGAACCCACGTCTGTGCGCGCTTATAGCTTCCGATATTTGTGTCGCTATTGTTGCTTATGCTTTGTAATTACTATTGTATATAACTTTCCTGCTTCAGTAAACTTCTTCCGTCATCTAAATAATACTATTCATTTCGCATAAAGCCTTCACTCATTACCATACCTACCACTACATATGGGAACATTGGTAGGACAAAATCATCTCCCCATATCTGGTGACCCCGACAAGCCGTTTATTCGGTGAATTGGACCTACGCATACTGTGAGTAAGAAGAATATCTGGCTGACGCAACATTCCAACGTTCGTTCGAGAACATACAACAACACAAAGGATTTAGGTGTGTGGTCCAAGTCAAGCGGTGAGCGATATTTTATTTTTATCATGGTGGGCTCAGATGAGGATACTGGAGACAAAGGGAGTACAGATCCAAGCCCCGCTGAGGTCTTGCGAGTTGGCGTACGGGTACCCCAATTTTTGGTCGAAGAACCCGCTTTATGGTTCTCACAGATTGAAGGCCAATTTATTTTGTCTAAAATAACGAGTGATTCGACAAAGTTTTATTTTGTTGCCGCACAGTTAGAACCTCAATACGCACTAGAAGTGAAAGATATAATTACAAACCCACCGCTGTCAGACAAGTACCTTAAGCTTAAAACGGAACTTATAAATAGACTTTCAGCATCGCAACAGAAAAAAATTCAACAACTGCTGAACAATGAGCAACTGGGAGACAGGAAACCGTCGCAGTTTCTACGGCATCTACAAGATTTAGCCGGACCTTCAGGAGCCTCAGATTTTATTAAATCGCTGTGGGCGAGCCGACTCCCGCTAAATATTCAAACTGTGATTGCTTCTCAGATTTCAGACATGACGGTTGACAAACTTGCCGAGCTTGCGGACAAAGTTTACGACATCGCTCCAATGACTCCTCAGGTCGCCGCGGCCAGCACCTCTGCCTCTATCGCCCCGCCAGCTAGCAACGACATGGCCATGCAGATAAGCGAATTGACAAGGCAAGTAGCACTACTTACAACCAGACTAGACCAAGAAAGAGGACGTTCACACTCACGCTCACACGCACGCTCAGGCTCAAGATCTCGCTCAAGGAGCTATAAACAGCCACCACCCGACCACCCCCACTGCTTTTACCACTACACTTTTGGAGAAAAGGCCCAAAAGTGCAAACAGCCCTGCACCTTTAGGAAGTCGGAAAACTCCCAGGGCGGTCGCAAGTAGCGGCCCATGACTGCCCTACATCATCAGGCCGTCTCTTCATATCGGATCGGATATCAAAAATGCAGTTCCTTGTGGATACTGGTTCCGACTTGTGTGTTTTTCCCCGATCAGCTGTCAAGAGGCCCTGCGCCAAATCTAAATACGACCTAGTAGCTGCAAATAACACAGTTATACATACCTACGGACCAATCAAACTTCATCTTACTCTGGGACTTAGAAGAAACTTTCCATGGGATTTCACTATTGCAGATGTATCGCGACCCATTATTGGAGTTGACTTCCTCAGCCACTACAATCTACTCGTCGACTGCAGACATCAGCGCCTAATTGACAATGTCACTTCTCTCTCCGTCAACGCTGTTAGCTGCCCCGCCGCTGAGGATTTCGCGTCTGTCAAGTCCGTCATCGGAGAGTCTGAATACCATGAGATACTGCGAGAGTTTCCAGAGATTACTCGTCCCCCAGGTATACACTTACCATATAAGCATAGCACTCTCCATCATATAAGAACGACGTCAGGACCTCCAGTTGCCAGTAAACCAAGAAGACTCGACCCATTACGGATGCAGGTAGCTAAAAAAGAGTTCGAAGACATGCTGGCCAACGGCACTGCTAGGCGATCAGAAAGTGCGTGGTCTTCACCTCTCCACATGGTAAGAAAAAAGGACGACAGTTGGAGGCCATGTGGAGACTACAGAGGTCTCAACTATAGAACTGTACCTGACAGATATCCCATCCGTCACATTCATGACTTCTCATACCAACTCTCAGGATGCTCCATCTTTTCTACAATCGATCTCGTGAAGGCCTATAATCAGATTGCGGTAAATCCCGAGGACATTGCCAAAACCGCCATCACGTCACCGTTTGGGTTATATGAATTTCCGTTCATGACGTTTGGGTTACGCAATGCAGCCCAAACATTCCAGAGATTCATCGATGAAGTCTTACTGGGACTCGATTTCTGCTACGGGTATATTGATGACATATTAGTGTTCTCAGCATCAGAGCAGCAACACAAGGCGCACCTACGTCAACTTTTCGAGCGGCTACAACAGTACGGCATCGTGGTAAATACAGCCAAGTGTGTACTTGGTCAACCAGAGGTGACGTTCCTGGGATTTAGCGTATCAGCCGCAGGTACTAAACCACTCGAATCTAAAGTCGACGCCATCAGGGACTACCCGGTGCCTAAAACGGTAAAGGAGCTACGCCGTTTCCTGGGTATGGTCAATTTTTACCGTCGCTTCGTGCCAAATGCAGCTCAACTTCAAGCTCCGCTTAATGACGTCTTCAGCGGCTCCAACATAAAAGGATCTCATCCGGTAGATATGGTTCCGCATTTACTCCAAGCATTTGAAGACTGTAAGGAATCACTATCACGGGCAACACTTCTCGCGCATCCAGATCCAGCTGCTGAGCTTGCAATAGTGACTGACGCATCAGACACGGCCCTTGGCGCTGTTCTACAGCAACGAAAAGGTGACGACTGGGAACCTTTAGCTTTTTACTCTCACAAACTCAACAAGGCGCAGACTAAATACAGCCCCTACGACAGGGAACTACTTGCTGTCTATGAAGCTATAAAATACTTCAGGCATATGGTCGAGGCAAGGATTTTTACAATTTTTACTGACCACAAGCCACTCACTTTCGCCTTCTCCAAGAGTAAAGATAGCTGTACTCCACGGCAGATCAGGCATCTTGATTTCATTGGTCAATTTACAACAGATGTAAGATACATACCTGGTAAGGACAATGTGGTTGCTGACGCACTCTCTAGAATCGAGGAAATTTCATCGTCTGTTGATTTTGATGATCTTGCACGAGCTCAGGACAAAGATCCAGAACTGCAAGACCTGCTTCTTCACGGCTCCGCTTTAAAACTAGAAAAGTTGCACACACCTAATGGTAACTTACCTCTCTACTGCGATACTTCTGTGCAACCGCCCCGTCCATACGTCACACCACAGTTCAGGAAACAAGCCTTCGACGCACTTCACAATCTTCACCACCCTGGATGTACTGCTACAGCGCGGCTGGTCTCACACAGATTCGTATGGCCAGGGATACGAAAGGACTGTAGAGAGTGGACTAGGCAATGTTTGCCATGCCAAAAAAGTAAAGTTACTCGACACACCATTACCCCCCTCTCCCCTTTCCTTACTCCTTCCTCGAGGTTCTCTCACATACACCTCGACATAGTAGGGCCCCTAACTCTGTCTTGTGGTTACAGGTACTGCCTTACCGTCATCGACCGTTTCACGCGGTGGCCTGAGGCATACCCCATGATGGACATCACTGCTGAGACCTGCGCAGCAGCTCTGGTGTCTGGATGGATAGCCCGCTTTGGCTGTCCCGCACGAGTGACCACAGACCGTGGTCGGCAATTTGAGAGTCACCTGTTCAAGGCTCTCACCCAGCTGGTTGGTGCGCGCCACTTCCGCACAACCGCCTATCACCCTGCTGCGAACGGTATCGTCGAGCGTCTCCATCGCCAACTGAAGGCCGCCATCATGTGCCACACGTCGACGCCCTGGACTGAAGCCTTACCTCTCGTCCTTCTGGGGATGCGAAATTCTTGGAAAGAAGATCTACAGTCTACCTCTGCTGAGCTGGTATACGGTCAAACTCTCTCTCTCCCCGGCCAATTCATCTCTCCTAAAGACGACTACAGCACGGCCGACATCTCTGAGTACGCGACCCGCCTTCGCTCCCACATGGCCAAACTCGCGCCGAGAGAAACTTCGTGGCATACCAGTCAATCTGCACCTTTCTACATTCCACGAGATCTACACTCATCATCACATGTCTTTCTCCGCCGAGACTACGTTCGAGCAAACCAAATAACGTCTCTGTTGACAGGCTGAAACCAGCGTACATGATGAGAGAAACCAGAATCGTAGAACCCACAATTCCATACACTACAGTTCCAGCGACCAGAACTCCAGAGCCCGAAATTCCCCCAACACCATTTCCTGTTCCGGCGACCAACGCAGAAAAGACGACTCGGAGCGGTCGAAGAGTCAGATTTCCCGATTTTTATCGACCGTAGCAACGGTCTGGCCAGGGGGAATATGTGGCGTCACATCAAATAATATCGCCACCTTCAAAACGCTCCGACGCTTCATCTTGGGACACACCCGCTAATCTGCGCCCGCTCGCCTGTCTCACCCCGCGTTGGCCTGCAGCCGACCGGCCCAGCGAGCTAGACGCGCGCAGCGCCTGCGCATATCAGTCTGCTACTCGCTTCGCTAACGAACCCACGTCTGTGCGCGCTTATAGCTTCCGATATTTGTGTCGCTATTGTTGCTTATGCTTTGTAATTACTATTGTATATAACTTTCCTGCTTCAGTAAACTTCTTCCGTCATCTAAATAATACTATTCATTTCGCATAAAGCCTTCACTCATTACCATACCTACCACTACATATGGGAACATTGGTAGGACAAACATCATCTCCCCATAGGTTCATTTTCGGTTAGTTGACGATTTAGTTAATGATTATTATAAATTTGTAGTCGGAAACTACTGTTTGTGCGCATAAAGGATTGAACGGTCATTCCGCGAAGTAACTATGTGGTAGAACGTCGGGTTCTATAGTACTGCAGTGTTATTTCGGTTTACAGAGCAGGGTATTAAGCTGATTTTGCTGACCTCAGTAGAGGTGTAGGTCGTATCGGAAAGGCCACTTCTAGAAGGTTCACGGCTACCTACATTATATTAAAAATAGATTTTTTTTATAATAAAATTTTGTGTGTTATTTTTTATTGTGCTTTATGGTGGCATTCTCTAATTGATTTAGAGTGTATAGTTATAAGGTGTATATCCACAGGGCGACCATATTGAATATTTTTGGGATTTAATTGTTCCAGTAGTTGCCTCAGTTTTGACAACTTAGTTTTAATTTCTGTGCCCAGCGCTGACGGGCAAGTGCTGGTCTCTGGCTATACTTAGTTCGGTAGTGAAGTATAGGACCAGAATCCATTCAATCGGTCAACATGGCACCTTCACCCTTGACGGTACTGCGGCATGGTGTCCGGGAGGAAATGAGATGGCTCGCCCATACTCATAAGTATGTGGAGCGACCGGACATGGATGATGTCCTGCTCAAGCGTGTGGAGGACGCAATGACACGCGTCGGGAAGGTGTGTCGGCTGGCTGCGGAGGCTGAAGCTCTCGGGCTTACTGATGAAGCTTCGGTGGCTGCAGTGAAACAGCTCTGCGCGGATGCTGACCAAGCGATGGAATGCTTGGGCGACATCGAGCGTCGCGCGGAGAAAATTAAGCGGGGGCCCAGGGGTGCTTAGTCTCGTGCAACCTTGTAAGACGGTTGGGCATTTCGGTAAGGGAGTATCCACATTCCATTCGGGGAATTGGGAACACGGAAGTCGGTTCCGTTAAGGGAGTATGTCGGATTACTCTCTCGTCACGGGTGGATTCATCGGTGAATCTGACGGTCACGGCATAAGTCATGCCTAATGTGATGGGCACACACCCTCACGTACGGTTGTCGCCCTCGGTGCGACAGTTGGTCGCTGGGTTGTCACTGGCTGACCCGGAGTTTGATATTCCGGGCAAAAAAAATAAAAAAAATCAAAAATCATTTATTTCCATAGGATGTTGTTACATCACTTAGATCCGTCATTACATTTTTTGGGTGAGTTCACTAACACAATGGCGGAATCTGTGGAGAAGAGCTCACCGAAGAAACTCCACAGTCGTCGCATCTTTTGCGTTTCCTTTTTTAAATAAAATATTGTCAAATTACAAAATGAATGCTAATTATATATCGAAACAGCCTGTTACTCAAACAATCTATTCCCATGGACATCTGTCCTCTAAGTAATCAGATATCCTATAGTAACCTTTTTTTATACAATTTCTGTTTTATTATTATTTTAAACTTGTCTAAAGGTAAGTTTTTAATATCAGTAGGGACCTTATTGTAATAGCGTATACAATTGCCTTTAAAAGAATTACTAATTTTATGTAGTCGGCTTACATAAGCAACCAACTTGTCTTTATTTCTAGTATTAAAATTGTGTATATCACTGTACTTCTGAAAATTAGTTATATTTCTTTTTACATACACAAGATTGTCATAGATATATTGAGACACAAATGTCAGAATATTGATTTCTTTAAACTTTTCCCTCAGTGACACTCTAGGCCCTAATCTATAAATTGCACGAACAGCCCGTTTCTGCAGAATAAATATACTATTAGCATTCGCAGCGTGACCCCACAATAAAATACCATAGGTCATTAGACTATGAAAGTAACTAAAGTAGACTAGTCTAGCGGTGTCTACGTCGGTAAGAGCTCTAATTTTTTTTAACTGCGAACGCTGCCGAACTCAGTCTGTTCGACAATTTATTTATATGAGGATCCCATTGTAGTTTGGCGTCTAAAGTAATGCCCAAAAAGACAGTCGACTGCACAAGGTCCAATCTGTCCTTTTATAAATATGTCTGTAGTTACCGGGTTCACATTGGGTAACACGAATTTAATACATTTAGTTTTCTTTTCATTAAGTAATAAATTGTTAACAGTAAACCAGTTCACTATACTAGAGATAGCATTGTTTACCTCGTCATAATTTGATTGCTGTCTTTTAACTTTAAATATCAAAGAAGTATCATCGGCAAACAATACTAACCCATGTTTTGCTTTAACAAGGTAAGGTAAATCATTAATATATACTAAAAACAAGAAAGGACCAAGAATTGAACCTTGCGGTACGCCCATACTTATTGAAGACCCAGGTGATCTTTTCCCATTAACATCGACCATCTGAACCCTATCTGTTAGATATGACTCCAGAAGGCCAAGTGCCTGATCTTTTACACCATAATGGCGTAACTTCCTGACAAGAGTGTCATGATGGACGCAATCAAAAGCCTTGGATAGATCGCAGAAGACACCTATTGCATCCATTGCGTCTTCCCAGGCATCAAAAATATTGTCGATTAGTTCAACACCAGCATCGGCTGTTGAACGACCCTTTATGAAACCAAACTGAGCAATATGAATTAAATTATTGAGATAAAAATGACTTTGCAATTGATTAAGTATGAGTTTTTCAAATATTTTGCTAAGCGTTGGTAGTATCGATATGGGTCTAAAATTGGTGGGGTCTGATGTACTACCAGCTTTGAATAAAGGTATAACTTTACTTAGTTTCATCAAGTCAGGAAACACACCATTATCTATACATTGATTAAATATACAACAAAGGTGAGGTGCAATACAATCTACAATGGAACTAATAATTTTTACTGATAGACCATGGGCGTCAGCTGTCTTTTTCATTTCCAGGGATTTAAACGCTTTTACAATGTCTTCATTATTTACGTGCCTAAATTTAAAATCTGTTTTACATTCCTCAAAGTTTTGTTTAAGTATAGATTCAGCAGCAGCGGGAGATGAATTTAAAGACTTGGTTGTTGAAACTGGAATGTCCGTAAAGAAATTTTCGAAAGCTTTTGCTACTTCTAGGTCTGTACTTAGCAATTGATTATCTATCTTAAGCTTGAAGTTATTATGTGTAGCTTTGGCCTTTCCAGTCTCTCTGTTTATAATTTGCCAAGTCGTTTTCATTACATTGCTACTAGATTCAATTTTGTTTTTAATGAAATTAGATTTAGCTACGGCACAAACGCGTTTAAACATTTTTGAATAACTACGAACATAATCTAGAAAGGCCGTATTTTTGTTATATGATTTCTCTTCATAGAGTTCATATAATCTTCGTCTGCTCCTATGAATTCCAACTGTCGCCCAATCACTAAACAAAGCTTTGTTATTAACTTTTATAGTTTTTGATTTAAATACCGTATCATATTCATTTTTGACAAGGTTAAATACTGAGTTGTACAACAAATTTGGATCATCACTGTATGGTATTTCCCATAGTTTATCTAAAATATTATTCCTGTAGTGTTCAAGCCGAGTGTCACTAACGGGCACACATGTAATATCCTCTTTTTGGTCCTTTTTTATTTTAATATTGAATATACCTATCTGACCAGAGTGATCAGAGATTAATTTATTGATGACCGATTTGAAAATGGATGTAATGTTAGTAAATATATTGTCAATGCAGGTAGCAGATGTTGCAGTAATTCTAGTAGGCTCCAAAAACAGATAGTTCATGTTGTGACATAAAAATAAAGATTTTAATCTAGTACAAATATTATTATCCTCTAACAGATTAACATTAAAATCACCACAAATTATAAAAAATTTGTTTTCATCGCTGATTTTAATCAACACTTCATACATTTTCTTTTCGAATAAATCAAAGGATGAATCTGGTGGTCTGTATACGCTCATTACAATAAGTTGTTCAAGTTCAATACAGGCTATTTCCATGGTACGCTCAACAGACAGGCTCACTATGTCAACTCGTTCCTTATATTTAAAACTATTATTTACAAGTATTAAGGAGCCACCGCGATCAGCTGTTTTTCTGTTGAACGAACTAGCAACGTGGTGGTTATTAAAGTTGAACATGAACTGATAACTCTTTAAAAAGTGCTCTGTTATACATAAAATATCAATATTATTACAGTTCATGAATAACTCAATTTCCAGTTCTTTACTTAACATGCCCTGTATATTTTGATGAACCACGTTTAAAATATTCTTACTTTTACATTTTTCATTACTAGTAACTTGATTTAATTGGCAAGATGAAGGTATATTTATACAAATATTAATATTACTGCCAGAGTTACTCTCTGTTGTCCTATGGGTTAATTTAAAGAGCTTGGAACAGATTCCAAGGAGTACATGTCATTATTAATACACTGCTCAATAGAAGCAGGCGTTTCATTAGTCAAAAACTTGACTGAGTTCAAAATAAAATAAGATAGTAACTGCGCTATCTGTTTTGTATAAAACCTAGATAGGTAATACCTATCCTTAGTCAAATAAAAATATTTTCCAATACAAATATTGGTGTCTATGAAATGAAATTTTTCAGTATGACGACATATCAATGTGTGTATAAATGTATTATAATCATGTCTTATATGATTTTCATGTTGTGACAAAGATTGGCTGAAGGGAAACGCAAACAAGATTATTCTATCTACATTTTGTAAAGAATTTAATTTGGAAAAGTATTTAGTAATTAGTTTTTTAGATACATTTTCCCTTCTACCAATTAAAATAATTAGGGTGGTTGGTTCTAAAAACTGCGATGACAACACTTTGTTTAATATTTGTGAATATGTGGCGCCAGGCATACAGTTATTTAATATTGCCTGGCCCACGCGCTGACTAAGTTGTAAACCCATATTTTTTCCAAGTTCATCGCTGTACATTATATACCTATCCTTTGTCCGAGAGAAGGAGGCGTTATTGATAACACTATTAGTACTCAAGTCGACTGACGGCGGCGCCTGGGTCAGTATCAGCTGTTCGGCCGGCTGCTCGGCGGGACACACGGTCGGCACGGAACAGTCCGCTGGAGCTTGTTTACAATCACAGATGTGATTGTCGGTCAAAGATATGAAAGTGTCATAATTATACTTACACATCTCCAACAAACTATTCATAGCCGACACATGTTCCTTAATTTCGTATTGTGCTGACTCATATTTACGTGTAATACTTTGTAATGATGAGTTTAAAATATGCATATCTGACTGGAGTCGCCGTGTGTCACATTCGTACTTTTCTGTAGTTTTTTCCAAACATAATCTACAATCATCGATTTCGTTAATTAATTCGACACGTTCCTTGCTACAATTTACATTTTTACAAAAGTTTTTGTGTTTTTTTTATATAATTATTCAATTTAACATATTTCTTTAATTTATTTTTACTACAGCTCATAGTGGTTACTGATTGCGATCTATTAGGACTATCACACGTGAGATCACAAGCTGTTAGGTCAATAGTTGGTATGCCAGTTTGGCTCATGACCTCATTATATAAGGCCCTGGTTGTAGCACTGTCTTGCTGTTCCTCCCGCTCGCTGAGAACTTGAAGCTCGTGGTGTGCCTCTGCAAGCTGTTGTTCAAGTGATTTTATGTGTTGCAATGCTACGTGGTGGACATCATGACACTTGTAAAATGAGTCGATTTGGTGTTGTAGTTCATCTCTCTGGGCACTGAGATCCTGGCATTGGATGTCCAACTCACTGAGCTCTTCTTTTAGCGCCGAATTTTTCTTAATTTGCTTTTCTATCTCCTCTTCACACTCATCTCGCTCTCGTAGAAGTATTTCACAAAGCTCTTGGCTCTTCTTGAGCTCCAGCAAGGTCGCTTTCAGCTTCAACTCCACATCGCGTGTGCTCATCTTGCTTCGTGTCAGCATTGCACCCTTTTTCGCCTGAAAAAAAACCGCGAATAGGTGTCAGTGTATGACCGGGTGGAATACTAGCGAACACTAGGGAGTTTATTGCACAATGAAGGTGTTAAGTGTGTGTTTTTGTTGAATGTGGCAGAATGTTGCGTCTTCAACTTTGCTTCCGCTTTTGCCAAGTAAAGAGAGACAAAACGGTACCTGAGTGAGTGTACGGCAAGTGTTTCACTTATATGAAGGTTTGTTTAGTTTGTTACGGGTGTGAAAGGTGAGATTATTGATATAAATACAGAAATAAAACGATACTTCCCCTGTTTACGTCGTTGCTATTTGAACTGATTTTGACAGTTCAATCGGCCGGTACAATCGGTCTTGTTTTTTCCAAAGCTTGTATGTTTGCACAGCTGTTTCTTATCTACACATTATTTAATCACTAATTACTACTTAAATTAAGTTTACTCGTGCAGAAAAGCAATATTGACTAATTTAAGTGTAAGTAAGTAAATTTAGTGCCAGGTGTCCACGTGTTGCAGGCGACTGGTCTGGTTTCGGTCAACACCAGACTGGGCCATGCGGTAATGGGTCCGGTCATGCCGGCTGCCCCACGCCTAGCGACTAGTAGTCCCTTATTCGGTTCTGTACTCTCGGAGGTGATACAGAAGTTTTGGGAGGTGGAGGAACCACCTACGGTCCGCCAGTTGGACCCGGTTGAAGAAGAGTGTGAACAGTTTTATCGGAACAATACTGGTCGCCTTCGGTCAGGTCGATTTATCACACGTCTTCCATTCCGGAGTGATCGCCCACCGCTGGGCAGTTCTCACCATGCAGCCGAGACGCGGCTTCTGTCGATGGAACGACGCATGAAGCGTGACGGGATTTTCCGGCAGAAGTACGTCGACTTCATGCGGGAATACAAGTCGCTCGGCCACATGTTGGTTTCGGGTATCGACTGGAAGCGTGAAGACCACTGCTTCCTGCCTCATCACGCGGTCTTGAGGACCCCGGAGGGCAAAATACGGGTAGTGTTCGATGGATTGGCATCAACATCTAACGGCATGAACCTGAACCAGTGTTTGCATTCAGGGCCGAAGTTGAACCATGATATCGCGGATGTTATCACACGGTTCCGTCGACACAATGTTGTGTTTGTAGCTGACATCCGGATGATGTTTAGGCAGACGGTCATTCACCCTGACGATAGAAGGTATCAGCTGATACTGTGGCGAGAGAGCCCAGATCAGCCCATCAAGGTGTACGAGCTGAACACCAACACGTACGGGCTACGGTCTAGTCCTTATTTGGCGATTCGCACTCTGCGGGAGTTAGCGGATCAAGAACGGTTAAATTTCCCTAGAGGAGCAGCGATCCTGGAGCAGGATCTCTACGTGGACGATATCTGTACCGGTGCAGATTCCGTAGAGGAGGCGCTCGCTCGACGGGACGAGCTAGTTGAGCTCTTACGAGGTGGAGGTTACGAGCTCCAGAAATGGACGTAGAACTCTCCAGAGTTACTGTCTGGTCTTCCGGATGACTATCAGCAGGATCCCCACATTTTCGAAAATCTGGAAAATCCGAATATGTTGTCGGTATTAGGCGTCCAGTACCAGCCGGTGTCAGACATGTTTTCGTATCGGGTCGAGTTGGACTCCCCGAAGGTCTGGACGAAACGGAACGTCATTTCAACGGTGGCTAGGACATTTGATCCAAACGGGTGGATCACCCCGGTAACATTTCAGCTCAAGTGTTTTATGCAGCAATTGTGATCTGCTGAGCTGAAATGGGACGACCCGATCGGCGGGTCATTGAGCTCAGAGTGGGAATCGTTCTTTTCGACCCTCCCTGGCATCAATCGGATTTCACTGCCACGGAGGTTGGTCCCCACCAAATGATACACCGCCACCCTGCATGGGTTTTGCGATGCCTCGGAGAAGGGCTACGGAGCTGCGGTGTATCTGCGTACGGTCGACTCCTCGGGGGAGGTTGATGTGCGGTTGGTCATGGCCAAGAGTAAGGTTGCGCCGTTGCGCACTCGCCTGACCATTCCCAAATTAGAGCTTTCAGGAGCGGCTCTCCTGACTCGTCTGGTCAACCACACGATGACGGTTCTTCGTGGGTCAATAGCATTAGAAGATACGGTCTACGCTTAGACGGACAGCCAGATCGTGTTATGCTGGCTGAAGGCTTCAGTTCACAAGCTGGAGATTTTTGTGGCGAATCGGGTTTCGCAGATTTTGAATTCGGAGGTTCCCTTAATCTGGAGACATGTTCCAGGGGAAATGAACCCAGCAGACTGTGCGTCTCGTGGGTGTCACGCTCCGGAGTTAGTTGGACATCCCTTGTGGTGGGGTCCAAAATGGTTGACTCAAGCCGAATCGGATTGGCCAATGAGTCCGCGTGTTACCTCGGCGAACGGCGCCTTGACAGTCGGTGTCTGTACGACGCAACCAGAGCCGGAAGAGGAGTTCAGCCTGCTGGAACGGTACAGCTCGCTCGACAAGCTGGTCAATGTGACCGCCTGGATCTTTCGATTTGCGCGGAATTGTCGCAATTCTGAGGCGCAGCGGGTGCGGACACAGGTCCTGACACCACGGGAACGGAACCATGCGTTGTTCGCATTGGTACGGAACGTGCAGACGGTGCACTTTAAGTCCGAACTGGACATACTGAGACGCGGTGTAACGGCATAACGGCTAAGGTCGAGCCACCGCTATCAGTAGCTATGATCGTCTATTCTACCTACCCCAAAAAGAGATGTCCCTATTCAGCTGTAAAATTTGTAAGTTATGAATGATAAGTCTGAATTTCTCGTTCGTTGAGAAGTTCGTTAGGCGCACAATAGTCGAGCGGAAGATTGGTTCAGGAATTTAGAGTTTCAAGTTAAGACAGAGAAGCATATATGTCCGCAAGCCGGTAATTCGCATCAGTTAGCGGTGTATTACGCCAGATCGATCGTTGTTGTATTTGTGTGATGGTACCATTTATTTTTTTGTATGTATGGGCGCTTGGAACTTCTTTTAGTGGTCGACCACGATTTGTAATATTTGTTTGGGATATCGTATAGATATCCGTCGTAGTTTTACGACGTGAGTACTCAATGATATTTCATGTGCTCGCTAGTAGCGGCTTGTGGTGGTTCCAATTATATAATTAGTTCGAGGCAATAACGATCCGAAAAGACCGGTTTACACAATTGCGATTTGATTTTCCGAAATGGGTTTGAACTAGCGGTTACCTCAAAAGGTCCATAACGTTTTGAAACCTTCAACTCTGCGCAATTTGAGCTGGATGTTGTCGAAACGTAGTCATTAGCGCTTTAGGAGATCTAACCCACACCATAGCGAAATGCATACTTCGGTAAATTCCGATCTATGAATTCCACTAGCCTCAGCACGTCCTCGACTGAGCTTAATCATATATATTTGACTCAGCCTACACATTAGACCTCCAGCGAAATTTACATTTAATTTAAAGATGCAACTTGAATCCAACCTGACCCAAGGCAAAGCAAACCAACCTACCCGGTCCTAAACAATGAACTTTAGACTGTAATTTGATCTCTTCGCGCGTCCCCGACAACACTCAAATGTCAAAATATCAACAGGATAGGTTATCTGTGTTGACACCGGTTTAACTTTGTTCTGAATTTGTTATTTCCATCCGCGGAACCTCATCGATCAAACAGTCTCCCTATGCCCTGCCAACCTAGGTTTAGCCGCAACTAAACTCCTGTCTAGCCTAGTCTAAAATCCTAGTGTTATACCATGTCCATTATCGACACCACTCGAAAATGGTTGAGTTTGATTTGAATGTGCTTGTATGTTTAATGACTGTGTGTGTGGGAATTTCAAAACTCGCTACTCGAAAGGAATGAGGAGAGGATTAGCCCGCGAATATCCTAAGAGCCAATCCAGGAACCCTATGGTGAAGGAAAAAGGAATTTAGGGTCGCTCCAAGCCCAGACTCAGACTCAGATCAGTTACCTACAAGTTCTTATCTAACGACCCAAGGATAGTTTTTGGAATTTGGGGTAGGTTGATATAAAGGATAGGAACCGAGGTATATCTCGGCGCTTCAGACACTCACGAAAAACCACTGAAACACGCAATCACAATTCGTATAGTTCAGACGCGTAAGACGGCAGACCAAAACTGTTTAGAATCGTGAAAGACGACTGTCACAGTAGCTAGACGCTGAGACTGAATGCTCTCCCTTCCCCCGCAATCGTATTTATAGTCCCCACATGTCTGAAAAAAAAATGGCGTCCTTTGCGAACACGCTCTGCCCAAGCGATGCTTCTTATCACTAACTACACAAGGTCTAATTTCAACCATGCCATGCAGATCCGCCGTTCTACAAATTGTGTGTACGCATATTCACTATGATCAACCGTAGGTTATCACTCAAGTCATTCGGTACTGCCGATACACAGAATCTGTTGATCGCTGACCATAAAAGCTTGTTGCGATTAATAAAGCCTTCCCGACCGCTAGCGCGCTAGACATAGATCACTAGAATGATATTCAAACTAGTCATGTCAAACTCGCCATCTCATACCAAACAAACGCAATTGTATATTTGCAATCAACATAATGGCTTTCTCCGTATCGTTCCATAATAACCTTCCATTATTTAGTTATTCATAATTTATTCAGCGCGCAGCCAAATCGGCTCTGATCCCTACACATTCCACAGGAATGCGACAAAAAAACCTGAACTGAACTCTGTTCCTGGAACCAACCCACGCGCTCGGCTCATTGTTTTTTGCTAACTTACCCTGAGCTACGCAAAATCCCAAACGTTATATGAACCGATTCTCGTATTCAAAACAGCGCGGCGATGGGCTAGCCCTCTGTCACGCAAAATGAAGTATCAAATGTACTGACTCTCGTGTACCATTACAGCCCCCTCCCAGACCTTGAGACACTGTTTATCTCAGTTAAACATGGCGCAAGGATCTCATTACCACTATGCTACCCATGCTTTGTCCATATCTGCTCTATATGTACGGACATCTCAAATCATGTACACAGACCGATGAATCTGTCAATTATGTATATAATATTTACACAACTCGATTGAGCTCTCTCCTGTCTTATCTTATTTCTCTATCTAACTATACAACCTCGCTTACCCGCAACTTTTCCTAATTCGTATTACTATATATATATACAGTTTTTTTTTGTTTTTTTTATTTTTTTATTTTTTCCTTTCTAAACCATGCAAGATCCTTAAATCTACAAAGTAGTTACTCAAATTTACAGCTCACAGCTCAATTATATAACTTTTATACACTATCTTATTTATCTACGTCCTTATTCGTCCTCACATAATACCTGGCTATATTTATAGAATTGTAGTTACCCAATATCTCATTTGAAACCGGATCTACTAAAGTATAACATTTCGGATATACCACTGCCGAAATAACATAAGGCCCTTTATACAACAATGAAAATTTCCGCATGATTTTATGTTCTTTATTTGAACGCACAAAAGTCTTAAGTTTCACATAATCACCTATACGATAGATTTCTAACTTACGCCGTTTTTCTGCCTGTCGCTTACGTCGTTCACTAGAACTTTTGAGTTTTCTATCGCTACATTCTGCACCTGTTCCGTATCTCGCGCACTATGACCTAATAACCATTCATCGCCTAATTCCTTGTCAATAGTTAACGGTTCCCCCCTACCAAACGCTAACTCATTAGGCGCAAGGCCTGTGCTTGTGTGTTCGATATTATTATAGCAATTCTGAATGTCCGGTAACACGTCGACCCAACTTCGATTACCTCCGCCGCAATAAGTTCTAATTAGTCGACCTAGCTCGCGATTCACTCTTTCTACGCTATTAGAATTTGGACAATACACCGACATATGAGTGACCCGAATCCCTAGCTGTTTGAGACCAAATTCCCAAACTTTCGATATGAACTGTGGTCCTGAGTCCGTAATTATAGTTTCGATAGGTATTTCCCTATGAAATCTCTTTGTACAAGCGAGCACGCTCCTACCTGTCGCTTTTCGCATTGGATACAATTTAATTACCTTACTGTACACGTCTTGAATCACATATATATATATTGATATCCGAATTTACCTACGGGCAATGGCCCATAAAGGTCCGAGAAAACTTTCTCACCCAACCTTTCCGCCAACACCGGTGTACAAGGACCAACGGTATTGTTAGTACTTGGTTTGACCTTTTGACATATGTCACAACTTCTTATCACCGTGCTAATCACCCTACTCATATGAAGAAAATAATATCTGTCCTTCATCAGTGCTAATATTTTATATCTGCCGTAGTGACCTATTTCTTCATGTATGTGTAAAATTAGTTCCTCCTGTAGATTTCGGAATTACTAACAACTGTACGTTCCGCTTCGGCACGAGAAAATATAACGTATCACCTACTAGCTTGTAATTATCAAACCCTCTCGTCTCCGTATCTACCACCCTACGTCTGATACAACCGCTAATTCGATTTAACCGCTCATCTTCGCTTTGTAATCTCGCAATGTCCCGTAAACTCGAAATAACACTTGCGGTATTCGATGCCTGAAACCAGAATATTCCCGGCTGAACATTCATACTGTCATTCATGCCTCCAGGTCCTGCTATTTGCCTGCTTAGCGTGTCGGCAATTTGATTATCAGTCCCTCGCACAAATTCTATGTCGTAATCGAATTGCTCTAAAAACATAACCCATCTAGTTACGCGTGCCCCCAATAAAGTCCACGACTTAATGAACGTCAAACTTTTATGATCAGTTCTAATAATAACCTTTTCTCCCCGCAAATATATCTCAAATCGCTTTAAAGTGTATATAACTGCATACATTTCCTGTTCGCTGACAGACCATCTAGTTTGAGCTCCCTTAAATGCCTGCGAACAAAACCCTATAATTTGTTCCTGGCCCAAATCATCTAATTGATAAACAAAGCCCCCAATTCCTATAGCGCCGGCGTCGCATTGGACATAATATGTCTTTCCCGCCAATGGCTGACTCAATATTATACTTCCTGAGAATGGTTTTTTTATCTCGTCAAAAGCGCTCTGCACCTGCGCACTCCAGACGAACTTGACTCCAGACCGTAATAAATTGTACAAGGGCTGTGTTAACGTTCCAAATTTTTTTATAAACCTCCGAAAGTAATTTATGAACCCCAAAACCGCCCTCAATTGCCTGACAGTTCTGGGTGACGGATATAATTTAAGTGTTTCAATTTTGTCCGGGTCCATTTGCAAACCTTGTGTAGACAAAATATGCCCCAATAACTTGACCTTTTTTTGTGCGAACTCGCATTTTTTTAGTTTGCATATGAAGCCCGCGTCTTTCAATTTACTCAGAACCGTGTCCACTTGAGACAAATGCTGTTCGAAGTCACCCTCAGATAAAATCGCCAAATCGTCAACAAAATTTAAACAATATGACCTAACCTCTGGCCCTAAAATTAAGTCCATCGCCCTCGAAAATGAACCCACACTGGTTTTCAACCCCTGAGGTAAAACGTTGTAAACATAACTTCTGCCTTGATATACAAAACCCGTCTATCGTTTAGATTCGTCTGATAATGGTATAGAAAAATACGCATCTTTGATATCAATAACCCCTATGTAGTTTATCCGGCGCCCGGATTGCAATATCTCACTCATTAAAGGTGTAGTTTCAACTTCCCCAACTATTCCCGTGTTTAATTGGCGTGCATCTAGCAATATACGGACCTCCCCTGACTTCTTTAGCGCACAAGTCAATGGACTGCTGAAATCCGTAGATTGCCTGCTAATAATACCTATCTGTTCCATTTCTTCCAAACGTTTTGTTACTTTATCGCGATATGCGAACGGTATGGGATAGCTTCGTTTTACGAAAGGCGTTTCATCTCTCATTTTTTTCTCATGTTTATATTTATTTGTCCGACCTACCCTATCGCTAAACAACTCTGCATGTTTATTTAACACCGGCAATAACTTTGTTTTGTGTTCAACAGGTATTGATGAATTATTCACATATTCCTCTATCATATTTCTACTGGTATCTTGGTTCTGTACTCCCATTGTACAACAGCAAGAATCCTGATTAGGACCAGTACCTAATGGTATTTCACACATCCGCCCGGCGCTTCGTATAATTAGCCTCTTATTTCCCTCACACATTAAACTGGCTCGCGTCTGTTGTATAAAATCAAACCCTAAAATTAAATCTTTAGGCACCTTTGTTAATACTAGCATTGGAGTATCGATAACGCATTCACCTATTGTTAATGGCAACGTAACTAACTTATCAAACTTTTCCTTACTGACCCCAAATGCACCTGTGATTCTCAAACTTGGAATCGGTATTTCCGTCGGTTTTCCCAATTGCCTGCATACTTCATCGTACACTCTCCGACTAATTACACTGATTTCGCTCCCCGAATCAATCAAACTCCTTACAACAATATTCCCAATACGCACATCTATCTCAGGTAATGTCAAGGTACTACATAAATCGCGCCCACACTCAGTCGAATCGTCGTCTCTGAATATCGTATGTAAACGCCTGTCATTTCGATCTCTACAATTCGATCTAGATTTTTCATCTAAACACACGGCATATCCATGCGCTTTATGCGCTAATAATTGAATAAATTCATTCACACCCACGTTCGAATCCAAATTACACAATTCATACAGTCTATGCTTTGTTCCAATTTGATCGGCTGTCTATCCAAAACGTAATAAATATCTGAGCGCGAACGACCCGCGCGAGTCCACTAGTTTTTTGAATTCGAACTTATCGCATTATTTCTGTCACTTGAACTTTGCCCTGCCTCTGTATTATCGGAAACATCATTGCCCCTTTGGAACCCTATTGCCTTGAAACTAGCCTGAGGCTGTCTACCTCTACCGCGAAAATAACCGCGAGCGCGCGTCCCAAATTCGTTTCGTGCCTTTGTTCCCGCGTTATAATTATCCCTACGACTCACCGCTTTATAACGTATCGTATTTACCCGCATAGCACGATAATGCCCACGCATGTAGCTATTCCGCCTTACGTCGTTCGTATTCATTGTCTCCGAACTCTGCAACGCACTTAATCCCCCATCGACATTCCGTTCTAAATGCCGAAGGAACTCGACCGCATCTCGTATAGTCATCGGTTCCTTTCTAGCAAAAAACGCTACCTGAATATCACGCGGCAACTGTCTGAAAATCGTGTTGATTTTCTCCGTATCAGTAAACGGTATCGTAACCTCATATATGCTATTCAATTGAGAGGCAAAGAATTCTTCCATACTTTGACCTTTCTTGGAATCAAACTTCGCTGTTAGGAATCTTTGTTTAATTAATTCCTGTTCATTATCACCCCAGAATACCTCTCTGTAATCTTTTTCAAAATCCGAATAGGTTCGCCATGAGTCTCTGTATATGCTCATTCGAACTTTTGCAATTCCTACCAAACTATCCGTTGGCCATATCAAAGCCCTAGAACTATCTCCCGAGACTTTAATATAAGCCTTTAAATCTCTTAAGAAAATCATCGGATTTTCCGAACTCCGCCCATCGAATGTCGGCAACTTCTGTGTCATTTTCACTATGCATGTTTGACGTTTTTCTACCGATTGTTCAAACGTCTCTAGTTCCTGTCTGTCAGTCTGTCTGTCCGAAGTCCTACTAATATTGCTCGTGCTAGAACCCCTTTCCAAACTGTCTAATCTATTCACTATTTCAGATAACAATTGCGTCACCTGTCCTGACGCCATCTCATTATTTAAAACACTTGTCTGCGAAAGTGAGTCGTCTTGTACTACCCGACTAACGTTTTTCCTAAGCCGGCCGGCCATTATTCCTGAACACTAAACCGCCGTAGCTCGTCCGAAGAATTGTGAAAACAATGCCCCTTTTTTTTTGCTTATTTCTTACTTACAAAACTGAACTGTTTAAAATCGTTTCTACGTTGTGTTATTTTTAAAAGTAACGCGTTAGACCTTGATTCTTTTAGAATATCTAGGTATCAGACTATCTAGGATATCCTGGTCACGGCACCAGAGAATCTGTAACGGCATAACGGCTAAGGTCGAGCCACCGCTATCAGTAGCTATGATCGTCTATTCTACCTACCCCAAAAAGAGATGTCCCTATTCAGCTGTAAAATTTGTAAGTTAAGAATGATAAGTCTGAATTTCTCGTTCGTTGAGAAGTTCGTTAGGCGCACAATAGTCGAGCGGAAGATTGGTTCAGGAATTTAGAGTTTCAAGTTAAGACAGAGAAGCATATATGTCCGCAAGCCGGTAATTCGCATCAGTTAGCGGTGTATTGCGTCAGATCGATCGTTGTTGTATTTGTGTGATGGTACCATTTATTTTTTTGTATATATGGGCGCTTGGAACTTCTTTTAGTGGTCGACCACGATTTGTAATATTTGTTTGGGATATCGTATAGATATCCGTCGTAGTTTTACGACGTGAGTACTCAATGATATTTCATGTGCTCGCTAGTAGCGGCTTGTGGTGGTTCCAATTATATAATTAGTTCACGGCAATAACGATCCGAAAAGACCGGTTTACACAATTGCGATTTGATTTTCCGAAATGGGTTTGAACTAGCGGTTACCTCAAAAGGTCCGTAACGTTTTGAAACCTTCAACTCTGCGCAATTTGAGCTGGATGTTATCGAAACGTAGTCATTAGCGCTTTAGGAGATCTAACCCACACCATAGCGAAATGCATACTTCGGTTAATTCCGATCTATGAATTCCACTAGCCTCAGCACGTCCTCGACTGAGCCTAATCATATATATTTGACTCAGCCTACACATTAGACCTCCAGCGAAATTTACATTTAATTTAAAGATGCAACTTGAATCCAACCTGACCCAAGGCAAAGCAAACCAACCTACCCGGTCCTAAACAATGAACTTTAGACTGTAATTTGATCTCTTCGCGCGTCCCCGACAATACTCAAATGTCAAAATATCAACAGGATAGGTTATCTGTGTTGACACCGTTTTAACTTTGTTCTGAATTTGTTATTTCCATCCGCGGAACCTCATCGATCAAACAGTCTCCCTATGCCCTGCCAACCTAGGTTTAGCCGCAACTAAACTCCTGTCTAGCCTAGTCTAAAATCCTAGTGTTATACCATGTCCATTATCGACACCACTCGAAAATGGTTGAGTTTGATTTGAATGTGCTTGTATGTTTAATGACTGTGTGTGTGGGAATTTCAAAACTCGCTACTCGAAAGGAATGAGGAGAGGATTAGCCCGCGAATATTCTAAGAGCCAATCCAGGAACCCTATGGTGAAGGAAAAAGGAATTTAGGGTCGCTCCAAGCCCAGACTCAGACTCAGATCAGTTACCTACAAGTTCTTATCTAACGACCCAAGGATAGTTTTGGAATTTGGGGTAGGTTGATATAAAGGATAGGAACCGAGGTATATCTCGGCGCTTCAGACACTCACGAAAAACCACTGAAACACGCAATCACAATTCGTATAGTTCAGACGCGTAAGACGGCAGACCAAAACTGTTTAGAGTCGTGAAAGACGACTGTCACAGTAGCTAGACGCTGAGACTGAATGCTCTCCCTTCCCCCGCAATCGTATTTATAGTCCCCACATGTCTGAAAAAAAAATGGCGTCCTTTGCGAACACGCTCTGCCCAAGCGAAGCTTCTTATCACTAAATACACAGGGTCTTATTTCAACCATGCCATGCAGATCCGCCGTTCTACAAATTGTGTGTACGCATATTCACTATGATCAACCGTAGGTTATCACTCAAGTCATTCGGTACTGCCGATACACAGAATCTGTTGATCGCTGACCATAAAAGCTTGTTGCGATTAATTAAGCCTTCCCGACCGCTAGCGCGCTAGACAAAGATCACTAGAATGATATTCAAACTAGTCATGTCAAACTCGCCATCTCATACCAAACAAACGCAATTGTATATTTGCAATCAACATAATAGCTTTCTCCGTATCGTTCCATAATAACCTTCCATTATTTAGTTATTCATAATTCATCATAATTTATTCAGCGCGCAGCCAAATCGGCTCTGATCCCTACACATTCCGCAGGAATGCGACAAAAAAACCTGAACTGAACTCTGTTCCTGGAACCAACCCACGCGCTCGGCTCATTGTTTTTTGCTAACTTACCCTGAGCTACGCAAAACCCCAAACGTTATATGAACCGATTCTCGTATTCAAAACAGCGCGGCGATGGGCTAGCCCTCTGTCACGCAAAATGAAGTATCAAATGTACTGACTCTCGTGTACCATTACAGCGGACGCGTCCAACTGAAGGGAGCTGTGGCTCGGCTCAACCCGTTTATTGACCCTCAAGGATTGCTGAGGGTAGGAGGTCGGCTGCGGAATGCCAACCTGCCTTATGCTGCTCGCCACCCGTTGTCACTCCCTAGGAAAGGGAAGTTGGTCGAACTGTTGGTACAGAATCGACACATTCGAAATGGGCATGTCGGATGCCACGCCTTGATGGCGTTTCTCCAGCGCGAGTTCTGGATTCTATCGGGAAGACGCTTAGTGCGTAGCGTCGTATTTCGGTGCCTGCCTTGTTATCGGGCCAAGGCGGCTACGATGCAGCCCCAGATGGGCGATTTGCCCTCGGATAGGGTTAACGAAATCCGGCCCTTTGCGGGTGTCGGAACGGATTTCGCGGGACCATTCATGGTCAAGTCTTCACAGCTAAGGAACGCCAGATTAGTGAAGGCATACCTGTGCGTCTTCGTGTGCTTGGCCACGAAGGCAGTCCACTTGGAGGTGGTCAGTGACCACACTACGGAGGCATTTATCGCATGTCTGGATCGGTTCGTCTCACGAAGGGGCCTCCCGTCATTAATCCGTTCGGACAACGGCACAAATTTTGTCGGAGCCAGGCGATATCTGCAGGAGGTCACTGAATTCCTGAACGGTAACCAGGACGCCATCGGTACGGCTTGCTCCCGACGAGGGATTGAATGGGTTTTCAGTCCGCCGGGGAGGAATTTTTGAGGCTGCGGTTAAATCGGCTAAGTCGCACCTGACGAGGATCATCGGTGAGACCTCTCTACGCTTTGAAGAGCTTGCGACGCTGTTCTGTAAAATTGAAATGACACTGAACTCGCGTCCGTTGTGCCCGCTTAGTTCCTGATAGGTCAGCCCCTTAACGCCCTGCCAGAATACCCATTCGGTGATGTTAAGTTAAGTCGGTTAACTAGGTGGCAGATGTTGCAGCAGATGGCTCAAGATTTTTGGAAACGGTGGTCCCTTGAGTACTTGCACATCTTGCAGCAGCGCCTTAAGTGGACTGACCGGACGAGCCCCACTCAAGTCGGTGATTTGGTGCTGATTAAGGATGCGAACCTGCCATCATTGAGATGGAGACGAGGACGGATCGTCAATTTGTACACGGGTCGGGATGGCACGCCTCGATCAGCAGAAGTCAAGGTGGGGGACTCGGTCCTCAAAAGATCGGTCGCAACACTTTCTCGCCTTCCTATTGATTAGGGACAGGTTCGGGCCTGTCCGGGCGGGTGACTGTTTAATATTTATGCTTCGGAACGCACCGGTTTTTTGTTGCGCGGATCGACCGCGAGTGATCGGTACATCACTAGCTAGCTGTCACTTGTATAGAAAAAAAATGACTAGCTAGCTGTACTTTTGCACATGGTAAATTTGTCGGCGCCAGCATCGGGAGGCTTGGCTGAATGTTATTTATAATAATCACGGAACAATCGTCAAGAAATAAGTAGATTTCACGTCATAGTAGTGAGTGCTTCGTGCTGTGAAAGGTTGAAGTGGTTCGGTCACCAATTCGTCGCGCTCGGATAGCGACCCCTGTAGTCGGCGGCATCACGACGGCATCAGCAGCGGCCTACGACTGGAGTAAGATTCGACTCCCATCACACCCCACCCTCGTGTTCCTCATCCCGTACTCCCGCCTCGAATTGAGCGTTCGAATGCCGGTCCACGGCGTCAAGGTCAGTACTGCTTGTGACATTCCACTGAAAAACAACCCTACCAAGATTCCACCCCCTTTCGGTTAAGGCGTGGAATTTAACAACCAGCATAACCGCGAATGGCTGACGCAACTGCATGTCAGTGTCCCTTTAAACCTTGCGCAGGGGGACTAAGTTGCAGAAACTGTATCAGCGGTATATTACCATCAAAGATTGATCAACTTCACGCGGGACTTGTAATTTCTTTGTAGCCAAGCCTCGCTGATTGATGTTCTACGGCACTCAGACTGGGTTCCGGAACCAACACGTCGCTGCGGCTCGTAGTCGCCGTATCGTCATTCGCCTCCTGCCTCCCCTCCGCGCATGCACCAGCCTTGCGCAGGCTGGCGGCCCGGAGCGCTCGCCGTATGCCGGCTCCGGGTGGCGGGGGCGCGTCACCGCTACGCGCGGGCGCGGGCTAAGTGTAGCGGGCAGCCAGCGCAAGGGCTCACCTTCTTTACTCGCCTTGCTCTGGAGATCGAACTCACAAAAATGCGCGTAGTCGCCGTGACGTCGTTTGTCTCCTGCTTCCCCTCCGCGCGTGCGCCAGCCTTGCGCAGGCTGGCTGCCCGGAGCGCTAGCCGGGCTCCGGGCGGCGGGGGCGCGACACCGCTGCGCGCGGGCGCGGGCTAACAGTTGCGGGGAGCCCTTTGCGCAAGGGCTTGCCTCCTCTATTTGCCTTGCTCTGGAGGTCAAACTCACGAACAATCTCCAGGTTTCTCCTTCCTCGGACATAAAATCTGTAAAACTGGGATTAGTTATGGAATATCCACCGAGGGCGGAATCTTGCACGAGGTTACCATTACGCGACGGTCGTGAATGCATTGAGTATAGATTCGTGACGACGAGATCGACGAGGACGAGGTCCACTCGTCCAACGTCAATAGTTCGCAATTGATAAGAATCGTTTTTATTATATTCCCCCTCGGAAGACATCTCGTTGATTGTATTACATACCTTACCCCTGTATTCGGAATCTGCTTGGTGCTCAACAAGCCGAGACATGACCGTCGAAAATATCCCTTTTTGCGCCTTCTTCTGCTTGATCCACCACGTTCCCGCCAAGTATGATTGCCATCGAAGGACTTGGCGCACTCGAGTTCAATGAACCCCAGCACAGAACAATAAAAGTTTTGTAACTCATGCGAACGGCAAAAACCTAACCTGATTGGATTGGATTTTCTCGGCGTGAGATTCGGATGAGTGCAATGTTTGTATTTTCGAGGGTAGTTACAATTAGCTACTTATTAATATCACTCCTATATCAAAGGGCGTGATATTCCTGTCAAATTCAATGTCAGAATCAAACATATCATCATAATGCGAGATTGTGTGAGTTACTAAACATTGCATCATTCTATCTGTTCACCATACGATAATGCATTGCCGAGATGTTACTAGCTGAATCTTGAAAAGATTTTTCCAATTCACTTGTCCTTGAATTCTTTCTTACTCCCCCGATGTCTTCTCCTCCGGCTGCTTCTCCTCTCCGGAGACTTGGAAGCGGAATTGCTATAGCAATCACTCCTCGATTATTCACTACGCGGGGCTATTTACCGCGATTTTTATTAAACGGATTATTTTTTGCTGTTACACTGAACAATAAACACTATAACCGTAACAAAATTCCAAGGATATTTCGAAAAATAACTAGGAATATCTTTAATTTTGTTAAACGCGTGCGCACGGAAAGAAATCCAAAACGCCAATGACCTGAAAATTGAGCGCGCGCATTAACGCTGGCTTCAATTGCCGCCATTTCTGAAACTTTACGCGCGCAATGTTGCTGAGGTTCAAAACGGATATGACATGTATTTTAGGAGTTTTAAACAGGAAGTTTAAGTGAGCTTTTTGGGGCTTATTTCGTCGCACCGGAAAGGAAGTCAAGTATGCTACTCTCAATATTAGGCTTAAAGCCAGGTAACGTCAGGTATAATAAGACTGATCCATCATTTTATAGGCCTATTACATCCCATACACTAGAGATGTATATGAAAAACTTAGATATGGGTTTGCCAGTACCGGATTTTTATGAACAGAACCCGAACAAAATCTATTCTGACTTCTTCAACATAATTCAAACAGAATTCAATACAGTTTTTAAATTAAAGAAAGTCAGTGCCAACAACGGTAAATCTAAATTTAATGACTGGGCAACATTTGGAATTCGTAAAAGTAGAGCTATCTTGTATGATCTTTATGAACAAAAAACCTATAACTTTGATATAAAATTTCATGACTATGTTAAAAAATATTCCAAAACTTTCAAGTTGGTTTGTAGAACTGCAAAAACTTTAAACATAAATAGAAAAATACAAAATTCAAATAATAGAATGAAAACGGTTTGGTAAATCATAAACCGTGAAACTGGCAAAGTTATACCAAGGGATAATGATTTCTGCTTAAAGATAGGTGATGATGTTGTTAAATCCAACGCTGAGGTAGCTCGAGCTTTTGAAACATTCTTCACCAATGCACCCTTACTCACAACAGAGCGTCTAAATTCATCTCCATATGAAGCAGAGGTTTTGTTAAAAAACAGCACTAGCATCAGTAATGTAGATTTTAAATTTTATCATGTATGTCCCCAGGATATTGTCAAAACGTATAGATTACTTAACTTAAAAAATACTGAAGACCTGTGGGCTATGTCAGTAAAAGTCATTCGTTCAATAATACTTGTTATAGCCCCACACCTTGCTTATATATTTAATAAATGTGTTGATGATGGAGCTTTCCCAGACCTCATGAAACACAGTAAACTTATACCTCTGTTCAAGTCGGTAGACAAGGGTGATCCGTCAAATTTCAGACCAATATCGGTTCTTCCAGCACTAAGTAAAATTTTTGAAAAGATTATACTCAATCAAATGCTCTCACACTTCAACCGTACAAAACAAATCCACGCCAAGCAATACGGTTTTACTAGGGGTAAATCGACTACGGATGCAGGTATTACCCTTATTCTTATATCTCCCTTATATCTCATATTTATTCTGCATGGGAAGCCGTACAGGATGCTATCGGTGTTTTTTGCAATCTGTCGAAGGCATTTGATTGTGTTGATCATGACACGTTACTAATGAAATTAAATCATTACGGGGTTAGAAATAAAGCGTTGGATCTACTAAGATCATACCTAAGCAATAGAATTCAAAAGGCAGAATTCAACGGCGTTAAATCTGATGGATCGGGGGTAAAAATTGGCGTTCCACAAGGTTCCATATTAGGCCCTTTCTTATTCCTGGTATATATTAACGATCTGCCTTTTATGGTGGAGAAATTGACTAACTTAGTGTTGTTTGCTGATGATACTTCACTGGTCTTCAAAATTGAAAGACAAAAAGAAGATTTTGATGATGTCAATAGAGGATTATCTTTAACCTTGAATTGGTTCACAGTTAACAATTTATTGTTAAATGCTGGTAAAACCAAATGTATCAAATTCTCACTTGATGACACGAAGTTTCTTGGAATAACCATTGATAACAAATTGCAGTTGGGACCCCACATAGAAAAATTGGCTGGTAAATTAAGTTCTGCGACTTACGCTGTTAGGAACATCAGACAAAACACGGATGTGGCTACATCTAGGCTAGTATATTTTAGTTACTTTCATAGTGTCATGTCCTATGGTATCTTGTTGTGGGGGAAAGCAGCGGATATTCAAACTATTTTTATTTTACAGAAAAGAGCTATTCGAGCAATTTATAATTTAAAACGCACGTACTCCTTAAGACAGCTTTTTAAAGAAATTGACATACTAACTGTAGCTAGTCAATTTATTTTCGAAAATATAATGTACGTACGCAAGAACCTTACAAAAAACCTTACTAATACACAGACTACTTGCGCCCAGGTTTAGACTCGCGAAGGTTAGCAATTCTTTCAAGGGTCAATGCATTCTCTACTACAACAAGATACCTCTGGAGATCTTGAAATTGCCATTTGAGCAATTTAAAATCCATGTTAAAGCGACTTTGTCGAAAAAGGGATATTACAATGTTCAAGATTACTTAAATGATGGGTCTGTATGGGGTTAATCTGGCTCAACACAGACCTTGCTGTTAATAATTTTGTAATTATTTATTCCCGCTTATTAATTATAATAATGACTAAATATTATATTTTGTATTAGTTAAGCATAAGCAATTTTTAAAAAGAAATCTAAAAATCAATCTGTGGGAGTTTCTACGCCCTTCTTCTGCCACAGTGGTCCAATGTAGAGAAGTGGCAAAAAATGACGATTGCTAAGTATATGTAATTATCTACAGTAATAAAGACATTTGGAATTTGGAAAACGGTAAATAAGCTATATCACCTATTTTACACTTAGTAGCAATAAAGTTTTTGAAGTTTGAAGTTTGAAGGCCTAAGCCCCTGATGCCCGATTTATCACTCAACAAACAAGGACTGCTGAAATTCCAAAGTCAGGGATTTCCGAAAATGAATGTGTTAGGAAAGATTCTCTTTCGAGTCCCTGGCATTAGTGTTGATTTACACGTTAGCACTACCTAGGGTAAACGTGCATGGCGGTGGAACCATGTATTTCCTGCGGGCGTGAGCTACTAAACCTCAATCGAAATGTGTTTTTAATTCTCGAAATAAGAAGATCATGTAACTGTGTAACTTGAAAAACTTGATTATCTTCGCGATTTTTTAGCTAGTGCATTTTAGATAACTTTTTCCTTCGCCGTTAAGTTGGATGCAATGAAACCAGTGTTGCTATCTTAAAAATAAATGTATCACCCAAAAGTCAGAAAAAATCTTATCAGTGACTGACTTATGCAGAATACCTACCCAAATAATAAAGGCATTAAAGAGAACCAAAAATCAATTCAATATTGACGGCCAGCTAACTCCAGGTAAAGGCAGGTTTCTTCAAATAACACAAAATAAGAAGTTTATTGTGAAAATGTGGCTTGGTCGCACAGGAACTGTCGGCATTCAAGTACCTAGTCACTTTACTTCGTTTGTTCTACCAACTGGCAAATACATATCCGCTTTATTATTTTTTTAACCTGCTAGAACGCAGAGAAACTAAAACGGAACTTTTATGACAGAGGTCACCTAGAGTAGGTACTGTAGATTCTATTGTGGGCATTTATGGGTAAAAACATAAAATTTGCCTTCATTGTTGTGTCATTATTTTTTCTTTTCCGGCCAGCAGAGATAGCGAAAGGGTTAAGTGGGGTAATGTGAGTCTGGCAACCGGATATTGATTTTCCCCATTTTATTGACAGTTGTGCACTATTTGCACTACAGCCAACTTAACGACGAAGGGAAAAGTTATCTGAAATGTACTCAGGTAGTGATTTTGTGAAATTTTCTCTCCGTTTTCAGGGCAGTCATGCGTTCCTGCAGCATCCGTGGTCGAAGGGGGTGAGAGAGGTCGTGAACCTCGACGCGGCTGGTATGAACGGCAAGGCAACGCTATTTCAGGTACGGTTTCATTGGTAATATTATTTTTGCCAACGAAGGAACCCAATAAAAGGGTTTTGAATTTCAGCAGTCTATGTAGGGCATTGATGTAGGTGGGCACAATGAGGAGTTTCCTGTCAGCTCAGTTATCAAAGCAGCTCGCCAGATGGCGGCGCTGCGCGTTGATTTCTCTCTCTCAGGTTTCTCAGAATGTGTAAATTATGGTTCTAACATATACCTATACATTTATATACAGACACCGAGTTGCTAGGATTCCCTGTGTCGTGGGAACCAGAAACAGCGACGTCACACACATATAAAAATCCAAGACCTAGGGATTTTTTCTTTATCCCCAGCCGGGGATCGAACCCCGGACCTCTCGCATGGTAGGCAGAGCCACAACCGCTGCGCCACAGAGGTCATAAAAACAACAAAACCAGTTGCAGTATGTGACCTGAGTCTGTGACGTTTTAAATTTATATCGTGGTCCGAATTGTGTAAAGTCCCAAGCTCCAACAAGCCGCCAACACATTTTCATTAATTCGGACAACATCTGTCGTGCCGTATAGGAAAGTGTGTGACGCCCATGTTATAATTAGGCCGATTTTTAGCCTTCTCAAAAAGAGGGTTGATATAATTTAAACAGGAGTCAATGGGTATCTGTCTATGGCATTATTATAGGGTTTCTATTTTCTTGGGTCAGCCGAAGGGTGCTTTAAAAGCCTGAACCTTTCGGTGGCAAAAAATGTTCTATAATTATTGACCTTGAGATTTTGATAGAAATTACATACTTTGTTAGGGTTTTCCGTACCCAAATGGTGCTGTCCGTCCGTCTGTCTGTTTGTCTTTCCGTTCGTCGGGCTGTATCTTAAGAACCGTAATAAGTAGAGAATTGAAATTTTCACACAATGCGTATTTCTGTTGCCGCCCAAAGGCCCTTAACAGCCCAGTCCGCCAAAAACTTCTCGAAATCCGCCCGATACACAAAGTTGGCAAATTAATGAACTTAATAATGGTCTTTATTGCATATTTGTGCACTATTAGAAAGAAGATATACCAGCTAACTTTTTTAAAAACTTTTAAGAAAAAAGCCTATTTTAGTTTTTTTTTGTTTATTGCAATTCTACGTTACAGAATTTCACTTCTTAAAAATGAAATGAAATGAAATGAATGAAATGAAATATATTTATTGTTTTTGTTCTTACATCCTAATTATAATGGTGGCCCTAACTCCCAAACTAGGGCGACCTGTGTGTCAGGAGCTAGAGGCCATACGGAACATAGTTTTGCATTTATAGCTATGTAGGAACATTGTTGCTTACAAAATTTAATCTTAAGAATAGTAAGTAAGTTGCTAATTAGTGTGTAATTAACTTGCAATACCTTAAATAAAAAAGGAATAGTTGACATCTAAAACATATTTTAATAACTACTCTCACTAGAGAATAATCTGCAACCAATAGATTACAGTATATTCTCCAGCGTTATGTAATCTAAATTATTTAACCATACTAGCATTAGCTTTTTAAATTCATAATTACTGAGGGTACTAATGTTTAAATTTATGTTCTGTTTTTGTAATAAGTTGTAAAATCGAACCGAAATATAAGAATATTGTCTTTGTGCGAATTCACTTCTGACATGAGGTAGTGGGATTTTCTTTGTTCTATCGTTTCTAAAGACTAGTAGGGGGACCACAAGTTGATGATATCTTCTGAGACATTGGTATACAAACAATTTTCTGACACTGAGTATAGATGCTATTTTGTAGACTACATTAGTTTCGTATCTGCGGGGCAGAAAGAACATCACTTTAAGAACGGCGCGGTGTGCTCGTTCAAGCTCAAGCATGTGTGTCTTGCAAGCCCCACCCCAAGAGATAATCCCATACCTTAATATACATTGGCATAGGGCATTGAAGGTCTGTAGTAGAAGCTGTGTATCTGCAACATGGCGCAGTGTGCGGAAAAAAAATATGAACTTTCTTATTCTTCCTGCCAACAGTGATATGTGGTGTTTCCACTTTCGATTTTCATCTATCTGTAGACCTAGGTATCTGATGACATTAACCCTACTTAGTATTGTACAATTGCAGTTGTTATCAACATCAATGGATCTGTTACATGGATAAGTGTGTAGAATTAAGTTAAAATCGGTAGGGCTAGTAGCTTTAGTTTTACTGAAGCAAATATATTTTGTTTTATTGGCATTCAGTGACAGGAGACTATCTTCCAGCCAGGATGATACTAGTTTCATTCCATTTTCAGCAGCAAGTCTAACAGATGCCCAAGAAATGTCATGGAATAATAGAACCGTATCGTCGGCAAACATAGTTACATCGGCATTGTGCACGGTCATGTCACTGAGCTGGTTTATGTACACCAGAAATAGTGTAGGACCTAACGTGCTACCCTGGGGGACGCCATAGGAGCATGATTCGTCAGAACTTTTTTGACCATCCACGAGGACACACTGAGTTCTGTTAGTCAGATAGCTTTGGAACCATGTGGCTGCAGTTCCTCTCACTCCTAAGTTTTTAAGGCGACTTAGCAAAATGGGGATTGATACAGTGTCAAATGCTTTTTGCAAGTCTAGGAAAAGTCCTATGCACCTTTCGCCTCGATCAAGATACTTTGTGATGTTAGATGTGACCTTTACGACCGCATCTTCTGTTGAGCGGTTCCGCCTAAAGCCGTATTGGTTATTTGAAAGAAGTTTGTTACTCTCTAGGTAGTTTGTCAATCTTTTGTTAGTTATCTTTTCTACTATTTTTGATAATATGTTCAGGACTGATATTGGCCTATAATTACTGGGTAGTGATTTGTCACCGGCCTTGTGAATGGGTGTTACAACAGCTTTCTTAAGGATCTCCGGGAATTGTCCGCTAAAAAAGCTAAGGTTACATATGTATGATATCGGATGAGACAGGGCGTCGCTGAAGTATTTAAAGGTTTTTGTCGGGATTTGATCCCATCCTGGTGAACTCTTAGTTTTAAGCCCGGATATGATTCGACTGATTTCTGTGGGGTCCGTCGGCGTGAGCATCATGGACGTAGCCGGTCCCTGTGTGGTAGATGACCTTTTTGCTAGTTCAGTATCTGCTAGATTAAGTTTATGTAGTATGGAGTTAGCTAGTTCGCTACCTATTGAGGTAAAGTAGTGGTTCACTGTATTTAGTGACTCCATGAGAGAATCTTTTATAGTTAGTAGTTCAATGGGTGTAGTTTTTTTACTAGTGAAATGGCAGATATCTTTTATTATTTTCCATGTTTCCCTACTATTACCTAAACTTTTTTTAAGTTCTTTACTGTAGTACATTCTTTTTAGGGTTTTTATGACTTTATTGCAGGTGTTGCGGTAGGTAATGTATTGTTTTTTAATTTCGTCATCACTTTTATGTAATTGTGATTTTTTGTGCAGTTTGTCTCTTAATCGTATGGATCTTACTACTACTACAGTAATCCATGGCTTTAGAGGTTTTTTTCTATTGGGTATATTTTTAATTGATGTGTTTTTTTGTAAAATGTCCTGTAGCCTGGACACCAATATATTAGCTGCCTCATCAACACCACTTGTCTGATAAAGGTCCTCCCATCTTTCATTTCTTATTGTAACGCCTAATAGATCCATATTTATTGTCACCCTACTGTAGGTAACCTTGTTATTTGTATAGTTACTATTCGTGTGTAAAAGTAGCATTATAGGGCAGTGGTCAGTAAACTGTTCAAATACTACAGTTTGTGATCGATAGCATGTCTTAATCATAAAGTGATCGAGACATGTATTTAACCTTGTAGGTTTGTTTACACCCTGCAGAAGACCATATGAAGCTAGTAGGTGAATGTAGTCAGCAGCATAGCCACTGATATTGTTAGGCATTATGTCTATGTTGATATCTCCAGTCAGAACAATATGCGGTGTGTTAATGGAATCTAGCAATGTGCCTAATGAATCTATATAAGCTGAAGGATTAGAAAAGCAAGGTGGACGGTAGGTACAGATAATGGAATACTTGTTATTTACTGTTATGTGTAGGCAGTTGCCATTTACAATAATGGGCTCTGTTACCTGGACATTTGTTATGTTTTCTTTAATATATACAATAACACCATCATTTTGGTTAAGGCTATTTTTGGTAAAGTGGGCTATATAACCATTAGCCGAGGGAACAAGGGATGAGCCATTAGTCCAGCATTCCGTTAGCACAATTATATCAACATTGACATCTAACCTCGATAGGAGCACTAAAAACCTGTCAAAATTGTGGTTTACACTTCTTATGTTCACTGTAACAATACAAAAGGGAACATGTCTACTGTTTAGTTTTAGTAGTTGTCTGCATGACGAGGGATCATTTGTTTTTAGACATTGTATGACTCCAGTATTATCTATATCATCAGCTAAATCTATATTAATCGAGCCGCCTGTATAACAAAAGTAACTTGTAGATATTCTTAACAATTAATTAAATACTATGGCCTAGTGTACAGATTTAAGAAAGTCAATATCCTTGATACAGTATGTCTTCGCTTTTTCTGATTTACGCATGAATACTCGCCCTGACTTGATCCATACAAATCTAAACTGTTTCTCCTTCGCCGCCTGTCTAGCAAGATAGTGAAGTTCTCGGTTATGCGTGGTGAGATATTCTGCTACATAGACTTCCCTCTTCTCTCAACCCATGCCCAGATGGTTGGAAGACAGTTTATTTGGTGCATTGGACTTATTAAATGACTTGACTGCCTCCAGGAGTGAGTCCCGCTGTTGTGATGTCTTGAGTTGTACAACAATTGGCCGTGGACGAGTACTATCTGTTTTGACTTTGGTTGACCTAGTACATTGTTGGACTTCAATGTCTAGGAGTTCAAAGCCCACTGTCTTCGCAAGTTGATGTACAATGGTTTGGAGGTTTTCTGCTTGGTACTCGGGGACGCACTGGATTTCTAAATGAGATGCAAATGCTTGTTGTTCTATGTCAGTCAGTCTGTGTTGAAGATCAATTGAGATTCTTTGTAGTTTGTCATTCTCTTTCTTTAACATAATGATATCTTGAGTGTTTCCATTTACCTCTGTTTTAATGTCTTCATATTGTTTACCGATGAAGTCCATTGATGCCTGGAGTGAGGAGATTTCTGCTCTCATTTCTCGTAGCTCAGCCTTTATTGTAAGCATTTCGGTGCGCAGGGTTGATTTGATAGTATCGGTAATGTCATTCAGTATAGAACTGCGTAATTCACTGTAGTCTTGATCGGGCGAGTGACGAAGGTCCACATCAGAGTCCTTGCGCGACTGCTGTTTCTTGTTTCTGTTGTTCGTTACCCAGTTTTCAGTCGGAAGTGAGCTACGTACCGGTGTATGATCACGGTTATCTCCTTTAGACACATTGCGGCACGATGGGCACTGCCATTTTTTCGGCTCTCTAACATCATTTTTTCTCATGCCCAGACATTGGTAGTGGTAAAGTTCTGGACAACAATTGCATTTTACTGCTTCGTCATCGGCAACTACCATTTGACAACCGGCGCAGTTTGACATGATGGTTGCCTTGCCTTCGTAAAACAGACCGCGGGAACAGTTTTATCTGTGGTGGAGTGGTGGTTATAGGCGCGGCGGAGAGAAGTGCGTGTAACGAATCGGACGCACAGAAGAAATGACCGTTTCTTGATTTAGCACTTGGTATTTTTCTGTAAATACAACTTTCAGTAGAACTATTATCACTGACTCCACAACGTAAATAAAGGACGCTTTGATAGTTTGGGGTTAAATAACTACTTTTTGCTAGTGAAAAATATTAAATATTACGGGATGACACAACAACACTGTTACTGAGTCGGCGTTCCGTTCCGTTCCCTGTCCAAAAAACACCTGTGAGTCAATAAAAAAAAATTGTTTCCAGTATTTTTGACTATAAAAGAACCGTACAACATTACACAACCAATAACAGTAAATAATTGCAGGTTTTATTGATAACTTTTTTATTAAATCAAGTTAAAAGTAGTAATTCTGGAGGATTTTTCAAAAAAGTTAAAAATATTAAAATAAAAAAATCCGTTGGGAAAAAATAATGTGAACCTAGAAGATAGAAAATGACCCGTTCTATTCGCCATTTTAATTTGGCAAGCGATGCACCAAACGCCTTTTATATTCACTTTAAAAATATTTACATATAATTAAAATAAAATAAAACAAATATTTAAGGGTGCCTCCCAATATGATTTATGGTCTAAACCACAAACAAACTTATGTATCTTAAAACGTACATGGAGTATGAATGTAGCCGCATAAATATCTTTTTGCCAGAGGCAATTATAAGGAGAGCGACATCTTCGCGAGTAAAGTAAAAGGCTTGAGGTGCGCGCAAATACTAGACTAATTTATTATAGGGAATACTATACGCTTATATACAACTTACTACAAAACTACGTGATGAATATAAATATACCTTATCTGTGACGGTCGTCAACTTATCTTAACATTACGTGGAAATATGACTAACATAGACGACCGGCACAGATACTCCCCCCTTTAGGGAAAAAATAAATGAATGACTTATAACAATGGAAAAAAATCTAAGTTAGATACTATAACAAACTTATATCGACTGCAATAATAACTAGTAGTATTTTAATAAACATAAAACCAGATCATAATTGTGCATACTTTCACTTAATCTATTTTTATATATAAGGAAAGTTATTGTTAAATAAAACTAGACAGTAATAGCGCATACTTCAACTTAAAATGTAAATCTTACACGAATTAAAAAAATAAAAGAACTACGGTTATGCGAATTCTACATAAGTTTAAAGAATTACTTAATATTTACTTACAGGCAAGTCTTGTGTCTGGCCGCACACTACATAAAATAAACTAAAAACTGGAAAACAGAAAAACACTAGGAAAATGGGGCTTCGCGGTTAGTAAACTAACCTAACCTATAACCTGGAAAAGATCCGCAGGAGAGTCGTCTGATGCTGCAGCCGCCCATGTTTTTTTTAGGAATCGATGAGTCAATTTACATCGCACGTCGTTGAAGTTGTAATCACTGTTTGTTTATAATTGCGACCGTACCTACACAAGGGTGATTGTGCTGAATCAGCGTCAGCATTAAGTCTGTAACCTTGGCTGTAGGCAGTCAATGATACTATAAATTCACTCCGCGCCATCCCTACTATTGTACCCTTCGTGCGCGAGTTCGGCTAGAGCTAGTTTTTTTTTGTTTTTTTAATAATTTTGTACCCCTTAAGTGTTCTTATGCGATGGTAAGGAACCCCTCGTGCGCGAGTCCTAGCCGCACTTAACCGATTTTCATTTTTTATATCACTATACCCCGCAGTCAACGGACCCGCGTGTGCTCAGCGCGTACAGACGAACGGCGGACAAACCGAACGCGCAATCGTTCGGCGAGTATCTATTCACCTCAGGCGTAGTGCCGTCTGACACCGACTTCAGGATCTGGCGGGACTTTGGACATATTTATGGTGAGAAATAGTTGGAATAGACGGACCCCGGACACATTAAAACTCCGCTGCACGCCCCGCGCGACCCGCATTTGACGCGTATATTATCGCGTCTAAATGTTAAAATTCTCTCCAACTCTATCCAACTCACACTGACATAGCCGAAACGTAGATACGTACAGTGTGCTTCAAGTTTCTCTGTCTGAGCACCGCGTGGAAGGGGTAATGTCTCTTTCTCTCACGCTATTCGAGTAAGAGAGGTTACCTCCTCCACGTGGCACTCAAACACAGATAAACTTGACGCGCTTTGTTCATGCAAATGGTCACAGTTTTTCTCCAGATTTACCTCAGCCAGAGTAAATGCTCTCTACAGATTGGGGTACCGGCCGCGCCAATTTCTTTGGCTATAAGCGAGCTGCGACCTCTTTCCCACATGGGGTTAGTTGGGGTGTGAGAGAGATAGAGGTAACTTGACGCGAACTGTACATACATAATCCACATCTCCTGTCGATAACTGGCTCCGCATATTCTGCTAAAAGTGGCTGTCAAGTCATTAAGTGTCCCTGAAACATCTGGCTTCTCTCCTGTCACACAGAATGTCTGTGGCTGTGCTTGCTTACGTACATGCGTGCCCATAGACACAGGTGGCCCTTTTCGAAGGGTCAGTAAGAAAAAATCTGACACTAAAAGAGATTTATTATGCACAAATATTTTCAAGTTACTTTAAAACAAAATGCACGTAGAAAGGCGAGCTTATCTCTAAAAAGAGATTTCTGCCAGTAAACCAAGGCATTAAAGGAACTATTATTATAAAAGGGTAGGCAGTTGTTTTTGTGTATGTGTGTGTGCACCCCAGGTCTTGGATGTTTATAAGTGTGTGAGACGACCTTTGTGGCGCAGCGGTTGTGGCTCTGCCTATACCATGCGAGAGGCCCTGGGTTCAATCCCCGGCTGGGCGTAAAAAAAACCCGAAGGTCTTAGATGTTTATATGTGTGTGACGTCGCTGTTTCTGGTTCCCACGACACAGGGTATCATAGTGTGGGGCCAGAAGCAATGTATGTGCCTATATGAAAATGGTTGTGTTTATGTTGTTAGGAACCTTGGTTCCTAACAACATCTATTTTGATAAAAAGGAAATTTTTATTTTTTATTTTCCTAGCCTATTTATCGAACCCGCAGATTTTAAAATAAAATATCACCCTTCATCAACCACGCATATTTACATTAACAATTGTTGTGTTGAAAGGGAGCGGAGCGGTCTCAGATTATTTCGAAGATCTGTTATTGAACTACAACCTAAAGCTCACATTCAACCGACGACCCGAATGGCCGAGTCGGCAGTGACCCTGCCTACGAAGCCAAGGGTCCCGGGTTCGAGTCCCGGTGGGGGCAAATATTTGTTTGACGAGAATGGATGTTTGTACCCTAGTCATGGTTGTTTATCTTCCTAAGTATAATATTTATCTATATAAGTATGTGTATCGTTGTCTAGTACCCAAGATACAGGGAATCCTAGTTTGGGGCTAGATCAATGTGTGTCAATAGTGTCCAAGGTATTATTGTTATTATTATTATTATTATAGTTTCCGATTTCGCCCTAATGACCCATAAAAATTGGCCAGCCTGTATCGTTATGTCTTTGATGATTTTACATATTATCTTCATCTTCATCTTCATCCTCAGGTCTTCGATGTTTACATGGTTGTGACGTAGCACTGTCTAGCTCCCACGACACCATGTCTGGGGCCATGAGGAATGTCGCCTGTAAATAATATTCCACCTTACCGATTCCAGGTGTGGACATAGCGTTTGCAAAATGGGGTCACGTGTACCACACTCGATACGATACTCGAGAGTTTCTGCGTGGTGGCGTGGTACAGTGCAGCGGAGACATGCTGCTGGCTCTAGTCACTGAGCTGGCTGACAGCGAGGATGTGACGCAGGTATGCAGAAACTATCTATCTGGCCTGTAACAATAGTAGTAGGGACTGTTTCTGCGTGACGGTTTACAGTGCAGCGGCGAGATGCTGCTGGCTCTAGTCACTGAGCTGGCTTTAGTCACTGAGCTGGCTGACAGCGAGGATGTGACGCAGGTATGCAGAAACTATCTATCTGGCCTGTAACAATAGTAGTAGGGACTGTTTCTGCGTGACGGTTTACAGTGCAGCGGCGACATGCTGCTGGCTCTAGTCACTGAGCTGGCTGACAGCGAGGATGTGACGCAGATATGCAGAAACTATCTATCTGGCCTGTAACAATAGTAGTAGGGACTGTTTCTGCGTGACGGTTTACAGTGCAGCGGCAACATGCTGCTGGCTCTAGTCACTGAGCTGGCTGACAGCGAGGATGTGACGCAGATATGCAGAAACTATCTATCTGGCCTGTAACAATAGTAGTAGGGACTGTTTCTGCGTGACGGTTTACAGTGCAGCGGCGACATGCTGCTGGCTGTAGTCACTGAGCTGGCTGACAGCGAGGATGTGACTCAGATATGCAGAAACTATCTATCTGGCCTGTAACAATAGTAGTAGGGACTGTTTCTGCGTGACGGTTTACAGTGCAGCGGCGACATGCTGCTGGCTCTAGTCACTGAGCTGGCTGACAGCGAGGATGTGACGCAGATATGGAGAGACTATCTATCTGGCCTGTAACAATAGTAGTAGGGACTGTTTCTGCGTGACGGTTTACAGTGCAGCGGCGACATGCTGCTGGCTCTAGTCACTGAGCTGGCTGACAGCGAGGATGTGACGCAGATATGCAGAGACTATCTATCTGGCCTGTAACAATAGTAGTAGGGACTGTTTCTGCGTGACGGTTTACAGTGCAGCGGCGACATGCTGCTGGCTCTAGTCACTGAGCTGGCTGACAGCGAGGATGTGACGCAGATATGCAGAAACTATCTATCTGGCCGACCCATTGTCTAAATCGCGGGGCATTTATTGAAAACAAAGGAATAAAAAAACGGTCAAGTGCGAGTCTAACTCGCGCACGAAAGGTTCTGTATCACCGTGTAATGGTAGGGATGGTGTGGAGTGAATAGTTTGGATATTACATAG
Source organism: Argyresthia goedartella (assembly GCA_949825045.1). Taxonomy (NCBI): domain Eukaryota; kingdom Metazoa; phylum Arthropoda; class Insecta; order Lepidoptera; family Argyresthiidae; genus Argyresthia; species Argyresthia goedartella. The sequence continues at coordinate 18,631,307 of OX463833.1, read as the reverse complement.
CAAAATGTTGGCTACAAAGTTATTGGTGCGGCTACTTTCACACTCCATGTACGTAATCAGGTGCATTCATAAGTTTGTATGTGGTATCGAAATAATTGTTATATGTGAGCCCTCTTAAATATTTATTATATTCTGTTTTTTTTTTGTATTAGTTGTTATAGCGGCATCAGAAATACATTATCTGTGAAAATTTCATCTGTCTGACTATCACGGTTCATGAGATACAGCCTGGTGACAGACGACGGACGGACGGACGGACAGCGGAGGCTTAGTAATAGGGTCCCGTTTGGCACCCCTCGGGTACGGAACCCTAAAAAGTCTCTGAATTTTTCAAGTTAGCTCATATCAATAATCAAGCATTTTATCGCGTTTATGTTACATTTTTGTATTGAGAGTGAATCGGGACTTTTCACATTTAGACGTGATCAAATGCGCTAATAACTTGAGTCGCGCAGGGCGTGCTGCGGTTGATAAGGCTTGTTGTTGATTGTGATACATTTGATACTTTGTTTAACTGTACTTCTTTCCCATCCACAGACGGAGCCGACGACAATGGTGTACTTCGACTACCTCAACTGGTTCATGGTCTCATACTCAGTGTTGGTGTCATACATAGTCGACGCATGCGCCATACTGCTGGCTGTACTGAGCGCGCTGTACTATGTCTGGATCGTAGGCTTACGTGAGTCATTGTGTTTCATCGAAATCGGTTCAGCCAAAACCACCCCCCCGATAATTAGCTTTCTATTGAAAAAAAAAACGAAACGTAATGAGTATCGAAAAAATGACTGTATGTTTGTTTTGTTCAAAAAATAATTGTCCAAGTTAAAAACATTAAAAAAACTATTTCAAGCTCTATTTCTTCCCCCCTCCCGGTCAGGATGTGAACGTCTTCATCATCTTCATCGTTAGGGAACCCACTGATGAGTTTAGGCCTCCTGATGTACCCGCTTCTCAAATCGGTCCTATGCAACCCGCGTCCATTGTTTTCCTGCTATACGCGCTATATCGTCGGATCATCTGGAATGTCGTCTATATTGGGTGACATTTATTTAGCTAACCACATTTTGGGAAATGAGGAAATGATAGAACAACTTTCCCAAAGAAACATAATAAATGGTCAGCTAATTAAATGTCACCCTGTATACACGTAAACAGTCCCCTGACTGACAGTCAAGTGGACACATATTATGATATAAACGAATTTACTGTACTTAAAACCAGAATTCATCTCACGACAATAACCGTAAACACCACTGAAATGAGAAATTTCGTTTACCTGGATGACATCATAATTCCAGTTTTTTAGGAACCAAACTGGAGGTCTAGTCTTTTTAGTTTGAGTTAGTAATCAATTGTATAAGGTTTATTTACATAACACAAATCATGATATATATAACTAACATTCGGCTATTCAGACCAATAGGTTGTCCTCGTATAATAAGCAAAATTTAGGAGAGAATATCAAAATACACATTCTTCCTGCTAGAGTAGATTACAGACATAATAAACTTTACAAAACTTCGTTCAATTTTCACTTTTATATTTCACTTTACACATTTTGCGACACTGCCATTCTGACAGATCACACAATCTCGTGAGCACTGACAGCCCGTCACGGCTGCTGTCTCGCATCGTGGTCAGACTTCTCCTAGCCCGCTTCGACAACGCTCTCTCTCGCATCGTGGTCAGACCTCTCTTAGCCCGCCACGACTGCGCTCTCGCATCGTGGTCAGACTTCTCTTAGCCCGCCACGATAGCGCTCTCTCGCATCGTGGTCAGACTTCTCTTAGCCCGCCACGACTGCGCTCTCGCATCGTGGTCAGACCTCTCTTAGCCCGCCACGACTGCGCTCTCGCATCGTGGTCAGACTTCTCTTAGCCCGCCACGACAGCGCTCTCTCGCATCGTGGTCAGACTTCTCTTAGCCCGCCACGACGGCGCTCTCGCATCGTGGTCAGACTTCTCTTAGCCCGCCACGACTGCGCTCTCGCATCGTGGTCAGACTTCTCTTAGCCCGCCACGACAGCGCTCTCGTATCGTGGTCAGACTTCTCTTAGCCCGCCACGACTGCGCTCTCGCATCGTGGTCAGACTTCTCTTAGCCCGCCACGACAGCACTCTCTCGCATCGTGGTCAGACCTCTCTTAGCCCGCCACGACAGCACTCTCTCGCATCGTGGTCAGACTTCTCTTAGCCCGCCACGACTACGCTCTCGCTGCGTGGTCAGACTTCTCTTAGCCCGCCACGGCAGCGCTCTCTCGCATCGTGGTCAGAACTCTCTCAGCCCATCGGCACGACCGCACTCATGCGTCGGCATCAGGTAACTGATTTACGTGGATATCCCACTTCTGATCTAATAAAAACTCCGTCCAGTATACTTTGATTCCTTTATTCCTGCTCTTTCTTATTCACTGATACTATGATTCACTTTGCATTGCTCTTTACGATACTATTTCAATTATTATAACCCGCACTTATACTTCAAATCTCATTCACTACACTTCTACTCTCAGCCCCGTCTCAATATAGTATGAGTTCCCATTTTTGTCGAAACTCTTCGGTCGCTCCACAGTTAACGCGCTAATCCTTCATTTCGGATGTGAGAAGCTTTTTTCCGTTTAGCGCGCTAACAGCGGTGGCGCCATTTTGCAGCTGACAGCGCGCCATAACTCTGGTGTTTCATCTGGAAGTCAATAAACCAACACACATTGGCGCGCTGTCGGCTCCGGCGCCATTCCTTACAACCGTCATCGCGCATAAACACAAAACTATGATACAACCCGTGGATCGGGATGTCATTATACTGAACATCGATTGGCACGCTAAGAATCATAACTGATCATCCAATACCGCAAATATACAATAATATTGCTAGCCAAAGTACCAAAATGGTCATATAGTTTCAATGTTAAGTCTGTTCCAATTAAAAACAACAATTTAAATGTGGTAACTATGCAAATCTCTCACAAACACATACCTCTACACACGCACCCCTCTTTTTTTCTAAACGTGGGCGCTTCTGTAGAGATAAACTACGATAACATGGCGCGCCCCTCCTCTACTCGTCGGCGAGACAGTAATCGAGACAGCGTACCTATGGAGTAGTGGAGGGGCGTGCCATGTTATCGTAGTTTACCTCTACCTCTGTACCTCTGTACACTTAGTAATGGAAAAGTCGTGATGCAATTTGTTGTTTATTCCCAGATTGGTCGACAGTGGAGGAGTTGCTACAATCAGTGCTGGGTAGACTGTTGTCTATGTCCGCGGGGCTGGCCTTGGGTCTGCTTATGATGGTGCTGTCTGTGGCTACTACTGTGCAGATGAGGTAGGCTGGAAAACTTTTAATGATGATGCTGAGAAGTGGGTGAAATAGTCGCATTCCCGCACTATATCCCTCCGTGGATCACCAAACAGATAATTGAGTGGTGCTGCAGCCTTCACCCGCCTGTGTTCAGCGGGCGTTCCACCTTATCCGCTATATCGATCACCCGCCTGTGTTCAGCGGGCGTTCCACCTTATCCGCTATATCGATCACCCGCCTGTGTTCAGCGGGCGTACCACCTCATCCGCTATATCTTTCACCCGCCTGTGTTCAGCGGGCATCCCACCTTATCCGCTAAATCGATCACCCGCCTGTGTTCAGCGGGCGTACCACCTCATCCGCTATATCGATCACCCACCTGTGTTCAGCGCGTGTCCCACCTCATCCGCTATATCGATCTCCCGCCTGTGTTCAGCGCGTGTCCCACCTCATCCGCTATATCGATCACTCGCCTATGTTCAGCGGGCGTACCACCTCATCCGCTATATCGATCACCCGCCTGTGTTCAGCGGGCGTACCACCTCATCCGCTATATCGATCACCGACCTGTGTTCAGCGCGTGTCCCACCTCATCCGCTATATCGATCACCCACCTGTGTTCAGCGCGTGTCCCACCTTATCCGCTATATCGATCACCCACCTGTGTTCAGCGCGTGTCCCACCTTATCCGCTATATCGATCACCCACCTGTGTTCAGCGCGTGTCCCACCTCATCCGCTATATCGATCTCCCGCCTGTTTTCAGCGGGCGTTCCACCTCATCCGCTGTAACGATCACCCGCCTATGTTCAGCGGATGCCACACCTCGTCCGCTTTACCGATCTCCCACCTGTTTTCAGCGGGCGCCCCGACTCAAAATTAACATCAAAATCAAAAATCATTTATTTCCATAGGATGTTGTTACATCACTTAGATCCGTCATTACATTTTTTTGGGTGAGTTCACTAACCCAATGGCGGAATCTGTGGAGAAGAGCTCACCGAAGAAACTCCACAGTCGTCGCATCTTTTGCGTTTCCTTTTTTAAATAAAATATTGTCAAATTACAAATTGAATGCTAATTATATATCGAAACAGCCTGTTACTCAAACAATCTATTCCCATGGACATCTGTTCTCTAAGTAATCAGATATCCTGTAGTAACCTTTTTTATACAATTTCTGTTTTATTATTATTTTAAACTTGTCTAAAGGTAAGTTTTTAATATCAGTAGGGACCTTATTGTAATAGCGTATACAATTGCCTTTAAAAGAATTACTAATTTTATGTAGTCGGCTTACATAAGCAACCAACTTGTCTTTATTTCTAGTATTAAAATTGTGTATATCACTGTACTTCTGAAAATTAGTTATATTTCTTTTTACATACACAAGATTGTCATAGATATATTGAGACACAAATGTCAGAATATTGATTTCTTTAAACTTTTCTCATCCTGGCAGCCTATTTCATTAGAGCATTATATGAGCCAACTTGCATACATATGTTACACTCGCCCACCCCCCTAACTCTCTTGTTCCCAAGCGCCGTTACCCCCTCCACGCGGCACTCAGGTGCCAAGAAACTTGGAGTCAGATATGTATATCAGTAATAATAATAAAAAGTTTATTTGAACACGAGTGGTCTAGATTGTGTATCTTAGATACAGGAACTCACATGGTAAGTTTTATGTTAAATTAGATGCTTGAACATAATAATTTTGTTCATGAACGATACGATACGTTATGATCACTATCGTATGAACAGGCTGAGCCTGTGTCTTAAACGCTAGTTCCTTCCATTAGGCTGTAAAGTAATGTTATTCATTTAGATTCAGTTCATAAAGTATTCGAATATTCCGCTTCTGTTTGCGTGTATTTCATTGGTTTGTTGACCCTGGAACTGTTACCATCAGCTACAGTACCGACGGGTTCCGGCCTGACCCGGAATTGACCCTGGAACTGTTACCATCAGCTACAGTACCGACGGGTTCCGGCCTGACCCGGAAACTAATATTTTTGCAATCAAACTATAACAAAATAACATTAATATCGAGTCTCGCCTTTTCCCGTACAGGGTGGCAGAGGCACGATTATATCCACTTTTAGCCAGTTATTGACGATGTTTTCCATTACCGTTAGAACGTCCGTATATTATATTCTTCAATGTTTCTACAAGGGGGTTGCTAGCTTTATGGTTACGTCCGTATAATGTACTTAAGATAAATTACTTATCTCATCGGTAGATGGTCAGCACCGGGATTCTAAGTTGCGCTATATAACAAAATATGAAATACCATAGTGCACACTATTCCGGTTTGGTATTGGAACCTTCTAATAAAGGCTTGTATTCGAATTTGAGTAAGATTGAGCCATACTCCACCCGCACTCGCTGGCTCAGTGTTGGCTTCCTTATAACCAACTGCAATTTGTCAAACCTTTCCAGATACCTGTCTCAACCCTGGATCGTGGTGGCCATTTATTGGGTGCCCTACCTTATAGCGGCAACTACCGCGTCACACTACCTCGACGCTTGGAGGGTTAAAAAGGTTAATACGTTATTTGAAATTATACATTACGTTAGTACATACTTACTTAAAAGAAAATGAACTTCATATAATACGCAGGTGATTTTTTTAAGATATAAGTACGTGAAGAGATTTTTTTTAATCTATTCTCCTAGCTGGGAATCGAACCCACAGATTTTGAAAACAAATTTCATTATGTATATTTTTCCAACTAATAAAACTGTTTTATTATTAATGCTACACGCTGTGAAAAATATACACCTTAAATAACGGTGTCTTCCGCCGCCGACCCTTTGACAATCAGCGGAGTTTTATTAATCGAGTAAAATATAACATAACATTAGTGCCTATATTAACATTTTCAGAACGGCATGAACCGCTCAGTCCGCGCGGCGCAGGCGCAGGCCGCGTCGCGCCTCGTGCTGAGCGGCGCCGCGCTGGCGCTGCTGGCCGTGCGCAGCGCCGCGCCCGCGCGCTACGTGCTGACGGCGCCGCTCGCCATCATGGCTGTGACGAGTGTGCTGGGACTTAGTGTTATGAAGAGCGTTAGAAGAGAAGGTAAACATGTTAACGTCAAAGTTCTTCATTACTGTATATATCTACATTATTTATTTAATATTTATTTGTGCCATTACAACAAGTGCCAAATCAACACAACTCTTCTCTATATTGGATCACTGTGCCGGGTGACGTTAAAAATTAGATGTTTTTTCGAATTCACTGAAAACGGAAATAATCTAATTTATAAAATTTAAAAATTGATGAGGAGCTCTAAAAGACGAAAACCTAGTTATAAAACTTATGAGAAAAATCAGTAATTTTCTATTAAAATTATTTTATTTCCTTTTTAAGACTATTTTCAGGATTTTTACAATCGCGGCAAACTAATCCAATTTTTGAGACCGATGAATTTAGTTGAAATAATTGTATGTTTTTTTCCAATGCGCTCTTCACTGGTTTTCCAATGCGCTCTTCACTGGTTTCCAAGGCGCTCTTCACTGGTTTTCCAATGCGCTCTTCACTGGTTTAACAATACGCTCTTCACTGGTTTTCCAATACGCTCTTCACTGGTTTTCCAACGCGCTCTTCACTGGTTTTCCAACGCGCTCTTCACTGGTTTTCCAACGCGCTCTCCACTGGTTTTACAATGCGCTCTTCACTGGTTTTCCAATGCGCTCTTCACTGGTTTTCCAATGCGCTCTTCACTGGTTTTCCAATGCGCTCTTCACTGGTTTTCCAATGCGCTCTTCACTGTTTTTCCAATGCGCTCTTCATTGGATTTCCAATGCGCTCTTCACTGGTTTTCCAATGCGCTCTTCACTGGTTTCCCAATGCGCTCTTCACTTCTTTTACAATGCGCTCTTCACTGGTTTTCCAACGCGCTCTTCACTGGTTTTCCAATGCGCTCTTCATTGGATTTCCAATGCGCTCTTCACTGGTTTTTCAATGCGCTCTTCACTGGTTTTGTGTGATCTTGGGCCTTAAAAACAAAAGTATTACTGTGACTAAATGTGAATGGTTAAGTACACATTCCCGTACTAGAAACACAGCTGCAGTGTTACTGGTTGAACTATATTTGCGTGCTATCCCGACTGGCTGACTATTAATAACACTATGTGGGGAAATATTAGACACCTTCTCCACGATTAATAAGCTGAACTAAAAAGCGAAGATAAGCGATAAGTAGGTAATGATATTGTATTAATGAATAGTATTGTTTGTAATTTTAATGAAAGAAAGTTGTATTAAAATAGATCGAAAGTACGTAAGTAATTACACAGCGATTTAGCAAGCGAGTTCAGTACATGTTTCGAGCAACGCAGATCTACGACTATTTGCGCTGGCGCCTGGCGGCTCGGCTGGCGCAGCAGGCCGGGCGGGGCTTCGACTCGCCGGGGCAGTCCGGGCTTCGCAAGTGGAGTGTGCGGTGGAGAGGTGCATCTTCGGGTCTGGCCAACGAGCTTGTTGATTTTGAGTCCGCTACATCTATGCCACAATCCAGCACACCTTATGGTAAACTTTATGAAGAAACTATTACACCGGTTTGAGCTTTGGCATAGTGTTTTAAGTTTCCGCGAATAGCATTGACTTTTTATTTACTAAATAATCCCGAAAAATAAAACGTAAAATAAATTGTATGGTTGCAGTTCAAAGACAAGTTTTCAAGATACATCCATCACCTTTCGCTCGCCCTCACAAAGTTGCTATCTGCTAGTTTATAGTTGACATACCCCCTGTTCCTTCCAGCGTGGCGCCACTTGCTGCTGGAGTTCGTGCTGTCTCTCCCGAGCGTGATGTTCGTGCTGTCGGTGTCGTTGCGTGTCGACTCGTTAGTGCTGCCGGTGCTGGCGCGCACGCCGCTAGACGCGCCGGACTATGTGGTGGGGTACCTCAACCTGGCCCTAGTGGCCCTAGCAGCCGCCACTGTTGTGAGTAGCCGACCTCTGGCCCCATACTTTAGTTAAGACAGGTAGGTATTAAAATATATGTAAACAAACATTACATTCATTTTTCATATTTTCTGTATTGCACACAAAACTTATAAAAAAACAATAGTTACATGAAAATAGTGTACAAAGGCGAGCTTATCTCTAATAAGAGATCTCTTTCAGCAAACCAGGATGAGATGGCAAAGGTTGATTGCTGAGCAAGGGAAGATCTATGCGCACAACAATATAAGGAAATAAACAAGTACTTACAATAAATAAAATAAAAAATATAATTACTATGATAATATACTAAATACTTATAATTAACTATATATACTAATAAATTTATAATTTATAATATAATACTTAAATTACATACATAATACCTATAACTCTAAAGGGAGAGGTAATGCTTCTTCACACGACTTTTAAATATGGTCAGAGTTGGACTGTCCCTGATGGTGCAGTGCAGGGGAGTGTATTCCACAACCGAATGGCCCGGAGTCTAAACGTCCTCATAGGCCGCGGTGTTATGCTGTGGGGTAGTGAGCAGCGTAGGAAGGTTGGATAGCGTGGATTCTGCCGATTCCGCTGTCAAAACGTAACTAATTAAAACGGAATTTGAAAATGGATCTATGGTAAATATTGACGCCTCGGGAATTTTGTCAAGTGTCACTCATACATTTCTCGTTCACATTATTTTATATTAAATACCTAATTGTCTTGAATATTCAATTCAATTTAATTATTTAGTAAAAAGTTTACACATAGCAGTAGGTACAGGAAAAGTTTGATGCTGGTTTCACGTCCTAATTAAGAAATTTCCGTGGTTCCCACACTAGGAAAATCCTGTGTCGTGGGATCCCTTTATGTCCTGTTTTCTAGTTTCGAGTAAGGTGTTTGTAGTAAACTAAGTTAGGTACTTTGTGACATTTGTGCCAATTTATGTACATATTTAAATGGTTGCTACAAATTTGATGAGTATACTTACGGCATGCAGTATAAACAAACATTTTTTTTTATATAGCCTAAATGGTGTCCTACTGCTGGGCAAAGGCTTCACCGGCTCGAGCCCACACATCAAAAAACAAAAATAAAAATTTAAATAAAAAAAATCATTTAAAAATTTAAAACAAAAGTAAAAGTAAAGTAGGATATAAGAGTATACTGTCATGTACATACATATATGTGCATACATGTTGTAATGGTACACGAGAGTCAGTACATTTGATACTTCATTTTGCGTGACAGAGGGCTAGCCCATCGCCGCGCTGTATAGTTACACACATTGAATACAAGAGTCGATTCATTTAACGTTTGGGTTTTTGAGTAGCTCAGGGTAAGGTGGCAAAAACAATGAGCCGAGCGCGTGGTTTGGTTCCAGGAACAGAGGTCAGGTCAGGTTTTTTTGGCGCATTCCTGCGAAATGTGTAGGGATCAGAGCCGATTTGGCTGCGCGCTGAATAAATTATGAATAACTAAATAATGGAAGGTTATTATGGAACGATACGGAGAAAGCTATTATGTTGACTGCAAATATACAATTGCGTTTGTTTGGTATGATGTGGCGAGTTTGACATCACGGGTTTGAATATCATTCTAGTGATCTTTGTCTAAGACGCTAGCGGTCGGGAAGGCTTAATTAATCGCAACAAGTTTTTATAGCCAGCGATCGACAAATTCTGTGTATCGGCAATACCAAATGATTTGAGTGATAGCCAATGGTTGATTAGAAACTATGCGTACACACAATTTGTAGAACGGCGGATCTGCATGGCATGGTTGAAATTAGACCCTGTGTAGTTAGATAAAAGAAGCTTTCGCGTGGGGACATGTGGGGTCTATAAATACGAAAGCGTGGGGAGGGGAAGCATTCAGTCTCAGCGTCAAGCTACTGTGACAGTCGTCTTTCAGGACTTCTAAACAGTTTCGGTCTGCCGTTTTACGCGTCTGAACTGGACGAATTGTGATTGCGTGTTACAGTGGATTTTCGTGAGTGTCTGAAGCGCCGAGATATACCTCGGTTCCTATCTTTTAAATCAACCTACCCCAAATTCCAAAACTATCCTTGGGTCGTTAGATAAGAACTTGTAGGTAATTGATCTGAGTCTGAGTCTGGGCTTGGAGCGACCCTAAATTCCTTTTTCCTTCACCATAGGGTTCCTGGATTGGCTCTTAGGATATTCGCGGGCTAATCCTCTCCTCATTCCTTTCGAGTAGCGAGTTTTGAAATTCCCACACACACAGTCATTAAACATACAAACACAGTCAAATCAAACTCAACCATTTTCGAGTGGTGTCGATAATGGACGTGGTATAACACTAGGATTTTAGACTAGGCTTGACAGGAGTTTAGTTGCGGCTAAACCTAGGTTGGCAGGGCATAGGGAGACTGTTTGATCGATGAGGTTCCGCGGATGGAAATAACAAATTCAGAACAAAGTTAAACCGTTGTCAACACAGATAACCTATCCTGTTGATATTTTGACATTTGAGTGTTGTCGGGGACGCGCGAAGAGATCAAATTACAGTCTAAAGTTCATTGTTTAGGACCGGGTAGATTGTTTTGCTTTGCCTTGGGTCGGTTTGGATTCAAGTTGCATCTTTAAATTAAATGTAAATTTCGCTGGAGGTCTAATGTGTAGGCTGAGTCAAATATTAATGATTGGGCTCGGTCGAGGACGTGCTGAGGTCAGTGAGATTCATAGATCGGTATTTACCGAAGTATGCACTTCGCTGTGGTGTGGGTTAGATCTCCAAAAGCGCTAATGACAACGTTTCGATAACATCCAGCTCAAATTGCGCAGAGTTGAAGGTTTCAAAACGTTACGGACCTTTTGAGGTAACCGCTAGTTCAAACCCATTTCGGAAAATCAAATCGCAGTTGTGTAAACCGGTCTATTCGGATCGTTATTGCCGTGAACTAATTATATAATTGGAACCACCACAAGCCGCTACTAGCGAGCACATGAAATTTCATTGAGTACTCACGTCGTAAAACTACGACGGATATCTATACGATATCCCAAACAAATATTATAAATTGTGGTCGACCACTAAAAGAAGTTCCAAGCGCCCATATACACAAAAAAAAAAATGGTACCATCACACAAAATACAACAACGATCGATCTGGTGCAATACACCGCTAACTGATGCGAAGCACCGGCTTGCGGGCATATATGCTTTCTCTGTCTAACTTGAAACCGTAACTTCCTGAACCAATCTTCCGTTCGACTATTGTACGCCTAACGAACTTCTCAACGAACGAGAAATTCAGACTTATCATTCTTAACTTACAAATTTTACAGCTGAATCGGGACATCTCTTTTTGGGGTAGGTAGAATAGACGATCATAGCTACTGATAGCGGTGGCTCGACCTTAGCCTTTAATGCCGTTACAGATTTTCTGGTGCCGAGACCGAAGGATATCCTAGATATTCTGATACCTAGATATTCTGATACCTAGATATTCTAAAAGAATCAAGGTCTAACGCGTTACTTTTAAAAATAACACAACGTAGAAACGATTTTAAACAGTTCAGTTTTGTAAGTAAGAAATAAGCAACAACAAAAAAAAGGGGCATTGTTTTCACAATTCTTCGGACGAGCTACGACGGTTTAGTGTTCAGGAAATGGGCCGGCCTAGGAAAAACGTTAGTCGGGTTGTACAAGACGACTCACTTTCGCAGACAAGTGTTTTAAATAATGAGATGGCGTCAGGACAGGTGACTCAATTGTTATCTGAAATAGTGAGCAGATTAGACAGTTTGGAACGGGGTTCAAGTACAAGTAATACTTCGGACAGACAGACGGACAAACAGGAACTAGAGACGTTTGAACAATCGGTAGAAAAACGTCAATCATGCATAGTGAAAATGACACAAAAGTTGCCGACATTCGATGGGCGAAGTTCGGAAAATTCGATGATTTTCTTAAGAGATTTAAAGGCTTATATTAAAGTCTCGGGAGATACTTCGAGGGCTTTGATACAACGAGGCAACGGATAGTTTGGTAGGAATTGCAAAAGTTCGAATGAGCATATACAGAGACTCATGGCGAACCTATTCGGATTTTGAAAAAGATTTCAGAGAGGTATTCTGGGGTGACAATGAACAGGAATTAATTAAACAAAGATTCCTAACTGCGAAGTTCGATTCCAAGAAAGGTCAAAGTATGGAAGAATTCTTTGCCTCTCAATTGAATAGCATATATGAGCTTACGATACCGTTTACTGATACGGAGAAGATCAACACGATTTTCAGACAGTTGCCGCGCGATATTCAGGTAGCGTTTTTTGCTAGAAAGGAACCAATGTCAATACGAGATGCGGTCGAGTTCCTTCGGCATTTAGAACGGAATGTCGATGCGGAATTAAGTGCGTTGCAGAGTTCGGAGACAATGAATACGAACGACGTAAGGCGGAATAGCTACATGCGAGGTCAATATCGTGCTTTGCGAGTAAATACGATGCGATATAACGCGGTGAGTCGTAGGAATAATTATAACGCGGGAACAAAGGCACGAAACGAATTTGGGACGCGCGCTCGCGGTTATTTTCGCGGTAGAGGTAGACAGCCTCAGGCTAGTTTCAAGGCAATAGGGTTCCAAAGGGGTAATGATAGTTCAGGTAATACAGAGGCAGGGCAAGTTTCAAGTGACAGGAATAATGCGATAAATCAGAATTCAAAAAACTAGTGGACTCGCGCGGGTCGTTCGCGCTCAGATATTTATTACGTTTTGGATGGACAGCCGATCAAATTGAAAGAAAGCATAGACTGTATGAATTGTGTAATTTGGATTCGAACGTGGGTGTGAATGAATTTATTCAATTATTAGCGCATAAAGCGCACGGATATGCCGTGTGTTTAGATGAAAAATCGATATTGGATTGTATAGGCCGCAATGACAGGCGTTTACATACGATATTCAAAGACGACGATTCGACTGAGTGTGGGCGCGATTTATGTAGTACCTTGACATTACCTGAGATAGATGTGCGTATTGGGAATATTGTTGTAAGGAGTTTGATTGATTCGGGGAGCGAAATCAGATTAATAAGTCGGAGAGTGTACGATGAAGTATGCAGGCAATTGGGAGAACCAACGGAAATACCGATCCCAAGTTTGAGAATCACAGGTGCGTTTGGGGTCAGTAAGGAAAAGGTTGATAAGTTAGTTACGTTACCATTAACAATAGGTGAATGCGTTATCGATACTCCAATGCTAGTATTAACAAGGGTGCCTAAAGATTTAATTTTAGGGTTTGATTTTATACAACAGACGCGAGCCAGTTTAATGTGTGAGGGAAATAAGAGGCTAATTATACGAAGCGCCGGGCGGATGTGTGAAATACCATTAGATACTGGCCCTAATCAGGATACTTGTTGTTGTACAATGGGAGTACAGAACCAAGATACCAGTAGAAATATGATAGAGGAATATGTGAATAATTCATCAATACCTGTTGAACACAAAACAAAGTTATTGCCGGTGTTCAATAAACATGCAGAGTTGTTTAGCGATAGGGTAGGTCGGACAAATAAATATATACATGAGATAAAAATGAGAGATGAAACGCCTTTCGTAAAACGAAGCTATCCCATACCGTTCGCATATCGCGATAAAGTAACAAAACGTTTGAAAGAAATGGAACAGATAGGTATTATTAGCAGGCAGTCTACGGATTTCAGCAGTCCATTGACTTGTGCACTAAAGAAGTCAGGGGAGGTTCGTATATTGCTAGATGCGCGACAATTAAACACGGGAATGGTTGGGGAAGTTGAAACTACACCTTTAATGAGTGAGATATTGCAGTCGGGTCGCCGGATAAATTACATAGGGGTTATTGATATCAAAGATGCGTATTTTTCTATACCATTATCAGACGAATCTAAACGATACACGGGGTTTGTATATCAAGGCAGAAGTTATGTTTACAACGTTTTACCTCAGGGGTTGAAAACCAGTGAGGGTTTATTTTCGAGGGCGATGGACTTAATCTTAGGGCTAGAGGTTAGGTCATATTGTTTAAATTTTATTGACGATTTGGCGATTTTAACTGAGGGTGATTTCGATCAGCATTTGTCTCAAGTGGACACGGTTCTGAGTAAATTGAAAGACGCGGGCTTCACATGCAAACAAAAAAAATGCGAGTTCGCACAAAAAAAAGTCAAGTTATTGGGGCATATTTTGTCTACACAAGGTTTGCAGATGGACCCGGACAAAATTGAAACACTTAAATTATATCCGTCACCCAGAACTGTCAGGCAATTGAGGGCGTTTTTGGGGTTCATAAATTACTTTAGGAGGTTTATAAAAAAATTTGGAACGTTAACACAGCCCTTATACAATTTATTACGGTCTGGAGTCAAGTTCGTTTGGAGTGCGCACGTGCAGAGTGCTTTTGACGAGGTAAAAAAACAATTCTCAGAAAGTATAATATTGAGTCAGCCATTGGCGGGAAAGACGTATTATGTTCAATGCGACGCCAGCGCTATAGGAATTGGGGGCTATGTTTATCAATTAGATGATTTGGGCCAGGAACGAATTATAGGGTTTTGTTCGCAGGCATTTAAGGGAGCGATTTGACATATATTTGCGGGGAGAAAAAGTTATTATTAGAACTGATCATAAAAGTTTGACGTTCATTAAGTCGTGGACTTCATTGGGGGCACGCGTAACTAGGTGGGTTATGTTTTTAGAGCAATTCGATTACAACATAGAATTTGTGCGAGGGATTGATAATCAAATTGCCGACACGCTAAGCAGGCAAATAGCGGGACCTGGAGGTATGAATGACAGTATAAATGTTCAGCCGGGAATATTCTGGTTTCAGGCATCGAATACCGCAAGTGTTATTTCGAGTTACGGGACATTGCGAGATTACAAAGCGAAGATGAGCGGTTAAATCGAATTAGCGGTTGTATCAGACGTAGGGTGGTAGATACGGAAACGAGAGGGTTTGAAAATTACAAGCTAGTAGGTGATACGTTATATTTTCACGTGCCGAAGCGGAACGTACGGTTGTTAGTAATTCCGGAGCAATTGGAGGAGGAACTAATATTACACATACATGAAGAAATAGGTCACTACGGCAGATATAAAATATTAGCACTGATGAAGGACAGATATTATTTTCTTCATATGAGTAGGGTGATTAGCACGGTGATAAGAAGTTGTGACATATGTCAAAAGGTCAAACCAAGTACTAACAATACCGTTGGTCCTTGTACACCGGTGTTGGCGGAAAGGTTGGGTGAGAAAGTTTTCTCGGACCTTTATGGGCCATTGCCCGTAGGTAAATTCGGATATCAATATATAATATATATGTGATTCAAGACGTGTACAGTAAGGTAATAAAATTGTATCCAATGCGAAAAGCTACAGTTAGGAGCGTGCTCGCTTGTACAAAGAGATTTCATTGGGAAATACCTATCGAAACTATAATTACGGACTCAGGACCACAGTTCATATCGAAAGTTTGAGAATTTGGTCTCAAACAGCTAGGGATTCGGGTCACTCATACGTCGGTGTATTGTCCAAATTCTAATAGCGTAGAAAGAGTGAATCGCGAGCTAGGTCGACTAATTAGAACTTATTGCGGCGGAAGTAATCGAAGTTGGGTCGACGTGTTACCGGACATTCAAAATTGCTACAATAATATCGAACACAAGCACAGGCTTTGCGCCTAATGAGTTGGCGTTTGGCAGGCGGGAACCGTTAACTATTGACAAGGAATTAGGCGATGAATGGTTATTAGGTCATAGTGTGCGAGATACGGAACAGGTGCGGAATGTAGCGATAGAAAACTCTAAAAGTTCTAGTGAGCGACGTAAGCGACAGGCAGACAAACGGCGTAAGTTAGAAGTCTATCGTATAGGTGATTATGTGAAACTTAAGACTTTTGTGCGTTCAAATAAAGAACATAAAATCATGCGGAAATTTTCATTGTTGTATAAAGGGCCTTATGTTATTTCGGCAGTGGTATATCCGAACTGTTATACTTTAGTAGATCTGGTTTCAAATGAGATATTGGGTAACTACAATACTATAAATATAGCTAGGTATTATGTGAGGACGAATAAAGGCGTAGATAAATAAGATAGTGTATAAAAGTTATATAATTAAGCTGTAAGCTGTAAATTTTAGTAACTACTTTGTAGATTTAAGGATCTTGCATGGTTTAGAAAGGAACAAAAAAAAATGTATATATATATATATATATATATATATATATAGTAATACGAATAAGGATAAGTTGCGGGTGTGCGAGGTTGTATAGTTAGATAGATAAATAAGATAAGACAGGAGAGAGCTCAATCGAGTTGTGTAAATAATATATACATAGTTGACAGATTCATCGGTCTGTGTACATGATTTGAGATGTCCGTACATATAGAGTAGATATGGACAAAGCATGGGTAGCATAGTGGTAATGAGATCCTTGCGCCATGTTTAACTGAGATAAACAGTGTCTCAAGGTCTGGGAGGGGGCTGTAATGGTACACAAGAGTCAGTACATTTGATACTTCATTTTGCGTGACAGAGGGCTAGCCCATCGCCGCGCTGTATAGTTACACACATTGAATACAAGAGTCGATTCATTTAACGTTTGGGTTTTTGAGTAGCTCAGGGTAAGGTGGCAAAAACAATGAGCCGAGCGCGTGGTTTGATTCCAGGAACAGAGGTCAGGTCAGGTTTTTTTGGCGCATTCCTGCGAAATGTGTAGGGATCAGAGCCGATTTGGCTGCGCGCTGAATAAATTATGAATAACTAAATAATGGAAGGTTATTATGGAACGATACGGAGAAAGCTATTATGTTGACTGCAAATATACAATTGCGTTTGTTTGGTATGATGTGGCGAGTTTGACATCACGGGTTTGAATATCATTCTAGTGATCTTTGTCTAAGACGCTAGCGGTCGGGAAGGCTTAATTAATCGCAACAAGCTTTTATAGCCAGCGATCGACAAAGTCTGTGTATCGGCAATACCAAATGATTTGAGTGATAGCCAATGGTTGATTAGAAACTATGCGTACACACAATTTGTAGAACGGCGGATCTGCATGGCATGGTTGAAATTAGACCCTGTGTAGTTAGATAAAAGAAGCTTTCGCTTGGGCAGCGCGTGTTCGCAAAGGACGCCATTTTTTCAGACATGTGGGGTCTATAAATACGAAAGCGTGGGGAGGGGAAGCATTCAGTCTCAGCGTCAAGCTACTGTGACAGTCGTCTTTCAGGAATTCTAAACAGTTTCGGTCTGCCGTTTTACGCGTCTGAACTGGACGAATTGTGATTGCGTGTTACAGTGGATTTTCGTGAGTGTCTGAAGCGCCGAGATATACCTCGGTTCCTATCTTTTAAATCAAACTACCCCAAATTCCAAAACTATCCTTGGGTCGTTAGATAAGAACTTGTAGGTAATTGATCTGAGTCTGAGTCTGGGCTTGGAGCGACCCTAAATTCCTTTTTCCTTCACCATAGGGTTCCTGGATTGGCTCTTAGGATATTCGCGGGCTAATGCTCTCCTCATTCCTTTCGAGTAGCGAGTTTTGAAATTCCCACACACACAGTCATTAAACATACAAACACAGTCAAATCAAACTCAACCATTTTCGAGTGGTGTCGATAATGGACGTGGTATAACACTAGGATTTTAGACTAGGCTAGACAGGAGTTTAGTTGCGGCTAAACCTAGGTTGGCAGGGCATAGGGAGACTGTTTGATCGATGAGGTTCCGCGGATGGAAATAACAAATTCAGAACAAAGTTAAACCAGTGTCAACACAGATAACCTATCCTGTTGATATTTTCACATTTGAGTGTTGTCGGGGACGCGCGAAGAGATCAAATTAGTCTAAAGTTCATTGTTTAGGACCGGGTAGATTGTTTTGCTTTGCCTTGGGTAGGTTTGGATTCAAGTTGCATCTTTAAATTAAATGTAAATTTCGCTGGAGGTCTAATGTGTAGGCTGAGTCAAATATTAATGATTGGGCTCGGTCGAGGACGTGCTGAGGTCAGTGAAATTCATAGATCGGTATTTACCGAAGTATGAACTTCGCTGTAGTGTGGGTTAGATCTCCAAAAGCGCTAATGACAACGTTTCGATAACATCCAGCTCAAATTGCGCAGAGTTGAAGGTTTCAAAACGTTACGGACCTTTTGAGGTAACCGCTAGTTCAAACCCATTTCGGAAAATCAAATCGCAGTTGTGTAAACCGGTCTATTCGGATCGTTATTGCCGTGAACGAATTATATAATTGGAACCACCACAAGCCGCTACTAGCGAGCACATGAAATATCATTGAGTACTCACGTCGTAAAACTACGACGGATATCTATACGATATCCCAAACAAATATTATAAATTGTGGTCGACCACTAAAAGAAGTTCCAAGCGCCCATATACACAAAAAAAGAAATGGTACCATCACACAAAATACAACAACGATCGATCTGGCGCAATACACCGCTAACTGATGCGAAGCACCGGCTTGCGGGCATATATGCTTTCTCTGTCTAACTTGAAACCGTAACTTCCTGAACCAATCTTCCGTTCGACTATTGTACGCCTAACGAACTTCTCAACGAACGAGAAATTCAGACTTATCATTCTTAACTTACAAATTTTACAGCTGAATCGGGACATCTCTTTTTGGGGTAGGTAGAATAGACGATCATAGCTACTGATAGCGGTGGCTCGACCTTAGCCTTTAATGCCGTTACAATGTTATATTATAAAAGTGAATATATGTAATGCTCATGGGCGATTATTATCTAATGATTGTGAGTATCTCTTCGGTGTCATAGTAGTTTTTGCTCAACAAGCATCGTTTTAAATAGTGCTTGTTTTGCTTCAGAGATTGTTAGATCGTGCAAGGGCCATGCTTTGGAGGCTTTATTGTAGATAAAGGGGTTCAGAAAGTCGCCAAATCTTTGAGCAAACGCGGTTTTAGTTAAGGGTACTGTTGCGTTTATCACTGTCTTCCCGCTGCTGTATATTCTTGACTGTAATAGGCTTCTATGGACTACTAGGGTAGCATGAAGTATGAAGAGGCGCCGAACACTAAGTAGTTAGAGCTCGTGGTAAAGGTCGTCTGTGCAGTGTTGTCGTGGCTTTTTTGCCATGACTTTAAGTACGGATATTTGAGCTCTCTCTACTTCAAGCAGCGCTGTTTTATTCGAGCCACCCCAGATTTAAATACAATATGTGATCAGGAATTGGCAGATGGACGTGTAAATGTAATTGAAGGTTTGCGGAGTGTCTCATTAATTTCATAATATGAATGACCTTTCTCACTCTTGCACTGAGGACATGAATGTGACTTTTGAAATTCATGTTTTCGTCTAGTGATACGCCGAGGTATCGCATTGTGTCAGTTCTGTGTATGGCAGGACACGAACATGTAGTATCATTCTTCTGGTTGTTTCTCATCGTTTTGCAGTGGTGTAATATGATGGGGGCGCACAGGGTGGAGCTGATGCACTTGTTTTGTGGAAGCAGATATATTTTGTCTTCTCAGCATTCAGTGTGAGTAGGTTTTAGCTAAGTCAGGCGTATACGCTTATAAGAGCAGTCTCTGCCCTTATGTACGCACCTTCCAGTTTTTTGTCGTTTATTATTATGGCCGTGTCATCTGCATAGCAGAGAAGGTGAACATTGTTACTATTTAGATCTGCTATGTCATTCATGTATGCCAAGTACACTGTTGGCCCTAGAATGCTGCCTTGTGGCATCTCCAAGGAGATTTCTTTCAGGTCGCTCTTCAGGTTTCCAATTTTAACTTGCTGGGTTCTGCAGGACAGATAGCTCTCGAACCAATCCAGGGCAACTCCTCTCACCCCCAGTCCTTCCAGTTTCTTAATTAGGACGGGAACGGACACTGTATCGAAGGCTTTAGCGAGGTCTAGAAAGACTCCGATGCACCGCTCGCCCCTCTCTAGGAAATTTGTCACCCTTTTGGTCAGTGCACTGAACTGCGAAGACGCAGTCTTCGGTGGACATGTTTCTTCTGAAACCAAACTGTTGTGGGAACAGCAATTTGTTTGCTTCTAGATAGTCGACTAGTCGTTTGTTTACTATAAGTGCGAAGACTTAAGCAAACACTGATAGTAAGGAAATTGGCCTATAATTAGCGGGGTCGTTTTTTGGACCATTTTTATGCATGGGTGTAACAAGGTCTGATTTCCAGATCTCCGGGAAATGTCCCGATGCAAGACTAAGATTGTATATGTGTGCAAGAGGTAAGGCCACACACGTTTTAATATATTTAGTTGAGCTATTTCCAATACCATCTATACCCGGTGCTTTGTTGTTTGCCAGTCCTCCAATCAGTGTTTGTATTTCGTTCTCGTCGGTCGGTTTGAGAAATAAAGATCCACCTGGTCCTCTTCCTAAATGGTCTTCTGAATACTTTGCATTATTCGGCGGAATACCGAATGGTTGGTGAATATTCGTTGCATCTCTATTGAAAAAATAACAGCTGTTTGTGGCACCTCCGCCTGACGTCTTCTGTGTTATGGTGGTCGAGAATTCCTGAGTTCGAATCTTGAATCTCGAATTTCGGGTCTTGGAAATTTGTTAGTTAGTGACGTCACTGTTTCTACCACATAGCCCACTTTCTACATCCTAGTGTAGGCCCAGCAACAATAGGCCTGGGCCCAAATCTATTACTATATTGAATCGATTGCTCCCATGTAATAGGGTTTTCGGCGGCACCTTTGATCGCTACACTATTGATATTCGTGTAATAAGAGATTCGGGCCCCTGAATATAAATGTTTAAGTCTTCAATTTCAGTCCGGTGTGGAGCTGCTGTTCTCTCGCAAGCGGCTGTGGATGGTCATGGCGGCTGCTCTCAGTGCGTGCGTGATCATCATGTTCATACCCATGGAGCCCTACCAAGACGATGGGCCCGCGGTCCAGAGGCATTACTGGTTTGTGAGTATCGATACTCCGTTAACTGTTAACCCTCTGAGCCTCATAAGCAGTCTCCATGCAACCAATTTTACAACAAAATAAAATAGTATCTACAGAAAGTATGTTTTTACTATTTGCAAATAAACTGATTTACTAGCTATTATGGAATGTATAAGTCGCCGTAAGATAGTCAAAACCGTTAGTTGATAAACTACCACGTTAGTTGTTCAACTATCGACAACTAGTAAACCAGACAGACAGGGTTTAGAATTTACGTTTCTTTTGTTCTTACATGTCAACTTAACACGAAGAAAATTCGGGGGCTTCGCTGCGCTCGCCCCCTCTAGTCTTCACCTACGCTACCGCAGTGTTTGTCCTGGTATTTCGTTTGCAATTCAAGTTAAAACCAGTTTACTATTTAACAGTTTTAACCGTTAGTTTATCAACTAACGCGAAATATCGTGAGCAGTACGCTACAGTTTACTATTTGTCGATAGTTGACAAACTAACGAGAGAAAAAAACGTTAGTTAGTTAGTAAAAAACTAAGTTAAGTTTTTTGGTTATAGCTTCTATCGTGTGTTGCCACAATAATTTCGCCAATGTCACGTGATGAGACCTGCACATTAGGTAATCACGTGGAACCGTTAATAAAAAGAGAACTTTAAGCTGA
This sequence comes from Argyresthia goedartella, assembly GCA_949825045.1. Taxonomy (NCBI): domain Eukaryota; kingdom Metazoa; phylum Arthropoda; class Insecta; order Lepidoptera; family Argyresthiidae; genus Argyresthia; species Argyresthia goedartella. The sequence continues at coordinate 18,609,460 of OX463833.1, read as the reverse complement.
GACTATAATTTAATATTGTTGGTAGTGTAATATTATTTATTTTATCTACACACGTATCATAAACCCTCTTTACTGCGTCTAAAAACCGCACGTTAAGACCAGCATAATGTAAAACTATTTGGTAAAAACTCATTACTTATCTGAAAATTTGTACATTATGACCATAATGTACTACATTGGTGGAGGCGCCGGGTTTGAAGGGAGGGGGGAATGATTGTAAGGTTCGATATTTGTTTATGCGATTATATTGTATACGGGCCTCTTTAGAGTGGGTGTCACTTTGACATTGTTACTTATTTTGTAATTTTAAAAAGAAAGAGGCTTGGTTGTGAGAAGTCAATGTGATACACTTCACCGTAGGCTTCGGCCAGTGACTGATCTAAATTTTATAGTTAGGATAGCTTAATGGCTATTGAGCCAGTTGTGGATCCCTTTTATAAAAAGTCCAAATAAAAACAACCACAAACGCAAACCAAAGTCTTTAAGTTTTGAACTTGCTAGCCTTACAGATTAGGTAGGCAGTTATAATCGTATAGTGCTGAAAGCACCAAAATCACTACATTAGTGCTAGAAGCAGTACAGTAGATATACATTTGTTAGTAAATTGACAGAGGATGTGTGAGATAAGGTGAGAAGGAAGTTTAGATTGACAGGACGAGGGAATTTCCGAGGGAGGAGATCGTAGGATCAAATGACCAATGTGATGGTGAGCGAGAGGCTCAGACATATAATAAGAGATTTACTATCGAGAGAGCTTATTCTGACATGTGTCCTCTAAATCCAGCAAGTAGGATATAGAGCGGTGCGTCAATCTATTCCTCCTTGTTTCGCTTACAAACGGAAAGGAAGATTTTTTTTTAATAATAATATATAATTTACGGCCCTGGAATTCGGTCCTTTTAGACCAGAAAGGCAGACGTAAAATAACTGTGAACGGTCTTTAAGAATTGTCAACAATGGGGGAGCAAACTGTCAAATTCGTTCCACGTAGAGGGCGCTAAGTGTCTCCGACCAGCACAGAGTAAAGCAAAGAGTTTCGTTTATCCCAGTATACAAATGAAGTAATACACGTTAACTTGACACCTCGCTCTGATGACGTCATAGCGCCCGTCACTCTCGCGTTAACTCGTCGAGGGCGAGAGCGCGGGAGGGAGGAGAAAAGATAAATTAGTGGCGTAGTACCTGTTAGTAAAGCAAGTTTAACCTTTCGAGCCCTAACGTTTCGTGGCACCACAGTGGCGTCACCAGGGCTTAGGGGTTAAGCAAATTGTGTCCTTATGAGGGTACGAATGAATCACAGAGTAGTTAACTACTCTGTGATTCATTCGTACCCACTTAAGTTCACTTAAGTGAAGCAAATTTCACAGTGCCTTCTACCAAAAAGTTTTGTGTAATCTTCCCGCAGTGGGAAACATTACAGACTACATAAATTAAATAAATTAAAATCTTCCCCATTAGTCCCAGCAGATTCAACGTGAGGTACCACTAAACTCGAGTCAACATTGAGCAACAAGATTTTCTCGATAGAATGTAATTACGAAAAGACCTCTAAATTGTTTTATTTTTTCCTGTAATTCTGAAATCCTAACTAATTTCATCGCCGAATTGCATTCGAAATTATGTATTCGTGTATTATGCACATGAGAATTCGCATTACAAGCTTATAGAAAAAGACATTTACAAAGGCAAGCTTATCTCTAACAAAACATTTCTTGCAGCAAAGGATAAATGTAATAGCAGTGACAAGTAGACCTTGGTGCAGAAATACAAGTAAATATTATAAATAAGTGTTTTACTAAACTAGTAAATATACTACATACATAAAGAAGAATTTAATACCGTACATGAAATACATATTATAAATAAACAATACTACATATAAAATTCCTAAGTTTACGAAAGAGAAAGATAATGCTCCTTTAGACGATTCTTGAAGATAAAGTCAGATAAACTATCCTTGATCGCGCAGGGAAGCACGTTCCACAGATATATTGCCCTCATTCGGAACCCATGTTCGTAAGCAAAGGCACCTAAGACAATACAAGTTAAGGGTCCAGACGTGTACAACGCGCTACCAGAAGAGATCACTAATGCTCCGAGCTTGCCAAATTTCAAATACATGCCTTTATTCTGCGCGGCCAGTCGTCTATCGCAGCACGAACGAGGTCCATGTCAATATCGGCGGCTGCCTTAATCAAGGATGCCTTGAGTGACTCCAAATCAGGATGAGGCTTTGAACAGGCCTTTTCCTCCAAGTGTTGCCATATCTTGTAATCTAACGGAGTCAAATCTGAACTGGAGGAGGGCCAGTCTTCGTGCCGGATGAAGTCAATTTCACGCGCCGCCAGCCAGTCTTGTGTGCTTTTCGCTCTATGAGCTGGCGCAGAATCTTGTTGGAATACCCAGTGCCTGTTATTAAACATGGTATGAGAAACAGGTTCCACAAGTTTCTTGAGGATTGTATTTTGATACACAACTGCATTCGTTTTTACGCCTTTCTCACAAAAATGTACCTCAGTTAAGCCCCAATAAGAGACTCCCAACCAAACCATGTGCGAGGATGGAAAATGACCTCGTTGGACACGCGGAATACGGTTGCTCGCTTCTTCACTGCTGTGTGCGTACACCTCATCATTTTATTTGTTGTAGCTCTCTTCCACGATGAAAATTTTTTCATCCGAAAAAAGATTTTCCCGATGCTTTTTTCCCACGTACCGCTTCAACAAAGCGCGGCATCTCTTCAGTCTCAGGTCCATTAAACGAGCGTCCAAACGATGTCCTGTTTTTCTTCGATATGCCCTAAGCCCTAAGTCTTCATTTAACACCCTTTTCACCGTGGTCCTGCTTAACCCCATCTGAAGGGCCAACAGTTTCTGCTTACGTATGGGATTTCTTTGAATTCGCGCCTTCACAGCTTTTATCACTGCTGGAGTCCTAACAGAGCGAGGGCGACCACTTCTTGACTTGTCATCTACACTAGAGTCTTCATTGTATCGTTTTATGGTACGATAAACGAATCTTTTGGTTATATTCAAATTTTTCAGTAAGTCGAAAATCTGAACTGGCGCGTAACCGCAACGATGCAACGCAATAACTGCGACACGGTCTTCTTTAAGTGTCCACTCCATATTTAAAAATGAGGAAAATTCTAAAAAGTACACATTTTTATTTTCATGAAAAATTCGAAATTCGAATTCAATAAACTTTTTTGTGGCCAGCGTTCTAAATTCAAAAGTTTTTATTGAGTGACAGAACTTATGACCTGACTGTGTACAAATAAAAAAATGGGTCGTCGAGAAGTCGTTTTATACCTATGAGGAATTCATAAAGGACAGGGCCCATACATAAGAATAGAATATTTACCAGCAAAATTGTTCCAATATTCAATTTAATAATTAATTGAATATGTAAAAATTTATAAAATTAAAATAAAATATATGAATTTAAAAAAATAATATGAATTATACATGAATCTAATCTTATGATAATGTGACGACTGTAATATTTATTCCCAATTATTTATTTTATGTTAATGACTTGTAATTATTTTTTACCATAAAATAATGTCTTATGTCTTAAGCGACGGTATTGTGAGGCGGAGCAGAAAGCATGAAGGCCATGTGGGATCTACGAGGTCTAGTATTTGTAAACATTCGTAAACGTAAAGTGTTAAATTCGTAAACTCTCCCTGAAAATATTTTTAAAACAATGGCGTACCTAGTTAATTTTTAAACAATTTTTATGTGGTTTGTCGCTACGTTATTTTAGTTGGAGTCGAGCGCATTGTTTGCGCTCTCCTTTCTTTCTTATGTGGAAGTAATTAAAGCACTTTCGTTTACATTCGTATTCCTTGTAGAAGCTTGGTTGCAGATATTTATCATATATAACAATATTTTAAGACTTTAAAACATAAAAGGCCTCCCTTTTGCTCGTTTTGACTTTATGTAGTATTGAGATTTAAAAAAATCGAATTTCAAGAAATTTGAAACGGAATGTGTCACAAAACACCCATCGGAGGAAGTGACATAATCTGCGTTGCCAGTAAAGATGCGTCAGTCTCCCTTTCCTTTTCTTTTCTATGCGAAAACAAGGAGAAAAAGATTGACCCATTGCTGTCCCTTACTGACAACGCATATTTCGTCACTTCCGCTGTAGGACCGTTTTCGCTAGAAAACCTGCAAATGTTCCGGGGGGTTACCACAACGTCTTATGCCGATTCAGATTAGGAACCTAATTTGATCCGCAAAATTACGGTGACCGTCTTGAAACAAGTCTTGGTATTAGGTAAATAAAGTCCATTATGACGAATTGGAATGGAAATGGTTGCCATGGTGATGTTCTTGTTTTGAACCTAATTTTAATCTAATAAAGATTGTGGTAACCCCCAGTTTGAAACCGCAATTTTTGGCTATAAATTATACTATATTCATTTTTATTATGCTCGTGGTCTATTCGACATTTCGACATGATTTACCTACGTAAAAATGAAAGCAAAAACCAAATCGATCCATGTTTAATTATGGTAGACTTCACTGCGCTGGTTCTTATCTTATTGATATATTGTAATAAATTCGGATCTTTCATTCGAAATCTGCCTATCAAGAAAACAAGTGGACCAATTTTAAGACTACGTTTAATTTATTATGTCGGGGTTTATTTGAATATTTAATTTACAGTTATTATTCAGTTATAATGTATTCTCCATTCCCTCCAGCATTCCGAAATCGTCAGCCACAACTACAACGGCCAAATCACCGATCGAATATCCGGAGTTCTGGTCTCAAGACATGACGTTCACACTGTAGACCGGACATTGGCAGCTTTACGTGCTAAGAGTATCACTCTGAACACAAGGACGGACTTCGAGCGGGACTGTGAGAGTAAAGTTTTTTGCGATCTGCCTCTGTACAGGCCGAGGTTTGGGAAATATTTGTGAGTATTTCTTGTGTGTTAGTACTATAGAGCAAATTATATATAGGTTGTAACAGAAAGGTCCTGTTGGGTCAGGACCGAATTCTTTGCATCGGTTCACAACGGAAAGTGTTCCTTGCACAACGTAATAAAAATGTTTAAATGTTTTGTGAATTTGCAGTCTAAAGTTCACATCATTACGATATTTTAAGGGATTGTTATGAGAATCATTATCGCTAACTTTCACTATCAAACCGATTTCATCAGAGCAATCTTGTTTTTCACTTCTTCATATGTATAAACCTGCTAACTGCCTGGCTCAAAATGTATGCAGGAGTGAAAAATGAAGTTGCTCTGATCAAATCGGTGTCATGTGGTGGTGAAGGTTGTTCAGAATTATGTCCCTAAAAACCCCTTAATATATGACTACATATTTCTGTTAGTCCCTGTATAGTATAATTTTAGTTAGTTTGTCAGTTGTCTTAAACATTTACCAGCCACAAAAACTATATCTTGGACCCTTTGTCTCCGTATGGGTTTGAGTAGTTGTCTGGTTATCATTAAATGTATAACAGTACTCTGGTGAGGTGTGTCTGAACCGGAAATTGATTCTTTATACTAGCTTGTTGAACATGAATGTCAGCTGGGATTTGTGAACGTATGAATGTGATTTGATTATTTTTGCTCGATAGAAAAGACGCCCGAAGTTATCACAATCTGTTTTTCACAATTATTCTTTCACAATTTCGCACCGGATTTGAATGTTTTTATTTGTTATTTATGTGAGCAACTCTAATTTTCACTTCGCTACACAGTTTGGGCCGGGTGATCAGCACATTTGTATGGAGAAGGGAAAAATAAAGTTGCTTTGATCAAATTGGTTTCATTATGAAAGTTGTTTAAAATATGACAACACCTTTCAGTTACACCCTGTAGATCGGTGGAGGGCCTTTTTTATTACTATTTAAATTTTATTCCTCTAAGTATACCTAAGCTGAAGGTAAAATTGTAAGTGCCGCTGTCGGGGAGTCCAGCCTTTTTAAGTCCGATGTGGTACCACTGTTACTTGTTCGGCTTTGACAGAACCGTAATATTTATGGACTGTTTTATTTAAATCATTTTTAGGCAATTTTAGTAAAAAATAAGGTAATTGTCTATATATTAATTACGTATTCAATAATGGGGAAGGGTTTGCAAAATCGTCAGATAATGGATAAGTAAAGTTGAAGTCTCAGAAAGGTACTTACGGAGAGTTTTTTTAAATGCAAAGGGTACTGTCGAAAAATCTAAAGATCTGTGGTGCAGCTTATCCTTTTGTCAGTAGATGGCGGTGATAGCTTTAGACAGAACGGCATCTGTCGGGTCAGCTAGTGTAGTATACACTCTTTATTGCAGATCGCAGTCTCTTTTCCTGTACACGTCACCCCCGGCGGCCGCGATCCCGCCCCCCTCGCTCGCGGCCAGCAGGACCTGCGGTGGAGAGACTTGTACATTCAACTTCAGACTCGTTGGTGAGTCTGTGCGTCTGCCACGCCACATGGGAAAAGGCGTGACGATGTATTTCGTGTACACCTATTCAGCAACACAAATACCTATTTAGTTACAAATAATTCCTCTCAAGTAACATCTCTAATAACACAGAATTCCCATTTAGTAACACATAATTCGTGTCCAGTAACACATAATTCATATCCAGAAATACAAAATTCCTATCTAGTCACACAGAATTCATCTCTAGTAACACGTTATTCCTATCTAGTAACACAGAATTCCTATCTAGTAACACGGAATTTCTATCTAGTAACACAGAATTCCTATCTCGTAACACAGAATTCCTATTATAGGAGTGCGTCGTGTATGATGGTCTAGCTAATATTATATACAGCTAATATAAGGAGACGAGAGATACTAAAGGCGGCCAACGGAGGATTTTATATATTTTAAACATAAACTAAATAAGTAAACTTAACAAATAAATTCATAGGTCTTAAGTGCACTGGCTTACTCTATTGATTTTACTTACACATGTAGGTATTTATAGGTACATACACTATCTAATACAGAATTACTACTATCCAGTTATATTTAATTCCTATCTAGTAACACAGAGTTCATATCTAGATACACGGAATTCATATCTAGTAACACAGAATTACTATCCAGTAACACAGTATTCTTATCAGGTAACACATAATGCCTATAATGATAGGAATGTTGTGTTATTGTTATTGAACAGAAAAATTACTTTCCGGTAACACGGAATTCCTATCCACTCACACTAAATAAAACTCATTTGTTTTAAAGTTCATTAAATTTGTTTGTGTTTGTTTCAGGCCCCGCCCACAACCTAATAACCTTCTGGCCCCGCCCCAACGTGATCGTATCTGATTGGTCGCTCACGTCCCCCCTCCGCGCCTCGTTCAACCAATCAGAGCGCCCTGTTTATGTGGTCGCTCACTCCGTCGCCACTTTCACGGAGCCTGCGCCGGTCCTGCAGTTCAGAGTCACGCTGACGGTAAAAAAAACGTTTATTTTTTAATAGGGGGTTTGACCCCCCAGCTATTCTAGTATTTCATACAATAAGTAAGGTGGTATCAGTCATACAGCAACCATATACAGTTTACATGTCATACAATTTGACGAACTTGAATATGATAAAAGGGGGCTCGAACCCCCAGCCTCCAGAAATGTAAAATTCACGATTGTTGCATAACTCATTCATCGAGAGCAACCATGTTGGTAGCTAGTTTACCTAATAAAATTTACAATACCAGTCAGTCAGTAACATTTCTTTGTGAATGGGGCGGTGCTCTGCCCAATTTTTAACCGACTTCAAAGAAAAACAGGGCGTTTTCAATTCGTTTGTTTTTTTTTATTGCGTATAAACTTGATGCTGGTAGTATTTGTTAACCGATTTCAAAACATATTTTCTTATTTGACCCTTTCAAAAATATAAATCGGTCCAGTAGCTAGGTTTAGAACTTAAAAAAAACTGAAATTATGATGTCATCCAGGTAAACTAAACTGCGTGTTGCTTTCCTGTAAATTTAAAGTGGTGTTTACGGTCTGGCTTAGTTATGGCTATAAGTATATGTCGTGTCGTATTCGTTTCCTCATTTTCGTGTTTATAGACGATCTTCACATCACATCCGACTCGATATGTTTTTGGTACGGTATCGTTCATTCGATATTGTGAGTGTAAGTGAGTGTATAAGCGATATTGTGAGTGCCCACTCACTCATAATATCTCTTATAGGTGCGTGGCGGAGGAGACGGGACAGGGGAAGGCCGGCCACCACTCTACTAAGGAAACTGTGCAAAGTGTGCACTCGGTACAGAATCTCAACCGAAACAACTCGGTAAAGAATCTGCTCAGATTCTTTACCGTTTCGAAAACGTACCGACCCGTTGAAGAAAGGGCCTAATAAAGAACCTAGTCATTTTGAAAATGTCTTTCCAGGTGCCGATCTCCATGCAAACCGGAGCTGTGATGGACGTCTCGCACCACGCCAACAGAATCCACCACCCGGAGGTGTTCACTGCAGAGTACAGGAACCTAGTGGCGGCGATGCCGAAATACTTCAATATAGCGACCTTCCTTAGTGCGAGGAACAACTACGAATTCTAATTGACTATTATTAACTTTTTATTGAGCTGAGGGGAGCTGAAACCCACCAAACCAAATTTTCAACGATGTTTCTTGGCTAAGTTATAAATTAGATATAAATTTTGTAAGCATATCCCTGGTAACGGGTAACATCGGACATCAAAGAAGTTTCGTTGACTGTCCGTGCATTATATGTAATGCATTTTATACTGTTTGTTACGTTACCCGACATATCCTGGACTGTAAACGTGTTAACCTAACTTAATCGAAATACTAACCAAGTAAATGTTATTAACTGAATGTTCTGGAGCGACTTAAGGCTAAGTCAGTATTTTATTAGTCTGATTAGTATTATAATAGGGAAGATTACGCAAAACTTTCTTATAGAGGGCACTGTGTGTTTTTCACATGCCATACATTGACAATAGCACAATTCCCTGAATATTGACAAAGCTTCAGTCAAGGTATCCAATACATTTAATAATATTTTGTTATCTAAAATCTAATAGGTCCCTCTTTTGAACGTTTTTATTTTATTTCGTTTTGATTTTCAACAAAAAATACGAATTTAAAGTCACGTGGCACTGAACATATATTAAAACCGGAACTAAATTCACATCTATTAATTATCAATTTAGTCACTTCCGAGCGAAAGAAGTAGATGGAGATTAACGCATAGCTCTGTTCCTTACTGACGTCGCAATTTTCGCGTCAAACTCTGTCAGTTTGAAACGGCGGCATTTTTTTTTCATTATTATGCTCGAGGTCTATTTCGTGATATTCGTGCAAAATTAAAGCAAAAATAAAATTAATGCAGGTTCTGCTTCTATTTATTTCTCTGATTCGAAACTCTTTGCTTAAACATACAGATGCACGAAACTTTTTGCTTACTTACTCAGTGCTTGTTGAAGTATAAATACTTTTACAGTTATTTTCCCCATTACTGCGTTTATGTAGTATCTTATTAAATGTCTGTGGTGTTTATTTTATCCCATGCTAAATAATGGCTGAATAAACAGATTTTTGCTCTAATTATGCCGCTTTAAGATCTTACTTTAATCTTGCGTTTTAGCTTTTTAGAAGCTTTTTAGTTTTTAGAAAATGAAATGACTCAAAAAACAATTCGCAAGACTATCCCATCGAACAACCATTTATTATTTAAATATGGTTTCTGCTACTTTCTACTTTTAACCGACATAAAAAAAAGGCGGTCTCAATTCGGTTGTATTTTTTTTGTTTAATGTGTGTTACCTCAATACTGGTACAAAAAAAATTAAAAAATAAAATTTATTTGAAAGGGTATCCTTCCAGTTTGGTCCCATTTATTTTCAATTAGAAATCGATTTATTAGTTTGGTTTCTAAAGAAAAAATACTGTTAAATGATGTCATCTAGGTAAACGAAATTGCGTCCTTTACTGTGACAGAATTTATCTCATGACAATGACCTTAAACACCACTGATAAGTGGTGTTTAAGGTCATTGTCATGAGATAAATTCTGTCATAAGTACCGTATGTTTGTTTAATACGTGTAGACTTGACTGTCAGACAGACATATTTCGTAGCCTTGTTTCGTGTATTTTGACGACATTCGCGTCCCAACCAGGGAAGAAGCTTGAAGTTAAGTCGTTTTTTTATCAGGTGAATTATATATTAGGTACCTAAGTTACTATGATAAGGTACGTATGGTAAGGCCCACTTTTTTACAAATTGAAAAAAAAGCTTTATTTAACCACCCTCAAGCAAAAAAAAATGTTTACAATGAAAGTTATGATTATTTCGAAATCCAAATAAATGTACTTTTTATAGCTATAACCGTCGTAAGTTACTTTTTGAACGTTTTTAAAAATCTCTATTTGGGCTCTACTAAAAATGGTGTCGATAATAAAGCCCGTGCCGATTTTAGGTCGTTTAGCGTAAAAGTATGCATTAAAGACCTCAAAGATGGAATAAACATGAACATTGTAATATTCATTAACATTATGACAGGATTCATAAACTAAAATCATCAATGATTTGTTAGAAAATACGCTTTTCCACTGTGTGAGAAAACAGCCTAGCTTTTGACTTTTGAGGTGTTTTGTTAATAAATATTGGTATTTTATTGAAAAATATTGTCATTCAAGCTAGAATTGAGTAATTATTGTCAAGGTGTTTTGATTTATAATTTTCATACATTGTATAAGGATACATATATCGTTAAGAAGGCCACTATGGTCGGTTACAAAGCCCTTTAAAATTCAGTGTTGAAATGTTATGTATTAAAAGTAAAGTTAATTGTGTAAGTTTATTCTTTAATAATATTGATTAAGTTAAGTAAAAGTAAAAAAAATACAATTATTCATAATCAATATTATATATTCTTTTATTGAGAACTTATATTATCAAGGACTAACTCTAAACCAATTGGTAATATTTAGTCTCTCTCTAAAGCACTTAGAGTAAAGCCAAAGCCATAAATTACAACCCACAACGACATAGGTAACAAATAATCAGTTATCACCACTGATCGGAAAATCTACTTATACTTATACTTAAATACCTAAGTATTCTACAAAAAACTGGCAAAGTCAGAATCCGAATTCTCGTCCCGGGAATTCCCAGGAAATTTTGACTAACATTGTTTGTTAAATTTATTACTACAGAAACTAACGGGCTTTATTAGACTGCAGTAGGGTTGGAAGGCCCAGCCGAGTCTTGGCCCGAGCAACAATTGTGTTGGGCTTTCCTAAACGAAATGGGCCTTGCAACACAAATTGATCATTATCGAAATAAATAGACATAATCGCTCATGTCTATGTAAATATCAAAAGAATAATGTTCAAATAAACACACTAAACAGAAATCTACTTACAAATCGCAGTACAAACAAGTAAAAATTTACTTTTTGTGGGCGCAAAATTTAGCGTAATCAGTGGCCGCAACCGACACCGGCGAACAACCGGGCTTCACTGTCAAGATGGCGGCCTCACGCTGTTGCGTTCCTGCGTACCTATTGGTCTATTCTATACGTACTTTGAAGCTCGCGAAAATGAACTGTATTGAAGTCGGTTTTCTGTGCCTGGGCCTTGCTAACTGGCGGGCCTTATTATACTTACTTTATGTTATACAATCTATTTTAATGGCTTGTTTACACTACGACATACATGTCATGACAGTGAGCGGCCGACTATTTAGCTTCCATATAAAGATCGTCGGAGATTGCCCATATATATTTTTATCTGAAGCGAATTCGAAACGTCTACCTTAGAGAATCATCATTCACATATGATTGAATTTTGTTCATACGATTGATCCTGCAAGAATCTTCGTTGCCTGAAGATATTTTGAATATGTATAGGTATACCTATCGAAGTTCAATTTTTATTTTGAGGATGTTGTTTATGTTTCAACTTACCCGACAAAGCGTGTGACCGGATAGACTAGTTTTATTTTCTAATCTTTGGCACCAAAGAGAATACTTATAATCACCATCACCAACACGCCAGACATTCAAATTATTTTTTTAATTCAAATTTGCTGTCAAATCCACACTATATCATAATCCAGGATAGAACCATACAAGTATCGCCGAGAAGCTCAATGACGAATTCACTATACGTCATCACGCCGGTGTTAGAATATACCTGTGAAACACGCCCTCTCTTTCTTACAAAAGCGTGATGACGTAGGTATCCTGAATTCTTCCTAGATAGCTACTTGGCTATATCTGTATGGCCGACCTGGAGCTCTATTTTTGAATCACTCGCGTGGCATAATATATCGCATGAGACATATGTCACGTTCGACTAACAAGTCGCATGACGTTGATTTTCTGCATTTTTTAATCGTTCGTCATCGGTGTTGCCAATAAATTTGGAAATGTTGATTTTTATCCGTTGCACGCAGAAAAAGTAAAAACCGGTAAATATAGCATAGAAAACGGAACTTTAAATGCTCTCATATTATAGGCTGTATGACACTTAGCTGCCTACTAAACCCTAGCAATAATATGGAACAAATCGGGCTGTTCAATCTGTCGCAAATGACACATATTTGACGTTTTGGATTCCAATTTGAAAAAACTCGCGAAAACAGCAAACTCTGACACTTCAAATTGTTTTGAAGTGTCAGAGTTTGCTGTTTTTGTGTTTGTCACTTTGACTTATTTGACGTTTATTCTACTATTCGACTTGCGCATCGAGTGGTGCTGATCACTCGTTGCAGGCGAATGACTGAAAAATATGAAATTTCGGATGTCGAAGGAAAGTCAGTAGAAAAGAGCGCTCGCGTGACATAAAAGTCATGCGAGCGATTCAAAAATAGAGCTCCTGTACTCCGTGCTTGCCGCATCTCCACAGTGCAATATATTCGCGAGCGGGATGGCGTGCTTGGTGAAGTAGTGTAGAAGAATGGTTAAAAGACGAATGCAAGCGATTGATTGTCTAAATACCTATTACGTTTTATAACACTCGTATGTGTATAGGTAACATCTTTTCAGATCCACCTTTGTAACGAAATGCCATGCAACTGTATGACACAATTGCAAATAAACAAATTGAAATTGAAATGGTTCTACTATGTCATAATTCAGTTTCCACTTACAATACAACTAAATACGGTATTTGACTGCTAGTCAAAATATATACTTTTTAGGAACTGTCAAAACGGAATTTTTTTTCACGAGTTCTATGAAATACTAGCATGTGACGTAATAGTCAAATGCCTGTCGTTTTAACACAAAATTGAGTTTATAAAATACAACTGCTGTAAATATACAATTCTAATGCTGTCAAACGTTTTTGTTGAAATAGTTCAGCTTGAGACTCTTCTTCTAGTTTTATTGAACTACCTTGTCAAATACCGTATTATGACGTAATGTGGATTTGGCAGGACTGGACCGTAACTGTATAGTTGTATCATAATTGAAATAGGAACTAATTTAGTAGGAAATTAAATGGAAAAAGTTATTTTATGTTCCAATGTATACAATATATTTTAACTGGACTGTAATGTTTTCCTGCCCCTATGAAAAATGTTCATGTTACTCTGTTATAGGTGGTTTTCATAGACGTTTAAGAAATATGAGATTTCAAATTCGCCGATGACACATCGCTTCTAAGCGGTGACGGCGACGAGAATCCCGGCTAGGCTGGAAAAAAAATACCCAGGTCTTGGATGTTTATATGTACGTCGCGTCGCTGTTTCCGGTTCCCACGATACAGGGTATCCTAGTGTGGGGCCAGAAGCAATGAATGTGCCTGTATTTAATGTTTGTTCTTATGTGTCAAATTTATATGGACACGGTCACCCGTAGTGAGAACAGAACGCCAAGCTAACTAACTTAAGAACTAAACGACAGATTCAAATCCGACAGCTCTTGTCTGGTTCCCATAGGTTATATTTTCGAACTCTTTTTTAGGTATTTTTGATAATAATAATAATAAATAGAGAATACAGTTTTTTGATACATGCAAGATTTGCCTGAGACAAGTAGCAAGTGGCTCAGCTCTTGCTAACACGGAATCGGGGCTCCGTGTAGCACTGATGTTCAGCCTATCCCTCTTCCCTGAGGTTTCGAGCGGGGTAACTTGTCATCAAGGGTCGCCATAGAGTTTAAATTTATATAATAAAATAAGCAAAAATCACAGAGAAATAAAATCGCTAAGTTACCATTTGGACTGTCTTCTGCTGACTCTTGTATTATATTGCGTATGTGTGTGTGTGTGAGTGTTATTTGAGAGTGAGAGGGTGAGTGTGTGTATTAGCTAGTTTGTGTTTCCTTGTCCAGGGCTCTTACTTTAGAAATAGTTTTTTTATGCTAAACTCTTTCCAGTAAGCGTGCTTCAGGTGCTGAGTACCATTTTGGCGTTTCATACAGATAGAGCTGATCTGTATTTATTTTTATAGTAGTTAGGGCTTACTTTTGTTCTAAGAGTATTCGTACCCGAAAGCTGCCAAACCGCATCCTATTACTAGCCTCCGCTGTCTGTCTGTCTGTCTGTCCGCCCGTCCGCCAGCGGGCTGAACCGAAATTGGTTACCGCTACAGCAAATTGCACGAAATAAAAAATGGGGATACCCGGACAAGTGGCGTGTTTGCTTGTATGGAACCCTTCGCATGCGAGCCCGACTCCCACTTGACCGGTTCTTATACTTAGTTTAGTTTTTACGCCTTCAGAATTTACAGAATATGAACATTACCGTTAAGGTCAATTGTAAGACGGGCTGTTTTCCGCAACTCGACGACGAAAGCGCCTATTTTGCGTGTGGGTGGGAATGCGATATCATTCGAGCCAACCCAACTCCTCCGGGAACGCCAGCAGGCCCTTTACGTTACCGACTATCCCTGGAAGGTCCCTCGATCGACCGAGGTGTTTAGCCCTGTAGTCCGCTACTCCTGTGCACTCCATGAGGACGTGAGCAGCCGTTTCTTCTGCCTCCAAACAGGCTCTACAAAGGGGGCTGTCGGTAACACCTAGGACATATAGATGTTTATTAAAGAAACCATGGCCAGTAAGTGCTGCAGTCACCAGTAGCATGCGCGGCCTACTAAGTCGAAGCAAGGTCTTAGCAAGCCTAGCGCTAGGGGACGGCAAGGCCAGCTTAGCCTGTCTGCACTCCTCATGGTTTGTCCAAAGAGTGGCATGATCATTCCTGGTCGACTCTCTCAGAAATGTGCGTACCATCTTGAAGGGAAGAGGGATGATAGGTTCGGGACCATACGCTGTCAAGCTAGATCCTTTACGCGCCAACTCATCCGCTGCATCGTTACCTCTTGACCCGCTGTGTCCTTTTATCCATTGAAGGATTACGCGGTTATGTTGACATACCTCCATTAGTCGTTTGTGACACTCGTAGATTAGCCCTGAGTTAATAGTGTTGCTATTTAGGGCTTGTAAGACGGCCATGCTATCCGAGAGTATTCGAATGGAGGAATCTCTTACCTTTCTCGATGCTATGGCATTAGCGGCCGAGATGATGCCCATACATTCAGCTTGAAAGACAGTATTATGGGCACCCAGTGGAATGGCTATCTTGATGTTTAGGTCCTCCGAGAAGGTGCCTGAACCAGTGCCTGCTTCAGTTTTTGAACCATCGGTAAAAATTCTGAGCTCTTTAACGTCGAGCCCCTCAACCCGATGTTCTTCATGTATACCGTTAAGGTTAAAGAATTAATATTATCATAACCCTGTATGTGTGTTAGTGTTTTTTATAAGTACCGTAAAATCACCCAATTCTGGTCCTGGTCCTCAACTATGTTCCAAATACCCCTGCGTAGTAAATTAGCCAAAAAACTACAACTATCGCCATCTGTCCATTTTATTGCTTACTATTTTATTCTCAAAGATATTTCCTCCAATATTTACCGGCATTACTAACAGATGGCGCTACTCTGTTAAGTTTGGTTTTCTCAGTCCATCAGACAAGTTTGAACTAAAGTCTAACTTTTTATCAGCTGCAGTAAAATGACGTTTTGTGGGTTGCCGTTTTTTTAAGAAAAATAAATAGGGATGTAGCTAAATGAGTGAGTGTGTCATTCAATAAATGAAACAGTGCCACACCTCTATTACCCCGTATGCAAAAAGGCGTGACGCTACATATTGTCTTTTTTTTGCAGGATGGGGGTCTACCGCGCAGTAGCCGTCGGCATCGGTATCGGCTTAATTTTGACAGCCGACGTCGATTTCGTACCGCGCAATTTACCCAACTGACGCGTTGGTTTGGATTACGATGACGACGGCGAAAGAACGAATGATTTTGTGGGACGAGTGATATTTTGACAGTTGATTTGACGTAAAAGCTACCGCGCACGAAAATTCAAACCGACGGCCAAAGCCGACGCGTCGTATTGAAGTGTCATTTCAATACGGCATCTCTTGGGTTGCCTTTTTGCGTTTGGAGTAAACGTTGTTCTGTGCTTTTGGTGCTTTTGATTCGATTTGTGCGAAGAAGGAAGAAGGTGAAACTATGGCTTGGGTAGCCTTGAGGGCTGCTGCGGAGGAAGAGCGGCTGAAGAGAATGAACGTAACACGCAGAAGGATTGGGCGCGCACTGGCTCGACCGATGTTGCTTCCAGATACCGATTTCGTTGGGCGGTTTCGCTTATCTAAAGCTAAATTTGTGCGGCTATGTGAAGAGCTTATACCGCTCTTACCGTCCAATGAAAGGCCCAGCGGGATTAGACCCGACATTAAGGTACGTATACGTGGACAATTGGTCGCAAAGTTTGGCATAAAAATTCTCAGTGGGTAATTTACTATGTATAGTACTTTGTGGAGTGAGCATGACACTTCTTTCTTCTGTGTATTTTGGCATTAAAGGTTGTTCCAATAAACGCCCAATTGCCACTATAATAAAGTGAAGCAAAGTGACATTTACATACGATTCAGGTGAACAATAGTGTTTGATTGACCTCATACTATGAATACACAGGCACATTCTTTTGTTTACAGATACTGGCTGCACTAAACTTCTGTGCGACTGGTAGTTATCAAGGTAGTGTGGGTGATAATGACATTCTTCACCTAAGCCAGCAGTCAACATCAGAATGCTTGCGTGATGTGACAGACGCACTCAATACTCCTGCCATATTGAGGAAATATGTAAAATTTCCACAGTCCCAGGCGGATCGAGTCGCTGTAGCAATGAGGTACGTACCTAATTTCTTTTGTTCTCATAAGCCCACCAGTCGAACAAACTAACAATGGAGAACAATAGATACATAAAAGCGTCGACTTGAGGGTGGGTAGGAAGTTACAATAAGCACTCAGTCATTGTGCTCTTTAACTATACTTTTTATTTATACTGGAATGATTAAGACTTTTTTGTGCTTTTTTGTGTTACGTCGGAAAATCAAAATGAAAAATAAATGAGTAGTAAATCCGTGTAAATAAAGTGTTTTAACCACTTAGCTGGCAAGGGCACTTGACTAAAGAAAATTAGCACTTTACTGCTGTATTTTCGAACGACCAACCTATTCAATGACACTCCAAACCAAGGGATAAACAAGAGAAAAAACTTGCCTTCGACTGGAGGAGCATGGCTCGTACTAGGCTGGGTGGCTGGCAGCCTAGGCCGTAGAGCTGGCATCAGTGGCATGTCGAAGACAGGGGTGTATTCTACAACAACTTCTGTTTCAGCATCAGGCATGGGTGGGCTTGGCGGGGGAGTGATTTCTTCCTGAAGCTGTAAATGGGCAGGGTAATTAAATAATTTATATTTCGGTATATTGGTCACAATACAATACTTTTTGCTGTGTGGTGACGGCCGAAGAAATAACAACAGCAGTGGACCATAAATCTACATGTTATCTGCTAAAAATATGATAAATAAACAGACCTCACAGTTAAGTGCCATATTGTTATTGAAAAATTAATGATTATTACTTGCAAAAAAATAGTAAACTGCATTATTTGAGCATGAAAGTTAAAAAACAAGATCAAAATTACTATAAAGTCCTATTATAATGAGTGTAGTGTAAAGCCTCATGTAAATGGTAAACAATTAGTAATAATACAAAGCATCAAAAGGTGTTGGTATACACACATAAACATATAGATAAACACCCAGATAACACGAATGCTCATCACACAAATGCTTGACATCAATCCCACAACCTCGAGCACAGCAGGCAGGATCTCTACGGAATGCGCCACAAAGACATCAGTAAAGTTTACCATGAATACAAGGCTTGAGAAATAGGCAAAGAAAAGCAAAAACATCATACATCGAATGGGATTCTGACTTCTTCATCCCCCAACACCGCCTGTTTCCCGGAGAATGGAGTAATGGAGAAGATCCTCTCTTCCACTGGGGTTAAAACATCAGCAGAAGGTGGACCTCCTCCTGTCCCTCGCCTGTGCACTTCTTGCTCCCCTACCTTCTTCTTGACGCGATATTTAATTTCGCGCCAATACTAAACATGCAATTACGCAAAAAAAAGGGTGAAAACACAATGTTAGGTGGAAAAAGAAAAAGAAATATTAAGAAACACAATGTTAGGTAGAAACACACAATACCAAAATAATTCTGTACTCTGAAATAATCACACACTTACGTCGCGCCACTGAGTGCCCGTTTTAAAGTGCCCCATGACTGCATTCAGTCTGGCCGCCAGCTCCTCCCATTGCTGCCTAACAGCGACCTTGCCCTTTGGCGTGTCCAAAGACTGGCCCCTAGCCAAGGCCCTGTGCTCCTCCATAAAAGAAACCATCAGCTCCATCTGCGGGAGAGTAACTTTCCTCGGGGCAGGCATCTACAAAATACATAGGAATGAATTCACTTAGGTATCTAATAAATTTGGAGCACTAAAAAGCAAAACAATGTTTACTTACATTGTTCTTTAATATTCAATAAAATAAAATTTAGTAAAGTAAACATAAATATAACCTCTCTCTATGTCATGTGAATAAATTTAACGTTCCGTTCCGTTACCGCCACACGTTAAAAAAATTAGATAATTAAGTAAAAAAACAATGTAAATAGGTCGAAATTGAACAAAATTTTCAAGAAATCAACTAAACAAAGAACAATTTGTCCTATACGTATCTTTTAATCAATAAATTGTAAAAAAAATCAACGACTTTTTTGTGCCGAGTTAAACGAATTGAATAAAACGGAACGCAAGACGACGGAGTATTTTCATTCCTTCATGATGACGACGGTCACCAAACCGACGCAAAATTATTTGCGCGGTACCTAAATTTCAATAGCGTCGGCGTCGGCGTCGGCGTCGTATTCAAGCGTCGGTGTCGGGTTCAAGCCGACGGCTACTGCGCGGTAGACCCAGTTTGGTTTTGTTTTTGAGATTTAAGTTGTTTTGTATTTTGTTATTCTATTATTATTACTATGGATAGATCTTTTTTAGTGGAAGTAAAGGGAGTGTGATGTTCACTATTGTTAAATCGCGGCCAAGCATCATCGTAGCACCGTAACTAAAAACCAGTACTACCAACTTGCGAGAGCATTTTCTTGAGCGATAACTTGTATATGTGTAAAAGGATCAACGTTTATACAACCTTTTGTTTACATTAATAGTAAATAGAATTAAGTATGATCATTATGAGTCAGTTATGGAACGATTAGATATTCTGTGAACTGACACATCCCTATTGAGATTAGGCTGTCAACATTATTTTACGGAATGACATTTAGAAACGTCAGTTTACTGCAGTTGATAAAAGTTAGACTTTAGTAACGTCGACGCTGCAAACTTTCTGGCACGGATAATACTTGGAGTGTGATTGTGGATTTGGTGTTGGTACTGCTAAATGTTAAGTTAGTAGAGACTCCTATTATGATATGTATTCTCCAGAAAGTTATTTTATCCCATTTTTTTTAGGTTTTCCTAAAGGACATTGTCCATTTTCGGCTAAGCGTGGACATAATGTACGATGTCTCGTATTACCATACGAGATAACCACTGATTATAAATAATTCCATTACGAATATTTTCGATTATCTAGTTGTGTAAATCGACAGTTAAAACTTAAAGGGAATTTATGTGAAACACAGTCTTTAATCGGTCGACCGGACGACATTTTAATTTCGGTATTGCCATGTAAAAACTTAATAAATCACCAATTACACATAAATCACTTTGTGGTCTCTAAAGTAGCACTTTTAGTACCAATTTTTCTTTCACATAAATAAAGTACAGCAATGCAAATGCATTAATACAATACATGCGCGATTCGTCGCATTAATCGTTGTTCAAATTGACAAAAAAAAAGCTCGATTTGTGGGTAAACTACTTATTCATGGCAATACTAGACAAAAATAAAAATACACAATTGTCAGGTCACTCACGCCACAGAACACAATACAAACCTTTCGTTCTGTGTTTACCGTTTCGATAATTCGTGAATATGTTTGTTTCTACTTTGGCTTGTTATAATGGACCCCGATTCCGCGTTTGTTGATGTGTTATTGTTATTGAAATGTTATTTTATTTGAACATAACCTCTCAGTAGACATACAGGAAAAACTCACGACACAGGAATATTGACACAAAATAATTACTGTTATTGGTTTCTTACCAACCTGTACTACAAAACCTAATAGTTAGTTTCGATTCAAATTTCTGTTCACGTTTAGCCGAAACGCCCATACAAAGTGGACAATGTCCTTTCCTACTTTGCTCTCATCTATAGTCCAAGTATTTTTTGGACTATATTTACAATCATACAATCTGTTTCAGGGAAAATGTCCCGAAGACTGCCGGGAGCCCGAGCCTACCGATTTTATACAGAACAGCAGCTGGAACTATGCATATCAGATATCCAGAATAAAAATCTGACACAGAGATATAAAATAAACGCTCCAAAAAAACTCAGCTCTAAGAGAGAGCTTTATCAAGTCCCGGAGCTGGAATATAGGTGGGGAAAAACCAAAAAATTAAAACCTGATGATTGATTTTTTATTATTTTATGTGTTGATTAAAAAAGTTCCTTTTGTAAGTGATCTCATTATAATTTGTTTTGAAGGCATTTATTTTATTATAGATACTTATGGTACCTACTTTGTTGATTGAGAAGATATTTTTTTAGTTTCGAAAGCAATAAATGTTTTTTTCTTAGGTTCGTAAGATTTTGTTTTATTTATTGGTCGCAATTTCCCAACATAAAATGTCGAAAAATTATCAATTTGAATCTAGGTAGTTTTTTTATTACAAAAAGTCATATTTTATCTGTGTTTTTGATTTAATTGTCATCTCTATGGATCATAGTTGAACCTCGAATGTTTAGATATGTCCTTAAGTCCAACAATCATACAATTATGAGGTGATTTTTCTGTTGGATCATAGTTGGAAACATAGGAGGCAACTATAGTCCACCAAAATAATAATAAAAAAAACTACGTACAATAACAATTTCCTAATACCGTTTTTTGCATTCTAAGCTCAGATAAACATAGTAGTAGTTACAAGCGGTACCATCTTAAAAAGTGAAACGCTGAACGTAGTATAAGGTATCAAACTTAAAATTGCCATTTTCTGGACCAGAGTTGGGTGATTTTGCGGTACCTAAGTGTATTTAATGTATTACATTGATTTATGTTTATTTAATTACATCGATAACGATGGGTTTACCCAACTTGAGTTTAGATAGAGCTTGTTTTGCTAAGATACTAAATGTTGAAGTTGATTTATTAAGATAAGCGCAAAATTTCCCATTTGTATATTTTTGTATGTGAGGAATCCTTTTTATCTCCATAACTGCGGCAATGGACTAGAGCCCTGTCACGCAACTGTGTCTCTGCCAACCCGTATGGAAATAGGCGTGACGCTGTGTTTGTTTGTTGTATTTTAACACGGTTAGGTGTTAAGGCGCTGTCCTAGCCTCTGAACTGTCAAAGTGTGAGCAAGATAGACAAACTCTTTGAATAAGTAACGGTTTGATTAAACGCTTTGATTAAATTTACCGCCTTTTACGCATCGGTCAAAATGTGTCCGCATGACCGTCTAGCGGCTAACTGACTTTAGGTCGTACGACCATAGTCGTAAAGTCGTGTAAACTTAGTTGTAAAGTACTCCAAAACAGATAATGCGCATAGAAATCTTCGCCAGTTGTCGTATTCCCGAAAACACCGATCGCAGTTTTGGATTACCTACTGTGTATTATATACAGGAATAATTACGCGTCGAAAAAGTATGCGTATCGAACTGTCAGTGACTCTTATGTACCTGTACTGACCTCGAACACTTTTTACTCGGGTAATTATTCCTGCTTGAGCACCTAGAGAGAACGGGATGAGCCGGGTGTATTTTGTAAATATCACCCTTCATGAGATGTTCACGATTCGTTTATAGTCCGAACGACGTAGGCTGTGTGATGAATGCACTAAATTCTATATGGCGCCATCGAAAGGAAATAAAATGCACGCATGACGTCACTTCCGGCTCATCCCGTACTCTGTATCACCCGACTTTTCGACTGACCATTAGCAATTAGTACAGCGCCTTAAAGTATCTGTGGTCACAGGGTAATTATTATTTAGCAAAGTTTGTCTCATAATTCGCTGAAAAAATATACTAAAATTACAGTAGGTAAGGTAAGTAAAATGTACTAAAATTACAGTAGGTAGTATTTTTTAAAATAAAAGACTACACCAAAAACCATATCTATCCCAAAGATAAAATGATTTATAATATAAACAGGGAAATCATTTAAAAAAAATCCAACGTAGCACACATATTTTCTTCTCGATAGTTAAGTGGTATTCAAATTAATTTTTGTTTTTAATTGTTTTTTAGGGTTCCGTACTCGAAGCCTCTGCTGTCCGTATGTCTGTCCGTCCATCCGTCTCCGTCCGTCACCGGGCTCTGTCGGATCAACCGAAATAGGTAAAGCTGAAATTTTCACAGAATGAGCATTTCTGTTGCCGCAACAGCAACAAATAATGAACTACACGGAATTATGAAAATTAAAGGGGTCCCCATACAAGCGACTGTTTTTTTTAAATCCCTGCCCCTTCGAAATACCTCATTACATCATCATTCAATATCACCATAAATTTCGCTGCTTTTAATAACTTTGTGATGGCTCCAGTCGGATTCATATCGGTTTCGCAATCTTGAAGTTCCGGGTTCGATTCCCAGAGAACACATATAGTTTTTGTTTTGGTTTTATTATTTAGGATTAAGTGTTTTTTTCTTATACGATGGTACGGAACCCTTCTTGTGCGAGTCTGTACCCGCACTTGACCGATTTTTATGTATTAACAACTCTGAATTTTTGTGAGGCCGCTTGCACACTGTACGGTAAAATTGCATTGCCTGATTTTCTGTCTATTTATCAAAATAGTGTTGTAAAGTGCGACATGCAATATCGCTAGACGATTCGAGTAAAGACATCTCACTACAAGATCAAAATCAGTTATTACCATCCAGTAACACCAATTACTGTCACACTGTCACTGGTTGGGAACAATATTCGTCATCGAGTAATAGTATTGCTGGTTTGGGATAAATTAATTCACATCGAGTAACAGTGTTGCAGTATGGGATAAATTAATTCACATCAGGTAACACTGTTACTCGATGAAAACAAGATAAAACAGTAGGTACGACCATTCGCCTACTAGTAACCCTAAGTATTCCGAGGCCTTGGTGACAGACAATACCGGATTTAACGCTTCTGCCTATATGCGCTAATCCCTGTCTCCGTTGGAATGGTAAACAATCGCTCTAATTAGAACCCAATCGAATTGTTATCTTACCAGGTAACAATCTCCTCAACCGTGACCGGTAGGTCCACTCCTATGGACAGGTCATCAGTTGGCCCTTAGGGGCGGTGGTCTTCGTGTGGCGCTGGTCTGCAATAGTTGATCGCCAGCTAGGCAACCAGGTCGCATGGCAGGCGGTGCTGGTCGGCCGTAAAGTACACTAACTTATTTTTGAATTATTTTAAATACTAAACCTGTTTTCTTAGCTGTTATGTCATGCATTTAGCCCCATGAATTGACCTTTGTTTTGATGTTTATTTGTGGTTTACCACAGTTGTTAAATACATAGATTTGCGGTCGCTCTCTCTGTCAGATCTGAACAGATGTCATGCCTTGCAATAACAATACTTAAATATTTGGTGACACTGCTATAAAGTCATAAAGTAAATTTATTTTCCTCATAAGCCTGTATTATGCGTTTTTTGTAGTGATTGGTTCTTTTTTGTTTTTAAATATAAAATGTAGTCTAAAACTAGCAAAAAACTGGACTGAATCACATAGAAAGGGAAAATTGGTGAGGACACAATATGTGTAAAAGTGACTTTTGTTCAAAATCTTTAAAGTCCCATAACTCGAAAACGGTATTCATAGTAACAATGGTTAGTGTCTCCAAAAGTATGTAGGTCGACTTAACAGTATAAAGAGAACTCTGGTTTCTCCAAGTTGGACCGTTGAATATAGATACTAACATAAAAATAGTAACAGATAAGAAAACACAATAACTCATTAACAGTATCAAACATAACATAACATACCTAAACTTGATTGACTCGGCGACGGCGTTGCTGGCGAAGAACTTATCATAATTACATTTACATACATTTCTTCTGGCCCCACTCTAAGATACCCTGTATCGTGGAAACCGGAAATAGCGACGTCACAAACATGTAAACATCCAAGATTTATTTTTCATTCTCCCCAGCAGGGATTCGATCCCTGGACTCGCGCTTTGGATGCACAGCGTCGACCGCAACACCACAGAGAACGTCGAATGACAGATCATACTGGCGTTTTTAGTCACAGCTTTGGATCCCGATTCTCGTCTCGTCCTAGTCACCGGGTCAGCAAAATGTTTGTAGCAGCTCTTTAAGAGTTCTAGCGTAGTTGTCTACATAGTAGGTATCTGCGATCCGATAGTTACGTAAGTACGATCTAGGATCGTAACTTCTCTATCCGATCCGCGGATCCGATCGCATTTCTACGATCCGATTTTCAAAAGATCGATCAAAAATCGAATGAAAGAAATTAATTAATAATTAATTTATTTCATTCAATTTCTATTTTTTTAGTTACAAAATAACATACAAAAACAGAGTTACAAAACTTAGGAAATTTAACTTCAAACTTTAACGTCATATAAGTCTAAATTATACTATAACTATAAAGCCTAAAATATTATGAGGCTTTTTGGTCATGAAGTAAAAAGGTCATATAAAGGTAATCTTCACGATTTATTGACCTTATAAGATATTTATATATATATATATATATATATATATATATATATATCATTATAAGGCTTTAGTTTCACATAGACATTAACAATGATTTTATAAGATTAGTCACTTCGTCTACCGAATAAACTGCTGTACGGACGAGACTGTTGTTCTCTGCCCGTACATGTCTTGTTGTTACTGTTGATGTTATTGGTTGAGTAGCCAGAAGATAAACCGCTAATTTCACTTTAAACTATTTATTAATTCTCAATTTTATGTAAATGTATGTCACAGCCCGTGGCTAATGGCTAACTGGCGACCGAAGCGCCGATATGCTTACAATGCATTTTACTTGCGACTAGGTACTAATGTACGTAACCGTACATGCTGCAAAGGACAAAAAGATAACTTTAAGGTAACAAATTCTTAGTTAAAAATACAAAACCTTACGAGCAAACCTTGGCGCAAAAGTTGTATAGTTTGTTAAAACTTACTGTAGTATGAATAGAACATATTCAGTGTCATACTTCTCAAATTACATTTCACTCATTGTTAGCATAGTTATTTTATTACATCAACTTAGAGCTAAATATCAAACTTAGTATTACGTTTGAACGATATCTTCCTGCGGGTAGAGCATATAGGGGTTGCTGTTGACTGTTAACGGTTCTGGTTCTGGATGTTGATGCCATCTCGATTGCTGGTTCAGGGTTCTGAACCGTCAAATCTTGTTGTTGCTTGCTACGGAGGGTATTGCTTCTTTGTACGACCAGGATGTTGTGTCGGCGGCGCCAGTGCAAGTACTTGCACCCTGCCACGACCAGTATAACCACCACTATCGCCAATGTTGTATATGATATAGCATACTGGTGTACGTCGTGTGTTGAGACAGTATCTGGTAGAATGCTTTGTTTTTGTAGCGTCTCAATTTTGTTCTGGAGTTCGTCTAGGTTTCCAGTGATAAAGTCTGTGGTTATTTGTTTTTTGGGTGGTGATATGGCCCGACTGATAGCGATGCTGTTCAAATCTCCCAAATCTTTGTATGAAACTGGAATTTGCTGATTTATGTTTATGTTATTCTGAAAATATCGCTGTGTGTAAATTGTCGCTTCTCCATGCTTGATAATACATCCTTGTTTTATGTCTATTATTCCCGCCATGCGTAATGATCTTGTAGTCATGTGTTCATCACATATGATGCGAGTTAGACATTCGTTGCAACAAAAATACATCCATGCGTTAGGTTTCTGTAATGGGACCCATTTGTCGGCGCACGGTTCCTCCTCATAGATACAGTTCTGCGTACTCGTGTTTGTTATAATGTTATAATATGTTACGGCTGTGGAATGAACTTCCCTGCACCATCAGGGACAGTCCATCACTGAATATCTTTAAGAACCGACTAAAGAAGCACTATCTTTCACTTTCTATTTAGCTATATAATGTATTAGTATTAGTATATTTGTAAGATATTTATTGATATGCTGTATTTATGTAACTGTGTATGTAGTCTATATTTCTTATCAATAGGGTTTTATGTATGTGTAATATGTATTATATTAGAATATAGTCTTAATTGTACGCGCAATTCTTTCCCTTACCTATCATCTCCGTCTCCTACCCAACATGATTTGCTGGAAGAAATCTCTTTTTAGAGATAAGCTCGCCTTTGTACATGTTTTTTCTATCATAAGTTATCTGTATGTCTGTTTTGTTTAGTACAATAAAGAAATTACGAATTACGAATTATAATAATGCTGACTTCGCAAGGTGACCCGCTGTTCCTCATATTGTAAGTAGGTTTATTTATAGTGCATATCAAGTTGTTGTAGGTATCAATTTTATTGCAGGCAGAGATATCGTTGTTATTTAGTGGCATGTAAATATCTTTTCTGAGATTTACAGCTATGTATTCGGACTGCATTTTCAGTTTGAATGTGCTGTCCTTGTCTTTCATTGGTACCGGTATAGTTCTGTATAAATTAAACTTGATGTCACTTGTTAAGGGCAAGCTCATTTCTATTACAAAATATTTTTCTGTTACTCGCGCCTTAGCTGTCAGCAGTTTATATATGTTGTTCAATTGATCGTGCGTGTTATCGAGTGGCAGGTACAGGTGGGCGGGTAATTGTCCGGAGATTAGATTGAGCTCTTCTCTGAGTTGTTCTTGACTGAAAAGTCGGTATCCACCTGTCCGTGATGTATGTTTGTTATTGTTCCAAGGAGTAGGTATAAGGAGTTTGTATGTTCTGCAGTTTATTTATTATCATATTTGCGGCCAAGGTCATCAAATTAAAGTAGATTTGATTATCTTCCTCTGATATTCTGTTGTTTGTGTCTTGTATGAACTGTTCAGTTTTGTTTAAATGATCCTGTATCAGTTGAAACTGTGCCTTCATGGCCTTTTCGTTTCTCTTCAAAATGTTGTTGTGGGCCTCTACTATCGAAGTTTGATTTTTTATGAGACTCAAAAGATGTTTTTCGTTGTTATTCACTGCCTCTATGTCGGAGCTGTACTTCTGTGCGAAGCTGTCATCGAGTATCCCGTTTGCTAAATATCCGACTCCGTTGATTAGTCCTCTTGTAACACGTCGCGGTTTCATACCGTGTCCGGTTTTCAATAATCCGTTGTTATGTTCCAGATTTTCAATTTCTTGTTTCAGGTGTGACGTAATACTATCACACATAATTCTGTATACAGATGTAGTGAATAATCCTTTCCTTTCGTATTTTCTCGGAAATGTTCGTTTTTGTCTTACTACTTCACCGCACTCAGTACCCATCGAGACAACGTAGGGAACGGTCGCATTGCAAGAGGAAGTATCTATATAGAGTAGTTAATACCACGGAAATATTTTGTTGATTTTTATGTTAGATTTTGTGATAAACTTCATGGACTCGTGTATTAATGCAGGCCACCTATATTTTTTTTTTGACTTTACATTTCACTCTTGTCTGTCATTTTTGTAAATAATAAACATTGATTTTATTCGATCCACATTAACAATTTATAACAGACATGCCGAAAGCACTAAGAAAAGGGAAACGTTTAGATCGGCAAGCCTGCGAAGTTATTTTCAATATTTATTTATATTTCTTAACTGAAAATGATAAATTCAAACATACCAACTATACTGCTTACTTTTGTAAAGTCCAAAAACGAGTTTCGGAGGCCAGTGGAATTTCTCAACGAATAGTAAATAAAATATTGCAAAAAGAATACATAAATCAATCCACCTCCAATAGTCCGAAGTCGGTAAAGTTGGGTAGACCAAATAAATTATTTTGTCTAGGTCTTGACGATTTTGACTACGTTATACGCTGATTAGTGTATAATTTCCATTTGATATACAAACAAGTACCTACAATTAAAGCCCTGAAGTCCAAGTTATCTGAAGCCATACATTTTAAGGGATGTGACTTTACGCTAAGAAAAATTCTTAGAAAAATGGGATTTCGGTATAAAAAAGTTGAAAACAACAGAAAATTACTTATCGAGAAAGATGATGTTCGTTTAAAAAGAGTAAAGTTTTTAGCCGCGATAAAAAAGTACAGATTGCAAGGGAGAGAGATTGTTTATATGGATGAAACATACATCCATACCTCACATTTGGCAGGTAAAAGCTGGGCTGACACGTCAGAAAACGGAGTGAAATAGTTAATTTCTAAAGGACAACGTCTTATAATAGTGCACGCTGGTAGTAGAAAGGGGTTTATACCTGGGGCATTGTTAATGTATCAGTCTACTGATAAAACAGGTGACTATCACAACGCGATGAACAATGAAAACTATGAAAAATGGCTTCGTAATCAACTCATTCCAAACTTAGCTCCACATTCGGTACTAGTAGTAGATAATGCTGCATATCATATTAAGTACGGAGAAAAACCTCCTAATTCAAATACCAGGAAGCAAGACATGATTGATTGGCTATCCAAACATAACATTCCGATTGATCCGTCATTAACAAAACTTGAAATATATGAAATTATTTGCAAGTACAAACAAGACTTTGTAGAATACTCTATAGATAAACTTATGAACGAATATGGACACAGCGTACTAAGATTGCCACCATATCATCCTGATTTCAATCTGATTGAAAACATATGGTCTCAAATAAAGGGATACGTATCCAAAAGAAACATCAGTATGAATATGACTACTGTGAAACAATTGGTACAGGAAAAGGTTAATATGATTGGTTCCGATGTTTGCGCCAAAGTATGTGACCACGCCATCAAATGCGAAAACGAGTACCGAAAACACGAACCTGAGTTGGAAAATTATATGGCTAGTTTTGTAATCACCGTTCATGAAAACTCTGACGATGATACACCAGAAAATAGTTCTGATTCTGACTGTGATATGGAAGTTGGAAGTATTGTTTCGCATCACACTGTCCACCCCGCTCCTCCTCCTCTTATCCCGCTGTCATAATCGAAGTCGTTCATCCAATCAGAAAATCATATTTATTTATATTAATTTCTCTGCTGGTTTGTTTTGTTTTATGTTGAGGTGTCTTTTTTGTTATGTCATAGTATTTTTAATTAATTACAAAAATGTATTGTTATAAAAAAGGTCTGCAAAATCCTACTGCAGTTTTGACTTATAGTTAGACTTTTGGGGTTCCAATCCTTATAGAATCATTAGATCATCCCAACCGGAATTTGGTTTTTATCAGTGCGTTTTATTGAAATAAAACGTCCTCAGTAACTAGTTATATTTTTGTTTACCTAACGAATTCTTTATATGATAGAATCGTGGTGGTTTTAACATCTCAGTGTAATATACGTCAAACGGGCAATTTGACATTTGACATTGATAAATAAAGCATGCGATTTATTTGATACCTACACGTAATTTAATAATACAGTAATTCATAGACACATCGGCACCATTCGGGTGTTATCGTTGTTCCGAGTTTTGTCGATAGGAAAGGATTATTCACTACATCTGTACAAAATGTTTACATCTGTTATCGACGTGAGTCGTTAAGCCTTGAGCACTCTCGTATCCATCCCAATAGGTCGTCATGTTATAGTATGTCACTATTCCAAGTGTCGTGAATAGTTTGCATTTTTCCCATGTTGTCAAAATAGACGAGTTTATTTTCCTGGAATGCAGTAATGTTGATGAGGTCCTCAGTTTGTGTGGTTGGATGGAAGATGGTCAGCAGCACTCCAAGTATGGCCAATAAGGTCGATCGTCCTGTTCTCCCGCTGCGCTTTTTTGTAGGTATATTAATTGTTTGACTCGTGTTACTAGAATTGGGTGCAGTCGGTCCGGTGTACTCGTCGATGTTTGTTACTGGGAGTAATACGAGCTTTGTTATCGGTCTTTTGTATACGCTGTTTTGCGTTTTTACGGTAACCACTCGAACTAAATGGTCCTTGCCAGGATGTATATCGAGTACCCTTCCAAGGGCCCATTTCATCGGCGGCAGGTTATCCTCCTTGACTAATACGATATCCCCCTGCTTGATGTCCCGTGTTTTGGTGTTCCATTTTCCTCGTTGTTGCAATAAGTGTAGGTATTCTAGAGACCACTGTTTCCAGAAACCTTGAAACATTTTTTCTGTAAGTTGCCATCTTTGGCGTGTGTTTATGTTGTTGTCATGTTTTTCTTGCGGGACTGATATTATTGGGCGCCCGATTAGGAAATGCCCGGGTGTTAGACAGCTTCCTGCGTCGTCAGCGTCCTCTGTTAAGGGGCAGAGAGGCCTCGAATTCATGCAGGCTTCTATTTGTGTTAATAATGTTTGAAACTCTTCATAAGTTAGTTTCTGTACGCCCAAAACTCGCTTGAGATGATATTTCATAGATTTTACCGCAGCCTCCCAAATACCTCCTGCCGACGGCCAGCTCGGGGCTTTGAAATGCCATTGGATGTGTTGCTCTGCGAGTGTTTGTAAGATCAATTCGTTGTTGAATGTTGTTGTTTGTAATTCTCTCTGCAGTTCTCGATCGGCCCCCAAAAAGTTGGTGGCGTTATCACTGTAGAGATGCGCTGGGCAGCCTCTTCTTGCTGCCATCCGCTTCAGAGCTAGTATAAAAATTTGAGTTGTTAGGTCTTTGGTAGGCTGGGGCCTACGCAACACTTGAGTATAGTGCGGGTCGCGGTGAATGTAAACAAGAACACTGTTTAACAGTTTATTTAAAAGCGACGTATAGCACACAGTACATATAGTCAAGCACAGTCTTAGAAGGAGAAATGGAAAGAGAAGGAACAAGCACAGCGGTTGATATTAGGCGCATAAGTAATTTCGATAGCGGAGCGTAAGCAAAAGCGGCGGAACAGAGCGACATGCGTCTCGCGTCGCATCATCAAGCTCACTGTCCGGCGGCGGCCGCGCATACTCCGGAGGAGGCGAGCGCGCCGACAGGTTATACCGTGACGTAGGCGGCTGCAGTGCGCGCTCCTATCTACTAATAAAAAACGGGTTGCTTGTCCGCTTCAACGTACAAAATATATTAAAGTTTATATAATGCAAAGTGACATTTATGATTCAACATAAGTGGATGCATTATGCACTTAAAAATTACTACTATTAAATTATTATTATTAAGTTAGTATTATCATATTTGTATATTATTATTTTGTTATTAACAATATTTAATTAGATTATTAAGACTAGATTATTAACATTGATTTTATTATTATAAACATGTTAATGTAAATTTTGCATAACGGATTGCGATTGATAAATAACATTCAGTAATAAATATGGATGTACTAAATTTAACTATTTTAAATTAAGATTTAGTGACATACACTGAATTAACGCCACATCACCCCCCTCCAGAGACCATCATGGGCGATAATAGTTAGGGAACCGGACAACGCGGCCTGATCGCGTCCGCCTGGTGTCATTATCTTCGGTTCTGGTTGTAGGTGTGGTGTTGTTTGCTGGGATTGGTGGCGCCGATGAAGTGTTTGTGACGTTTTTTGTGTTGTGAGTGTGTGTTTGTGTATCCGGTTGAGTGCTAGTGGTGTGTGTGTCATGCAGTATGTAGGCCGGCTTTAACCGATCTATAGATACTGTCATTTCCTTACCATTGACTGCTAACCGATACACCTTGGGATCTCTCCTCAAAACTTTATGTGGGCCAGTGTATGCTGGTTTTAACGACCCACCGACTGTGTCATCCCTAAGGAAAACATGAGTTGCTGCTGCTAGATCTTTAAAGACAAAAATCGGCCGACGTCCCACGTGACGAGTACCTGGCACTGGTTTCAGATTCCTAGAAAACATGTGAAGTCGGGACAGGTAGTCTGTAACATCCGTGGTGGCGTGAGTCTCGTGATCAAAGAAATCTCCGGGCAACCTAAGAGTCTCACCGTAAACCAATTCTGCCGCAGAGGCTTGAAGGTCTTCCTTATATGCGGCTCTGATTCCTAGCAGGACTAGAGGGAGTGCTTCAACCCAACTGCTGTCAGCGTGGCACTTTATAGCTGCCTTCAGCTGCCTGTGGAAACGTTCCACGAGTCCGTTACAGGCAGGGTGATACGCAGTAGTGCGCTTACGCCGAAATCCTACCAGTTTTGCCAGCTGCTGGAATAGCGTCGACTCAAATTGTTGACCTCTGTCGGTGACAATGTCAATTGGGCATCCGAAGCGAGCAATCCAACCGTGCAACAGCGCTTTAGCGACGGTCTCGGCTGATATGTCTTGCAGTGGTACTGCTTCAGGCCAACGTGTGAAACGGTCGATGGCAGTGAGGCAGTACTTGAACCCTTGACAAGGTGGTAGTGGTCCTATGAGATCAATGTGGATATTCTGGAACCTGGTATGCGACAGCTTGAACGTGCTTAAGGGTGATGAGACGTGACGAGTGACCTTACAGCGCTGGCAAGCCAGACAACTTCGGGTCCACTCTCGACAGTCTTTGCGTACCCCTGGCCAAACGTACCTCTCCGCAACCAACCTGGCAGTGGCATTTGCTCCTGGATGGCTTAGAGAGTGAAGGCTCTCGATAATCTGCTGCCTGAGCTCCTTTGGTACATAGGGCCTTACCTTCTCCTCTTTCTCCTCGCAGTAAAGGTCGACAGTAGTTCCGGGCACATTCACTTTCTTCAGGCACAGTGAGCTGCTACTGCTCAGAAGAAGGCGTAGCTCAGAGTCGGTGTTTTGTGCCGTAGCTAACTTACTGTAGTCAACAGGCTGCGTGATTTCCTCGACTCGTGACAGAGTGTCAGCTACGACATTGTCTCTTCCTGATATGTGCCTGATGTCTGTCGTAAATTGTGACACAAAATCTAAATGTCGGAACTGCCTCGGGGAACAATTATCTTTACGAGAGCTATATGCGAAGCACAAAGGTTTATGGTCGGTATAGACAATGAAGTCTCGTGCTTCTACCATGTGCCTAAAATACTTTATAGCTTCGTATATGGCTAAAAGTTCCCTATCGTAAGGAGAGTACTTACGCTGTGGTGACGTCAGTTTACGCGAGAAAAATGAGAGAGGTTCCCAGGCGCTGTCCTTCAGCTGCTGCAGCACAGCACCCATAGCCACGTCTGATGCATCAGTGACGATGCATAATTTTGCCAATGCATCTGGATGAGCCAGCAGTGCCGCATCGCACAAACCTGCTTTGCACCTTTCGAAGGCAACTTGTTCTTCCTGGGTAAAGTTGATTGGATGGGAACCTTTAAAAGAACCTGTGAGGAGAGAATTCAGGGGAGCCTGGTGTACGGCTGCGTTAGGGATGAACCGTCTATAAAAATTAAGCATACCCAAGAATCTCCTGAGTTCCCTCACGTTCCTCGGCGTTGGGAAGTCCTGGATGGCTGCCACCTTGGCAGGTAGTGGTTTGGTACCGTTTGCAGATATACGGTATCCTAAGAAGGTTACCTCTTCCACTCCGAAGTGGCACTTGGAGGTGTTGATCACCATCCCATACTCCTGCAACCTGGTGAACAGTCGCCGTAAATGTGCTTCATGCGTCTTGTGGTCCTTTGAGAAGACCAAGAAATCGTCAAGGTAACTGTAGCAGAAATCCAGTCCCCGCAGCATCTCGTCCACGAAGCGCTGGAAAGTCTGCCCGGCATTACGAAGTCCGAACGTCATGAACGGGAATTCGTAAAGCCCGAACGGCGTTGTAATGGCGGTTTTTGGGATGTCTTCGGGGCTGACGGGGATCTGGTTGTAGGCCTTGACGAGATCTATGATTGAAAAGACGGTGCAACCAGTTATGCTGTGCGAGAAATCCTGGATATGGCGAATCGGATATTTATCCGGAATGGTTCTCGCATTTAGCAACCTGTAGTCACCGCACGGTCTCCAACCGTTGTCTTTTTTAAGGGCCAGATGTAAGGGAGATGCCCAAGGTGACTCAGAGGGTCTGGCTATGCCACTCGAAAGCATAGAGGCAAACTCCTCTTTTGCTACCTTTAATTTATCGGGTGCCAGTCGTCTTGGTTTACTAGATACGGGCGGGCCGGGTGTGGTGCGAATGTGGTGTACTGTTGAGTGTTTAGGTGTTCGATGTATGCCAGATGGGCGAGTGATGTCAGGGTATTCGCGTAGTATGTTGTGATATGTGGACTCACCAGTTACAACCTTTACCGAAGAAATGACATCAGACGGCTGCGCAGGCAAAGCAGGGGCGGTGAGCCTTGTATTATTGTCAGTAAGGCGATGGTTCCTGCAATCAACTAAAAGATTATAATGAGCGAGAAAATCTACACCTATTATTGCCCTAGTGACATCCGCTACAACAAATCGCCAAGCAAAGTCGCGGCGCAATCCTATGTTAAGAACTAAGTGTGCATACCCGTAAGTATTAATAATTGTACCGTTAGCTGCACACAAAGTATAGTTCGTTTTATTTCTCCGTTCTTTTAATAAATTACGGGGAAACACACACAAATCACTTCCGGTATCTACTAAAAATTGTATTTTTGATTTAGAGTCCATAACAAATAAGCGACCGGAATTCGGACAGCCGCCAGTCGCCGTCATCGACTGCCCTTTGCATTTCCCGCTGTATAGTCACACGGTTTCACACAGCGCCGTGCCTGGCTTCCAAACTTGTGATGGTACCAGCAGGTGGGAAATTTGCGGTAGTTGGAGTTTGACCTCGTCGAGTTCTGGCGATGTCGGCTTCGGCTTCGGCTTCGGTTACTCGTCGTCGGTCGTGATTGGCGGGACTCCCGGGACATTCTGTCCATTCTGGTGGTCAAAGCCTCCATCTGCTTGCTGAGTGCCGCGATCTGGAAGACCAGCGGGTCCGTTGGAGGAGCTACAGCTGGTTGTACCGCCGCGACTTGTGGAGCAGAAGCAATGGCATCATGCACCTTGTCCGCCAATTCCGCCAATTCTTCCAAAGTACACTTCGTTTGTGACGCGAGGATGACCTGGATGTTCTGGGCAAGCCTGTTGGTCCACATCGTACGCATGAGATCCTCGGGTACCCCAGGGCCGGCTAAGTGCTGCATGCGGCGTAGTAACTGGGAAGGTTTCCTGTCCCCTAACTCCTCGTGTGACAAGAGCTGCTGGATATCTCGCTCCCGTGTGGCTGACAACCGCTTCACCAGCTCGGTTTTGAGCTTGTCGTATTTATTTGTAGCTGGTGGGTTTGTTATTATGTCCTCCACTTCCGACGCATATTAAGGATCCAGCTGGGCCATGGTGTAGTAAAATTTTGTAGTGTCCGCAGTAATATTGGACAGCGTAAATTGGGCTTCCAGCTGGGCAAACCATAGTGCTGGTTTTTCTTTATAGAATGGGGGTATCCGCACACCCACTTTACACAACTCCGCGCCATTCTGCGCAGCGCCATCATTATTCACCTGTTTAGATGTTCCTTTGGCTTCCATATCGTCGTGCACAGTTCGGGGTCACCACTTTGGTAGGCTGGGGCCTACGCAACACTTGAGTATAGTGCGGGTCGCGGTGAATGTATTGTATATGTACAAGAACACTGTTTAACAGTTTATTTCAAAGCGACGTATAGCACACAGTACATATAGTCAAGCACAGTCTTAGAAGGAGAAATGGAAAGAGAAGGAACAAGCACAGCAGTTGATATTAGGCGCATAAGTAATTTCGATAGCGGAGCGTAAGCAAAAGCGGCGGAACAGAGCGACATGCGTCTCGCGTCGTATCATCAAGCTCACTGTCCGGCGGCGGCCGCGCATACTCCGGAGGAGGCGAGCGCGCCGACAGGTTATACCGTGACGTAGGCGGCTGCAGTACGCGCTCCTATCTACTAATAAAAAACGGTGCGCTTGTCCGCTTCAACGTACAAAATATATTAAAGTTTATATAATGCAAAGTGACATTTATGATTCAACATAAGTGGATGCATTATGCACTTAAAAATTACTACTATTAAATTATTATTATTAAGTTAGTATTATCATATTTGTATATTATTATTTTGTTATTAACAATATTTAATTAGATTATTAAGACTAGATTATTAACATTGATTTTATTATTATAAACATGTTAATGTAAATTTTGCATAACGGATTGCGATTGATAAATAACATTCAGTAATAAATATTGATGTACTAAATTTAACTATTTTAAATTAAGATTTAGTGACATACACTGAATTAACGCCACAGGTCTGTTACTAGCTCAAAGTGGACGGCGTTTGTTGCCATGCAGATAAACACGGCGACGTAACCCTTAGATGTTCGTACTCCTCGTCCCTTGTTTAGCTTGATGTCTACCCAGCCCGTGAAATCCACTCCTGTGTGATAAAACGGTGGTGATGGCGCGACTCTCGGCTGCGGTAGTTCTCCCATAAGTTGTTGTTGTTTGGTGGTAGTATAGCGAGTGCAGGTTACGCATTTTCTAAGCGACTTTTTCACAGCCGTTGTTCCACCAATGACCCAGTATTGCTGAAGCAGCGTTGCTAGAGTCAGTCTCGCTCCGCCGTGCAAGGTTGTTTTATGTGCTTCATCTATGACCAGTTCCGATAACCTCGAGTGTTGTGGTATGACGAACGGATGTTTGGCATTTTCTGCTAAGTTCGAGTGCTGTAATCTGCCGCCTATGCGTAGAAGGCCGGCTTAATCTAAAAACGGATTTAATTTCCAAATTTTGCTGTTTTTGTTCACCTCCTGGTTTGTCTTTAAAGCTCGTAACTCCTCATAAAAGTGATCACGCTGTACTTGTTGTATTATCTTGTTTCTCGCCGCTTTCATTTCATGCAACGTGATATGCTTAGAGCATGCGGCGCTTTGGGCACGCGCCTTAGCTATGAAACGCGATACCAGCTGATAACGCGGACGGCCTTTGCAATAGAGTTGCAATTGTTTAATGTTTTTGTTATAACGTTAGGCTCTTTACGTTGTACCGCTGCGGTGAATACTTTCGTTTCTTCCTTTAATGTTATCCCTTGTTGGTCACTATTTTTTGGCACGTTGTTAGTTTTGAGCCATTCTGGCCCTTGCCACCATAGCGAGTGCGTGCTTAGCTGAGTCGGCAGTAAACCTCGGGATGCACAGTCCGCTGGATTGTTTTTTGTGTTTATATAGTTCCAATTTTCAGCTGGAATTATTCGTTTTGTTGATTGCACTCTGTTCGCAACGTAGCTCTTCCAGCGTGTTTCTTCGCCCTTAAGCCATCCCAAGACCACCATGGAGTCTGTCCATGCTGTGACTTTTATCTCGGGATTGTTTATGCACTGTTTTATTTCATGCACGAGTTTTGCTAATAGCTGGGCGCCGCATAGCTCGAGCCGTGGTAGGGATTGTTTTTTGCGTATCGGAGCTAGCTTGGTTTTGGCTGCGACCATGTTGACCATGTATGTTCTATCAGGGTTTGGCACTGTACTGTACACGACGCAAGCTATTGCTTTTTCAGAAGCGTCACAGAACCCGAATAGTTGTGTTTTATGTGTTGTTTCTGGCGTAAATCCGAGCCAGCGTTTTATTTTAAACTGTTCCATTGTTATTAGCTCCGAACTTAGCGTTCTCCATTCTTTTTGTATGTTTTCAGGCACAGCTTCGTCCCACCCTAGGCTAGTCTTCCACACCTGTTGAAACATGATTTTTGATTTGACTGTAATCGGTGCGAGCCAGCCAAGGGGATCGAATAACGATGACACATCGCTCAGTATTTGTCGTTTGGTGATTGTTCTTGTTTCTTTATGTTTTAGTACCGGTGAAAAAACGAAGTGGTCGTTTTTCGGATTCCACCCCAGTCTAATGTTTTTGACGAATCTGTTTCAGTGAAGTTGAAATTGAGCGGGTTTCTCATCTCCTTGGGTAGGTCTTCTACAAGTTGGGGTGCGTTACTCGCCCATTTTCGCAGATTAAATCCGCCATTACTTAATAGATGCATCAGTTAGTCTCGTATTTCCCTTGCCTCATCGATAGTGTTACTCCCAAACATGGCGTCGTCCATGAAAAAGTTGTTTTGTAGAACTGGCTAGGCTTTTGGGAAGTTTTCGCCTTCGTCCTCCGTCAGCTATTTCAGTGTACGGAGAGCCAAAAAAGGAGCGGCCTTTGTGCCATAAGTTACCGTGCACAACTGGTACTCTTGGGGTTGTTGAGCATTCTCCCTCCATATGATTTTTTGGAGCGTTTGGTCATCTGGATGCACTGCTATGTATCGATACATCTTTTCGATGTCGGCTGTTAGCACGTATTGATGTTGCCGCCATTGTAATAGGATGCCTTGTAGATCTGCTTGCAGGTTTGGCCCACTCTGATCATGTGGCCTAAATGTTTGTATTCGGACATGAACTCCTTGTATCTCTCAGCGTACATTTTATTGGTTTTCATCTTCCGTTCTAACTGTTTGAATTGAGCGACGGCCTGTGGCTTTGACGTGCCTAATTTTTCTTTGATGTAGGGTGTCAACGGCAGACGGACTTGGTATCTTCCGTCAGCCAATCGCTCAGTAGTTTCTTTGTATAATGTTTCGCAATATACCTCCTACGTTTTGTTCTAAATTTTTGCTCTTGTTCTCCTTTATCTCCTCTTGTTCCCAGAATGTTTCGATTTCTTCCAGGTTGTTTATTGTTACGTGACATTGCAATGTTTTATGTTTGCCACAAATGATCCACCCTAGATGTGTCTGTTGGGCTGTCATTGTTGAGTCGTTAATTTTGATGAGGCCTTCAAGCAATACCTCTGCGAAGATATCGGCTCCCAACAAAATATCGATGTTGCGTGAGATGTTGAATTGTGGATCAGCAAGTGGTATGTGATCCAACGATGTTTTTTTTCTTGTTATGTCAATGTTTTTGTTCGGTAGTTTGCTTGTTATCGCGTCCATTACCAACGCCCCGGTCGTAAATTCACCATTGGAGTTAGTTGCCTTGAGCGTCAGTTGGATAATCCTTTACATCTGTTAGTGGGGATACGAACAGCCCCCACTCCGGTTACGACTGCATTTATTTTTCTGCGTTTCTGCTGTAGTCGTTGAGCAGCATCTTCCGTAATCAAGGATACTTGGGAACCCTGATCTAGTAGTGCTCGCAATGTTATTAATTTTCCCGATGATGTTTCTACGTCAATCATCGCTGTTGCCAACAGTACTTCGGTGTCATTTTCATTCCATAAATGGTTGCTCACGCGGTTATTTTTGATCCGTGGTTCATTTGACACCGCCTCGTGCAGCAATGTACTATGACTCTGGTTGCATTCTTTGCACTTTTGTGTGGAAGTGCACTGGTTGCCATGATGACTGAAAAGGCAGTTTTTGCACACACCAAGTTTGTTCGCAGT
Source organism: Argyresthia goedartella (assembly GCA_949825045.1). NCBI lineage: Eukaryota > Metazoa > Arthropoda > Insecta > Lepidoptera > Argyresthiidae > Argyresthia > Argyresthia goedartella. The sequence continues at coordinate 18,569,603 of OX463833.1, read as the reverse complement.
TGAAAGTCGATCGCATGACGTCGAATTCTTTACACTTGTAAAGTCCGTGTTGTTGATAACATTTGGGACACTTAATTTCTACCTTGTTGTAGAACGATTTCGGTAGAAATGGCTTGTTAATTCGTTCTTCCTGTTTGATCGAAATAGGTTGGAATCGTTTTTGGGGCATGTTTTTGTTGTTGTTATTGTTGTTTTGGTGTTTATCATGTATGTTGCACCCTGCCGATGCTGGTTTGGTATTTGTTGATTCCTAAGCCATAAACTTATTCTCCAAGAATGTTAAAAAATCTGCCAATTTGGGTATTTCTCGGGGACTTTCGAGAGATTCTATGTATGCTTGTTTTGTATCCGAGTCGAGCTTTTGTACGAGTATATGCACGAGTAATGGATCCCAGTTTTTTGTTTCAATTTGCAGGTTTGTTATAGCGTTCAGATTTTCTAATATTGCGTCGTGCATTCGTTTTATCTGAAAGGCTGTGGCTTGTTGGATTATCGGCTGGTTTAATAGCTCATTTGCGTGGTAAGTAAAGAGCAGCCGAATGTTGTCATATCGCTGCTGCAGGATACTCCAACAGGTGTCATAATTGTCGGCGCTTATTGTGAGATGTTGCACTAAGCGCTCCGCCTCTCCTTTCAACTTTGCCTTTAAATGCTGCATTTTTTGCGCCTTTGAGATGAATGAATTGTTGTGCACTGTTTCTTTAAATAAGTCTTTGAATGTTGTCCAATGGGAGTAATTGCCATGAAATGTAGGTATTTCGATCTTGGGTGCAGATTTTTCTTGGTGGTTTCGGTCCCAAATTTTTTCGTTGATCAAAGTTTTCGCCGTCTCGTACGTGTGTTCCAGCTTATCGTATTGTTCTTCACTTGACCTGTTATCTTTTATCATGTTATCTAATTTCCAATAAAGCTTATCATAGCTTTCCCAGCGCAAAGATATTGTTTTAAGTTTATCTTCGAATTGCCACTTTTCTGTTATGTTGTCGATGTTTAAGTTGCAAATCGCTCTTTCGAATGCTTTGACATGGGACTTCTGTTCGTTAAGTAGCTCTATAGTTTTTCCATCCAGTGAAGTTTCATGGAATTCGTCACCTGAGTCAGCGCCCGATGCCGTGGTAGATTGTTGATAGGATGTTGATGCTCCCGTCTCGAAAGTGACTCCCTTCGTGACTCCCTTCTTCTCCAACTCTGCTCTAAGCTTTGCTTCTTCCTTCTGTATGTTTTCTTCCAGCTGCATTTTCGACCGTTCGATCATATCTCGTATTTCTTTGTATGTAATTTCAAGTTTTTCTTTCACTCTTTTCTTTTAGTATTCACCTGTACGTTCTACTGTTAATAGAGAAAGACGTTGGTCGTTCCACTCAAACTTATTCCAGAAGTTGTCCAGTCGCTGTAGTCGCTCGTCGTGATAGCCCACATCCATTTTCCTGGAGGCTCCATCTTTTTTAAAGTTGGATCCGATGGATTTAATTGCCTCCAGCAGCTCCGATTGCTGTTGTAGCAAGTCTTCTGAAGATGTCATGTTGTTATTGTTTCACTGTTTTTAAAACTGTTTAGTCTGTAGCACAGATTGTTAAATGTTTGTTCACTTGTTACTTCGATGTTAGTGTCGTATTACCAATCACCGTTCTTGTTTCGAAGGACCAAAATGTACGGACGAGACTGTTGTTCTCTGCCCGTACATGTCTTGTTGTTACTGTTGATGTTGTTGGTTGAGTAGCCAGAAGATAAACCGCTAATTTCACTTTAAACTATTTATTAATTCTCAATTTTATGTTAATGTATGTCACAGCCCGTGGCTAATGGCTAACTGGCGACTGAAGCGCCGATATGCTTACAATGCATTTTACTTGCGACTAGGTACTTGTAAACTATGGCGTTTAGAAGCTTCTTGATGCACTTACGATTGTATGAAAAACTGTATGATTTTGCTTGTATGATGATTATTCGAAATAATGTATGGAACACGTGCGCGTGCGCTTGCGTAGCTCGCGAGGTAATGAACGATGCACTGGTACAGCGCGACGCCGTCGTTTTTTCATCTTGATTTGTATAGGGTGCCTAGTTCATGTTTGCATTGTATGATGTATGATTTTCTTGAAATTGTATGAAAACTTCTTGTATGGTTGTATGTATGGCTTGGATGAATGTATCTTGTATGAATGTATCTTGTATGTATGCATCTTGAATTGTAGGTATAGTTTGATTTCTAGACATGTCCCGCCGCGTTGAATGCTTGGCTTTCAACATCAAGCTTCTCTTCTCCCATTGGTAAAGGACATATCTTGTTAAATGCTCTTCTTATAATTCCTTTTGAAGTTTGTATATCTGCTACTCTGTTAACTCCGTCGCTGCCTGGATGTACGTCAACGACGCGACCAAGACTCCATTTCATGGGAGGTAATGTATCATCCTTTATTAATACCAATATGTCCTTTTCTAGACGTCCATAGGAAGATTTCCATTTTGTCTTCTGTTGGAGTTCGGCGACGTATTCCTTATGCCATCTGCTCCAGAAGTGCTGGCGTAACTGTTCGACTCTTTCCCATCGTTGCAGCCTGTTCTCATTCCTAAGGAGTAACGGCGGGCTCGGCAAAGCAGTGAGGGATCGTCCGACCAAGAAGTGACCGGGAGTTAATGGGATGAGATCACTAGGATCAGCAGAAAGTGGGGAGAGCGGCCTTGAATTGAGAATTGCTTCAATTTGGACTAATGTAGTGTATAGTTCTTCAAATGTTAAGTATGAATTGGATAAGACTCTGTTTAGATGATATTTGAATGATTTGACTCCTGCCTCCCACAGTCCGCCAAAATGCGGAGCGTAGGCAGGAATAAACTTGAATTGTATATTTTCATTCGCCATTGTTTCTGCTAACGGGGATGCATTTTGTTTAAAGAATCTTTGTATTTCGTTTTTTGCTCCTACGAATTGGGTTCCGTTGTCAGAGAAAATGGCGGTGGGCTTAGATCTGCGTGCGATGAATCTGCGCAACGCAGCTATATAGGCTTCCTTTGTTAACTCTGTAACCAGCTCTAGATGAATGGCCTTTGTCGTGAAACAAACAAACACCGCAACGTATACTTTGGATAGTCTGCAACCACGTCCTTTTCTGTCAGCTACTAGCATTGGGCCAGCATAATCAACGCCTGTCGTTTGAAAAGGGTAACCGGCACTAAGACGCTGCTCCGGTAGTTGACCCATGATAGGTCTGACTGTTTGTGCTTTCATTCTAGTACATCTTTGACATTTGTGTGCGACAAGTTTAGCCATATTTCGCCCCCCGATAGGCCAAAATTCTTCCCTGATAGAAGCCAGCAATAATTGGGGTGCTGCGTGCATCAACTGAATATGTTTATCGGTAAAAATAAGTCGTGCAATGGGATGTTTACATGAAATAAGTATCGGGTGTTTTTTCTCAAATTCGAAGTCTGAATTGTTTAACCTACCACCTACCCTCATAAGGCCATGATTGTCTAAGAATGGTGATAAGTGTAAAAGTCTGTTTTTGTTTGGTAACTGTTTGTTTTGTATAAGTAAATTGTATTCTTCAAATGACTCCATCTGAGACCATTTGAGCAACTGTGTAAATGCTGTTTCTAACTCCTCAACGTTGTATGGACCATATTTTTTGTTGGTATTCTTTTTACAATTGTTCAAAAAACGCAACACGCAAGCGAATGATCGTTTCATTGTTAATAATTTGGAAAATGCGTCAAAATTGAATGTGTGGGTATTTAATATATTGGTTGCAACATTCGAAATTGTTTCTGGAATATCATTTGGAATTATATTCTGATTGAAATTAGGCCAAAATTCTTGTGTAAGTTTTAAAAAATCTGGTCCGGTCCACCACTTTTTCGAATTTTCAATGTCGGATATATTCACACCTCTAGATAAGAGATCGGCTGGGTTTTCTAAAGTAGGCACGTGACGCCATGTGTATTTTTCAGTTAGTTCTTGAATTTCAGATACTCTATTTCTAACGAATTGTTTTAATTTGTGAGGGGAAGTTTTTAACCATCCTAATACTATCGTGGAATCGGTCCACAAAAAACATCTATCTATGGGTAATCTAAACGCTCTAACCACTTTGTCAGTTAATCGCGCTGCGATGAGGGTTCCGCACAACTCCAGACGCGGTATAGTCGTCGGCTTCAACGGCGCTACCCTACTTTTTGCGCATAGCAATTGCACTGAAACAGTGTCGTTAGATACTGACCTAACATACAAGCATGCGCCATACGCATCTTGTGACGAATCAGCAAAAGTGTGCAATTCAATCACACTCGGATTGTCACAGACAACGCGACGAGGAATTTTAATTTGATTTAGTTTGGGCAAATCTGTAATGAATTTTCGCCAAATAGTGATTACGTCGTGGGGAAGTGTCTCATCCCATGATAATTTTAATAACCAAAGTTTTTGTAAAATAATTTTCGCCTGAATTACACAAACACTTAGTAAACCTAATGGATCGAATATCTGTCCGATAGTGGATAGAATAGATCGTTTGGTGTATACCGTGTTTAATTGTAGATTGATTGTGAAATATAAATTGTCTGGGTCGGGTGACCATCCTAACCCCAGTGTATTCGAGGAATTTTGTTCGGTTAAATTAAGATTTTGAGTTGGAAGTGTTGAATGGTTTTGAGTGAGAATATCCCGAACATTTGATCGAAACTTTCTAAGTGGAAAACCACCGGAAGATAAAACTTGTGTGACGGCATGTTTAATCTTGATCAATTGTTCGATTGTTTGACTACCAGTTAAGAGGTCATCAACATACATGTCTTCGTTGATTATCTTCGTTATAGTTTCATCTTTGCATTCATCAGCTAATTGTTTCAAACATCGAATCTCCAAATAAGGAGCTGACGAAGTTCCATATGTCACTGTGTTTAATTGGTAAGTGTGTAAATCTTCATTTGGATTAGCTCGCCAAAGTATTTGTTGTAAGTGCCGTTGGTTTGGGTGTATAAGTACCTGCCGGTACATTTTCTCGATGTCGCCTGTTAGTACATAACGATGATGCCTAAATCTGAGTAAAAGAGACAACAAATCGCTTTGGATAGTTGGACCGACCATCTGAATGTCATTTGATGACACTCCGCTGCTCGTTGATGCACTGGCATTAAAAACAACACGTAGCTTTGTGGTCTCACTACTTTCCTTTAAAACTCCATGGTGCGGCAAATAGAACGGTACTTTGTTGTTGTGATCAGTGTATGTATTTAAGTTTAATTTTGTCATGTGGCCTAATGTTTCGTATTCTATCATAAAATCTGTGTACATTTGTTTTAACAGTGGCTGGCAAGCCAATCGTCGTTCTAGCGACATATAACATTGTTTTGCTCTTTGGAACGAATCTCCAAGTTCAGATTCTGGTTTCTTGAGAGGTATTTCGACAGAAAATCTACCGTCGGGCATTCTTGTAAATGTCTGTTTAAAGTTTTCTTCACATTGTATTTCTTCCTTTGAATAGATGTGTTTTGATTGTTCGGGTACCTCCTCAAGAGTCCAGAATTTGGATAGTGTTTCTTGTATATTGTCTTGTTGTATAAAATTGCATGTTACGTTTTGTGTGTGACCACCGGTGGGCCCCGATACCACGTATCCGAATTTGGTTTGTTGTAGGATAGGACTACGTGTACCTAGACGCACCTGTCCTTGATCCAGGATTTCCCAGAAAATGTCTGCGCCAAGAAGAATATCGATTCTTGGCGGATGGTTGAATTCGGGGTCAGCCAAAGTAATGTGTTTTGGTATGTTTAGTTTATCTATGTTTGTTGTACTGTTTCCTATGGTCGCAATGCTGGGTAGAATCAGGAATGACATATTGACCTTGTATGGATTTATCCTTGACTCTATAGATGTATTGCAACGTTTGGATATTTTCGTGGTTGATTGGTTGATTCCTGTGACGGAAGATTGTATGCTAGTCGCTTTGAGTTTAAGTTTTTTCATGAGTGCTTCTGTCATGAATGAAGCTTGACTTCCTGAATCAAGTATTGCTCTAGCTTCGTGCCGCTGGTTATCTTTATCTATGATGTATATGAGTGCTGTGGATAGTAGCACTTGCTCTGCCGTATTCTGGACTGAGAGTGATGTATGATTCTGTGTTTGATTTGATGTATGTGGATTGTTTCGTTGTATATTTGTATTTGTATATTCTTGTGTATTTGCAATTTCACCTGTATTTGTATAATCTTGTTCATTTGTATCTGTATGTCCTTGTCCATTCATGTGACCGTATGTATTTGTATATCTTTGTGCATTTGTATCACCGTATGTATTTTTGTATCTCTGTGTATTTGTATCACCGTATGTATTTGTGTATCTATGTGTATTTGTATCACCGTATGTATTTGTGTATCTCTGTGTGTTTGTATCTCCATAGGCATTTGTATATCTTTGTGTATTTGTATTTCTGTCTTTGTATGTATCCTCATGAATTAATGTATTGTGTTTTGTATAGCGAGGACATTTCTTGCACGGTCCTAAACGACACACACGAGCTTGATGACCTGGTCTTAAACAATTTAGGCATAATTTGTATCTTTTGGCAGTTTCGACTCTCTCGTGGTTCGATTGACTGAGAAATATCTCGCAGTTGTATACGTAATGATTGTTTGAGCAAAGAGGGCAGCTCGATGAGTTGTTATTATTACTGTCTGCACTGTTTGTTACAGCTGCAAATCCCTTAACATGTTCTGTTTGTCTGTGTCGTGTTTCTGTTTTTTGACTTAATTGTATGGTTTCTAATAAATCAGCCCGATTTTTTAAGAATACGTGAAAATCGTTCAATGTTATTGTTTTTAATGTAGTTTTGTGTTCTTCCCACTCTCGTAGGGTTTTCTGATCAAGCTTTGTTGACATGATGTATATAATCAGTGTGTCCCACGAATTAGTGGGTTCACCTAATACTTCCAGTGAACGAAGATTCTTATTGAAAGTGTCTATAATCTGTCTAATGGATTGGGCAGATTCTTTTTTAATCGAATCTAGGGCAAAAATGGCTTGTATATGGTTTTGGATTAACAATTTGGTGTTATTATACCTATCGCACAACAAATCCCAGGCAACTTTGTAATTGTCAGATGAAAATTCAAGTGACCGTATTATTTGAGCAGCGCTCCCCTGCAAGGACGCCCTTAAGAAATGAAATTTTTGTATACTTGTAATTGTTGTGTTAGTGTGAATCAGTGATAAGTATGTATCGCGGAACTCCAGCCATTCCTCATAAGCGCCACTGAATTTGGGAATCTGAATAGTAGGCAGCTTGACGCCGTGTTTTGTTTGTTTCATAACTTTGTGCGTGACAGTCCCTGCCTCGGAATCAGAGGACGAGTGGTGGCCATCAGAGGAATTCACGTTAAGGCGATCACATAACTCAGTTGCTTTTGCTAAGTTTGAATAAAACAAGGACTCGAATGAGGTTCTCTCAGCGAACTGTTGGTCAGAATCTTTTTGATCAACAAGGCATTCAATTGTTGTTTGTACTTCGTCGAATAGCGTAAACATAGATTCCATTTTTGACACTCTCAAACGTAGCTCAATCAACTGCAGTGAATCGGGATTTGGTTGATTGTTGGTTGGTTGCAAACTGTTTACATAGTTAACAAAGTTGGTTAATTGGCCCTTGTATGCACCTCGTTTTCGCGATAATTCGGACAATGACATCTTGACGAACTGTGTCGAGGTTGAGTCCTAAAGTGAAATGTATTTATAGCAAGAAAGTCGTGCAAATTCACTCCCAAATCGAATAACTCACACTCAAATAGCTAATGGGTTTAGAGGGTAATATTGAAAAATTTGTCCAGCGGGCGGCGGCCGGAGGACAATGGGGCGAGTTATGCGGCACTCAAGGTCAGCAGGACGGTGCTCAGTTTTATGTCGTAAACAACTTATGATTTTATTACTTGCGAAATTGTATTGAAAAATTATTGACTTTCTTGTTGGAATTCGACAAAAATAAATGAATAAATGAAGCTAGATAGCAAGGTAGCTTAGTTGGATATGAAAATTTGCATAAATTAAATTGGTACTTTATGATTTTATTGAAAAATTAATATATTGGAACGGACTCACTCGAATGCAACACCTTGTCTCTTGTTTCCACTCCTGTTTAGGTATACGGCTGATTTATTGGATGTTTTTGGATCTTCTTGAAATCCGGCTCGAAGGACCATGTAAACTATGGCGTTTAGAAGCTTCTTGATGCACTTACGATTGTATGAAAAACTGTATGATTTTGCTTGTATGATGATTATTCGAAATAATGTATGGAACACGTGCGCGTGCGCTTGCGTAGCTCGCGAGGTAAATGAACGATGCACTGGTACAGCGCGACGCCGTCGTTTTTTCATCTTGATTTGTATAGGGTGCCTAGTTCATGTTTGCATTGTATGATGTATGATTTTCTTGAAATTGTATGAAAACTTCTTGTATGGTTGTATGTATGGCTTGGATGAATGTATCTTGTATGAATGTATCTTGTATGTATGCATCTTGAATTGTAGGTATAGTTTGATTTCTAGACAGTACTAATGTACGTAACCGTACAACTGCTTTTAGAGGAATATAACTCTTAAAACATCATTTAACAAATATAATACATAAATATGAGATACGATCGATCATTATTACCCGATTTCTCATATTTTTGAATTGATCCGCAAGTGGATCGTACGCTTTCAAGCCGGTCCAGAAGTCGCATGGTCTCGATTTTTCCAAAAAATCGGATCGGATCGGCACATCCCTGCTACATAGGTACCTATTTGTATAGTATTTATTATAAGGGAATAATATAAGGAGCGGATTCACAGTGCCGTCAACATTCACTTCATCTCACAGTTAGCAGAAGCAACCTCCTTCCGTCAATATCGACCTTATCGTTTTCATCTCGTCATTAGCAAAGAGCGTTTCCCGCCTGTTCAAAATGAGACACCTGCTGCTGCTGCTATTCATGATCTTGAAAACGGCCTTCGCGTGGGATTTCATCTCAAAAAACTGGTGTGAGCCTCACGACGACGAGCACGGATCCCGAGCACCTCTTATCGGCTGCTGTGGTCGTGGAAAGTGTAACGTCATGTGCTGCAACTGCGACGATGGATGCAAATCGGGCAACCACAAACCGTACAAACTCCTTGGAGTCTGGGGTGCTGAGATAGAGCCAAACCTCGGCTTCAGCGGCGCAAGCAAGCCAGGCGTGGCTTCCGAGTTGGGTAAGGAACTGGGCGAACATTTTGCGATCGATGCCGCAACAGCTGGGAAGGCCATCGCATTAGGAGTTGGTTCTAAGAAGGAAACTGAGCCTAATGTAAAGTATATACCTGATGGATAGTAGAGGTAGCATCCTCATCATCGAGAGCGTGTTTCCCCCACAAGTGGAAATATAAGCTCCTTTTGGTGCCAACCAATCTGACTGGTAAACCTAAAACTGGTATATCTACCCAAGGCTGAGGGTACTTTATTTACTGAATTGGAATAACCTTGTTGTGACTAAAACGGCACATCGTCGAAAAACAAATACCTAATGCTTTTTAAGACTCAGCTCATTTATCTAAGTACCTGTTTGTAAGTACATGTTTATGTTTTTTATTTTTACCTACCTAAGAAATATAATGATTGCAATTTGTATGTTTTTTTTTTTATTTAGATACTGCAAACCACAACACTTGGGTATAAGGTATTTTTTTCTGAAAATCATCCTTATCTACTTACTAGCCGTCTCGCAATTGAAAATGGTCGTTCGGTTTATGTTTAGAGTGTATCACCGGAAGATAGTCAAAACCGTTAGTTGATAAACTAACGCGGTAGTTGGTCAACTGTCGACAAATAGTAAACCAGACCGACAGTATACTGTGAAACGAATTTGAGATAAGAATTATGAGGTATTGGAGGTCTTAGTCTATAATATGCTCTTGGATCTAGATACTTTCTACTGCGTAGAAAATTAACCGGTTCGTAAATCACAGACGAGTCCTCAAATAGTTGATAAAACAGGAAGTTAGCGGCTTTTGCTCATTTCCGTAGCTTCGTGTGAATATGGATTGCTGTTCACTTAGCAAAACTGGGTACAAAGACCATTATCAAAACATAGGTCATGACCCTTCCGGCGGTACAGATAACAGACAACCCAGTCCTCCAATTTACTTACACGATCAGTCATAATTACAATTTTGTCAAGAATGGAAATGGCTAAGTTTAAAGTGATTTTATTACTAACGGTGTTACCATATGGACTGTCACAATGCACCAAGGAAATAGCCGAGCCATTTTTAGCAAGAGCTACCTTTGATTTCAACTACGACTTGGTATCAAGAATCGCGGAATCTAAAGAGAATCATTTTGTGACTTCCACGTTGTCCATCTGGGAGCTGATAACTACGGTCGCCCTTGGAGCGGAGCATGAGACACTTAAGCAAATTAGATCCGTTCTAAGGCTGCATTATCAGCCATGCTTTAACAAGAAATATGAAGAGATTCTGAAAGATGTTGCAAAAGAAGGAGCCGACAATTTAGTGTTACAAACCAGTGCTGCGATGTTCGTGGATGATTCGTTTGTAGTGAAAAAAGACTTTATGTCAAAAGTGAAACGGACTAGCGTCACTGAAGTCTTCACACCTTCCTTCAACGATATCAATGAAACAGCCGATCTTATAAACTCTTACGTCACCGAGAAGACCCAAAACTCTATCACCAACATCGTAACACCAGAAGACCTGCTGAACAAATACCTGATATTGATAAACGCTGTTTATTTCAAAGCCAATTGGAAGTTACCGTTTGATACTACGAACACGCTCGTTAAAACTTTCAATGATGAAATGGGACAACCTTTGGGACAGGTCAACATGATGTATCTTACTGGCAGCTTCAAAACCGCTTTCCTTGGTAAACTACATGCACATGTCCTGGAATTGCCTTACGAAGGAGAAACGTACTCGATGTTAATTATCTTGCCCGAAAGAGGAACCAAATTAACCGACCTAATGGAATCCACGAAGACTATTAACCTAAAGTCGGTTTTTAAGAGTTTCGAACCACCTTCTAAATGGTCAGTTTCGCTCCCTAGATTCAGTATTGATTCTGATCTGGATAATCTGTCAGAGTTGCTAAAGGACATGGGTCTAACTTCGATGTTCAGCACTACTGCCAGCTTTCCTTATATTTCGGATTACAACATCTACGTATCGGACCTGGTTCAGAAGGCGAGCGTGGTGGTGACGGAAGAGGGGACGGTTGCGGCGACCGTGACGCTAGCGGAGTACGAAGATCGATCAGCACCTGCTGCATTCACAGCGAACAGACCCTTCTTGTTTATGATTGTCGAGAAGAGCAAGGGCTTGGTGTTGTTCACTGGTGCTTATTCCAAGCCGAGCTTGTATTGAAGTAATAATGGAAATGTTGAATATTAAAATGATAATTGTATTGAAAATAAAACAAAAGTAAATTACGATTAGGCGTTTCATGTATACACAGTAAGAAACAGATGACTCTAGAAATAAAATGTTCTTTCTACGTCTAACAATAGTGACAATACTCGGAGTTCAGCAACAGGTGCTAAAAAGTCGAGGAACATTCAACGAGATGAGCCTTCAACAAGTTCTGCTAAAAGTTTTTAGTTTTATAGGCAATTTGGCAGAAATCCTAGATTCCTCGAGCGAAGGCGAAGACTCCTAAGTACGTGGACCTGAAAATACAATAATATGTGAAATTAAAGCTCAATTGAAGACCTATCTCAAAGAAAACGGGCTTCTTTCGATGAAGATCCTCTGGACTGGTGGCAAACTAAGATAAAATACGATAAATTGACAGATCTGGCTTGAAAATATCTGAGCGCTCCACCGCACCGGCCGTACGCAAGTGAACAATTATTCAGTGCAGCCGGCCTTACATACGAGCCCCTTAAAAATCGCCTAATGGGAGAAAAGGCGGCAAAGTTACTCTTCCTAAAATACAATATACCACTATTAAAGTTTGATTATTAAATACCTGTGTAAAAGTACTAGTAGTAACTACCTACCTGTGTTACGTTTGATTGCATACATCATTAAATTTCTGTGTTTGACTAATCTAATGAAGTCCTTATTAAAAAAGATGATTTAAGGTTAATCTAAGTATTCTTAATGCTGTTACCTAAACATTCGCATTCGCACATTCGCACTCGCAAATGTAAAAAAATAGACATTCGTGACATCCCTAATTCGAACCCAGAACTTCAACTGTATAAAATACACTAAATCATAAATAATAAAAACAAAAAAAAAAAAAAATATAAGTATGTGTCCTCTGGGAATCGAACCCGAAACTTCAAGATTGCGAAACCGATACGAAACCGAATGAGTCAGCTCAAAGTTAAACACGTTAAGCACAGCGCAAGCAAGCACAGCGAAATTTATGGAGATATTGAATCATGATGTTATGAGGTATTTCGCAGGGCAAGGGATTAAAAAAAAACAGTCGCTTATATGGGGACCCCCTTTTATTTTCAAAATTACGTGTGGTTAATTAGTTGTTGCTGTTGCGGCAACAGCAATGCACATTCTGTGAAAATTTCAACTCTACCTAAGTATTTCGGTTGATTCGATAGAGCCGGGTGACGGACGGACGGATAGACAGACGGACAGCGGAGGCTTAGTAATAGGGTCCCGTTTGACACCCTTCGCCCTAAAACGTATTTCATCCTCCCGTCCTCCTCTTACTTGACGTTAAAATCAGCGTTGTTATATGAAAAAAAAACATGTTCTGGTACTGATATCGACCTAAAAAAAAACGGGTATTTTTCATCGATTTGCGGTTCAAATCAGCTTTGGATTGACAATAAAAGTGACGGGTGAGGTTTTCGCACATACATTTATATGAAAATCGGCTATTGCGCAGTCAAGGTCAATGTTCAAGAAGTTTGGCGGTTACTGTATGAGAAATGTGAAAAATCAGGCATTCTCATATTCTCATATGCCTGAAATAGTCTGGCAGTTTAAAATAATTTTATTCAACACACTGACTGTGCATTTAATGCTTACAATGCTTGAACAGCGCAGGCGCGGAGTGGATCCACATGCGAGACATGTATATCTCTTTCACGCTCTTATTTTGTCTTTTTATTGTATGAGAAAGTGCGATTCCGAAACGCACAATGAGCAATTTTCTTGGACTTTTTTTGGTTCGATATATGGCGCTGGGGGTATCAATTTCCCCCATGTCTCTATGATTTCTATTCAACTTATCGAAATATTTTTACATAAAAATACGAAATAAACCACTATAATACCATATTAAATCCATACAGGTTATAAGAACGTGTCATTGAATAAACCATTACCTTATACAACCCAACTTATTTTTTAATAATAAAAAATATTGTGAAATAAAAAACAAATATTGGCCTTATATTGTAGAAAACATTTGATACTCAAGTTGTTGTGACATTTCGGACAAATTCCCAACTCTGTGGTGCGTGCGTGCCGCTGCCCGCGAGTTCAATCAAATTATCCGTCTCCCTTTTTAAGGTAGGTTAGTTTTTTAGGTTAGTTAGGTTATCATTATAGCAGCATCATAGTAAGAACCTATTTAGAAATAAGTCAATGTAAAGATGAAGTCAAACTAATATTTAGGTTAGGTACCTACTAACTAAAAAACATCGCAAAAATCTAGGCACTTCGAATTCCCCGCCCCCGCCATTACCAACCGTACAGTTCGCGCCAAGTTTATATGGCTTTATCTGAGCGAGCGGTACCTCTCTCTCACTCACCCCACCCTTACCCTATGAGTGAAAGAGAGTCCCCGCTCGCTCAGAGCCACATAATCTTGGCTGGGCTTGTATGAAAGAAACGGGCTTGATAATTACCGACGTATTGTACTTACTTGTACCCACCATTCGCTCGCGAGTTGAAGGCACTCCAAATGTAGGTACTGCACCTATGGGCTGTGTTTGTGTGAAAGTACCCTACTAGTTGCTGTAACACTCGTACCACGAACCGTTCAAAGTACACCGACACAGCTTGATTGATACTGTGTGCAAGTACAGTGCTCTCACTATTTGCGTGGCCCGCGTCACGCATGGGCTCGCGCCCCAATGCGGTGACGGACTAAACAAAACAAATCAAGAGATCCCCGCACCCCTCAACCCTACCCCTTCCCCTTTCCTGATTTGAACTCGCTTACTCTATCGATGTTTCCGTCGACGCGACCGCCACGCAGAGGCTCCCTTTTTCTGTCTTTCTTCGCCCGAAGGGTGCCAAACGGGACCCTAATACTAAGCCTCCGCAGTCCGTCCGTCCGTCCGTCCGTCCATCTGTCACCAGGCTGTATCTCATAAACCGTGATAGTTAGATAGTTGAAATTTTCACAGATGATGTATTTCTGTTGCCGCTGTTACAACAAATATTAAAAACAGAATAAAATAAATATTTAAGGGGGCTCCCATACAACAAACGTTTTTTCCCCCTCGTATTTGCTCGATATTGTTAACGGCAACAGGTAGACGCTTGAAATATTCACAGAATATTTAGTTATATTGACTTAGTTTTAGTTATAGATTTAGTTATAGCACCTTTTTCCATAGGGCCAGGATATTGGGCCATCTATTCAATATTATCCTAAAAGAAAGCTCGTGGACTTAAGGTGGACGTCGATTCGATCTGATTAATTCATAAAAAATGCGTGCCGTGCGGGCAGTAGGAATAGTCCACTATCCCTAAATAAATAAATATAAATATATAAAGCACTAAATCTGTTGCCTGCCGTGCGTAAGTACATGCTGTGCCGGCAGATCGACGTTCACCTTTATGGTAGGTAGGTACGCGTCGACAGGCCCGGACGCACGGCGCTCACGGGGTGTCACATCAGACGGATTTTAGTATTCTTTGTCAGGTTTACAAGTGCGTCCAATGATCCGCACCGTAAGGAGCGGACGCATCGGATTGTCGGCAATGCCGTCGAGGTTTATTAATCTGTGGTGAGGTCAAAGTCAAAGTCAAAGTCAAAGTACTTTATTACTGTAGATATTTACATATACTTAGCAAACGTCAATTTTGCCTCTTCTCTACATTGGACCACTGTGGGAGGGGAAGGGCGTAGAAACTCCCACAGATTGATTTTTAGATCTCTTTTAAAAATAGGTTGTGCTTAACTATTACAAATATGAAAAATTTAATTATTATGATTAATAAGCAGGAATAAATAATTACAAAATTATTAACAGAGGCCTGTGTTGAGCTAGATTAACCCCATACAGTCCTGTCATTTAAGTAATCTTGAACATTGTAATATCCCTTTTTTGACAAAGTCGCTTTAACATGCTTTTTACATTGCTCAAATGGCAATTTCAAAATCTCCAGAGGTATCTTATTATAGTAGAGAATACACTGACCCTTGAAAGGTCTTTTCCGTTTGGTACGGGTGACGTCATTCAAAGTCATTGATTGCAAATGGCGGCCGCGTCGGCAGGTATAGGCATTTAACTAAAGCTGGCACGTTCACAGTACTCACACTAATGCAATTTAACTATATAGTATGTTTAAAAATTAAATATTTTATTCTCACCTCGAATTGGTAAAATAGATAATAATAATGTTTTTATTCATAAAATCTTATTGCACGAAAATAAATAACAAGAACTTATATTTAAACATTAACCACGTTACCACAAAAAATATTAAACAGCGTTTAACCTCAAAACAAACGTCAAATCATACACTTTTGATTTAAAAAAAATGTTGAACAGTAGTTTATTTTTTGTGGTAAAGCCCTAAAGGTATTTTATTTTCATAAAGCAGTCCAAGGACCAAGCTAAGCATTTGCAATGCCTGCATTATGCTCACTGGCTGCTTTCATTTACACCATTAAGGTCTAGAAACTTAAATGATTTGAAACTATTTATATTATAGTATGTAGCCATATTTTACCCCAATTTTGCGGTTGTTTGTGAAAATATGTATGAGTTATGTGTGTTCGATAGAGATATGAATTGTGTGAATGTAGGTTTTATTTTATTATAAATAAAATATTTTCTAGTGTTAAAAGTCTAGTTAATAGTTACTCAGTTATCATTTGCTTACACTAAAATTCCGAAAATGATATAATCCTTCTTAATAATTTTGTTGAGCCTGGGACCTTGAAAGACGAGAAATCTGTTCAAAAGAAAGTTCTGTTTCTTACAGCAGGGCATCCAGTTAAATTTCGCTGGTTTTTACTGATTTCAGTCGAGTAGGGAACGAGAGAGTGTTGTTTCAGTAGGTACTATATGTACACTTGTCTGATGGTTAAAATGCCTGAAATTTCATGTAGCGTCCTAGTTGGGAACCTGTATGGTTTAAACAGTCTGATTTTTAGTATAAGTATTTGAGCTTGTTCAACGACTAGAATGTGAGTCTATCGGGATCCATGTAATTCCGTACGTCACTGAAAATTGGAGTAGAGCCTGGTATATTTGTTTAGTTAATTAATCAACATGTCGTAGTTGCTTAAATACTGGTTTTCTTATATGCTTGGATATATTTTGTGCTTGCTCGCTAATTGTCAGGTTACAATTTATGGTTAGTTGATTTGGTGCTGAGAATATGAGGACAAGTACAGGTATTGTTAAGAGGGTAGGAGCATTTATGGGAAATGATTATTGAGTTTTGGAAAATGTTAGTGAATAACGCATTGAGAACATCATGTATGTAGTTGTATCTGAATTTAGTATTAGATAATTAGCTGCAAGCCACTGCGAAACAAGATTAGACCCTTTTTGAGATAGGGAGAAGGCATCAGCCCAGGTGTCATCTGTGAAAGTGAGGGTGTCATCAGCGTAGGAGACAATTTTACAATGTGCAAGGTTAAGATTGTATAATTCATCAATGTAATATAAAAATAGTGTAGGACCTAGGATACTACCCTGAGGGACACCGTAAAAACTGATAGATCATTACTAACATATTCCTCTATTTTGACTCGTTGTGAGTTCTATTTGACAGGTAACTTTCAAATAGACTGTGAAATAGAAAGTCAAGCTCCTGAAAACATGGGAAGTGGGATAGATACCGTGTTAAAAGCTTTCGCTAGGTCAAGGAATATTGTGATGCACTTCTTCTTATCATTAAGGTCTTTAGCAATTAAATTTGTATAAGTTAAAAGAGCAACTTCAGCAGATTTACCAGCTCTAAAACCGTCTTGTTTATTTGATAGGTAGGATTAAGATAGGCCTATAGTTGCTAACAGCACTTCTATCTCCTTACTTGTAAAAAAGTTAATTCACTGTTTAGCTTAAGCGGTGTTTTGTCCTCTTCACACGTCGACTAAATGTCAAATGTCAAAGCAAGACAAAACATTGAATTAACTAAAGAGTGAATTTACTTTTTTATAAGTAAGCCCGTAAAAGTAAAAGTAAACTCTCTTTCGTAAAAGTAGTATATTTCGGTACTTATTTATTAGTTACTGTCTTTATTTTATAAGTTTATTTTTTTTTTCATTGGCATTTTATTTAAACTAGTTATTGTGCACTTCCTAACTACTATTATTTTCTTGAATGTCTTGGCTTGCTGGAAGAAATCTCTTTTTAGAGATAGGCTCGTCTTTGTACATAAGTTCATTTTCTTTTATTGTGACTTGTGAAATATTTGTGTGCAATAAATAATTATGAATTATGATTTCGTAAGGGAACTAGGGAATCTTTAACTGATATTTGAGTACGTATTCCAACGCATCCTACTGCGCAATCATGTCTAAGTGCGAGAACTTATGTCTATTTCTTCCTCAGTAATATCAAAGAGTGCGAAATAGTGTAAGGAGCGGTTTTAAACATATCTTGACGATAATCTTAGCGGAGGGGAGCACGGAATCGCTTCAGCAAGGTTTCTCCAACGTTATTGAAAAACAGATTAGCTGCATTTATAATATTTTTCTGAGAGGCATTGAAAATTAGTAATTCTATAGGTGAACATTTAACTTTTCCAAGATTCGACATGATTTTTATTCAAGTCCAGTTTTTTTTATTGTTGGAACCAGCAGAAACTCAAGGTCGATCATATTTCCGTTTTAGTTTTTTAATTAGCGAATTACAAAAACTACGATAACTTGGATTAGTAGTTATTAAAACAAAATTTTCTGGATGTTTTTTGCCTGTTTATGAAAATTATCACGGTTTCGGACGCAGCGAAGTAGCCGGGTGGTCATCCAGGGTTTTTTCAGTATTTTACTATTATAAGAGTGCTATTAAGTTGTGCATGGTTTTATTGGGAGTTTCGGTAAGAAATAAGCGAGAGCGATCATAATATTTAAATTCCTGTGCAAACTTATCAAAGTTCAATCGGTTTTCGAATTTATTCGGAATTTCTTGGGTTATATCCCAGTCAAGACAGAGAAGTGTTGCACAGTGATCCATTACGGTTGATTGAATTATATGATTTGTTGATCTACGCTTTGTCTTAAGAGCACCATGATCCAACAATTTTTATCTCGGGTTGGGATGTCATAAGCAAGAAAAAGTACTTCAATGGTAAGTATGTCAACGTATGTGTTGATGTTACTATAAATGTTGTTTGGTAATACGTTAATGTTTATACCCCCAATTATAATGATATTGCTGAATTTTTGATAGGATTTAATAGATTTTGTGATGAGAAAATAAGCCATCAGCATTTTTGAAGCAGTCAGGCCGGTAAATACCTTTAATAAGTGCAGAATTATTAAGTTGGAATTCGAGAGCTGTGGTTTCATTAAGGTTCCTGTAGTATTGTTTTTAGGTGGTACTTATATGTAGTATACAACAATACCATCATTTTGATTGTGGTACTTGTCGGTGCTGCGACAAAAATATCCGTCCAGTGGCGGTAACATACCAACGCACGACATCCAGCATTCAGTCAAAACAATGATATCGGATTCTATGTTAATTTGTGCGAGTAGTGTATTAAAACTATCGAAGTTACGGTTTATACTCCTAATGTTTTGATGTAAAACTTTAAGCTTAATTTGAGGCTGTGGAATAAAATCATAACACTGATCAGCCTGAAAAGTGTGACTATCACTTAAATAAAAATTATCTATGGTATTAATTAGCTTTATTCATCTATTACAAATTAAATATAAAAAGTGTTGTTAATATGTAAAGGGAAATATTAAACTGATATACTGAAAAATATATGTACAAAAATACTGATTTTCACAGCAAATATCAGGGCAAAATGCTGCGGTAGCTCAGGTGAAGGTAAAGGGGGTGAGCGAAGAGACTTCGTGATAGTTGAACATGCAAGAACAACAAAAATACTTAAAACATAAACACACATAAAATATTTAAAACATAAAAAGTAATTTTGCTGATCCTTTTTTGCTGTGCAAATCGGTATTTTTGATGTGCGATTAAATACTAGCTTAATGTAAATAATCACAATAACGCGCGTCGCTTGACACGTGACACGAATGCAAAAAAGATCATTCTATATTTATAAGCCATAGCAAAAGCAAAACACAATAGCTGTATTCTTCGTATTCCTAAGTTTGGCCGCCCCCGCGGGAGAGACAGACAGACTATTCCTGATTTGGCCCATGCAGTGCAACGTCACGCCGCACGCTTATTTACAGACTCAACACAAGCGCAACGTGTAAATGTGTTAAACGTGCCAGTTAGTTAAAAACGACCTGCCGGAAGACGTTGACCGCCTGGCATCGCTGCTAACCACCCAGATCCGAGACGCGCTCGACCTGTCATCGCACACCGTAGCTCGCGGGGGCAAGACAGCTCCTCTCTCTGCTGAGCTACGCGCACTCATCCGCGATAAGCGCGCTCTCAGCTCGCGCTCGCGCTCGCGACCAGGCTCAACGCCATGACGGCAGAGCTGAAGCGCCAACTTGATCTCCACGCCGAAGAATCATGGGAACGCCACGTCGAGTCCATAGGCGACCACGTCCCCTCCGTGCATCGCCTGTGCCGGTTTTTGTCGACCACTCCTGCTCCTGCACAATGATTCCAAGCCCAAAATCGTGCGGAGATCTTCGCCGAATGCCTCAAGAAGCTGTTTAAGCCGAACCCTACGGATGATGTGGAGCACGTCGCAGCAGTCGAGAGACACCTGCGAGAGTTCTAAGCCACGCGGATAGCTCCCGAAGAGGACCCCATTGTCGTCACGCTCGGCCAGATCGTGCGTGCATTCCGACGCACCAAGCCCAGGAAAGCTTCGGGCACAGACCGAATACCTAACACGGCGCTGTTACATTTTCCGCCTCGCACTGTGTAGTTTATACACATAGTTTAACGGTATTTTGCGCACGGGCCACTTTCCAACCCAGTGGAAGTAGGGCTTGGTTATCATGTTGCCCAAGCCGGGCAAGGACACCAAGCTGCCTGAGAGGCATCGGCCGATCACCCTACTGAGCACCATCTCAAAGGTATTTGAAAAGCTCCTGCTAGCAAAGTTACTGCTCCACATCCAACCGGAGTACTCAATGACATGACGGTTTGTTTGAACAAAAAAGAATACACTGTCGCAGTACTTCTGGATATGGAAAAGGCGTTCGACAGAGTATGGTACGAGGGGCTGCTGTAAAATCTGTCGACGTCCCCTGCCCCAAGAAGAACGGTCAAGACAATCGCCTCCTTCCTGAAGAATCGCCGCTTCCGAGTGATGGTTGAAGACGCCGTCTCCGCGGAACAGCCCGTTGCAGCCGGCGTTCTCAGGGCTCTTGCCTGTCTCCCGCATGCTACGCCCGATACACGGACGATATCCCTGTTGGGCCGGGTGCCCAGCTGGCACTCTTCGCCGACGACGCAGCCTACTATGCGTCGTCGTTCCAGGCTCCGCACGCTGCCACTAAACTGCAGCGCACCCTGGACATCTTGCCCGACTGGCTCGCCAAGTGGCGACTGTCCGTAAATGTTGGGAAAACGCAGGCACTCATCACAGGCCAGAGTCTCCTTCCACGATCGCGCTCCAGGTACAGGACATCAAGTGGTCTCCGCAGGTGACGTACCTGGGAGTCACCATTGATCGCCGGCTCAAGGTGGCACGCGCCAAGCTGCGTCCACTTCTCGACTCCAGCTTCCCTCTGAGGGCGAAGCTCACGATCTACAAGACCTACGTGAGATCCCGTCTTACCTACGCGGCCCCGGCGTGGTACGCCCTGTGCTCGGAGACGAACAAACGGAGACTCCGAGGCCAAGAGACCCTCTCTCTGCGTACCATCGTCGGCGCCCCGCGCTATGTGAGGAACGCGACAATCCAGAGGGACCTAAGATGGGAAACCGTGGACCAGGCTGGCGAAGGGCATGTTCGCGCGTGCGCCACGCGCGCCCGCCCGACCTGGTTGCCTAGCCGGCGATCACCCACTGCGCACCAGCGCCACATGAAGACCACCGCCCGCAAGGGCCACCCGATGACCTGTCCACAGGAGTGGACAGAGGCGATTCCTCGGGAAGAGGTCCATAGACCTAACCCCGAATCCCCACGCCCCAGAAGGGGTGCCTGAGAAGACTTGAATGAAACGGCCTGTAGCCGCGGTTATATTACGCTCAAAAAACCGTCTGATACGATTAGCGCGGTGCGTCCGACGCGGGCCTGTCAACACCTATCTTTACACGGGGCGACGCGCCGTGCCTACGCCTGCCGTAGCAGCGTCCGCCGTGGACCCTTGGCCTGTGTCATGGCTCTTATACTCTCCATACGTGTTTAAACTTATTCGCAAGGAATAAGATTCAAAATAGCGAATCATAAAGCTAAAAACCTGGGTGTCATCTTTGATAATCAATTGTCCTGGTCAATGCATGTTAATGAGGTGAGCAGGCGAGTTTACGCAACCTTTCACTCCCTCAGGAGACTTCAGAACTTTCTTCCTAGCCAGACCAAAATAACTCTCGCTCAGTCCCTTCTTCTCATTGATTATGCTGATGTTTTCTGGGTCAGCGCAAATGAAGAACAACTGAACAAACTCGAACGACTTCAAAATCTCGGGATTCGGTTCATCTACGGACTGCGCAAGTATGACCACGTATCTTAGCATCGTAGGGAGCTGAAGTGGCTACCAATTCGGCTTCGGCGGGACTCTCATATCTCTCTCTCTCATAATCTCCAGACATTAACATAATATTTGTGCTGCAAAAGAGGGCTGTTCGTGCAATCTACAATGTGGGTAACAGAGAGTCACTGCGTTGTAAATTTAAGGAAATTAAAATGATGACAGTGCCGTGTCAGAGTATTTATGAAAATCTAATGTACGTCCACAAAAATATTGATAAACAACACTAGAAATAGGAATAAACTAGCTAAGTATACCTACTATTAGGCTCCATAAGGTTAATGTATCTTTTAAAGGGCAATATATTCGCTTTTACAACAAAATCCCAACTGAGTTACAATAATTGTCTGTAAATTAATTTATCTACACACGTATCATAAACCCTCTTTACTGCGTATAAAAACCGCACGTTACGACCAGCATAATGTTAAACTACTTGGTAAAAACTAATTTCTTATCTGAAAAATTACACATTATGACCATAATGTGTAATTTTACTACATATTATGACATTCAAATTTCGAACGTCGACGCCCACCTGCGTGCCGTCCCTAGTTTATCTGTGAAGTTGGTACTGACATTCAAATTTCGAACGCCGACGCCCGCTTGCGTGAAGTTGGTACTAAAGAACAAGCTAAACAACTGCAGAGTCACAATGCCGGTCACACATGCGGTTCCTGAACACATCAAAGACAGCTTATGATATGTGTGTAGATAAACTAGTGTATGTAACTGTACATAATTAGGCATTAAAACTCTCGAGTGATATTATTATTATTGTTATTATGAAACTCACTCTCGAGTTTTAATGCCCTCCATTATGTAGCAGTCACATAAACTACTATTAAAATTTTTGTTAAAAATCACTTATGTAAAAAGGCTTACTACAAAATATCAGATTATGTAGAAGACAAGAAAGCTTGGGAAGGTATTTGTTCCAATTCTGTAAAAATTAACGTATAGAGCTGGAGGTTTCTAGTCGCCTCTTTGCCTCCAGCATCTAAAACATTGAGGTGACGGAATTCAAATTGAGTTCTATATTTCCCTATATCTTATATATGTGTTAGTTTAAGATTTGACATTCTCCAAATGTAACTTATGTGTTTCTTATGGAAATAAACTCATTTTGAATTTTTTTGAATTTTGAATTCTGTGTTTCCTTTATAATATTTTGTGGAACCTTCGTTACCCTAACTTCCTACGTGATCGCGTCTACGCTTAAAGCTCCAGATCTCTCCACTGCAGCCTACGAGCACGGGTTCAGAATCCGAGCCGTACGACTGTGGAATGAGCTTCCTTGCACTATCAGGGACAGTCGATCTCTAAATATATATTCAAAAACCGGCTAAAGAAGCACTATCTCTCCCTTTCCAGTTAGATATATATATATATATATATATGTCACCGGAAAATAATACGATCCGCAAGTTTATAAATTTCCTAATTTTTTTTCCGCAAGTTTATAAATATACTAACATAACCTAACCTAACCTAACCTAGCCTAATATAATCTAGAAGGAAGTTTATAAATTTCCTAGGAAATTTATAAACTTGCGGATCGTATTATTTTCCGGTGACATATATATTGGTATGTATTAGTTTATTATACGGTTTATTCATATTTTTACGTTGTATTTAAGTAATTGCGTATGCAGTCTATTTTTAGCAATTAGGGTTATCAGTATAATATTGTTTGTAGTATATATTAGTCGTAGTATTTATAGAGTTTTATTGTACGCGCAGGTCTTCCCCCGCTCAACCATCACCTGTCCTACCATCTTGGTTTGCTGGAAGAAATATCTTTTGAGAGATAAGCTCGCCTTTGTACATGTTTTTTCAAATATAAGTTATGTGTATGTCTGTTTTGTGTAGTATATTAAAGAAATTACGAAACGGTAGATTTTAAATTGGTTTGGTAAATTTTGAGCCAAAAGGAGTGGATATAATTTATAGACGGAGAGCTAGCGACCAAAATGGTCATGTGGCTTCAGCTGTATTGAAACTCCGTTAGCTACTTCCCTGAGCAACCTTTTCCCATAATCTCCGTGCTGGCAGGCCGGGGGTGGCGGGTGTAGTGGGGTGGGGAAAAAAATGAAAAAAAATGTGGGCTCAGCGACTTTATTTTTTTTTCAAACCGTTGCTCTGTACTCCCTGTTCACCCAAAAAAAAATTTAAATCGATCGGGTCGTGGGAAGGGGTTGCCAACGTTAATTAAAAGTACCAAAATAATAATAATTTTCATGTGGGCTCAGCTGTATTGGCTTTTTTTTGTGACGCAAGATTAATTAATATGTAAGCCCAAAAAAAATAGCCATGCAAAAATGTCGGTGGGAAGGTATCGAAAAAAATTGTTGAAATCGTTGGATTTCGTTCGAAAATGAGCTGAGGAGAAGGCAATAGCGGACGCGGAGGGGATATCTATCAGCCGCCGAACGCGTCAGCGCGCTCACGGCGCGTCGATTGGGTTCGGCTAACAGAGAGTAGCCGCTTTCCTTCTCGCACCCGTTGAACGGGAAAACCCGAACGTTTCCGAAGGAGCAGCTGCTTCAGCTGTGCGTCTACGCATTTTCATAGAAATTGATGTTATTTTTATGCGTGCGAAAAAATATTTCCTGCTTCTATGTCTTTTTTGTCCATTATTATTTACGAAAAATACTCTATTTATTTATATTTCTTTATTTATTTATTTTTATTTATGCAAAAATATAATTCATTTTTTTTTCTCGTTATTATTCATGCAAATTATTGTATTCAATTTTATTTCTTTTTTTTTCACGGGATTATTTACGCGAACAATTGTACCCATTTTTATTCCTCTTTTTATTCATTATTATTATGCAAAATATTCTATTTATTTGTATTCCGTTATTTACTCATTTTTATGTATGCAAAAAAAAATATTCAAATTTATTTCTTTTTTCAATTCATTATTATTTACGCAAAATATTTTATTCATTAATATTTCTTTATTTATTAATTTTTATTCATGCGAAAACATCTATTTAGTTTTATTCCTTATTTTATTCATTATTATTCGTGAGAAAAAATGATAAACTATCATTCAATTGGCAGGGGGCTGATGAGCGTGCTGTCCAATATTTGATTGTCAGCTGTTTCTTCTTATTCGTCAGTATCGTGTTCATTTTATTTGAATTATTATTTTTATTTTATTTGAAGTATTATTTTCACTATCGGGATTTCCACCGGCCAGTGCGCCGCGTCGGTTGTGTTCGGTTAAACAGAGAGTAGCCGCTTTCCTTCTCGCACTCGTTGAACGGAAAAACCCGAAGACATCGACGAGGCAAGATTACATCTCTTCTTAGAGAATTATGAACCAGCGGAACAAGAACTGTTCCAAAAAAAAAAAGAAAAATTACGACGCTTCCAACTTGCCTCCATGCCACGCTGAGGTGCACCCGTAACTACTGCGCACTAGACACATAACTAGTATCTGGAACAATGCTCATCTGGACATTCCTTCACCGTTGAAACCTGAAGGAAATGGGTGGATTGAAGAAGAGTCAACGTACAACTTCGTTTGGTTCGAAGGTGACCAATAACCAAAGTTCACAACAGATGTCATAATTCAACCTGATGAAATCGATGAAGACAACGAAATGGAATCAGGTATGAGTGCAATATTATACGAACAATAATTTGAATGAAATACGTACAAGAAAATGTTAAAAAAAAGACGTTGACAATTTATATGAAATTAACACAATAACGATCCCAATAAAACCCAATTCAATTCAAAAAAGCAATTAAAAAACAAACAGTAATTAAAAGTTCGAATAAAATGAACGCGGTTAAAATTGTTATTCAATAAATACAATTAAAATGTTTCAGAGGACCATCCATGTGAGAGCGACTCCGGAAGTGACAGCGATACCGATGAGTACGAAGGAACAGCTGGCAATCGAATATTGGAAATTAATTGAATGATACTTTACGATTTTCTTGTGTAAATATAAAAATGAATAAGATTAAGAATACAAATGAAGTTTAGTTTCAAGCGTCCGCTTTTTCCTTCTCCTCAGCTCATTTTCGAACGAAATCCAACGATTTCAACAATTTTTTTCGATACCTTCCCACCGACATTTTTGCATGGCTATTTTTTTGGGGCTTACATATTAATTAATCTTGCGTCACAAAAAAAGCCAATACAGCTGAGCCCACATGAAAATTATTATTATTTTGGTACTTTTAATTAACGCTGGCAACCACTTCCCACGACCCGATCGATTTAAAAAAAATTTTGGGTGCAGGGAGTACAGAGCAACGGTTTGAAAAAACAAAAGTCGCTGAGCCCACATTTTTTTTCATTTTTTTCCCCACCCCACTACACCCGCCACCCCCGGCCTGCCAGCACGGAGATTATGGGAAAAGGTTGCTCAGGGAAGTAGCTAACGGAGTTTCAATACAGCTGAAGCCACATGACCGTTTTGGTCGCTAGCTCTTAGACTATTAAATCTGCCACCCCGTACGGGAAAAGGCGTTGAATTTACTAACATTGGGTACCTCTTTTCTATGTCTATGAACTTGGACAAAAGTAATGTCAACTGTCACAATTCTTAGGTCAGGCATCCGCTTATATTAAAATTATAATCCGCGTTGTCGGCGTCTTTTACATTGATTATTTTGTACCAATTTTGATTCACTAAACAATTTGTAATCGATAATGGAACCACAAGAACAACGAAGGTCTAAGATACCTAAAGATGGGTTTGGCCCAAGAGGGGCGCCAGGCTGTTACTATGTTAGTAAGTCCCTTTTGACCATCAATGTATATCGATATATATGTGTTTTTGACGCATTTGTCTAAAACGTCAAATGCCAGTTGTATACAGTTCACACGATGCCGGTCCTAGAAGGGCATAAACACAGAAAGCCTTCTGGTATAAAGCCAGACACGCAGTAAAGCAGCACGCAAAATGTCATAAGGGAGCCAACCATAATGTACAGTTCGCGCCAAGTTTCTTTGGTTCTGAGCGAGCTGTTATCTCTCTTTCTCACCCAGAAATAAAGAGGACACAGCTCGCTCCGAGTCAGAGAATCTTGGTGCGGCTTGTACATCGTTTAATCTACCTAGGCTCGCCTCTGCGGGAGAGTGCTCGCGCAGATAGACGAACAGACAGGGGAGGCTTAGTAATCGATTCCGTTTGCCACGGAACCCTAAAAAAGTTATGTTATCTCCGCAGACATCTCGTGTCCTCGACTCAACATTCCGCTATGTGAAGTTTGTGAAGGAACTGCGGGCTATGGAGGAGCAGGTACGGAAGGGGAAGGAGAACAAAGAGAAGGAATTGAAGGACAAACATCATAATTCCTTCTACATGAAGAGTGACCGCAAGTAAGTGAGAATGAGGTTTTACCGAAATTGGTTCAGCCGGAATATCTACGCTTACTCTTCTGACTGTCAGACAACGCACAGTCTAAACCAGTGGACCTATAAACCTGGACTAGCCTAGGGTTAAAGCTTATCAAAAAGATTTTCATACCTGCGTGGATAAGTGGTTTACTAGTAGCATACACTAATCATACAAGAAGACTAGCCATCCCAAACAAAAAATCGTACTAAGGAAGAAAGCTAAAATTTCCGCCCAGGCACAGATGGCGTTAGCCCTGTTTGCTGCCTGCGTATAGAGAGACGGCTGCCTATTTGTTGTATATTATAATGCCCTAGGTGGTGTCAGAGATTTATAAGACTACACTAGCGCCGCCAAACTCAGATAAGACCTCAATATCATTCAAAATATGATCGTAAATTTCGCGACTTATCGAAACAATGTGATGGCGCAATGAATGTGGCCAACGAAAATTTCTGTGAATGCAGTTTAATTTATTAAACAATATAGAAAAATTCTGTGTTTTCAGCTTTTCGATATCTTAAAAATTTACCGAGTTATTAAAGCTCAAAGTTAGACTCCCGCGAAACGATTTTTTCAACTGAGCGTAGCATGTAAGATCAGCCATGACGTCACTTTGCCCGTCAGGTGATTGGATCGATCGGGCTCATTCGGCTCAAGCGCGCCATACTGTAAAGAACTCCCCACAATATTCACGAATAAAGATTAAAATGACCAAGAAATACTGAATTGTGCCCATGTGCAGTAACTCGAGTGTGAAAACACCAAATAAGTTATTTTTTGTGTGCCATTAAGCCCAAACATTAGAAAAAAGTGGATGAACGCCGTAAGGAGAGCAGATCCTATTACAAATACGAGTACTGCTTACTGTTGTGAAGATCATTTTGACGTATCTAAGTTTTACCCCCATTTTATTGATATCTAAATATCATAGGTTTTATAGATATCTCAATTACCCCAATTTTGTCACTGACTCACTGATGATCATCAAAAGTCTTAGAGTACATCCTCAAGTCTTAAAAAGCTGAAATTTGGCATGTAAGCTAGTTTTAGTACACAAACAACAACAAAATAGTAAAACTTGGAATTTTTACCCCCCAACCCCTTAATCTAGGAGATGGAAGTTTCTATGAGACTTCCGCAAATTTTGATGCTTGAGGTCTGAAAATTTATAAAAGGATCCTTCTTATAAATAATGAAATATTTCAGGAATTTAAGTAAATCAACCCCTTTAAAGTAGGGGATGAAAGTTTGTATACGTTTTCCCATACAAACAGAATTTCATGCTAGAGATCTGAAAATTATACTTACAAGTACACAGACTTCCTATTATAGTATTTTACAGAAAATACGTTTCAAGCTTTAAAAAAACAACCTCAACCCCTTAAAGTATGGGTTAGGATTTTGTCAGGTTTCAGAATATTAGTACATAATTATACGAATAATATTACTACACTTATGTACTTCGTTAATTAGTACAAAAACACCAAAAAAATACCTATAACTTGGAATTTTTACCCCCCAACCCTTAAACTAGGGGATGGAAGTTTGTACGACACCCGTAAATTTTGATGCTAGAAGTCTGAAAATTAATAAAGGGACTCCTTGTTATAAATAATAACACACCTATTTAAGGATTTTTTATAAATAACCACATGCTTTACAATAGGGGATGGAATTAGCGCGCGCAAAAGCATAATGTGTGCCCGAACAATCGAGCTAAGAATGTTGTCAAATCGTGAGTGCGGTGCATTAGAGGCCAGTGATACCTTGTTGCATATCCTATTGTATGCCATAGGTGGCTAGATGTGAACTTGAACCGCAATCGAAGAGTTAAGTCTAAAACAGAAATGACGATGCTGAATCCCGATTCCACAAACATTACTATGAATAAGCTATGAAAAAGGCACCTCTGATATGCAAGAAACACACCCCAAAAAAAAGAAAGACTAAATAAACACATTAAAAAATATTGTTTCACGCCTGAAACAATATTTTTTTATTGTGTTTTTTTAGTCTTTCTTCAAAAAAAGAAGTGAAATCCCACCAATTTTAATGTAAAGTGTTTCCAAGATGATACCATATGGCTCGCACTGTCAAAAAGTTATTAGATCTCATTTAGAGCCAAGCTTCTAAATTTACACGCCCTTACTCTACAAGCCCTAACTTTACCAGCTCTACACCTTAGTCAAAATATGTGGCTTGGCCGTTTCCCTGCCGTCACATGGGATGGGCGTAAGGAAAAAATGTATTCACTGTTCGTTACTTTTCATTTATACAATAGTTCTTGTAGTAAATATGTGTGTTGTAAAAACAAAAAAAAATACTGTTTATTCGTACCTAAAAGAACTATACACGTTACTACAAGAACGGATTGTATGAACAAATCTCGTTACTACAACAACGGATTGAATGATTGTAAAATGAAAGAATAGGTTATTATAATAAACATTTATGTTGTAAAAATGAAATAGATTTGTTTTTTTTGTTTTTTATTTTATTTTATTTATCAATTTATTTCAGATACAAATCCATATTTTACACAAACTCAGGAATTATACACAAAACAAGGTATTAAATCTAGAATCATTAAATAAATATGCATACAGACACACAAACACACCCTCTCACACATAGGTACATCCTCCCATCCACACACACATACACCCTCTTACACACATGCATTACACATCCTTACTGCATACACAATCATACAAGCAGTACACAAATAGGAATACACAAATAGGTACATCATTTTTTATTAGGAGCTAGATGTGCACCTAGCACCTACCCAGTGTCTCATAATATGGTTGTGGATGCTATTTGCCAACACATCCAGAATCATATTCGGGCTGCCGCGCATACGACTCATCGTTGATGCGCTACAGAATCGCGGCAGCCCCAACACAATCCTCAATGCGTTATTATAGAATAGAATAGAATAGAAATCGTTTATTTTGCCTTAAAAAAAAATACATAGAAATACAGTTACATGGTACAGTAGTATATAAGGGCAAAAAAGGGACGGTCTCAGCGTTTGCTGTGAGTAGTACAAACATGTTCTAGCTCACAGCGCTGGTTTTCAGACCGTACCTGGAAAAGAGAAGAGAGAAAAAAAAAAAATACATAGTCAGGTCATAAGTTCTGTCACATGTGCAATATGAAATAATTTAGCCATGTTTATTATTTATGTAAACATTTATATAGCAAAATGAACTTAATAAAACATAGATTCTTATGGTAATAAAGTTTATTCAAAATGACCCCCGCGATTTTGAATACAGGCCTTTATTCTGCGCGGCCAGTCGTCTATCGCAGCACGAACGAGGTCCATGTCAATATCGGCGGCTGCCTTAATCAAGGATGCCTTGAGTGACTCCAAATCAGGATGAGGCTTTGAGCAGGCCTTTTCCTCCAAGTGTTGCCATATCTTGTAGTCTAACGGACTCAAATCTGGACTGGAGGAGGGCCAGTCTTCGTGCCGGATGAAGTCGATTTCACGCGCCGCCAGCCAGTCTTGTGTGCTTTTCGCTCTATGAGCTGGCGCAGAATCTTGTTGGAATACCCAGTGCCTGTTATTAAACATGGTATGAGAAACAGGTTCCACAAGATTCTTGAGGACAGTATTTTGATACACAACGCATTCGTTTTTACGCCTTTCTCACAAAAATGTACCTCAGTTAAGCCCCAATAAGAGACTCCCAACCAAACCATGAGCGAGGATGGAAAATGACCTCGTTGGACACGCGGAATACGGTTGCTCGCTTCTTCACTGCTGTGTGCGTACACCTTATCATTTTGTTTGTTGTAGCTCTCTTCCACGGTGAAAATTTTTTCATCCGAAAAAAGAATTTCCCGATGCTTTTTTCCCGCGTACCGCTTCAACAAAGCGCGGCATCTCTTCAGTCTCAGGTCCATTAAACGAGCGTCCAAACGATGTCCTGTTTTTCTTCGATATGCCCTAAGCCCTAAGTCTTCATTTAACACCCTTTTCACCGTGGTCCTGCTTAACCCCATCTGAAGGGCCAACAGTTTCTGCTTACGTATGGGATTTCTTTGAATTCGCGCCTTCACAGCTTTTATCACTGCTGGAGTCCTAACAGAGCGAGGGCGACCACTTCTTGACCTGTCATCTACACTAGAGTCTTCATTGTATCGATTAATGGTACGATAAACGAATCTTTTGGTTATATTCAAATTTTTCAGTAAGTCGAAAATTTGAATTGGCGCGTAACCGCAACGATGCAACGCAATAACTGCGACACGGTCTTCTTTAAGTTTCCACTCCATATTTAAAAATGAGGAAAATTCTAAAAAGTACACATTTTTATTTTCATGAAAAATTCGAAATTCGAATTCAATAAACTTTTTTGTGGCCAGCGTGCTAAATTCAAAAGTTTTTATTGTGTGACAGAACTTATGACCTGACTGTGTATAACAGTAATAACGAAAAAAGTAACAAAACAAAACAATAAAATTATTAAAAATGACAGTAGGTATTGAGCTCTGTGGTTTTCCGCCCGGTGCAATCCCAGTGCTGACCATACACTAAAGAGGCAATCAATTCATCTATCAGACGTTCCTTGTATTGGATCACATAATAATTATTAATTATTACAGGACAGCAAACAAACAGACGTATAGAAAAAATAAAATTAAAAAAAAGTTTATGAGATCACTAAACACTACCTATAATATTGTGCTGAGTCGGTCATTTGATTTTCAAGCTTACGCAGTTTTTGTTTAAAAGTGAGCACCGACATCTTGCTACGAAGAGGAGGGGGCAAGTCGTTCCAAATTTTTGAGGCCGCATACTTGAAGCTGCCTTTGAAACCAGCAGTCTTGTGTTTCGGAATTGTTAATTTGTTTTGTACAGTACCTCTAGTGCAATATTTTTGATACTTTTTTAAAGTGGTAAGTTTATCCCATAGATATGTTGGGGTTTTGTTGTTAAGTATTTTATGTACCAGACCAGCCATATGTAGCTTTCTGCGTGCAGACATCTTTAAAATGCATTTTTGGTTGAGTATTGGAGTTATAAAATTACGTTTTGGTATTCCAAAACAGAAACGGATGCAAGCATTTTGGACACGTTGAATAGCGCGTTCAGTTTTAGTGAACAGTCTTGGGCCATACACAACGTCACCAAAATTAAAAAGTGAAAGGACTAGGCTTTCTGTCAGTAGTACACGCACTTTTTCAGTTAGAAAGTCTCTAATGGTGTACAAAACTTTTAACCTATAAAATGCGTTTCTAATTTTCAGCTGTAAGTGTTGTTCGAACCGCAGATCACCATCCACCATCAAACCAAGATTCCTAGCTGACATCACTTTTTCAATATCTTCATCGTTGATTTGTATGCGCGGATGCCGCTCCACAATTGAATCACGTTGGTGTTTCGTACCCAGAACTAAGAATTTTGATTTTTGCGGGTTAAGAACCAACGTGTTTTCCTCCGACCACCCAAAAATTACGTTCAGTCCTCGTTCATTTTCTTAACCGCCTCTACTGTATTACGTGGGTTGAAAGAGTGATAGAGTTGAGTATCATCCGCATATAGATGAACCTTGCAATTTGGTATCCTTTCGACAAGGTCAGCAGTGTACAAAATAAAAAGCAAAGGGAGCCTTGGGGGCAACCGCGCGTGACTAAAGTTATGTCTGACTGCGCTAGACTTCCATCTTCATTGTCGATCTGTATACTGCCTACGACCGGTCAGATAAGACTCAAACCACTCGCACGAAGCTGCTGACACTCCATAATACGTCATTTTTGCCAAAAGAAGTTCAGTGTTTATACAGTCGAAGGCTCTAGAAAAGTCTAGCAAAACAAGTATACTGCCTTCCCCAGAGTCTGAGGCTGATATGATATCATCTGTCACGCGTTATATTGAACACGCAGAGCGCTGTAGGTCCTCTGCTTGTAGCTAACCCACAGGCTGTATTTGACAGCATGCTCTGAACAATGTGAGTTTCACTTCTGGAGTGGACCGTGCAAACCTGCGAGCCAGCATGTCATATCGAACCGCCAGGGCCCTGCGCTCCCATTCCAATGCCACAGAGCTGGACAGGTGGCACACTCGATGGTGTTTTACTGCCAGCCGTAAAAATTAGCAACTCACTTTTTTTAGCGTTGTACCTAAGTCCATGATTCGGCATATGATCCACAGATCCCCAGTAGCTGCCTAAGCGATCTGATTGAAGGGCTTAGCACCACCGTGTCATCTGCATAACTAATGTTATTTATCGTGATGCCATCACCCTACCATGGTGTTCCTAAGCCCCTCAATCAGTTTGTTTATAAATAAATTAAACAACTTCGGAGATGTCAGCCCACCCTGCCTTACTCCGCAACTAACTCTGACTGAATCTTGACTCAAGGAGCCGGCCCACCTGATAGCATTGCGTTGATTTTCATACCAGTATTTAAACATGAAAATTCGTAACTACAAGAACTATACTAATCACTACAAAAACTATCGTATATCAGAAAAGTAATGAACAATGAATTCATTTTTCACATTATGCCCATGTGACGGTAGCGAAACGGCCAAGCCACATATTTTGACTAAGGTGTAGAGATTGTAAAGTTAGGGCTTGTAGAGTCTAAATCTAATTCTTGGATTAAAAGGGCTAATAAAAGTTAATAAGCACGATTAAACTGGATGTATTCCGTAATATAAACTTGCTTCGCCGGTGGTCATAGACAGAGAGAGAAGTGACAACTCGAACGTCATCAATGACATAGATTGGTGTGTTTACGAATACAGCTTTAGCTCCAACACTAATAACTTTTTGACAGTGCGAGCCATATGGTCTCGTCTTGGCAACACTTTACATGAAAATGTTTTTAGTGGGATTGATATTTTACTTGTAATACCTATGTACCTACGTCTTTTAATTCGTTGAAGATGACTTTGTATCAATCGAGGATATCGTCAGCCTTAGGTGAATGATCTTTATTCACCCAATGTCAAGTATCCTAAAGAATCAAATGACCGAATACTTCCTATTCTTAACCCGTCAAACGTCCTATGCGCTACATAAGCGCATAACTTTTTTGGGCGGCTAGCGTCCTGTGCGCTGCATAAGCGCATAGAAAGTATTGCAAACTTCGACGTTTTATGAATATTCACCAAGTTTCAGAACGTTCCCGGAAGTAGTCTAAGATTATGAGTAGTTTAGTTGGCAACCGTGTGATATGATTGGAACTGACATTGAGACAGCCTATTTATCAAAATAAATTAAATACCAAGCCATGTCGCCATTTTGGGCAGGCGACCGGCCGCAGACTTACATTTTATGTTTGTCAATATTTATTTATTGTGAAGTAATTTCTGTGTTTTGTAATAAAATAATACATCTTATCGCTGGAGAAATTAATAGCGGTGATGTGAAAAATGGAAAATAGTGTAAGTTTTGTGTTTGGCCCGTAAGAACGAAATATAAATAGAGGTGTCAGTGTCAAATAATGGATTCTGCAAACAATCGATGAAAAGCCTTATCAACTTTATTATCACATGTGAGTACTATACATCACAAGATAGGTAATTTCATAAACTTTATTATGGTATATAACATGTTAGGAAACTAATAAAATAACCTAACAAACTTATCAAATTCCTAACGCAAGTCGATTGAAAGTTTATTTTCGCCAGAACCTTGGACGCGTTAGGGTCCACGAGATTCGCTGTACAGGGACATTCCAGAGGTTAAGTATGAACTTGGCTCTTTACATAAATGTCACCTTATATAGATATACATTCAGTCAAAAAAGTATCGGGAATGGATAATATGTCTATGGTTCCAAACTCGAAATTTTGTTTTTTTTTGTTGTTTTTCAATTGGCACACCTGTTTTCCAATTTGGCGCGGATTTTGAGTTGCATCTGTTGTTTATATTTATTATAGTGCTGTTTTTAGTTAGATCATATCTAGTGTGTACTGCGAATTTCACTATGGACAAAAATATGGAACAAAGAGTTTGTCTTAAATTTTACATCGCCAACGGAATTTCGTGTTCGGAGTCACTGAAAATGTTACAGAAGGCTTACGGTGAATCAACTTTATCAAAAACACGTGCTTATGAGTGGTACAAAACGTTTAAAAGCGGTTGAGATGTGATAGAAGATTTGCCTCGCTCTGGTAGGCCATCAACATCTTCAACTGAAGTTAACGTCGCAAAAGTGAAGGAATTAGTGACTGAACATCCACATTAAAATTTGAGAGAGATAGCCGCTGAACTCTCTGTGTCTCACGAGTCGATCCGCACCATTTTAAATAATCACTTGGGTATGAAACATGTTGCTGCTCGGCTTGTCCCAAAAGACCTGAATTTTCTCCAAAAACTCAATCGCATAAGAGTCGCTGAGGACATGCTAGAACGAGTCAATTCCGACCCAACATTCTTGAAACGCATTGTTACTGGTGACGAGACGTGGGTTTACGAGTTTGACATGCAAACTAATCAACAGGCTTCGTAGTGGCGCCTCCCAACTGAACCGAAACCGAAAAAACCACGCCAAAGTCGATCAAAAGTTAAAGTCATGTTGACTGTTTTATTTGACTATCGAGGTGTTGTGCACTCGGAGTTCTTGCCGGAAGGTGAAACGGTAAATAAAGAATATTATTTGAGCGTAATGCGGCGTTTAAGAGAGCAAATTCGGCGAAAAAGGACAGATTTGTGGAAAGAAATTTCTTGGATTTTTCATCACGATAATGCGCCTTCGCACAAGGCCATAATTGTAAACGAATTTTTGACCAAAAAGTCAACAAATACTATCGAGCAACCACCTTATTCACCAGATATGGCTCCAGCCGACTTCTTCCTTTTTCCTAAACTCAAATTACCACTTCGTGGCACACGTTTTCATTCGGTAGAAGACATAAAGGAGAATTCGCGACGAGAACTGAACTCAATTCCGGAAAAAACGTTTAAAAAATGTTTTGATGATTGGACTGTTCGTTGGCGTAAGTGTATCGTTTCTGAAGGCGCATACTTTGAAGGCGATAAAATAAATTTAGATGAATAACTAACATTTTGTGTATTATTGATCTTTTCCCGGTACTTTCTTGACAGAGTAGTATTACATTCATTCAAACATATTTAAAGATGATGCTTTTTCCGAGTCCTCATTCTCGTGATGGAATGAAGACTTGGAGACTGTACTGAAGCTCAGGAACCAGAAAAAGTAAGGCAGTCGAGTTTGGACTCAATTTGTTACAGACGATGAGCTGGCTCCGCAAACTTGTTGCAATGAGCTGTTGATGAAATGCGGACTTGGATGAGTACTGGAACTCATGAACCAGGAATAGTAGGGCAGTCGTTTTTGGACTCAATTTGTTAGGGATTATGAGCTGGTTTTGCAAACTTGGTGTCATGAGCTGGTGATGGAATAAGGACTTGGATGAGTACCGGAACTCAGAAACCAGGAATAGTCAGGCAGTCGTGTTTGGACTCAATTTATTAAGGATGATGACCTGGTTTTGCAAACTTGCTGTCCTGAGCTGGTGATGGATTGAGGACTTGGATGAGTACTGGAACTCAGGATCCAGAAATAGTTAGGCAGTAGCGATGGACTCAATTTGTTAAGGATGAAGACAAAAAGTTTGTAAACCAGCTTATAAGTACATCTTTGCAATATTAGTTCAAAACGTCTGCTGTACGATTATTCCTCATAGACTCAGGTACCAATCTATTTTCGAGGAAATAAACAGAATAGTATTAGATAAAAATAAACCCGGTCAAGTGCGAGTAGGACATCGGACCCGCACATGAAGGGTTCCATACCATTGTACGTAAAACAACAGTATTTTCTACGGTTACTTAAAACTATAAATTTTTAAATAATAAAATATTAAATACTAGGTAGGACTACATTCAAGGCCGTACATCGAAACATTGAAAAATAGTTTTGTGTTTGTAGTATGTAAGTATTAAACTATGTACTCAGGTTAACGAAACTCTTTGCTCATTGAAACCGGATGTGGATAGAAATTGAGTAACTTATTTATTATAATTCGATTGAGCAATTATAAATCATATAATGACAAATAACTAAGCACAAAACTCAAAACCTGCAATTAAAAATATTTTCCGGTAAGATCGGGTGAGTCCATTTTTCACCGATAAACAAATAAAACAAAATGGCTAAGAAAATGGCCATACCATTAATTTCTTCTTTGGGTACTTCTTTTAATTCTTGAAAATCGATATGT
This sequence comes from Argyresthia goedartella, assembly GCA_949825045.1. Lineage (NCBI taxonomy): Eukaryota > Metazoa > Arthropoda > Insecta > Lepidoptera > Argyresthiidae > Argyresthia > Argyresthia goedartella. The sequence continues at coordinate 18,532,021 of OX463833.1, read as the reverse complement.
TTCATTATTTTTTACTGTTGCGGCAACAGAAATGCACATTCGGCATGACGGACGGACGGACGGACGGACGGACGAACGGGCGGACGGACTGACGGATAGACAGACGGACAGCGGAGGCTTAGTAATAGGGTCCTGTTTGGCACCCTACGGGTACGGAACCCTAAAAACATTACTGTTTACCTAGGACAGAAAAATGGATATTCGAGACGGACATACACAGTGGGTGAAATTCAATAAAAGCTTTTATCTACACACGTATCATAAACCCAAACCATAAACTTAGATAAACTAGTGTATGTAACTGTACATAATTAGGCATTAAAACTCTCGAGTGATATTATTATGAAACTCAACTTCGGCTCGTTTCATAAACCCACTCTCGAGTGTTAATGCCCTCCATTATGTACGTAGCAGTCACAAACTACTATTATCTACACACGTATCATAAACCCTCTTTACTGCATACCAAAACCTCACGTTATGATCAGCATAATGTTAAACTACTTGGTAAAAACTAATTTCTTATCTGAAAAATTACACATTATATTATGACATTCAAATTTCGAACGCCGACGCCCGCCTGCGTACCGCCCCTAGTTTGTCTGTGAAGTTGGTACTGACATTCAAATTTCGAACGCCGACGCCCGCCTGCGTGCCGCCCCTAGTTTGTCTGTGAAGTTGGTACTACAGAACAAGCTAAACAACTGCAGAGCCACAATGCCGGTCAAACATGCGGTTCCTGAACACATCAAAGAGAGCTTATGATATGTGTGTAGATAAACTAGTGTACGTAACTGTACATAATTAGGCATTATGTAGCAGTCACATAAACTACTATTACTTAGTTTTGTAATTTTATCTCGCGCAATTCAGCACTCACGTACTGTGCAACCATAATAACGTCCACCTATATCAATTGTCAGATTGGACTTTGAAACGAGTGTATAGATAAATTTTCCGATAGGGATCATTCAACAATTACGTGATCACCGGAAGGGGGGGGGGGGTCGGATGCTTGTATATACATCAGATTATTGTGGGGGGGGGGGAGAACAATCCATGATTACGTCATCTGCGCTTCGTTTCCGAAAATAAATTATTTTTAAATATTTACGTCCAATTTTGAAGTTTATTACTGGTAACACTTACTATTAGATAGATGAAACGGGATTTCCCCTGCTATAGACAAACTGTGGAACAGTGTGACCCAGATTCAGTATTTTTATACTTTTTCGGAATATTTTACCGAGTTTTCCAAGCATCAGTATTGTTATAGGTATATTGGAGGAAGTAAGTATTTTGGGTATATTTTAGGTAAAAAGTTATCAAAACTGTAGCGGTCGTGCCCTTGAATATTGATGTTCAGATGTTCCCTGATTTAGCCTGTAATGGCACTTTTAAATACGAATCAATACATATGTCGAATTTCCAAACCAAGAATTTGAGACAACACCCTACGACTTTTACTGCCCATCTGTTCAAGACAAGCTTAAGTCTAGGATTTGCAGTACCTGTGGGCTGTACTTCGCTACGCAGAAAGCTACAACAGAGCACAAGCGGAACGCTCACAATCTTGCATGTCTTATGAACATCGAAGCTGCAGACACTCCCGAGCTTCCCGTGCGGCGAAGTACTCGCATTATAGCCCGTCGTGGAGGTGAAGTACTAACCGAGCTGCAGGATGAGATCGGTGTCCCTCTGGATGTTGAGTGGGTTCCGGCGCCTCCCGACGACTCCGGATCAGAAGAGGATCCCGAGGATGACCTACCTCTTATTCGCCTCATCAAAGATGTAGCTGAATGGTCTGCGTCTCCATTTAGCCAGGAATAGTCTGTATTCTTATTCTTAATAATTTTATTTAAAAATGACTGACGTAAATAAATATTAAAATGTGTAGGTACATGTTCCTGTCAAACGTCAATTTACGTTCCTGTTTAATTTGTTCCTGTTAAACGTAGATTTAGAATAACACTAGAATATGTAATAATCACTTAATTAATAACTTGTTAAACGTAACTTTAAGTTACGTTAGTCACTAATAGTGAGAAAGAGTTGATTTTATTTCGTCGTTTCAATAAATACTAACGAAAGTATCTATTTTATTGATATAACTATAGTTCTTACCTTATGCATTTTGACAAAATGACACACCCTCTTCCCAAATTTAGGTCATTTAAGACCTACAGAAACATGACATACGTGTCAGTGCTAATAAACAGCAAAAATTTTAAGCACGGACGAAGATTACGTAATCAAGGCGAGGGGGGGGGGGTAAAAACTAAAGATTACGTTGTGATCACATAAGGGGGGGGGGGGGGTTAAAAAAACGGCCAAAAATGATCACGTAATTGTTGAACGATCCCATATAAGTAATATTTTCCTTGTATTTTTTTTCCATTCCCGATTTTTCCCACGATTTCCTTTTTCTACACGTTTTTTTACTATTAGTATAATTTTCTACACACATTAATTTGTACTGTTTCTTTTTGCCAGACATATATTTTCCTGTGCATTTTTTTTCTCAATCCGTATTTTTTCTTTCCCTATATATTATATATGTGTTAGTTTAAGATTTGACACTCTCCAAATGTAACCTATGTGTTTCTTATGGAAATAAACTCTTTTTGAATTCTATTGATAGGGGCTAGCCCTTAGCCACAGCTAAGGAAATATGAAAGTTTCCTCACAATAGTTTCCATCACCGTAGAACGTCCACATAGTGTTCGTACTAATAACGGACTGTTTTGTGTTATACATATCTCATTAGCTGCGGCGATTGGCTAGGCCCCTGCAAAATTATTATATCGGTAAAACATATGTACATATATATGAAAAATACGGATTCAGAAAATAAATGCATAGGAAATTTATGTTTGGCAAAAAGCAACAGAAGAAATCAAAGCGTCTAGAAAAGTATACTATTAGAAAAAAAATGTATACAAAAAATAAATCGTGGGAAAAAACGCGAATGGAAAAACAATTCAAGGAAAATATTATTTCGGAAAATCATCTATAGATAATGATAAATGTATACATTCGGATAAGTGAGGCATTTTTTAAATAATTATTACGTTAATTTTTTTCCCGCCTTCTAGCCTTCGCCGCTTGATTTCGGGTTTTCAGGCTGAAAAATTCTATTCGTAACTCGTTCGAACAGGCTTCTTTACGAACCTCGCTACGGCCCCCGCCTTCAGCTCGTGCCGTAAACTTCTCGGCTCGTAAATATAAGCCTTTGCGAACTCGTACGAAATGTTCTGTTATTTCCAGATCTCTTATAAACAACGTGGCGCGGCGGGTCGACTTGTGCCTGGCCTCCTACGACCAAGACCTTCAGGAGAAGCGAAACAGGTTCGAAATCTATTTATAAAAGGGAAATATTAAACTGCTTAATAATACTGATTTGCACAGCAAGTATCAGGGCAAAATATGCGGTAGCTTCGCTCTCCCCCTTTACCCTTCGTATTAGGTTGAAAATGTATGAACAATAATACCTTGGACACTATAATACCTTGGACACTATTTACACACATTGATCTAGCCCCAAACTAGGATTCCCTGTACCTTGGGTACTAGACAAAGATACACATACTTATATAGATAAATATTATACTTAGATAGATAAACAACCATGACTAGGGTACAAACATCCGTTCTCATCGTTTGATGAAGAAATATTTGCCCCCACCGGGAATCGAACCCGGGACTCTTGGCTTCGTAGGCAGAGTCACTGCCGTCTCGGCCATTCAAGTCGTCAATACGTCAACAATACATAAAACATAAAAAGTGTTTTTGCTGTGTAAATCAGTATTTTTGCTGTGTAAATCAGTATTCTTGCTGTGTAAATCAGTATTTTTGCTGTGTAAATCAGTATTTTTGCTGTGTAAATCAGTGTTTTTGCTGTGTAAATCAGTATTTTTGCTGTGTAAATCAGTATTTTTGCTGTGTAAATCAGTATTTTTGCTGTGTAAATCAGTATTTTTGCTGTGTAAATCAGTATTTTTGCTGTGTAAATCAGTATGTTTCATGTGCGATTAAATACTAGCCTTTATAAAAACTGACAAACAACGCACAACCATTCTAACGGTGAGTGAAAACATTGTGAGGAGACATTCATATCTCCTTAGATGCGGCGGCGATGGGCTAGCCCTTTGTCACGCCAGTTATGAAAGCCGTGAAGCCAGTTATTCAATGTGTGCTTCTCCCTCCCTGTACTGGAAAAAGGCGGACGCTGATGAGTGTATGTCAGTTGTGCACCCGATGGGATAATTGCCCTCCTATGCTACCGCTTGTTGGCGTTCGCGTCTGTTGGAGGCAAAGAGTTTTATTCATCTGAGGTAAGGTTCAAAACACGTCACGTGATCTTTCAAATACACTTGACACTGGCAGAATAACCACAAATGAGGTTAGGTTAGGATACCGTATGTTATAAGAAGAAGTAAATAGAATTTGACGACTTTGAAAGATAGACAGCCACCAACTGCGCCAGCGACATCTGCTTTTCAGATTAGGTGTCATTAGATGAAAAACTTATTATCAACTTTATTATTATTAACTAAGGAGTAGTTGACCCAAACCTACATAAAAGAATGGAAACAAACAAAAGCAATTCGACCTATGACGACCCGAATGGCCGAGTCGGCAGTGACCCTGCCTACGAAGACAAGGGTCCCGGGGTCGAGTCCCGGTGGGGGCAAATATTTGTTTCATGAGAACGGATGTTTGTACCCTGGTCATGGTTGTTTCTCTATCTAAGTATAATATTTACCTACATAAGTATGTGTATCGTTGTCTAGTACCCAAGATATAGGGAATCCTAGATTATTATTATTATATTACTTATTATTAATCTCGAAAGTGATCACTACAGGGATACATGTTAAGTCGGCCTAGATCCTTTATGAGGTTATAGTATCCATGATTCCAGATTGATTTGAAAATGAAACGCCATGCCCCAAACTGAAAAGGTGTCCAAGATGTTGGCCAGGTTTTTCTAAAATAGGCGATTTTTGTTTCAATTATCCTATATTTTTTAATTAGTGCATCTAATATATTTGCTTTGACGACTATTGTGTAGTATATTAGTTTTTTATTATCTTAAATGCCACAATAGCAATTAACTGAACAAATTGGGTGATGTAGACGTTTGGTACTAAGAAAAAGAAAATTATTCATACAAGGTATATTTTTTCTATGTCAAGAATATTTAAAAAATCGAATAAAATGACACTTATTGTGCAGATGTGTTTAAAATATCTGTGTTTTCTCAGCTATCCAAAAAGGTATAACAATCTAGGGTAGTATCAGAATTCATTGAAAAAAACTTCGTTCAGAAACTCCCAGGGAGTAGTAAAAATAACTCATGCAAAAAATATCACTTAGTCCTAGAAAACAAAATAAAACAATCCAAAAAAGGTATATGACATTTTTTGAAAGAAAGTCTATTGCCTGATTGAGAGAATACCTACAATTTATGTCCTCTGTTACGCACACATATTGTTATTCTTTTTCTGCGGGGTTTTCAAATATGTATTTTTCATAAATTTTTAAATAAGTGACCTTTATTACCATAAATAAACAAAATATATGAATTAAAAATAAAATAGAAACACTAAAAGAAACAACTACGCGAATAAACCACCCCGGGACATTGCCGAGGCTGAGGTTCCCATGACGCTTACAGCATTTCCCCGCTGCACCGCCAGGGAGATCCTCTGCATCAGAAATGCCCCAGAGCGGTTGTCAAATCCTCTATCCCTTAGACGGCGCCCCAGATCCTTAATAATCCTTCTTTTTCTTAGTCCACTTTTCACTAAACGAGTAGTTAAACTCCTTCCGATTTGCATTAGTCTTTGTCTCAAAAACTAGATGTGATTGGATTAGGTTCGTTCTACACCAAACTCTTCATCTACATATAAAATCCATCTAGGTCGACTTAACCAGTAACCCTGTATACACGGTGTTGTTTGTGAAGTGAAGTGATTGAAGTGTTGTGTTAATAAATATACAAAACAAAATCGCATTAGTTAAAGGCAACAAATATAATGATCACCAAAATATTTTTTTCTCGGACCGGCCGGGCGTGTCGGCACGTTGCGATTATTTCAGGATAAATTGAACACGGCAATTTGTGGATCAAAATTATGCGAGGCAAAAATAAAACGAATGTTTAGTTACAAGCGATACGTAAACTACCGTCCCTAAGCCGGGTGTAACTTTACAAAACAACAACTGTATAATTTTCTTTACGGTGATCACTGCGCTTGGTGTTACCTTAAAAGTGGTTATTTTTTAATTTATCGGGTTAACGTGACAGTCAAGTCGTCAGTCAGTCAAGGCAACAAGGAAAATTGTTTTCGTTTTTAGGGTTCCGGACCCGAAGGGTGCCAATCGGGACCCTGTTACCAAGCCTTCGCTCTGTCCGCCCGTCGTCCGTCTGTCCGCCCGTCGTCCGTCTGTCCGCCCGTCGTCCGTCTGTCCGCCCGTCGTCCGTCTGTCCGCCCGTCGTCCGTCTGTCCGCCCGTCGTCCGTCTGTCCGCCCGTCGTCCGTCTGTCCGCCCGTCGTCCGTCTGTCCGCCCGTCGTCCGTCTGTCCGCCCGTCGTCCGTCTGTCCGCCCGTCGTCCGTCTGTCCGCCCGTCGTCCGCCTGTCCGCCACCCGGCTGTATCTCATACACCGTAATGGGTAGAAAGTTTGTAAAGAAAGTGAACTCAAAGAACACTTACAGGAGCGTCAGATAAGTACCTTGAAAATCAAGTCTACTGAGTCCACAAAAACGAAAATAATGCCTAGAGTTTTCACGGAATGTGTATTTATGGAACACTCTGGAATGTGTATTTCTGGCTCACTTCGTTCACTATCCTCCAAAGTGCCCTAGCTTGCCAAATTTTCTGGAATGAAATAGGAGCGAGCCTCTCGCACTGAAAATGTGTCCTAGCTTTCCCAATACTTTACTACTATCGCAAGTTTCAAAAACAACTCAATTCCGATCACTGGTCCATAAGAGTCATTTAAATATGCTTATGTTCAAACGATCACCAAAAAATTCGAAAATTTACTACCAACAAATTCTAAACGACCGCCACAATTAGTAAAAGACCACCAAATTGTGTTTGGATAAATGATCATCAAACTTCTTTTTATGTTTTACCTTAGTTTATGTTTTAGGTGTTTTTTGTTGTTCTTACATGTTCAACCTAACACGAAGGATCTTTATCCTCACGCTCCGCTTACCCCCTTTCCCCTCATCTTAGCTACCGCAGTATTTTGCCCTGATTTATTCTGCAACTTTTGGTGATCATTTACCCATTTTGGTTAGCATTTACCCATTTTGGGTAGGAAAATTTTATTTTGGTGGCCATTATAATTGTTGCCTTTATATAGTCATTTGACCACCATGTTATATTTATCTCTACAACTAGTTCAATTAAAGAAAGGGACTGGCAATAGCGCCGCTACTATTCGCATTCCGCTCAGAAATTACACCATTTACCGCCGCGCCTTTAAGCCGTCTCGCTCAAATGTATGCCTTGAGCCGCCATTGGCTATCCCTTTCTCTATGGCGTCTAATGACTTTAGCAATGCGTGTTCCAGACTATACACCGTAATGGGTAGAAAGTTTGTAAAGAAAGTGAACTCAAAGAACACTTACAGGAGCGTCAGATAAGTACCTTGAAAATCAAGTCTACTGAGTCCACAAAAACGAAAATAATGCCTAGAGTTTGCACGGAATGTGTATTTATGGAACACTCTGGAATGTGTATTTCTGGCTCACTTCGTTCACTATCCTCCAAAGTGCCCTAGCTTGCCAAATTTTCTGGAATGAAATAGGAGCGAGCCTCTCGCACTGAAAATGTGTCCTAGCTTTCCCAATACTTTACTACTATCGCAAGTTTCAAAAACAACTCAATTCCGATCACTGGTCCATAAGAGTCATTTAAATATGCTTATGTTCAAACGATCACCAAAAAATTCGAAAATTTACTACCAACAAATTCTAAACGACCGCCACAATTAGTAAAAGACCACCAAATTGTGTTTGGATAAATGATCATCAAACTTCTTTTTATGTTTTACTTAAGTTTATGTTTTAGGTGTTTTTTGTTGTTCTTACATGTTCAACCTAACACGAAGGATCTTTATCATCACGCTCCGCTTACCCCCTTTCCCCTCATCTTAGCTACCGCAGTATTTTTCCCTGATTTATTCTGCAACTTTTGGTGATCATTTACCCATTTTGGTTAGCATTTACCCATTTTGGGTAGGAAAATTTTATTTTGGTGTCCATTATATTTGTTGCCTTTATATAGTCATTTGACCACCATGTTATATTTATCTCTACAACTAGTTCAATTAAAGAAAGGGACTGGCAATAGCGCCGCTACTATTCGCATTCCGCTCAGAAATTACACCATTTACCGCCGCGCCTTTAAGCCGTCTCGCTCAAATGTATGCCTTGAGCCGCCATTGGCTATCCCTTTCTCTATGGCGTCTAATGACTTTAGCAATGCGTGTTCCAGACTATACACCGTAATGGGTAGAAAGTTTGTAAAGAAAGTGAACTCAAAGAACACTTACAGGAGCGTCAGATAAGTACCTTGAAAATCAAGTCTACTGAGTCCACAAAAACGAAAATAATGCCTAGAGTTTGCACGGAATGTGTATTTATGGAACACTCTGGAATGTGTATTTCTGGCTCACTTCGTTCACTATCCTCCAAAGTGCCCTAGCTTGCCAAATTTTCTGGAATGAAATAGGAGCGAGCCTCTCGCACTGAAAATGTGTCCTAGCTTTCCCAATACTTTACTACTATCGCAAGTTTCAAAAACAACTCAATTCCGATCACTGGTCCATAAGAGTCATTTAAATATGCTTATGTTCAAACGATCACCAAAAAATTCGAAAATTTACTACCAACAAATTCTAAACGACCGCCACAATTAGTAAAAGACCACCAAATTGTGTTTGGATAAATGATCATCAAACTTCTTTTTATGTTTTACTTAAGTTTATGTTTTAGGTGTTTTTTGTTGTTCTTACATGTTCAACCTAACACGAAGGATCTTTATCCTCACGCTCCGCTTACCCCCTTTCCCCTCATCTTAGCTACCGCAGTATTTTGCCCTGATTTATTCTGCAACTTTTGGTGATCATTTACCCATTTTGGTTAGCATTTACCCATTTTGGGTAGGAAAATTTTATTTTGGTGTCCATTATATTTGTTGCCTTTATATAGTCATTTGACCACCATGTTATATTTATCTCTACAACTAGTTCAATTAAAGAAAGGGACTGGCAATAGCGCCGCTACTATTCGCATTCCGCTCAGAAATTACACCATTTACCGCCGCGCCTTTAAGCCGTCTCGCTCAAATGTATTCCTTGAGCCGCCATTGGCTATCCCTTTCTCTATGGCGTCTAATGACTTTAGCAATGCGTGTTCCAGACTGATCGTGATGCTGACACTGGAGGAAGAGGCCAACATCCGCAAGTTCGTGGAGCAGGTCCATGCGGGGGCGGAGGCCAACTGGCAAGACAAGAAGGAACGCCTGCGGTACCTCATCGAGAAGAGGAAGAAGGAACATGCTGAAAAGTATAAGGATACGCCGCTGTGAGTTAAACACTAGACAAACGCTGGTCAAATTCTAGTCATCCACTAGTCGGGACTAGTCAACCACTCGTCAAACACTAGTCTAGCCACAGATGAGCCACAAAAATATTCTTATTGATACACTAGTCAAACACTAGTCAAAAACTCAAGTCAAACAACACTAATCGAACACTAGTCTAACACTAGTCAAACACTGGTCAAACACTAGTCAAATACTGGTCAAAAACAAGTCAAACACTTGTTAAAAGATACAAAAATAGACAATCACTAGGCTAACGCTAGAGTAACAGAGGGACTGTTAGACTAGAGATTATTTTTGTCATTTTTTAGTGTTTAGACAAACGCTAATGCAAAAAAAATCAACCATTAAGCTAAACACTAATCACACACTGTCAAGCACTAGTAAAAAAAAGTCAAAAATAAGTCAAATCTTAGTCGAACAGTAGTCAAACACTACTCAAATAGTAGTGAATTCGTTTAGGGTTTGCAGATGTTTTCTTTATGTGTGCTATGAGAACTTGCTTCGTGCCAAATTTGATGATTCTAGCTAGGTCAACGGGAAGTACCCTAGAGGTTTTGATTCCCTTGCGAATATCAAGCAAATTCAGCAAAATTGTGACATATATGTCGGTATCTTTTGATTGCGTTGACTGTACGAGCTATGTCAGCAATCGCACAGAAGGCAGTAATTATGCATAGTTTGTAGATATTTAACCAGGCCAACCGAGATAACTTTATTAGAATAAGTATACAATAAAATGTATTCTCAAAACAGCAGTCGTTGAGTTTGGAATCAACCAACATTACCTACACTGTACACACACTACAGTTTTACAGCTAGCTAACATTTTAAGTCTAGTGTTGAGCATTTCACTAGTTGCACCGTCGTGAGCGTCCTTGTGAATCCTGAATACTGCAGAATCCTGAGATTGTCATTAGATTTGGTGATATGGGGTGCTGATGGTTGTTGCTTGCGTTCGTCACGTGTCTGCTGGATAAGTTTCAAATATTGACATATGCGAAACTTATCCAGCCTGGCGCCAGGCTGACGCGCGCTGCGTTTCCGATATTTAGACAGATGTGCTTCATTACAATTGATAGCTGGTTCGCATTTTTGGGCATTTACCGACGAGATGGGGGGTGAAATTGCAGTTTTTAGGACTGTGTCAAAAACCTTGGCATCAGAAGAATTGGGTTTCCACGGTGATATAGGGCTTGTGTAGCTGAAGAAACTTTATGTCATTAGAACCCGGAGGACGATGAATAAGGAAGGGAGGGCACGGCGCCATCGATTTAACTGCATATAATTTTGTTTGTTTAGTTCACTTGAAGCTAAGGGTGTCCAGCTCACCAAATATCTTGATTATCACATAGGCAGGTAAGCCCTGGTTGACAGCGTTCAGAGCTCTCTCATCTTTTCGCGTATACGTAAAAAAAACAAACCGACGACCCGAATAGCCGAGTCGGCAGTGACCCTGCCTACGAAGCCAAGGGTCCCGGGTTCGAGTCCCGGTGGGGGCAAATATTTGTATGATGAGAACGGATGTTTGTACCCTAGTCATGGTTGTTTATCTATCTAAGTATAATATTTATCTATATAAGTATGTGTATCGTTGTCTAGTACCCAAGATACAGGGAATCCTAGTTTGGGGCTAGATCAATGTGTATAAATAGTGTCCAAGGTATTTAAAAAAAAAAAAAAAAAAAAAAAAAAAAAAAAAAAAAAAAAAAAAAAAAAAAAACGTTAGGAATGAAACACTTTTACACACAAGTATGAGCATATTATACAGCTGCTTTGTTCCCTCCGCGATATGTCTTTTAATAGTCTCGTGTATCCTTTCTTGTTTGATTTCAATCATGACGGCTGGCACGTGGCCCGTTTTCTTCTTCAACGTGGTTGGCTTTCGATATGCGACATCTATAGACAAAAAATACTACTTTTTTTGTCGGTAGCGGGCTGAATTCCTGTGTGACTTTACCGCCTGGTTTGACCGTTTCTCTTGGGGATGTTCCATTGGACGGCAGCTTCTTTAGCTTGTCTTTTAGAACTGGAGTTCGCAGATACATAGGTTAGGGTTTGATAAAGCTTTTGTTATAAAATTATCTTTTTTTTGGTTTTCTGTGGATCGGCCTTTCACTTATGTCGAGGTCACTAATGATGCACAGATTGCTTGGTGTGCACTCATACTAAAATGGGTCGATTGTGAAAGGAAAAGCGATTGCAGGTGTTGAATCCCATGATTTCAAATTTATAAAAAGAAAAAACGAGGAACGAATGCCGCTAAAAATTGGTCAATTACTATATTCAAACATTAGTCATACACTCGGTCAGAAGCGGTATTACAAATTGCTTGTCTTTAGAACTGACTTACAGCAATCCAGACTTAGAGAGCTAGTATTAATACTCCCCAAGACCCCAATACTCCACTGAGTATTCGAATGATTAAAAACGTATTTTTTTAAAGCCGGATCAATAATAATGATGCCAAATATTACTAATACTGTATACCCGTCACTTATAAAACTAGACCTTCCTCCATTACCTTTAAAGCTCAAAATGCCCCCATGTGACCCCATGCCTGGTGAAGCTGCGTGCTAAAGAAGCGCAAGAGATCCAACTCTATCAGATGAAGGAGAAAAATTCGAGGAAGATGGCGGAGAAGGAGATTGATGTGATGTGGCATGAAGTCACTATGAAGGAGAGCGATGCACTGGTATTTGTACTCCTGTTACAGTTCTTATAAATCATGAGCGTGATTAGCCCTTGTTAAACGTACAATGTGAATCGCGCGTGAAGTACACTTCTCTTACCACAGTCAAAGCCCAGCCGTCTTCGAGGTTTGAAACTGGTCAATCAGCTTATGGGTTTTACTTGACCCCTTCTTAAACTAAAGCGAGCGATATTTAATCTATACGACTTGGCAGAGACACAGTACTGTCCACGTTTATTTATTCGCTCTCCTCTGACGTCACAGGCCACCCGCATGGAAGTGGACGCGATAAACCGCCTCCGCCAAGACCTGGACTGCAAGCAGCACGCACAACACCAGATAGAGATGAACAAGAGACTAAAGGAACAAGAGAAGGAGAGACAGAAGGAAGAGGCGAAGTGGTTACAGTCGGTGTGGGAAAAGGACGATAGGAAAGAGGAGGAAGGTAACCTAACTGCTTAATTTAGTAATTTATTGAGTGGACGACACTTAACAGAAATACATACTTATAATAATGTGTCATTGAATCGTATGCGCAAAGTCACATCTCTGGAGGGTGGAGGAAATGTTGTAAGTAGGGTGGGAAAATATTTCGGGATCGTTTTGACGGCCTTTGAAGGGCACACTCCGTCTATGAGTAATTCGTCTAGTCATACATATATTTTATAAATGAATGAATGAATGGTGCTTCTCCAGCCAGGTTTTTAAACCTGTTCCGGTCTTTCGGCCGGCAAACCAGAGGGCACAAGGAAGGAAAGGAGGGTGATTTTAATCGAGCGAATCTTCAGCCTAAAGCAATATAAGATATGTGGAATGGGGAGGATGTAGGATTTGGAGAGCAGCTGTTGTTTTCTTCGAATTCTTGCCGTCCTTCTAGTTTCCAGTATCTTTGTATCCGTTTGCGACAAATGTTCGGCTTGGTTTTCCTGAGAGCTGTCAGCTGTCATTGTGTATTCAAAATCTATCAGTGTCTCGTCGCTATGCTTAATTTATATTTCTTCCGAAATAATGACTTAATGGCACCGAACCCAGCCTGAGTTTAGATTTGGCCCAAAGTAGTCCAAGTCTGGGATAAGCGCTGGTGTTTACAACAGACACAGGTCACCTCACCAGGCAAAACTAACTCGGACTGTGTTCCAGGTGGCGCAAAAACATGTATGAAGGGGGACCTTTTGGGAAGGGATTTGGAGGTGGGGGATTTAATCGCTCTCTGATTAGTTTGCTCTGATTAGTCTAGCTTCCTTTTTGAATTTTCTTCGGAATCCGTTTTTGGATATTTGTAGACACAGACCAGATATCTGGTATGTGTTGTAGATATTAGCTGATAAAGATATGAATTTGTTTCAGTTCGACATGTATTCGTCGTAATGTTTTTCTGGGTTGAGTTTTACATTCATGATTCAGGCACATTATTTAATTTAATACGATTTTAAGTACTGAACTTTTTCGGTCTGACTTCGGACAGTTATAAGTGTGTTAATTGTTTACGTTCTACTCAAATTCTACCTATACTAGTTTGACCCTCTTTTATGTTCCCTATCCGACATCTGGGTCGCACATTTGGGATCTAGTAACGACTCGGCCAGCCGTACATTATTAGGTTGGTTCGCTTGTTGGTTGAATGCTTTTAGGGGACTTTGAAATCTAACTTCAATATCACGACACGACAATTTGTAGAAAATATGAAAATGCCTTTTGTGACTCCTTTTGTGCAACATTAGTCAAACTAAGAATACCACCGGAAAACTAAACGTGTGATTCACACACATATGCAACAGTTATGAATCCATATTGTATATATAATTTTGTGATTTACATGAAATGACACCTTCATCACGTAGATTATTGTGTTTTTAGATATAATAGCAAAGTAACAAATAGCTGTATGAGTCGGCGGCGCGGCGCAATACGCCCCTGTTGAAAATTCACCTAATAACATTTTATGACATGCCAATGACCATGTACTTGTCTTATTTCCTTCCGATTAATGTTTCTAACCTTGTTTTGGTTGTGGTTTATTGTGGTGCTAGTTATAGATATGTACTGAAACGACCTCACCCGATGTGCCCATTGATATGCATTATCTTCCTCTCGAAGACTGGCACCTGCGTCCTCGCGTCTCCTCCATATCCAGACCCAGGTCCAGGGGATGTACACCCATTATAGAGCTTTGCACTAATTATAACACCAGTAACACACACAATCACAAACACTTAGCTTCATTTTTAGTAAATTTAAATTCTAGGCACTTCACTTCAACAATTTCACAGAAGATGGGTCCTTTGGGCAAAAAAAGGAAACCAGGGCACGTCTGCGCGTTCAATGGCCTAAAACCCTAAGCATACATATATTTTATAATACGAAAACATGTACTAAGGCGAGTTTGTTTGTAACATGCTACTTTGCATGCTTACTTTCGGCGGCGCTACAGCCGTTTTGGCCTGGTCCACGATCTTCTTACATTGAGCTTTGTCTCTGGACTCCAATCTCGCAAGATTTTTTCATGCATATCTTCCAGTAGACAATCTGTCTACCGCTTCTTGGATCTTTTCTATTGGTGACGGTTGACAGTTGTGCACTACAATACAACCAACTTACCGGCGAATGGAAAAGTTAAAGTAATGCATGTAGGTACTCAATTAAAACCTATTTCGTTCTAATTCAGCGGAAGCGCTTCGTGCCGCCAAACGCGAGGAGACGCTCCGGGACCGCAACCAGTCGATCGAGGACCGTCGCCGGCTGCAGAAGGCACAGGCTCACGATGAGAAGGTGGTTGAGCATGCATGGGCTTCGCTCGCTGCAGGTGGACTGGCGCAGGAAAATGCTGAAGAGGAGCTGAGGAGGACCAAGGAGGTTTGTTGTCCCAGAAGTTCTAACCAATCTTTTGCACCTATCGTTATTCCCATCTAGTAACTCTCTTATAAGTTTGAAGCCTCTGTGTGTGTGTGTGTGTGTGTGTGTCTATTCTATTCGGGGTATCATTTAGCTCCTACAGCGCTTTCACAATAAACAGCTTGACTGTCACGCGACTCACTTACAGTGTTGCAAGCGCCTCCACCCATTCCTAACAAATGGAATGACAGACTACCATCAAAAGCAACATTATGTCCCCGTTGCAATCCATCTTCGAAATAAAGCGTGCCTACCCGTGTTGCGGGGCTAAAGCGCAATGAGAAGGCATGTGCAACTGCCGCGCTGCTGCCTAGCTGCTGCCGCGCGACTGCCGCCTTAATGTGAAAGCAGTCTTAAACTGTTGAAATAATTTGCATTCAGAACCGAATGAGTTAGTTGAAAGCTGATTTCGTTGCGGTAGTTCTTAGATATAGGTTTCATCAAAACGGCTAAATTCAAATCTTCGTTTAAACGAGTTTATACGAGTAGGATAATAAAATAATGATTTAAAAGTGAAACAGTTGAATATACCTACTCTTTTTCACAAACTCGCAGAAAGAGACAGACCTTTGCAACCGCAAGATGATCGAGCTAAAGAATGAGCTGGCACGATTCCAGCACTCCGGCGAAGAAGCGATCAGTGAGGTGGCGAAGCAGCAACAGGATATTGTGGACAGGAAGAGATGCGATTACCTTACGTGGTCGCAGAAGACTAACCGGGTAAGTAACTCGGGCCCAATTTTAGGGTACCCTGTATTGGGTGGTTAGAAATAGTAACGTCCTAAAAGTCCAAGACGCGAAATTATTGTTGTTAATCTGGAGCCTCTGGCTTAACAGGGGCTCAGATTTCGATAACAACGAGGGTGCAGAAACACATAGTGTTCGATTCAGAATCGATACTCGATCGATGGTTTCGGAACGGCCATTTTGAATTTGACGTTGCGGCCATCTTTGCAGTTTTTTGACAACTGACAGACAAAAAGCCCCCGCAATGTGACGCGTATTGATTTTGGGCATTGAAATTAAATCGTAAGCCATCTGGAATTGTATTCGGGCTCCCCTCAGGATTGTCTTATAGCTGAGTGTATTGTGGTTCTCCGAACCAGATAAAGTTCGTATTTACGTAACACTGTGCGCGTCGAAGCTGGCCTGCCAGCCATACCTGGTTGGCTGAAGAACCTGTCTACCAAGAAGAGCCTAGGGTGCACCCAGGCCTTGCAGAGAGACAGGAGTTTGACGGGAACGAAGCACAGACCAGGTCAGATAGAATCTATTTACTTTAGCTCGGTGAATCGCCGACGTTCTTGCTTCTTGGCATCCGATCGCTACGCTACCTCGTAGCTATGGGCCCCTGCGAGGTCATTGGGTGCCGAGAGGCCTGAACATTTTGGTAGCAGAGCGTGGTTTCCTGAGATTTGCAGCCGTCAAGGGCTCCAGGAACCCACGATTTGGGACTATCAATCTGTAGGTATAGGCGGTTATTAGCTAACTTGGTATCGTTCCTGTATCCACATAGATTGGTAGTGTTGTAAGCTATAAGTCTATTGCTGGTAGTAGACAGACAGATATAACAGTTTTCCCTAAATGACCAGTTGTACTGAGATGTGACTCAGAATAGTAATTACATTACAGGTACATTGTAGGTGAATTGAAATTTGCATTGAAGTCATATCATGTTTGCAGTTTGAAGTTTGCATAGTCAATCTATTAGTGGTCTAGTAATGCTAATGAATGTTTGGACATTGTTTTCAGTTTATAGCAATTTATAACTTGAACTAATATTGACTATCTGTGTGTGTTATATGATATAGGGAAACTAAATTGTTGTTTACAGAATTTGTGTAGATATAAAACTCGGTTTCTATTGTTTGGGGAAATCAGCATTGTTTAAGTTATAGATTAGGGTTCCCTCGTTTGTGTTGTAGACTGGAGGGTCCAATATAATTGAGTTACTGCAAATTGTGAGTAAGTATCGTTCCGATCATGTCGTTGTCTGAAATACAGAAGGGTGTTTCTAAGGAGCTCAGATGGTTTTCCTCCGCACACGGTCTGATAGACCGTTTAGATAGGCATGATGTGGTGTTGGAGCGGTCTATGGACGTTAAGGAACGCTACAACAGGGTGCTCGAATTGTCCGCGCAGGCGGAAGCAGTTGATGGTTGCGCACCTGACAGGCTGTCACGGTTGCTAGGGGATGTCGACCAGTGTATGGAGATGGCGGCTGCTATCACGCAGAGGGCTGCGGACATACGTAGGCAGCGCGAGTCCAGCCATGGTGGTGACATTGGGGCGCCTCTGCCGCATCAGGGATCGGGGACCAGGTTACCCGTTATAACTATGCCTACTTTTGACGGAGTGTCCGGTGAATGGATGAGCTTCATCAATCTGTTCGACAGTTTGGTGCACATGCGATCGGACATTACCAAGTCTGTCAAAATGGCTCAGCTGGTGGCAGCATTGAGGGGTGAGCCCAGGGAGCTGGTCGCTCATTTGACAGTTACGGAGGGTAACTATGAAACGGCCAGGCAATTGCTGGTCAGACGTTACCACAACAAACGGAGGTTGGCCGATGCCCAACTGAACCGTTTGTTTAGTATCCCGGTTGTGAACAAGGTCGGGGCCATACAGACGGAGGTTTTGAACCCGTTGTTGTCCGTCACCAAGGACCTAGAGAATCTTGGACTTCCGGTTGGTGAATGGTCGTACCTATTGCTGTACATTGTACTTTCCCGCCTACCCGCTGACGTGCAGACTCGTTTCGAACAGTCTCACGGGAGGTCGGCCGAGGACCTGCCCGCCTTCTCCGACTTGGTCGGATTTTTGGAAGAGGAGGCTCGACGGGCAGAGAATTTGGGGTTGACGGCCACCCATCCTTCGGAGCCACAGAGAGCTGCCGGGAGCGCTGTGAGTAGGGGCCCTCCGACGAGGAAGGACCGCACCAACCGGCAGTCGTATGGGACTGTGAGTGCATTGACACCACATAGTGAGACCTGCCCATGTTGTAGGCAGATTGGCCATGCTGTGGCCGATTGCAATAAGTTCGGGGAACTTAGGGTTGAGGGACGGCGCCGGATGGCCAAGCAGCGGAGCTGGTGTTTCCTGTGCCTCGGGCCACACATGGCTAGGGACTGCACGCGCACTAAATTGTGCGGATATTGTGGTGGGGCCCACAACAATCTGTTGTGCATGAACCGGTCCGGCCAACAGCCACCACAGGGCCGTACCCAGGGTGATACGGAATGGGGCCCTGAGAATTTGTTTGCGACTTGGAGCGCAACTCAGGGGCCAGCGTCCCCACGTGCACAGGGTAGTACTAGGGTGCGGGGCCGCACTCAGGGTCATCACATGGGGGGCCCTGAGTTTTCGGTTGCGACTCAGCATCCGACTCAGCGGGCAATGGGGCCACAAGCGCGCAGCCACCCAAGGGTGCAGGGCCGCACTCAGGGTCATCACATGGGGGGCCCTGAGTTTTCGGTTGCGACTCAGCATCCGACTCAGCGGGCAATGGGGCCACAAGCACGCGGCCACCCAGGGGTGCAGGGCCGCACTCAGGGTCATCACATGGGGGGCCCTGAGTTCTCGGTTGCGAATCAGCATCCGACTCAGCGGCACATTGGGTGTGTTGAGCAGGCCGCAACGGGCGGGTGGCATGGGACAACTTCGAGCTATGCGGGTGCGGTTCGGACGCCGCCTCAGTTGTCGCCCCGCTCGTCGCCTCGTCCTCGTCGGTCGCATGTGATGTCCCCCCCGCTCATGGAGCGGCCACGGTTGAATTCACGCCCACCCCCCTTCGGGGGGCGTCGTAGGGTGGCAATGGAACCGGCGCGTGGGCCATTTGTACAATGGGACCCTCTGGCGTATAGCTGCCTGCCTGATCGGTTACAGGCACAGTGGGGCCCCGGGGGCCCTCGCTAGGAATTTGCGGCCCAACAATTTGTTGCCCCCCAACCGGAGACGGTGGTGTTACCGATCGCCTCTGTGCTTGTTTGGGATTTGGCGGGCAACCCAACATACGTTCGCGCCCTATTAGATTCTGGAGCTCAGGGCTGCATTGTATCGAACGATTTAGCGAAATGGTTGGGCCTCAATATAAATAATGTATCGCTGCCGAGGAAATTGGTCCCTGCTGGGGATTACAGGGCAACCCTTCACGGGTTTTGTGATGCCTCTGAACGAGGGTTTGCGGCAGCGGTTTATTTGCGAACCGCCACCTCCACCGGGGAGGTTGAAGTGCGTTTGGTTTTGGCAAAAAGCAAGGTAGCGCCTATTCGGACAAGGACGACGATTCCAAAACTGGAACTGTCCGGGGCTGCTCTTTTGACCAAACTTTTGAAGCACACTCTAACAGTGTTGCGTGGGTCAGTGGTTTTGGAGGATACGGTGTACGCGTGGACGGACAGCCAGATTGTTTTGTGCTGGCTGAAGGCTTCGGTCCATACCTTAGAGGTTTTTGTTGCGAACCGTGTCTCCCAGATTGTGTCGTCTGAGGTCCCACTGACTTGGAGACATGTACCAGGAAAATTGAACCCGTCTGATTGTGCATCCAGGGGATGTCGGGCTCCTGAACTCGAGCTCGTTGCTGATCTCTCGACAGAGGCTTTCATTGCTTGTTTGGATAGGTTTGTTTCTCGAAGGGGACTTCCAACTTTGATCCGCTCTGATAACGGCACTAACTACATCGGTGCGGAACGATGCTTACGAGAGATAGTCAACTTTTTGAATGTAAATAAAGTGGATATTGGAACGGCCCTCTCCCGTCGGGGTATACAGTGGACCTTCAGCCCACCGAGTTGCCCCCACTGGGGTGGGATTTTTGAGGCCGTAGTTAAGTCAGCTAAGACGCACTTGGGGCGTATAGTAGGTCAGACCGCGCTGACTTTTGAGGAGCTCGCGACATTGTTTTGTAAGATCGAGGCCGATCTCAATTCGCGACCGTTGTGTCCGCTCAGCTCGGATCCAAATGACCTGGAGGCTCTGACCCCAGGCCATTTCTTGATAGGACAGCCACTTAACGCGTTGCCCGAGCACCCCTTCGAGGGAGTGAAATTGTATCGGTTGTCAGGGTATCAGATGTTGCAGCAGTTTACTCAGAATTTCTGGAAGCGTTGGTCGCTCGAGTATCTGCATATCTTACAACAGCGCCTTAAGTGGACTGACAAAACCAGCCCCTCTAGTGTTGGTGACCTCGTTCTGGTTAAGGGTGCTAACCTACCGCCACTGCGTTGGCGCAGGGGGCGCATTGTTAACTTGTTCCCTGGCAGGGACGGGACCCCCCGGTCTGCAGAGGTTCTAGTAGGAGGCTCGGTACTAAAACGAGCGGTAGCAACGTTGTCTCGGCTGCCCGTAGATTAAGGGACAGGTGGGTGCCTGTCCGGGCGGGTGATTGTTCGATTCAGAATCGATACTCGATCGATGGTTTCGGAACGGCCATTTTGAATTTGACGTTGCGGCCATCTTTGCAGTTTTTTGACAATTGACAGACAAAAAGCCCCCGCAATGTGACGCGTATTGATTTTGGGCATTGAAATTAAATCGTAAGCCATCTGGAATTGTATTCGGGCTCCCCTCAGGATTGTCTTATAGCTGAGTGTATTGTGGTTCTCCGAACCAGATAAAGTTCGTATTTACGTAACACTGTGCGCGTCGAAGCTGGCCTGCCAGCCATACCTGGTTGGCTGAAGAACCTGTCTACCAAGAAGAGCCTAGGGTGCACCCAGGCCTTGCAGAGAGACAGGAGTTTGACGGGAACGAAGCACAGACCAGGTCAGATAGAATCTATTTACTTTAGCTCGGTGAATCGCCGACGTTCTTGCTTCTTGGCATCCGATCGCTACGCTACCTCGTAGCTATGGGCCCCTGCGAGGTCATTGGGTGCCGAGAGGCCTGAACACATAGTACTCCCACATCTACGTTCATTTGCTCATACTGTAGTCATGGTTAGTGAGTTGAGCATTTAGCAACTAATTCTAAACCCTAAAGGGTGTCTTACGAAACGGAGGTAGGTTCGAGAAAAAAATCCTTACCAGGAAAAGCCTTCTTATTCTTCCATTCTCCACTACTCGAGGTTGGCAGTCAGCTCTGAATATCTCTCTCGGTCTTTTGCCAGGCGAAACCTGTCTCCGTCACCGGCTATACTGGTCTCTTTTCATATATTAGAGAGCCACGATGTCCTTTTTCTTCCGACGCTCCGTTTCCCGTCAACCTTTTCCATCATGACCACTTGAAGCAGTTGAGATCGATCGTTTCGATATCAGCAAAAAACCACGTTCAGCAAATTGTAAACGGCAATACGTTCAAAACAGTCAAATAAAAAATTAAGAAAATAAATGTGCTTACAAATCTGTTTGCCCGCAGGACGTCCGCAAAGCCATGATGGATCAGATCAAGGAGCGCGCTAATGGCCGCGAGCGACTCCAGCAGAAGTTGAAAGAGGAGAATGAGTACCAGCAAGGGCTGTTCAAGCAAATGGGGGAGCTCTATGACTATAGGTGAGGGATGCCATCTTGCGATATTATATTACCTACTATAAAAATTGGTCATAAAAGTTGGACTCGCACACGAAGGGTTTTCTACCATCGTACAAGAAAACTTAGGGACTAAAAATTATACAACAAAAATGTGTAGAACCGAACGGTACCTAGTCGCAATTTCGACATGATAGTTTACATAGTTTAAAGGGCACTCGGAACGCTCCCTTTTTGGTCTGCGACGTAACTTTTTCTTGGTAGCTGTAGAAACGCAGGTGACTAGTCGCAATTACGTCAATATTGTATAAATACTTAACATTTTTGTGATAGTTGTCAAAGAAATGTTTATGGTCGACGGGTTTTGGGTGCTATCGTCACAGAATACTTAATACTTAATATAGAATAGTACTACGTACAGAAAGACCACTCCTCAAATACATTTAAATAAATAGCTTCTCTCGCTGCGCGACAATAAAGCGCAATCTAGCTCGCACCTGCGCTAAGTACAACAATCGCTAAGCACCAATGTTGCCGTTGGTAAATCCCGAGGCTGCCGTACGAAAACAGCCGGATTGCCGGATTTGCCCCAAAATTGCCGTACATACTTTCAAGTGACATTATTTTGACAATTAAATTCAGTGACGTCACTTCTGCTGATGGGTGCTTTAAAACACATTCCGTTTCACGTTACGTTAAAAAAAAAACAATACTAAATAAAATAAAATGTGCAAAAGAGAGGCCTTTTATGTTTTTGGGTCTCAAAATCTATATATATATTTCGGGACTTAGGCTTCTCTAATGATAAAATTAAATAAAAATATAGCTTTCTATAACTTATATGTTTTATTAGCCACTCCCACTGGTGACTATAGTATTGGGCTCTGCCTTTGCCTTTCTTGCTTTTTGGGGTGAAAGGCCCAGCATCTTCCTCTGAGGTTGAGGACATCCTTTCTTTGATTTTATAATCACGAAGAAGAAAAAAAGTTAACAAAACAAAACTAACTTCACCGACGTGAAGCAGAAGATGTCTATCCTATAGGTTGCTTGAAAAATACTGTGCTGTGCTACTGGATATACAGCCGTCGACGCCCGCAAATTACTGATACAAAATACAAATTCAACGCGTGCAAAAGAGATCTAATGATCGTCGTTTTGCGTTCTGATTGGTCAATGTTTTACATTATGGGTGCGATCGCTGAATTGCCGTATTATTACGCACGGTAGTAAATGCCTTGCCGTGCACCGTGCGAATCGTCTTTTTTAGACAGAATTTCCGTACGATACGGCAATTACCGTACGTTTGGCAACACTGCTAAGCACCCACAGAATCGGTTGCCCCGCCCGTGCAGGCTAGATTGCGCTGCATTACTGCGACTGAGAGCTTTTACTCTGACATCACAAGGTCGACCTGTAAACTAAGGTAAAGTCGTATAATAAGGCCCACCAGTTACCCAGGCCCAGGCGCAGAAAACTGACTTCAATACAGTTGATATGCGCGAGCTTCAAAGTACGTATTGAATAGACCAATAGGAACGTAGGAACACAACAGTGAGCAGCGCAGGGGCCGCCATCTTGGCAGTGACGCCCGGTTGTTCACCGATGTCGGTCGCGGCCACTTATAACGCTAAATTTTGCGCCCACAAAACGTTAGTTTTTACTTATTTATTATTTATATTTCTTTTGATATTTACATAGATATGTGCGATTTTATGTCTATTTATTTCGAAAATGATCAATTTGTGTTGGAAGGCTCATGCCGTTTAGGAAAGCCCAACAAAATTATTTCTCGGGCCATACAAGACTCGGCTGTGCCTTCGAACCCTACTGCAGTCTATTAAAGACCGTTAGTTTCTGTAGTGTTAAATTTAACAAACACTGTTTTACTGAGTGATACAGAAGTGCTTGATGATGATGATGATAAATACACTTATCGGAAATGGGGATGCTTTCGGTCAAGTGAATTGTACTGAATTTTAAAGAGCCTTGCAACCAACCCTACGGGCCTTCGTAACGATATCTGTGTAATAAGGTCCAATGTATGAAAATTAAAAATCAAAAAACATTGACTATTCTAGTATGAATAACAATATTTTTAAATAAAATACCAATATTAATTCACAAAACACCTAAAAAGTCAAAAGCTAGGCTGTTTTCTCACACTGTGGAAAAGCGTATTTTTCTTACAAATTATTCATGATTTTAGTTTATGCTTCCTGTTATGTTTATGAATATTCATGAATATTACAATGTTCATAATTATTCAATCTTTGAGGTTTTCAATGCATTATTTTGCGCCAAACGACCTAAAATCGGCACGGGCCTTATTATCGCCATTTTTAGTAAAGCCCAAAATATAGGTTTTTAAAAACGTTCAAAAAAGTAACTTACCGTCGTTATAGCTATAAACAGTACATTTATTTGGAATAATCATAACTTTCATTGTAATCATTTTTTTCCTTGAAAAAAGGTTTTATTTCAATTTGTAAAAAAGTGGGCCTTACCATACGACTGTACCTTACTGTTTCGCTTGATCACGGTAGGGTTACCTACGTGGGATTTGTGTTTGTGAATTTTAGTCCACTCTATCTAAGAGAGGTTTTATTAGTACTTATTCAGGCTATTGGTAAATTCTAAGGCTAGGCTAGGCTAGGCTAGTACCTACCTCCTTACTTATGTAATTGTCATTTGTTTTGGACTGGGTCTAATGTGTTTAATTTAAGTTAAACATAAAGGTATTAAATTAAAAAGAAATCGAATTTTATTTGTGAACAATTCCTTTAGACACTTTAAAATTTTAGGTACTTAAGTCATTGTTGTTGCAAAAATCACAGAAAAGTTGCTTATGAGGAGCGGCTAGTGCGCGACGCGACTGCCAGCCAGGGGTGCCAAACTTAGAAGAAAAATGTTGGATGGAAACGAACCATTATAAAGATTCCCAATTACGAAGTACAGTGCCGACCTTTGGTTTCTGTTAAAATAATTTGTTTTAATTTAGTCGTATTATAAAACATAAGTTCAAGATATGATACTCAGGTAGCGCTGGTAGCTATGTAATTTATAGTAGTGCTTATGTTAAACGACAGATGTCGCTGAATAATTTGTAACAGCAATAGCCACAGATGTCGCTCAGTTGGTTGAAGTCAGGATGCCATAGCGTTGCCACAGTACGGATTTGTCCGTACAATTACGGAATTTTAGCTTTCCATACCCATAAAAAAGGGAAATTTGTTCGGATTTTCTCTGGTTAAGGGTGCCTCGTAATACTGACCCTTGTATGTAAAGCAGACAGAAGTCTTTTGGATTGCTTCATTGATGACTCCCATTTGTCTCGTACTACTGACCTACAGAATGTTGATTTCGTCAATCCACAAAATTTAGCCGTCAAGTCTTAAGAAGAAAATTATGCTAGCACGAAAATAGCAATTTCATTAGGATCCTAATGAAATTGCTATTTTCGAAGGAGCATGGCAAATAAAAAATGAAATGAATTTATCTCACAATATTTATTTACAAAATTGACGGCCTCGGCTACTAAATTAGGTTATAACGTGTAAGCCAATTCCTTTCAATTATAATTGTTCATAAAAACATGGTTACAAATAATTTAATTTCAAAAATATAAAATAAAATGACAATGGCTAGTATTTAATCGCACAGCATAAATACTGATTTTCACAGCAAAAAAGGATCAGCAAAAATACTTTTTATGTTTTAAGTATTTTTGTTGTTCTTACATGTTCAACCTAATACGAAGGCTAAAGGGGGCTTCGCTTCGCTCCCCCCTTTACCCTTCACCTAACCTACCGCAGTATTTTGCCCTGATATTTACGGTAAAAATCAGTCATATAATCAATCAATCATATTTGCTGTGAATATCAGTATTATTGATGTGCAGTTTAATATTTCCCATTCAATTTTAAATATTTGTAATACATGCATGATCAATATTGATTATCACTGAAGATGATTTTTAATAATGAATTAGAAACATACTGTTATTTATTATAATAAATTAATGAATATTTATTATTTTAGTTTAAATGTACATACTGAAATATTGTTTATTATTATATTATATTGTAATATTAGGCCAAGATTAAAATTATGTGAATTCCATATAACAAACGAGAACATTCAGTTATGACTACCTAGTGGATGACTAAGAGTACTTTTTTATTCAGTTATCGACAACACGTTTTCTGTTTCGTCATAGTTGAGGTTATAAAGCGAGTTATATATATTTTATTT
The DNA here is from genome assembly GCA_949825045.1 of Argyresthia goedartella. Taxonomy (NCBI): domain Eukaryota; kingdom Metazoa; phylum Arthropoda; class Insecta; order Lepidoptera; family Argyresthiidae; genus Argyresthia; species Argyresthia goedartella. The sequence continues at coordinate 18,506,097 of OX463833.1, read as the reverse complement.
TGATCTCTTTGATCGCCATATCCAAAATTATGTCAGCCTAAGTGTCTCCCTTGTCACTCGCTGACACACACCTACTGCTTTCTCTCTCGGTGCAGAGCTTGATGACGTCTTTATCAACGACCTAGACAATATTGCTGTTTCTGAGTCAATTGCCTGTGAGGTAGAGGACTGTCTTAAGTATTTTCCCAAATCCTCCGACTCTCTCACGTTATTGACTCAGAATATTCGTAGTATCTCGGGAAATATGGATGGTTTTTTCGTCCTACAAAACAGATTAAATTTTAAATGTGACATTAACGTTTTCACTGAGTGTCGTCTATCTAGGTCCACTATCATCCCACAAATTGAGGGCTACTACTATTATGCTTCTGTTAACAATTATCTTCAGAACGATGGCGTCGTGGTTTATGTTAAAGAGGAACTGAAAGTGGTAATTGAAGAACCCATATGCCGCGATTCAAACTGCCTTGTAATTAAGATGGGAACGGAAACCGCTGTCATTGCTATCTATCGGTCCCCCTCTCATAACAATGTTGATGTTTTTCTTGAATCTTTGAACACAATTCTTCACAACTTGAAATCATTCAGTAACGTTGTGATTATTGGCGATATTAATATAAACATACTTCCGGGCAACTCTTTTCACTCTAGGGCGCATGAATATCTCAGTATATGTGCCTCTCATGGTCTTCTTCCCGCTCACTCCTTGCCAACTAGATTGGAAAGAACATGCCTTGACCATGTTATATTAAAAACGAAAAAGCCGTCAATAACCCTAGTTACGAATTCTACTCTGACTGACCATCAACTAGTGTTACTATGTATCAAAAACAAACAAAAAAGGGTTATATTTCAAGCAACTGCACCTAATATAGACTATGCAGGTCTTAGTGTTCAACTAAAAAACATTGACTTGCAACCGATATTCTCCTCCTCGGATGCAAATGAATCCTTAAATAATCTGATATCCTCTGTGCAACAAGCCATTAATCTGAACTCATCCATTATTCAACTCTCACGGAAACAAAAGATTATCAAGCCATGGATAACTCCGGGACTTCTACGCTGTATGAGAAACAGAGACAGGTTGCACAAAAAGTCAAAAGATTCTCCAGGTAACTTTATCTTTTCTACCACATATAAAAGATATAGGAACTTTTGTAATAATCTACTTAAAAAACTAAAGAGACTGTACGAGAGAAATCAAATTAAGAAAGCTGGCAATAATCCTAAGGGGCTATGGAAGGCAATCAAGGAAATCACAAACACAACCAAAACGAAAACTGTTGCGACTGAATTGTTAGGGACTGGAGGAAACATTAACACTACTGACAAAGTAAACGACTTTTTTGTTAATATAGGAGAAAATCTAGCGAAAGGAGTTATTGGTAACCGGACTCCCCCTGGAGCAGTACCACTGTTAACTACTACATCTTTTAAAGCAACTACGTCGTCGTTTGTTTTGCTGGAGACAGATCTAGACGAACTAGAGGTACTTATTCTGGGTCTGAAAAACACATGTGCAGTGGGTTGGGATCAAATCTCAAACCGAATCCTTAAACTGAACAAGAATTTTTTCATTCCTCCCTTAACCCATATTTTTAACATGTGCCTCTCAAACGGCGTTTTTCCTAGGACCTTGAAAAGATCAATGGTGCTCCCCATCCACAAGTCTGGTGACAGGGACTGTGTTAATAACTACCGGCCTATTTCAATACTTCCATCAATTTCCAAATTGCTTGAGCGCATAATCAACTCAAGACTAGTCAACTACTTTGAAAGCAATAAACTCTTGTCGACGTCACAATTTGGTTTTCGCAAAAGTATTTCCACTGGCGATGCAGTTCACGAACTGACTGATTATATTACAAAAAATCTTGATGAAGGCAATAATGTAATAGGTATCTTTCTGGACTTTGCCAAAGCATTTGACACGATCTCTGTACCCATTCTCCTGGCAAAATTGGACCGAATGGGAATCCGCGGAGTCCAACTCAAACTGCTGGAGGACTACCTCACCGCTAGGTCTCAGTTTGTGAGGATAAGTAATTATCAAAGCAGCGATTTACCCATCTCCTACGGTGTACCACAGGGTAGCATTCTGGGTCCGACTCTATTTCTCGCTTACATCAACGACCTATGCGAACTGAATCCTGCTCAGGGAAAAGTTATAACTTATGCGGATGACACGGCTCTGCTCTTCTCATCAAAAACGTGGGAAGATACTTTTAATGTTGCACAGGCTGGTTTTAATAGAGCAACTTCTTGGCTAAGGGAAAACTTATTAACCTTAAATGCAGATAAAACTAGGTTTTTATCTTTCTCAATTCGAAATACCCATAATACAAATGGAGTACTTTTGGCTCATTGTTGTCCTGACCCATCTCTAAATTCATGCTCATGTCCTGCTCTGGTAAAAACCGCCAGCATTAGGTATCTTGGGGTAATAATTGATCAAAATCTTGGATTTCGACCCCATATTGATATGATTAGTGGCAGGATTCGAAAACTCATATATGTCTTCAAAACCCTACGACATGTTGCTGACGGTAAATTGATGAAAAGTGTCTACCTTGCACTTTGTCTATCTATTTTGGCATACTGCATCACGTCGTGGGGTGGAGCTCCCAAGACCACGCTTTTATATTTAGAGAGAGCACAAAGGGTAATCTTAAAGGTCTGCACTTTCCGTCCATTCTTTTACCCTACTGAACTTCTTTTCAGGTCATGTAATGTTCTTACAGTTAGACAACTCTTTGTTTACTTTACCATTTTGAAACAGCACTCACTTATGACATTTGATCCCAAATTATTGATCAAGCGCCGTAACGATAGGGTGTGTCCACAACCTAGAACTTTCCGGACCTCCTTTGCTCACAGATTCTTCCCTTTCCTTGGACCTTTGCTGTATAATAAAATTAATAGAAAAATAGACATTTACTCTCTTAACACCTATCATTTCAAGAAAACCATTTTTAATACTCTTCAAATTCTGAATTATGACCAAACAGAACAACTACTAATGACTATAGATTAGGTGCTAAACATCAATCTTACCTCTTATATTAATTCCTGATAGTAATAATATGTGTTCTTTTTGTAATTGAATCTGTCTTACTTTGTTTTTGCACTCCTTGACATTATTAAATATATTAAAGAGTATGGTACCAAAAAGCATATCAAGTGCCTGTAAACTCCTCACCACACACCCTCTCACACACACTCATTCACACTCACGATATTCAAAGAGAGGTCTCTCTTATACTCACCAAGGCCTTAAGCCTATGTAAATTTTGCTCCCTTTTGTAGTTTATTTTTCCTGATTTAGCTGTACTTGGTCTAATGAATAACAGGTACTCATTTTTCGTAATGTATAGCACTTATACTGTAATTATTAGGAAGAGCGCTGAATCCTGAAATACAGGTTAACCACCTAGCTCAGGTTCAGATGTTTTCTGTTTTTACTAGAGTTCAAATAATGCTTTACATGTATTAATTAAGCTCAAACATATCCTAGTGTAATACCTCGTTATGATAAATAAATTATTTAAATTTAATTATTTAAATTAAAATTTAATTATAATTATCTCATGGTTGCTACAGAGGACAACTTCAGAGAAGAATTTGGTGTTAATCGATGGGCTTTGTATGTATGGGCAAATCTCGTTCTTACAAAAGGTTTGGGATAAATAAAGCTTCTCTTTATGGTTTGGACCACTGTTATGCTATAGGTACCTATGTTTTCGAACTAATAAAACTTTAATCTCAGCGTAAAGTAAGTGTAGTAGTAGAGGACAGTGATTGCAATAATGGTATTTTATGAGGTGATGGGGAAAAACAAAGATCAACGTGTGGCAACACTAAAAGTTTGAGCCAAAACAAACGAAAAAATATGGCTGCTTGTTTCTTTGCGGTGTAAGAACTTAGTTTGTTTTTGCGTTCCTGTGTTGTGTTGGTGATAAATGCGTATTTATTTAACTTTATTTTATTTTATTAGGTCTACTAACAATATATGCATCAAGTGTATACAAACTCGACAGTTCTTAATGTAGGGATAATGCTAGACACATATATTACTTAAAAGTAAACACAGCTTTCTTTAAGAAACTATAACTACTTAGACTATAGGTTTGTTATTTTATTTTATTATTTTATTTTATTTAATTTAATGTTAAATAAAACAATGATGAAGACTATTTATTATACGAGCCTGTCCTTCAGCAATCTCGTTGAGTTGGCTTTGCTCCCCCGCTTGATTTACTACTGCACATCCATGGTGACAAAACCGCAATAGGATTGAGATAGGACTTTTTATATTTATTGTTGAGAAAAGACTATAAAAGTGTTGGCAGTTAGTTGTAAAACAAAACAATAAAAAATTCTCTTATTCAGGTAGGTACTAGGTTATACCAGGTACTATACTAGTGTGTAGTGTACTAGGTATAATGTGTGATATACAATTACATATGTATATGAACATGTTAGTTCTAAATAAAAAAAGACGGCGCTAGCTATGCACTTCCCTTTTCTGGGTCAAAGATAAGTCACTATTTCAGTATATAACAAGGTACTCTGTGCTTTCAGCGCAGCGAGCGGCAACATAACTGAATTCCCGCCCGTCGGGTTGGCCGGTCGAACGTACCTTAACTGTAGAGTGAGACCCCCCTGCTATCGTGAATGAAATCGAGTAATATTGTAGCCATCAATCGGCGTAAAACCGACTATTCATAGATATTAACATTTTAAAGCTGCAAATCATGAAGAAATCATGCCGCCTTGAACAGTGACAGGGGGCAAATATAAGCAATTTCACCCGCAGCAGCAAAACTTTCACCCCTTAGGATAAGAGAAAAATCAGAACATAACAAAATCAGAAAACAGAAAAATCTAGGTCTTTTTTTTATTTTTTTTTTATATAAAAAATATAAAATGTAACATATTTTAACAGAAATAAAGGGAAAATATTGTTTTTATTCAATTACGATAAATATTGTATTTATTGTGTATTTTATTATAAGTAAACAAATTAATTCTAAAGCCAAATACGAAAATCGCATCGAAATCGGTAAAGTAGTTTTAGAGTTATTTGCCGATTACTTTTATTTGTAGATTGTTTAATAGTTTGAATTTGAAACACTTAATACCGTGAATCCCAAATGATTATTATACTTTGGGTAATATTATGTAAATTATATTTAAAATTTTCGTTTTCAAATAATATTTATTATTATTTAAAAAAATATACATTTTTATGTTAGAAAAATCTATTGTTCTTCTTCAGCTTTAAAGACATCGATCGAACTGAAAATGAAAAAAACAATAAAGATGAATGTCCCAATTAATAACTAAAACATCACAAAATATTTAATTTAAGTAAACTTACGATTCATTCCTTCAGCTTCCTTTGCAGAATTTGCACTGCAGAGTACAAGGCATACCGACTCGTCGGCAACCACAACGCATTATGTTGCAGCCTGATTTACAAGCACATTGGTCAAGTAAACTTAATTGTGACCATATCGCCGTCACGTCTGACCATTTTGGGGTCCATCTACCTTGAGACGACTTCTTCCATTCCCAAAAAGATTTGCATGGGACTGGCACATCTAAATTTAATGCATTTCCCCATATATGGCATATTTGGATAGGCACTATGGTTTCCGTCAGGGCGGTCCACGGAGGACGCAGTGACACAACTCCTTAAAACCGTGAGTACATCACTCGATCGCGGCAACGCATGTGTTGACATTTTTCTGGACTTGGCCAAAGCTTTTGATACCGTTTCGCCGGCTAAATTGCTCATTAAACTAGAACGGCTCGGGGTTCGAGGTGCCTTTCTAAATTGGTTCGATAGCTACCTTCGAAACATTAGTAGCCCGAGTCCAATCTCATTCGGGGTACCACAGGGCAGCATCCTCGGCCCAACGGTCTTCATCATCGATATTGACGAGCTGACTAGAATTCTCAGAGATAAAAAGGACGCTGAAGTTATACGGCGGAGAGTTATATAACCGAAGTGGCTCACTGGCTGAGTGAAAACCTGTTAACGCTCAATACACAAAAAACAAAATTCATGCGCTTTCACAAAACAGCTGCCTCTAGTCGTCCTTCGAACATGAATCTCAGCATACATAAATGCAAATCTCTGCACTCATGTGCTTGTCCATCCATAGAAAAAGCGAGCGTCTTCAAATATTTGGGTCTAATATTGGACGAAAAACTGAGTTATCGAGCTCATACATCTTCTCTAGCAGCTCGGACAAGGAAACTAATTCCCGTAATTAAGCAACTGAGACAGGGAGCCGATAGGGACGTTTTAAAATTAGTGTACACTGCACTCTGCCAGTCGCTATTGACATACTGCTTTGGGTGGTTTGGTGGTGGCGGCCAAATCAGTCCTGATTATCGTGGAACGCGCTCAACAATCGTTGCTCAAAGTAATGGGAAAAAAGCCTTTTAGATATCCCACCGCCAGAATTTATCAGGACTGGAAGGTGCTTTCGATTCGGCTACTATATTTACTTAGTATAACTCTGGTCCAGCATAAGACAACTAATAACTCTGACTCATACTACTCTCTTGTGAATAGACGAGTCTATAGACTCGCCACGCCTATTGTCCACACTGCCTTCGCTAAAATCTCCAGTATTTTCGCTTGCCCTTTTATCTACAACAAAGTCTAGACAAACACATAGACATAAAATCAGCTACAGCTCGGGAAGCTAAAACCGCATTCCAAAAGTGGCTTGCTGAACTGAATTATGACGAAACTGAAAAATTGCTAAATGTAATTGGATGACCTTCACTGAGAAAAGTGGGTGTACTGTGCATACATATTTATTTATTTATTTACTCACAGTATTTATATTGTTTATTTATCCATTGAAATTATGTATACAGAATGTATTACTACACAAAATTATCTTAACATAAATAATAAATCATGTTTATGACATTTAGAAATCCTGTCAATCAACAAAATGATATGATATGACGATACAGGTTAGACCTAGTGTGGAACCCAGAAGTAATTTGTAATTTCAACTACGTTTTTGTTAATAAACATTTTTTTATTTGATTTTAATGGCCCGCTTGGTAAGCTGCACACAGTGCATGTTGTCGCAGGGCAGCTGTAGTAGGCGAAAGGCTTGTCACCAGGCTATTTTTTTATGCAAACAAATCCTTGCGAATCTCATTAGCTGTCGCATGTTCTGTTCGCGAATCATAAAATTTGAATGTGAATCTGGAATCAATGTTATTATGTGAAACAAGCAAATATTTAAGCATAAAACGCCTTATACAGTAATGAAAATCACCAACCGTTCCAAAAACCCCATCATCTCTTCTGAGAGGGTCTCAAGTGGGTCTGATATGCTTGAAAAAGCAGGAGTTACTTCAGGGTGAGACATCCAGGTCATAAAACATGTTTTTTTCCCTTTTGAAATGAAGTAAGACGTGGTATCACACCCTGTAAATGCATGAAAGCCACAAAACGCATTGGACTCAGGGCCCAAACAATTAGCAAAGTTATACACATCGGTGTTTATTAGCCGTCCCTGTTAACAGCCACAATTCTTTCAGGCCTCATTCTTTTAAAATTTTGTAGTTTGAGGTCAGCAAGACCAATACATCTGTGTCCAAAGATCGTACTAGGATGTGAATTGCTCCTTGCATAGTCATATCTTTTGCATGCCAAACAATACGGCCATCAGCTTCTTCCATATACAATGGTAATTTCTTATTAGCAATAGCAGTACAAGAAACGTCAGAAGCAGATGCTTGGTTTGCCAAATTTGTCACTGCCATAGCCCCAGAGTAGCTATTCAGGAATTCGCGACCAAGAAATTCAAACAAATCTATTTATTTTGGTCATTCCGCAAAAATTCTGACCAGTTACGTGGCAATAAACCATTCGGAATAACCTGGCGCCGAATTCCTGTCCCTATTACTTCTCGTTCCTGTCCTTTAAGACTATTAGGTATAAATAGATCCCATTCAAGATCTTTTCTGTTGCAGTAAAGTTTTTCTGTTAGATATTAAACTTTTGGCTTGAGATCAGTGGCGTAATATTCTTTTCATTACTCATACTCTGAAAGGGGGTCATTGTTCATCCAGGCACCGTGCTGAAAGTGGTACATGCCTGCTCTAAAGCAGAAAAGTATTAAAAAAAATATATATGAATCGTAGTTTATATTGAACAACGCAATGGTAGTAACCTATACAGCCATAAAACGGAAGTATTTTTTTAATGTTATGCTCAAAGTAAAAGACATCAACGGGGGCACCGAAATTACTTTTTTTATGAGTAGTATTTTTAAACTTGAATTATGTTTGTTTTTTAATAAAATAATTTTGATTTCAAGTGACTTTGTTTTTTAATAAAATAATTTTGATTTTAACTGTTTACTTTCCTCGTATTCGTAATGAAAAGTAGAGTGTTTTACTCGGGTGATAGCACCCATTTCTGCCTCGAACTATTGGCGCTCTCACTTCGTTCGAGCGCCAAAACATCTCGTCAGGAATGGGTGCCTTTCAGCCCTCGGTTAACAATCTACTATTAAATGTTTTGGAATTTTTAGTTACACACATTTGCACAAGCGCTGCCCCATCAAAAATAATCCCATCAATTTGATCAATTTGTCATTTGATTTATCTAATGATTCTAGTTTCTTAGCTAGGTCGGCTTTATTACCTGAGCGAAGTCCTCCATTAATTAAGAGCGATGGTGGGAACACTTGATTTTCATATTGAAAAAATTCGTTAAGATCCAATTTTCTTTTTCTTGCAGCTATGAAAAGACGGGAAAACAGCAGGATATCAACTTTAAAACTTTTAATTTTCTCAACAGGTTCATAATTTTTCAATTAGCGATCAAAAATGCTGATTTTGTTTTTTATTGTTGGATCATATATATACTGATTTTTTTTATTTTTTAGACCTTTCAACAAGTCGTTCTTGAATAAATCTTTTGTATTGCTCGCTTCCTTTTTATTCCACCGAACGCAAAGTTATTACAGCCTCTGAAGGTGCCACCACACGTGTGTCTAAAGCTATGAGTTCGGTACTATGGTTCTTAAAAGGGTTATAAATTTCTTCAAAGCTTGTTTTTAGTGCGACACATCGGTTTAGAAATTTCTTCTGATAACTTAAGTTCTGCTCGTGATGTCCTTCTAACTTCTGGTTTTCCTTAAATTCGGTGGATTGAAACTCTTTAAGAAGTGCACTAATTTCGGGTCCTGCAATTGTGAACCGACGAACAGCTGCTGGAGCTTGAGTCAAGCCGCTAGCTCCTCTATCGCCTTTTACTTCAGCGTTATACTGTTTACAGAATATTATCCAAAGTATAATAATAATACCTTGGACTCTATTTACACACATTGATCTAGCCCTAACTAGGATTCCCTGTATCTTGGGTACTAGACAAAGATACACATACTTATACAGATAAATATTATACTTAGATGAATTATAAATATGATAATCATGTGGGCTTCACGGCATTACGTGTTTCAAATTCAAACTACTAAACAATCTACAAATAACAGTAATCGGCAAATAACTCCAAAACTACAACCGTTTTCGTATTTGGCTTTAGAATTAATTTGTTTACTTATAATAAAATACACAATAAATACAATATTTATCGTAATTGAATAAAAATAATATTTTCCCTTTATTTTACAAATTGTCATACATATTTTATATGTTTTGCCTTTTTCTATTAAAATATGTTACAATTTAATTTTTTTATATAAAAAAATAAAAAGACGAATCATTTGACACCTCAATCATTGTAATCAGTTTACCCGTTGGGCTTGTAGTTTTTTCTGAATATATTTTTTTTGTAAGTGGCGCCATCTTTTATCCTAATGGGTGAAAGTTTTGCTGCTGCGGGTAAAATTGCTTATATTTTCCCCCTCTGTGCGAAGTGGCTTGCTTTCTTCATGATTTGCATGACTAGACGTTTGAATTTGAACTACTCCCCCTAGTCTGAGTCCGGTCCCGGTGGAAGGTCGAAAAAAATGGCCGAACTTGGTTTCTATATCAGTCCCTCCCTACTGATTGTGGATCTGACCTCAAACCAATTGCCCCAACCACGGCGATGAGGGTTACCGCGAATTTGTAATCATCTTTGAATGATGATTTGGTAATCGCAGGAGAAGCAATATTTTTAATTTATAACATCTAGTGTTGTACTTACATTATTAGTTGCCGTAGCGGGAACAGAAATACACATTCTGATAAAATTTCAACTCACTACCTTTATGGTTCATGAGGTAGAGCCCGCTGACGGACGGACAGACAGACGGACAGATGGACAGCGGAGGGGTTGGCTATAGACATCGTTCACACAATTTTTAGTATTATGTTAATGGAAGGGGGTTATTTGGAGCTCTCCTGTCCCTATAGTTTGTTCGGTGAGAAAATGTGTAGTTTTTGAGAAATAAATATATTTTGTTGAAATTTGAGGTTATGTTCACATATTTTTGCTATGAAAGTGACACCATGCAAGTATGCAACCCATAGAGGGTTGGGAGATATCTTCCTATGCGGTCTTTTGTCATTTTAGCGTATTTTTTATTGCCGGAGACTCGGTTTTATTGAATTACGATTTAAATTAAAATTCAAAGACTTACGCGAAATGAAACTGAATTCTGACATTAAAGAAATATTTTTTCGGCAGAATCAAAGCAGATGCCGAAGAGAGGAAGCAGCATCAAAAGAACTTACTGCAACAGATCGAATATAACAAGCTCCTGAAGGTAAACAAGTAGTTAAAGTAGTAGATTGTACAAGGGCATAAAATCACCATTTCACCCGAGACGTTGATATCCACCCGAGCCGCAGGTAAGCGTGGATAGTTAAGTCGAGGGTAAAATGGGATTTATGGCCGAGTTATACACACTGCTTTTCATTTCCATTGCGAGAATATGAAACAATGGCATACAAATTATCGTAAAACAACAATCATACATAAAACAGCAACAAATTGCAAAGACAAAAAGTACATGACAAGAGCTTCCCGCCAATATTATTTTTTATTTTCGACATCTGGCATTAGTTAGACTAAGGTACTTCATACTGCCAAGTCATTTAATGGTTCGATACGTTCTTTAACAAAAATTTACTTCTATGTTATCTAGTTTGAATAATTTAGTAATAGAAAACACGAATTTGAAATTTATTAAAGCAAATCAGATAAAATAACAATTCTAGGAAGTGTGACATTCAAATTCGTGTGACTGTTAGGCCCGATTATCTCAGCTTTTAAAAGTATTTTACTTTCTGCACTAGTGCATAAAAGTGGCATTTTGTGCAGCACACATCCAGCACAAACACAGAACTTTGCAAGCATGAGAAGTGAAAACGCCTTTCCCATCGAGACAAATTGTGACTCATTGGGAATACGTAATCGGATCTGTTATATGATATAAAATTATAAAACATAAACAATATAGACGAAGACCCACTTAAAATCTGTAAATCCATTTTGGAAATTTAAGCCGGTAGTGAGCCCACCGCTTGTTGAAAATTGTGTTTTCAGGAGAGAGCTCTTCAAGAGGAGATGGATCAGCGGAAGAAAGCCCAACTGGCGACGCAGGAGTACCAGGAGGAGATCAACAAGATGCTTTGTCGGTGAGGAATCGCCCTAGCCACTCAAACGTCACCTCGCGCGAGCATTTAGAGTTTTGGGATAGGGCTTATGGTCAATTTTTGTTAAACTTCAAAAAGATCCAGTATTTTTATTTTAAACAAAGAAACAACGAAGTCACACAATAATACTAGTGGCTGTGAGTTGTAAGTATACCACATGAGCAACACAGGACATTTTCATTTTTTTTTCTACCCCCTTACACCTATACAAACCTATGCATGCACCTGGTTAAGTACATGGAGTATGAATATAGCAGCACCAAAAACTTTGCCATTTTGAAAGAAATCCAAAAAATTTATCGACAAAAACTAATAATTATCGAACCTGCTCACACAATTTCACGAGAATCAGTTGAGAAATGCGACCTGTGGGCGAAGTGTGAGTTTTCAATAAAATTGCCCTTACTATCGCGTTGCCGTAAAACACCAGTTTTGTATAGAAATGTCACGTGACCAGTGAGTCGCAAGCTCGTTAGTCTTTGCTATACAAAACTGGCGTTTTACGGCAACGCGATAGTTAAGTCTATTTAAAACTCATACTTCGCCCACTATAGAGGAGAACGGCCGGAAATCCGGACAGACGGACATACGAAAGTATTTTTGCCCGGCTGAATGGAGACGCTTTGCTCGCTCGGTCAATTAACATTCGAGACCTGATTTTTTTCCCTCCCTAGCTGGGATACAGATCTCTCGCTAGGAGGCAGAGCCTCGAACCGCAACGCCACAGAAGTCATCAAATTGTAAATTGGAATCGTCTGGCGTTGGACTTTTATCGCGCTTCACAATCGAAAGGTCCCATGTTCTAATCACGTCCGGGGAAGGAGGAAATAGCTTTTTTTTATTCTTTCTTGCAGACCATACTTCAGCGACGAAGTGCACCCCTTCATGAGGCAGATGGCAGGCACGGCTGGGCCAGGGCAACCGACACGACTGAAGATGAGTGAGAAATGTCCCTGCTCCAAGCCGAATTACTGTAAATAAATTAGAAACTTGTAAATACTGCTGTATGCTATAGCTGATGTTATAACGACAAATCGATAAGCATGCATGCATATTCTTCTTATGGAGCTTGGCTCCCATTTTCACAGTCACACTTTTGATGGATAGTTGATATTGCAACGACGAAGTTGCCTGTTCGCTCAAAAACCATATGGTTTATTTTGTATTATTCTTGTAAAAGCACGACTGAACGACTGCCGTTGTAACGACTAATCGATAAACACGCATATTCTTCCTATCAAACTTGGCTCCCATTTTTTAGTCACACTTTTGATGGATAGTTGATATTGCATCGACGAAAGTTGCCTGTTCGCTCAAAAACCTTATGGTTTATTTTGTATCATTGTTCTTGGCAGCTAAAGTGGAGCTCTCCTTAAAAGTAGCATTTGGCATCTGTCAACAGTAGGGACAGAGCTATGCGTCGATCTTTCTTCCTTCTCTAAGCGAAACAAGGAGCAGACCGACTGTGCGACTAGCTGTGCCCTTTTCGACAGATGTCAAATGCGACCTGTAAGAATGGCTCCACATTAGGTGTTACATTTTGAATAATTCTTTGTTACATATTTTGGTTTGTTTGTTTGTTGTTATTGTTTTAAATAAAGCTGAATTTGTTTTTGTTAGTTGGTTTTTATTTGGTAGCCCTAGGTTGCAGTGGAAGTAGCGGTGCGGGAGGGCGATAATGCTATGACGAATTGTCGTGTCGTACAGACGCCGCAACCCAGCCCCGAAGCAGCGAAATACTACCGTAGAAACATCAGTTGCTTACAGTACAACGACGCGTAGTCAAGCAACAAGTTAGATCAATATTCCCTAAGAAAACGGTGGCGATTAAGGTCGCAAACGTAATTATCAGTCTTAGGTTACAAAGATGAAGATAAACCCACTGCAAGTTTATGGACACCCTCAGACTTTTTGGCGGGTGAGTAAGCTTTATTTACTTTCCAATGTGAGAAAGACCTTGAAGTGTTATGAATTTCCTCCGCGAAGTGGACTTCAGATGATCATTTGACAAGTTAATCATTTGGCTGGATAACTGATATCCGGTTTCTGTTTATTAAAAAAAATGGCTCTGAAAAGATATTTTCTCTAACCTAAATAATTAGAGAGATGGAACTATCTGTTACTTCATCTTGCAGGAACGTCGTCGTGATGTGGTGAAGAATATAGCGAACGTTGAAGAGTCTGGCAGATTGTTCGACATCGTCAACTATGATGCTAGACATCTGCAGAAGTAAGTACCTGCATACGTTTGATCCTCCTTCCTATGGGAAGTGTTGAATTGTCAAAGTCATTAATTATATGGTTACTTACCCTTGGTATACCTTGTGTGACGAGGAATCTGCCATTTGTTTTTAAAATAAACTAGCCAGGATTAATAGTATTTTATTGGACTACGATTCAAACTCCGAAGAAGTTTTTGTGAAAAATCACCAAGCAATAGTGACGTTGAAGAATTCTTCAGAATATAAAAAATGACCTGCGAACAGCAAGGCAGATATCTGAATGATATTTTCAAATATCTGATGTAAGTTAGGTGTTGCTGCGTCTGTTTGTGTGTATCGTGTATGTGAAAGGTGTCCGTAGCACTCCACTAAATATATGGAGCCCTTGTAGAGGGCATAGCTGTTTATATTTAATATATTTATAAAGAAATTAGATATTTATTTATATATTTTTATTTACGTATTGCAGATATCGCTGTTTAACATTAATGTTTTTTTATATACCTACATGTTGGTTAATTTTATCATTGTAGTCTTTTTCTGGTATTTTGTATTTGTATTTATCCCTTTTGATTAATTTGTTGGAAAACCATTAGACCTGGAGGCTTTCTTGGGACCTTTTGTGACAAAAATGAAATAGCTAGAACAAAGCGAGCTGAAAATTATTAGGAAATCAAAAACAGAAAAGTCGTTGTGCGTAAACTTAAGAGCTTTTATTTGTGACACACCAGCGACAGATGGAGGAATTTGCGCAGTCGAAGTTTCACGGATTTCAACTAGTGGAAAAGGTGGCGGAGTATTCTAGTGGTCAGTCCAGAAATATAACCATTTTCAGCTCAACCTACTTACAAACAAATAAATATTAAAATCAAATATCTTTGCACTAAGTTAATTTTTTGACCCGGATCCCCAATTGATAAAAGCATGGCGAGTAAATGCAATCTTGGAGTTTCATGCACGGCTTTATAGAACTGAGTTTACTGATAATGGTGTTGTAACGCACTTCAAAATGCTAGCCTATGAAATGGCGATCAAATTCAACAGTAGTTACAAATAAATAATAACATAAAATGTAAAAATGCATATTTTAAGAGGAGCATTAAAATTTCTACCTCAAACTTGAGATGTTGAACAGAAAGACAACTTCCCCATGCGTTTTAGATCAGTCTGAGAAAATAGAATGAAAACAGAATGTACGCACCTTAGTTTTGTCTTTAATATTTATCCAGAATTTTGTTGTTTTTACAATTCACGGCGGCGGGGACGCACAAAACTCCATATATTTCGGTAACCGAATGAATCTTGTAGATGAATTTTGGAATTCGTAATAATCCACGATTAGTTCTTTAAGACACTCATAATTGATTTTGTAGGAGTATAAGGTTTTATGCAATACTAGAAGCCCTCAGTGGCGCGGGCGCAGCGGTAGTAGCTCTGCCTACCATGCGATCCCCGGCTGGGGGTAAAGAACAAAAAAATCCTGGTCTTGGATATTTACATGCGTGTGACGTCGCTGTTTCTGGTTCCCACGATACAGGGTATCCTAGTGTGGGGCCAGAAGCAATGTAATTGCCTGAATGTTAATGTTTCTGTTTTCTATAAGATGGATGTATCAGTCGTAAGTCGAATTCGACGAGAGTTATATCAAGGTATTACAAGACAGAATACACTACTAAAGTGGGCCCTTTACCGGGCTAGTAAGCGCTTATAAGTTAAGCAAAAAATTGGTTCAAGTGTTGGTACAACTGCTTTTTGCTTGTTGTGATGATTGATAATGAAATCTCTAAAAGGATACGAAAAGAAAATGAAATCTCTTTTTTTCTTTACATATTCGTCTGCTAACTATCGTTTCTGTTGCAGAGCCATCGTGAACCGAACTAGCGAAAAAGTCCAACAGTTACTGAACAAAGAAGACATCACTCTCTGACATCGGAGACACAAACTACAGCACCTTCTAGAAGAAGAAGAGAAATCTCTTTCAATAGAGTTGGCAGAGAAGCGGGCGTTAGAAGAGTGCAGAGTTTGTGTAGAGAGAAACAGCAAGCTGAGGGAATGGGAGGAAGGAGTGGAGAGGGAGAAAGTTATGGAGTGTCAAAAGGCGTTAGAGAGAGAGAACATGTGAGAACAATTCTTGTGACTATATTGAGCCCTCTAATGGTAAATTTTGTCCCCGTCGAAGGGGTAACTTTATCTCGAACTCGACTAAGATCCAGCCATACTCCAGCACGCTGGCTCAGTGTGGGTTGAAAAGAGGGGCGTCGCGTTAAATGAGTATTTAAATTTGCAACAAACCGTCCGTATTCGGTTGTCCGGTATGAGAACGACAGTGTTTTGGCTAAAATAACCAAAAAAGTGGTCTGACGGTTTTTGGTTAGTGACCACAAATTAAAACCAGCTTTCTGTTTTAATTTCGATATTTCCAGAGCACATGGATTTAAGTGGAACAAGGAAGAAGAGCTAAAACTCAGGGCTATGCAGAAAATGCAGATATTAGAGAAGAAGAATATAGAGCATCGGAACCAAGAGATTGACAGCATGTGGCATGAGGTACTGCTGAGTGATGTGAAAGAAAAGGTAATCCAATAAATAAATTTTTATTTCAGATGACAAGACCCATAGATAAATACCTTAAAACTAGACATACATATTGACGAGAACTCGAAACATTATAAAAACACAAAATAAAAAAGACTTACAATAAAAAAGACTGATTCATTAATAAACCTTTGTACCTATATATTATATTTTTTCTCTCCTTTGTACGCGGGCACTGAAAATCATCTGAAAATAACCTTCACCAACAAGCAAATTAAAAAAACTTTATCACATACCAACAAGTAGAAAAATCAGCACATTTCTATTAACAGGCACATAAACATATTCATATACGAAATAATTACAAACAATTTGTCAGGAACTGAAAGAGCGTCTGGAAGCGAAGAAGAGACAACAAGAGATGGCGGAGCGTAGGAGGTTATATGACGAGCAGATAGCCAGCGCGAGTAGGAGACGAAGCGACGCGATAAGAGAAGAGAGGGAGCAGGAGAACAGAAGGTTTGAGAAGATGCGGTGGAAGATGGAGCAGGACCACGCGGAAGGTATGATCGTCATCAACTTCAGCAGCATGTGTTGCTCACTGCTGAGTATCTGCCTCCTTCCTGGCTTCCAACTTATCTGCTCCCGTATCAGTCTAATCCAGGTTTTCTCCGCTATATTGATGTTATCTGCCCACCTGGCTGCTGGTCGGCCCACCCTCTTTTTTATAATTTCGGTCACCTCTCGGATAAGGTACGGTAACACACACAGCACATAACGTCACGCGTTGTGCCATAAGGGCAGAGGCACAGCTGTGCCCACGTTTAGCCAGATAAAAGGCATAAGGGGTTTAGTTTATGATAACACAAACGTTACTACTTACTACAGCACATTTTCCAAAGAAAAAGTTTCTTACAGAAATCCAAAAACAGAGAGAACAGCAACACATAAATAAGATGAACTATATCGAAGGTCACAGTGAGAAGGTCTTAAGTCTACAGAAGCAGAGGGAGAGAGACAGAGCACTGGACAACCATACGATACGAGAGGCCTTGGAGCTTCTGAGAAGGCAGAGGGAGAGGGAATGGATGAATATGGTAATTTTCATTTTCCTTTATACACATACGAATTATGAAGAAGTTCACGACATCCCAGCGAATTGACAACTGAACTGTATGTTGTCGGATGGGGCTATAGTTGCCCACGTCCGCAGGAAATACTCTTGTAACACCACATTGCAAGGTGTCCCCTAACTAGGGCTAACGGAGGAGCAAGACACAGAATTTTCCAGGTTCTTGTAAGAGAATACATTGAATAGAAGTCACGCAAGATTGGCAAAAACCGACATAATTATTAGTCCACCATGTTAAATAGAAGATGTATTTCAGAAACAACTTAAACAAGACAAACAGGTTTATGTAGAGAATTACATACGAGAGAGAAAAATGGCGTCACAACTTCAACAAGAGTCAGATGAAGTAACGAACCAGTGGAAGCGTGAGGCAGAGAGACAGGCCGACGAATATGCCTGGAGCGAGGAGTACAGAAGATCTAGGTCTAGAGAGGTGAGCTGTTACACCTTCATCTTTCCGGGTATTCGTTATAGAGGGTAAACAAACATTAATACAGGGTGTAATAGAAAAGTGTAGCCATATTTTAGGAGGTTAGGACATCACACTGAACAACCTTCACTATGAAACCGATTTCATTACCTATTTGTGAAGTGAAAAATAAAGTTTCTCTGATCAAATCGGTTTCATAGTAAAAGTTGCATTATATTCTAGACTAGAATAGAATGTTTTTTTTGTCCACAACACACTTGAGGCATGTCCCGTGAGTTTGAAGATGAATGCCCTACAGTGATAAAAAAAATCGCAGTTATTGGTTTGCTTAGGAGCAAATGTACTTAATAATTTCAAAGAAAACATTTAAAAAAATCATAAATACAGAGTAGTTATTTAAATAATCAGCCAAATACAAAACATCGAAAATTTATTTGTATGAAAATATGTGTGTCCCATACGTTAATTCAAACTCGATGATTACTATAATTTTCCATGAAACTATACCGAAATTTTACTTTCATAAAGGTTTCATTAAGCTCCAAATTACATTGCCGTCTAAGTAAAAGGTTCATAAAATTGAGAAAAATCTTAATTTTAAACTTGTCTCAGCAAAAGTTCCAAATCTGTGTTCCAGTTTTTGTCAACAACTAAAACAACTTAACCGTATACTTTTAAGTACCTACCTAATTAGTTAACTAATAACATTTATGGTGGTCGGTTAATATAATAAATCTTTATTACTTCAATAATACAAATAATAACTGGCAATCGCGCTCAACTAGCCACTCTAAAGCGCCCAGAGTACTAATACATATTAGGTACTAAACACAACACATCTTAATATAAAGATAAACTTAACTAATAAGAAAATGACGAATTATTTCGGAGCAAGAGAAATACATTATGTTGCACACGCTCGTACCGAGTCGTCATCTAAGTCCGTATATTGTCGTCTGTTATTGCCAATTACATAAAAATGTATTATTGAAGAAATAAAGATGTCTTACATTATCAGATCACTATAAATGTTATTAGTTAACTAATTAGGTAGGTACTTAACAGTATACTGTAGATTAAAAAATAATCAATTTTGATAAATATCACTTCCTTTTCAACTTAAAAAAACAGAAGGTTTTCCATTCGTCTGTTTTATTTTGTGTGTTTGTTACGCGATCACTCCGTCAATTGTAAACCGATTTTGATGATTCTTGTTTTGAGATACTTTAGAGGTGGTGTTGAGGTACCCATACAAAATTAATCGAAATTGATTTACCGCTTTTTGAAAAAATCTACAAATAAAAAAAAAATACACAGATGTTGGTTTGGTTTGTGGTTCCGTGCAGCAAAAGTTTTGAGGGGATTTTTCATGAAGAAATAGGGCTTGAACTTGAAGTCAGTTTTTTAAGTTTTCAACTTGGTGATTAATATTAAAATGTTCAGCATTCGTAAGTTACCGTTATAGGTTACCATGATTTATTATTTAATAACTACATAAAACGGAAAATATAATGGGACATTCTTGGGACAGTAAGAAAAAAGATGGCATTAGTAAAAAGTAAAGTAATGCCATGTCTATATGACCGCAAATAATAGTCAACAAAGACGAGACCACACAGTAGCACTAAATGCTAGAAACTGTCTGTTAATCTTTTCTGTAACGGCTGAAAAGATTTGCATTTGGAATGGCGTAAGTATGATACCCTTGAATAGTTGGTGCGCTTGAATACTACCGAAGTTGATATTAATTACATGAAAACCGCCCCGACTTGACACCCTCGAAAGTGCCACGTACTTACACTTGACCACATGTGAATACTGAAGAACTGATGTCCATCAGTGCACTGTTAAGACATAGCCCCTGACTTTTGTTAGGTTATATAGCATAGGCTAGACATATCGGAAACTGCTCGCGGGGAACATAAGCTCTATTAATAATTTATAATTTTGTTTTAACTGGATCTAGCTCATAAACATATTCGTTAGGAAATTTAATAGATATTTTTAAGGAGTTGGTTTTTTTAGGTTCTGCCTATACTTCCTGTACTATAACTACTACTAGTACTATACCAATAGCACCATTCACTAAAGCCAAGACTCAAGTGAATACTTCGTCTTAACATGGCTTTTGCTCCAATTTTTATAATTATAAAGATGCCTCTCATAGTCTCATCCCATTGCGTTACTATATACTCAACTATAGCACGCATACGACAACTCAGTATTGCCATACATAGAGTACCTATGACAAAGAATGGAAAAAACAGGAACCATCACATGGTATAGGGACAACCCGGTGGTGTGGAGAAGGATTGTTGTTTACGTACAGTATTGTCCATTCCATATCAACTTCATTGTTATATGCACGATTTTATTTCAGTACAGAAATACCTACGAAAGTAAAACGTAGAGGTACTTCTTAAAATTTGCTTAAGAACTGTACTGGAACAGCGTCTTATACAGTAATATACCTAAAATAGTTCTGATAACATCCAAATTAAATTGCTAATCAATAACACCAGTACCAGTAAGCGTTCTAATTATAAACCCGATAAAATTAAATAGAGCAACCGATATTAAAGATGAAAATTTCGAGGGTATATCACACAGCTAAAACCAAACCATACCGCAATTCAGCAATAAAACTATTCTAAATATCTATATCTATCGGTCAGTAGTCGAAGTCAAAATAAACCTATGAAACTTCTGCATATTGTATATCTAGAAATCGGGACTCATATTGCGCAATGTTTGAGTTTTCCCGTGCTTTGTAGGCTAAACAATAATCATATTAAAAATTTCAAGATTGTAGGTCTGCCAGAAGTACCTTAGGTTTTTAATGATCGGTGAGTGGGTCAGTCAGTGAGTCAGTGACAGAATTAAGGAAGTTTGACTGGCCGTAGTTTTAAATCTACTGGTTCAAATTAAATGTAATTTAGGGATATACCTAGGTATGTTGAGCTCTTTTTGCCATAAATTCAGGCTTCTAGCTTAACCAGAACGAAGATAACGGAGGTTCGAAAATGCCCTGAATGGCTTTTAGTAAAGGATGGTATGACTGTGATCGACTTGGCCCCCCGCCAAGTCGATCACAGTCTGTACTGTCGTGCCCCCAGATTATGGCTTTCAAAGTTTTTTTTACCTAAGTAAGGACCAAATTGGATCACTTAATGTCCCTTTATTTTGTTTTTGTTAAAACTTTCTCCTAAATACTCAAAAAATTAGAGGACTTTTTGATAAATATACAAATCTTTATTAAATAAAATATTGGAATTCATGAAACAAAGACGACTTTGAAAATGTGAATAAATACATAATAAGAAACGCTCAATATATATGTTTTTGGTAGTTATAGTAATTATTCTTGCTATTCTCCTTCAATATTTAGATATAATAAATAAATAAATAAATGCCCATTAATGAACCCGAGGAGAGCTTTAGGTCATCGAACCGCGCGGACATGTCCCCGATAGCTCCGGAGAACAATAGACCCTTTTTTACCCAAAGGATCCATAGGCGAACTTCTCGAAGTGAAGTGTTTTGAATTAGGTTTACTAAAAATTGAGCTACGTGTTTGCGATTGTGTGTATTAGTTGTGTTTGAAATAGTGTAAAGTTCCATAATAAAGTGTGTCAGCTGGACCTGGTTCCGAAGACAGAGGGCGCGGGTGCCAGTCTTCGGGAGAAGTAAATACAAATCAAAGCGCGAATTCGGGTGAGATCGTTCAGTATTGATAACTTTATGCTAGTGTAGTAATAAACGAAAACCACAATGAATGAAAGATTCGATAAGTCTGCATTAATCGGAAGTAGACAAGACAAGAATATCATCAATAGCATGACATGAAGTGACTGCAGATCGATGTGTATGGTAGACTCAACAAGTTTTGCTGAGTACAGGCAGAAAGTGGTGGGATGTTTTGTTGTGGTATTTAAGTGCTGTTCAAGAATATACAAGTAACTGTTTTTTGAAAATGTCGCGTGGTAATATCCATATTAAATCTAAAGTGGCAGCCCTCACTAAAGCTAACCGCTCAAGATTAAGAAAATATGAACGCATGATCCTGAGCGACCAAAAATCAGCCAAGACATTGGAAAATACTAGGGATGCAACGATACGCCTTTTTGCCGATACGATACCGATACGCTTATAAAATATCGGCGATACCGATACCGATATCGATACGCTTATTGAATTAAAAATTAAGGTTAAATAGATAAAATACAAGTCAGGTTATTTTTTTATCAGTTAATATAAAAAATATAGATAGACAGGTTGATACAGTTTTAGTAATTAAAATTATCACTAATCATATTTTTGTTTAAAAATAGAGCGCGTGGTTTCCCCAAGCATAGTTCGTGCCTCGTTTGCAACGAAATGAAGGAAATTTGCCCTCTGAATTGCCGGCCATTTGACCGGACTAGGTATAATCCTAGCTGGAGTGGTACAATTCATTTATTCATTCATTCAAATGTAGCCCATTGATGAACCCACTGCGGGGCACAGACCTTTACCTGGATACAAGTAAGTAAGATTAAACCATCCTCCACCACGCTGGCTCAGTTGAAGGAGGGGTTTTACGACCACTACCACGTAGCGATAGTAGCCGGGACCTAACGCTTAACCTTTCATCCAAAACACTGAACGTCCGTTAATGTATTTAAGATAAATTAATTATCTCATTGGAACTTGTTCGGGCTTCTGACCTGCATCTCCTGTGTGAGAAGCAAGCGTGAAACCCTTTATTATTATTATTATTTTATTTATTTATTCAAAACAAATTATAAGTATTCTTGACATTACTGGTGGCCACTCAATCCTTGACAGGTTTAAGTGTGACCACTGGAGCATATGATATAGAATAAGTCTTGGCATTTGCTAATCCAGAAAGCCTCAGAAGAATACCGCGAGCATTTGGAGGAAAGGCGAAAGGCGTTGGAGCGAGAGAGACGGGAACGTTCGGAACGCATGGAGCGTGTGAGAAGAACAGCTACATACGAGATCAAACGTCACTTGCGGGATGCCAATGAGGAGTTGAGGAGACAGATGGAGTATAGAGCTGGCTTGGATTGTCAGTTGGAAGAGAATCTGAAGAATATGGTGAGAAAGCTTAAAAGGTTGTTCACGTGGCAAAGCCACTTACGCTAAGCATTAACGCAGAGCTAAGTAGGTACTTCCTAACTCGATATTATTTTTCTGACTAGGCGCCTAGTATAAAAGCCACATTAAACATCGCGATATTTGACAATTAGTTCTATAATACACAATCTTATTATAGAACTAAATGTCAATGTGTGTGTGTGAAATCAGATGAAAGCACTGTATCTGAGAAAGTATTACACTCAGTGTTATATAATGCCTTACCGTGTTACGTCAAACGTCAAATCCCATACATTTTTTACTTTGGTTTTAAAGTTTGTTTTGAGGTTGAACTATTTTTAATATTTGTTTATGTATGAAACTGTTTTAGAACTCGGAGAGCGAATATAGCGAGTTCCGCCAAAGACCATTCACAAAACGTGGTCAAACGTTTAGAGATATGATGGAAAATAAGATTGACAAGTCTCCAGGGAGAATAAGGTAAGTTATGAGCCAACCACCACGGTTATATTAACGATAAATTGGTGTAAGTATATTTTCAAGATACGTCATAGTTATTTATTCATGAAGCACGATAGAATAGGATTCTGCTTCGTAAACTTGACAAACAGGGGGATGACCACAAGTCATGCCGATTTAGTTTAGGAACCTAAACTGATCAGCAAAACTAACACGACCGTCCCTTTCGCGGCCTCAGGCTCGCGGCGCGAAAAACTGCTCAAGCCCCACGTCCTGTTAGATCTCGCCCGGCGGCGCGGCGGCGACTTATCAAGTGATTCTGTTGGAATGGTAACTCTTAGAACTAAATTAGTTGTACATCTGTGTAGTTGTACTTATCATGAAACCCTCTCTTAGTCTATGTGAAATAAATGTCATTACGACCTTATTTTATTTTTGTACCGACGCGAGTCGTGAGAATATCAGACTACTAGAAAATGCTCCCATCTCGACACAATTGTTGATTTGCCGATTTTCTGGATGAAATTCACTACGATTTGTGTAATGTCTAACACAGAAACAATTGTCAATAGTAATAAAACAAAGACTTACCTCGAATTCAAACAAAAACCTCACTTTACAATTTTTCAAAATCACCTGGCAAATCGCGATCGCGCAGTCCAAGAAAGAATGCAAAGAGAGGTAATACGTACAGAAAAATACTTTTAAAAAACTTTTTTCACGCGATAGAGCCCTCCTCTCGTGTGAAAAAAGTAACTTTTGAATGCTAGCGACATCTGCTTTTTAGTTCCGGTACTAAACTCTGTGTATCTACATATAGGTATAAGTACGAATACATTACACATGTATAGGATATGGCTTTCAGGTTCATGAATGTAACAAACTTGAATTACTAATCTTATCTTTCTTTGTAAACTAAATAATGTCATTCTTTGTGTACACATAAAATATAAGATTATTAATTTAAGTTTAGTACATATTTGTTATACAACTGAACATACATGTAGATATTACAAAGTATTATTTTCTACAAAAAGTGAAAACCAAATGTGAGAAACAAGCATGTCGCCATTTTGTGAATGACAGACGTCGGTCGACGCGCCGATGTTGCCACTATAACGGTAGCCACGAATCATTGTTCTCTCAATCATTCTTGGCGCAAAACATTAAGACAATCATTATTATTTTTGAAATTGTAACTATTTGTATTCTCTAAAATGTCCACTTTATAAAAAAATAAAAATCTTATCAAATTGTGATCCGATAACTATAAAACATCTACTTTCAAATAAAATGTATTCTAGTGCCATCCGATAAGATAAAAATGAGAGCAAGATAACTTCTAAACACTTTTGTAGAGGAAGCCACCGTCTATCTAAAATTCAATTACCCAAGTGTCCTCCCCAGAAAGAATGTCGGTCATCCATAAATAATCCCGGACATAGACAAACATGTCCGGTTTTTTTTGGATGAAACTTTTACAGACTGGTCATTGCACGACCTAATTTGGTTCATTGGGCGTCCACACACGTACCAATCATGACAATTTATCACCTACACACAGCGTAATACTTTGAAAGCCGGTAACTCCATGTGTGCCTGGGCGGCCATGGGGCGTTAACGGAATTTCATAATGCTTCTCGACCTGGGGTGATCAGAGGAACAAGTCTTCGTATTAGCACCATTGAATTACTATGTGTACAGGGACGCTTTCCAAACAAAAAACGTGTCGCAACTTGATGACACGGGGGAGCGGGGGGCGCGGCAAGATTGCACACCGCAGAAGTGACACTGCTTTTATATTGTACCTACCTAAAATTAATTGTGGTCGGAACGGCCGGAGCTATTTTTACCCGACTACAGCGAAGAGAAAAAGAGAAGGGTATTTCGTTTTTACAGGCCCCGGTAACAAAATTGATTCCATAATAATAATAATAATAATAATAAATCTTTATTTCAGGATGTAAAATCCCATATCGATAGATACCTTAAAACTAGACATAGATATAAAATATAACAATAGTAACTCTAGCCTAGCTAGGGATTTTGGTCTTCGGTCTCGCTTCCCTATAGCGTCGGTAGACAATGCCCTCCGGCCAGTTATCTTTGGCCAGGAACATTGTCTTGAGATCGGCCGGCACCCGAAGTTTGAAGGACAGAAAGTCCTTGGGTCTATCTGACTCCAAAAGATCAATCTGCACCGTCGAAACCTCTGTCGCCTGCTTGGGACTGCGCGGCGGATTCTTCTTCAGCCTTTCCAGGATGTGACGCTCGATGTCCTGGCAGGTCATGTTCACGTCGAGCCGGGAAAGGTAGATTAGGGCCGTGGGAGCGGCAGCTTTGAGGCTGCACTCATCGGCGGGGGCGGTGCCACGCTGATTGCGGCTGCGTCTGGAGCGGCGCTTCCTGGTTTGAACCAGGATGAAACCTTCCCCATCAACTGTCGCGTTCGGCGGGCCACGAGCGGGCCTGGCCGGCTGCGCGCGCGGCGCAGCCTGCAGCTTCTGTTGTTCGGCGGCGGGCGGTGCGGGGCGCGGGCGGTGGCGGCGGGCACGGCGGGACACAGCAGCATACGTTTCTTTTTGGGCTTCCAGTGATTTGGATGAACCAGAAGAGACCGCATTCGGTGCTGGTCGGCATGGCTTCGTGACGTCACGAAGCGGTGCGGTGTTCGTCAACGCGGGCTTAGCAACCCGCGTAACTGGGTCAGTCGCTTGTTGGGCATTTTTGCTGACCGTCGCGTTGTCGTCGCGCGCGTCGGCTATTCGCTGCGTCGGCAGCGAGGTATTGGCCTGACGCAATACTAACAACTCACGTTTTAGTTCAGTGCAAATGCCTTCCGAAGTCTCCAACTTGCTCCGGATGTCGGTGACGTCAGCCTGTAGTCGCACGATATCCTTCAGCAGCCGGGTGGCGTCGACGTGGTCGAATGTCACCGGCGGCAGCTTGTTCAGGTCGCGGGCCACGTAGGTCGGGACGTCATCGGGTTCGGTCTCCTTGAACACCCGGAAGATGTCCTGAAGATCCTTCTTCCCGCTTGCAGCACCCCTCCGCGCGACAAGGCGCACAGTGGTGATGGCGGTTTCTTGCAGCACAGTCTTGGCGGCGGCGATCTCAACCTCCTTGAAGCTGGTCGAGCAGATCTGCTCCAGGGAGACCTCGTCCATCACGTCCAGCTTCTGTTGTACGAAGGCGAGCAGCTCGTTCACCAAGATGGTGTCCGCGCGCTTGGCTGGTACAGCCATGGCGTAACGATATTGCGAAAACTAGGTTGTCGCTAATTTACGGGGCATCGTCGCGTACGCTGCTAGGAAGCGTCCGTTCGTGCCGGTGTCACAGTAGCGAATGATTTCCATAATTTTCATAGCATTGCATAGCGTTATCAAGTTATTATTTTTTATCAGTAGATTAACATATTTACTATGAGAATATAAAACTTATTCTGTAAAATGTAAAGGCATGCTGCTAGAAAATTTATTTCCCATTTCAAATTCACTTTATTATTGAAACGCAATCTTTATTATCAAAATATTCATTTATAATTATTGTTACAATGTTAAATGTGATCAGAACTTCAACAACCCTTTACAATTATCACATTAGTTATTTTTTGGTTAAAATCCACTCAGTCCACCTTTAGGGCCAAACTACAATATATATTTTAAATTTTGAGAGTACATAGACAGATTCGTCGTTAGACTCTGTAGTGTTATGCTACTTACATGCTATTCTGGCTTCCAATCCCTTAGCTCCAGCTCCACCATCAGTCTTTTTTGTTTGTCCTTCAGGGTACCTTGCTCTGTCATGCATTCATGCTGTATAGTCTGATATTGGTCATCACTTTTATTTCCATAGGACCCTGCAACGTTTTAAACCATAAGAACACATTAATAAATCATGTTCGCTCTGCATTTTCATGCTATCAGCACTTCTAAATCGATAGCGAAGCAGCTTACCTTTGGTGACCTTGTATTTGGCTTTCTCCGAAACTCTGCAATCTCGGGCTTCGTGCGCGCTGGTGCGCTATCCTTTTTCCTTTCGCGGTTATGTAATTTGCTGCATGGTTTTCTGTTTGATACCGAATTACGAGCCTGAAAAGAAACTTTGACGTTTGTTGACGTCTTTGTTTATCTGGTTGTCATGGCAATGCCCATTCAAACTAGTTAGCGGTCTGATATGTTTGCGTCAATACTTTTACAAAAATACTCTTTCTCTCTTGGCCACTCACAAAAATTACGTTTAATATAAATAATTTTTAGAACTCTCCAAAAAGGGTATAAAAGCGGAACATTTCTTCAATTCTGGAGAGTCTCACGTCAGCTTCTGAACTGGAAGTACCACTTAAGGCCTTATCCCGGGGTCGCTCAACCCCGGGATCCTGCGAGCCTTCAAACTCTCTCGACCTTCAAACAACGGGATTCTGCGAGCCGTGCCTACGCCGCTACCGTTCCTACAACGAAGATTTCTACAACGGGATTCTGCGAGCCGTGCCTACGCCGCTACCGTTCCTATAACGACGATTCCTACAACGGGATCCAGTGAGCCGTAGCTACAAGTACGCCGCTACCGTTCCTACAACGACGATTTCTACAACGGGATCCAGCGAGCCGTAGCTACCAGTACGCCGCTACCGTTCCTACAACGACGATTTCAACATCTACAACTACAAACACGCCCGCAACCTGGTCATCACCCCACTGGTCTACTTCTCTTCGTGTTCTCCGCTTCCTTCTTTCTATCCAGACATCTGTATTTTATAAAACCTGTTTCACCTCATTCATTTTCATCTTCCTCTCATTTTTTTAAACTAATTCATTGTAAATAACCAATAAACTGACACTCTAAATTTTATCCTGGTTGTTGTTTTCTGTTAGGTTCTGTTAGGTTCGTATCCACACACGACACGCCGCTACCGTTCCTACAACGACGATTTCTACAACGGGATCCAGCGAGCCGTAGCTACAAGTACGCCGCTACCGTTCCTACAACGACGATTTCAACAATATCTACAACTACAAACACGCCCGCAACCTGGTCATCACCCCACTGGTCTACTTCTCTTCGTATCCTCCGCTTTTTTTTTATACTTAATTTGTCTTTTATAAAACCTGTTCACATCTCATCCATCCTCATCTTCGTATCATTTTTTTATCGTCTTCATTGTAAATATCTAATAAACTGCTACTACTAAATTTTATTCTGGTTGTTTTCTGTTAGTTTCTGGTTAGGTTCGTATCCTTACACGACATTTTGGCACCCAACGTAAAAGTTCTTCTCCAATCTTCACCTTTTCTGCGCCTTGTCTCTTTCCCTTTGATTTGCTTTCTCTTTCACTCTTAAATCTTTATCTATTCATCCTTTTCACATTTTCCAAATTCTAAAACAAAACTTCATCTAGTTTTTCAACTCATCTGGATTATATTTAGGCCTACATTTAACTTACATTACTTCACTTCACTTCACTTCACTTCTATAACACTTGACTCTACACTTAACTATAACACTTGCCTAAATATTTTCCAAATTCTAAAACAAAACTTCATCTAGTTTTTCAACTCATCTGGATTATATTTAGGCCTACATTTAACTTACATTACTTCACTTCACTTCACTTCACTTCTATAACACTTGACTCTACACTTTGCGATAAATATTTGAGCCTAAATATTGTCCAAATTCTAAAACAAAAACTTCATCTAGTTTTTCAACCCATCTGGATTATATTTAGACCTACATTTAACTTACATTACTACACTTCACTTCACTTCACTTCTATAACACTTGACTCTACACTTTGCGATAAAAAATTAGCCTAAATATTTTCCAAATTCTAAAACAAAACTTCATCTAGTTTTTCAACTCATCTGGATTATATTTAGGCCTACATTTAACTTACATTACTTCACTTCACTTCTATAACACTTGACTCTACACTTTGCGATAAATATTTGAGCCTAAATATTTTCCAAATTCTAAAACAAAACTTCATCTAGTTTTTCAACTCATCTGGATTATATTTAGGCCTACATTTAATTTACATTACTTCACTTCACTTCACTTCTATAACACTTGACACTACACTTAACTATAACAATGGAAAGGGTTATTAAGTACGAATTCCTTTTCCAAATTCTAAAACAACACTTCATCTAGTTTTTCAACTCATCTGGATTATATTTAGGCCTACATTTAACTTACATTACTTCACTTCACTTCACTTCACTTCTATAACATTTGACTCTACATTTAACTATAACACTAGCCTAAATATTTTCCAAATTCTAAAACAAAACTTCATCTAGTTTTTCAACTCATCTGGATTATATTTAGGCCTACATTTAACTTACATTACTTCACTTCACTTCACTTCACTTCACTTCACTTCACTTCACTTCACTTCACTTCACTTC
Organism: Argyresthia goedartella; assembly: GCA_949825045.1. NCBI lineage: Eukaryota > Metazoa > Arthropoda > Insecta > Lepidoptera > Argyresthiidae > Argyresthia > Argyresthia goedartella. The sequence goes on along the minus strand of OX463833.1, from coordinate 18,476,154 downwards.
TATAACACTTGACTCTACACTTAACTATAACAATGACTCCACCTTCAACTGCAAATGACTCTCCATCACTTGACCTTCCTGCTGATCCGACTGTCATGGAACCTCCTCCTGTATCTCAAACTTCTGTCCTGAAGGTGATACGAATCTTGATATAAAATTTTTGCATGTAAGTAGCATAAATTTTCTTAACTTCTAATTTGTATATATGTATATTCTTCATTTCAGACACATCTCGTTGGTGATGTGGCTGATCTCTGGCTTCGAGCTCTACCGCTCTGTTGTATATATGTATATCCTTCTTTTCAGACACATCTCGTTGGCGATGTGGCTGATCTCTGGCTTCGAGCTCTACCGCTCTGTTGTATATATGTATATTCTTCATTTCAGACACATCTCGTTGGCGATGTGGCTGATCTCTGGCTTCGAGCTCTACCGCTCTGGCCGTCTTTAATCTTAAGGCAAATCGACTAAAGCTACCTTAGGATTAATTTGTTTCTCTTTACCTCTACTTAATTTTTTTTTTCCACGCAGGAGCGGATGACAACTCCTTAAGTAAGCCTGAATGTCGTTTTGAAAACACACTTTTAGAGTGGTAGTCATTGAATGTGAACTCCACCCTTACCTGAATGAAGATGATGAATGTAAGAGAGGGTATATCTGATTTTGCCTGGTGATGTCTGTTTCTGCAAAGCTGTGTTTTTATGGTTTATTTCTGTACATATCAAAATTTTTGCTGAGTCAAAAATTTTTCCAGGGTCGGGGGGAAAATGTAGTGTTATGCTACTTACATGCTATTCTGGCTTCCTATCCCTTAGCTCCAGCTCCACCATCAGTCTTTTTTGTTTGTCCTTCAGGGTACCTTGCTCTGTCATGCATTCATGCTGTACAGTCTGATATTGGTCATCACTTTTATTTCCATAGGACCCTGCAACGTTTTAAACCATAAGAACACATTAATAAATCATGTTCGCTCTGCATTTTCATGCTATCAGCACTTATAAATCGATAGCGAAGCGGCTTACCTTTGGTGACCTTGTATTTGGCTTTCTCCGAAACTCTGCAATCTCGGGCTTCGTGCGCGCTGGTGCGCTATCCTTTTTCCTTTCGCGGTTATGTAATTTGCTGCATGGTTTTCTGTTTGATACCGAATTACGAGCCTGAAAAGAAACTTTGACGTTTGTTGACGTCTTTGTTTATCTGGTTGTCATGGCAATGCCCATTCAAACTAGTTAGCGGTCTGATATGTTTGCGTCAATACTTTTACAAAAATACTCTTTCTCTCTTGGCCACTCACAAAAATTACGTTTAATTTAAATAATTTTTAGAACTCTCCAAAAAGGGTATAAAAGCGGAACATTTCTTCAATTCTGGAGAGTCTCACGTCAGCTTCTGAACTGGAAGTACCAGTTAAAGGCCTTATCCCGGGGTCGCACTACCCCGGGATCCTGCGAGCCTTCAAACTCCCTCAAAACCTTCAAATCAATCTTCAAACAACGGGATTCTGCGAGCCGCGCCTACGCCGCTACCGTTCCTACAACGAAGATTTCTACAACGGGATTCTGCGAGCCGTGCCTACGCCGCTACCGTTCCTACAACGATGATTTCTACAACGGGATCCAGCGAGCCGTAGCTACAAGTACGCCGCTACCGTTCCTACAACGACGATTTCAACAATATCTACAACTACAAACACGCCCGCAACCTGGTCATCACCCCACTGGTCTACTTCTCTTCGTATCCTCCGCTTCTTTTTTATACTTAATTTGTCTTTTATAAAACCTGTTCACATCTCATCCATCCTCATCTTCGTATCATTTTTTTATTGTCTTCATTGTAAATATCTAATAAACTGCTACTACTAAATTTTATTCTGGTTGTTTTCTGTTAGGTTCTGGTTAGGTTCGTATCCTCACACGACAACTCCTAGGAAACATTTAACCTGGAAATTAAACTCTTCCTTCTAGAACCATAACATTTAACAAAAACTTAACAAAGCAATTAAATAAATCAAAATTCAGACAGTACCTTAATGGGACAGTTACAAAATTGAAAGGACAGTTACGCAAATTGAAATAATTAGGGCAAGTCGACACTGCGCAATAATGTGACAATGCGCGTCTCTGACTACAGTGGTATTGTTATCGTGAAAGTCATGAAGTATAATTTTCTGATGCAAGGGGGAAACCCAGTGCCCACCTTCGAGCTCCATCATCAGACCAGCGCGATGGGACCAAAAGAAATCTACTTTAGAATTAAAAAAATATATTCAAATCGGTTCACCCCTTTTTTCATTGTTGGGCGGGGGTTTAAAGTAATTGGATAAATCCTAAATAATGGCATCTCACAGTGCCGCCATGGTTATTATTTTTTATGACACTTGTTTATCTAAGAATTAGGCTGTCAAGTGGAAACTAAATAAATCCGTCCATTTTACAGTGGATTTGAACATATGTATGGTAATAAGAAATATTACATATATACATATAAACAAACGCGCGAAAAATATTAGTCCCATTCAGTCAACTATAAAGTTTTATATGTTCAATATCTCCCTGGCGTCCCATTCTACACGGCTTACATTTCCACTCGGTAACCTTATTATTCTGCATGTACATTATTCAAATTTCGAACGCCGACGCCCGGCTGCGGCACGTTGGTAGGTACTACAGAACAAGCTAAACAACTGCAGAGCCACAATGCCGGTCAAACATGCGGTTCATGAACACATCAAAGAGAGCTTATGATATGTGTGTAAATAAACTAGTGTATGTAACTGTACATAATTAGGCATTAAAACTCTCTAGTGATATTAATATGAAACTCGCCTTCGGCTCGTTTTATATACCCACTCTCGAGTATTAATGCTCTCCATTATGTAGCAGTCACATATAAACTACTATTATAACCGTTTTTAAACTTCTTAATTATAATTAACGTACCAAACTTAACAACTTTTCTTGCGTAACTTTTAAAGATGTTGAGTGAATTGGAAAATTAGCAATTTGTATTCTAAGTTTTCCTATGAAAATAAAATTTAAATAAATAGATCAATTTAAAGGCATGAAAAAATAAGAACCATGTCTCACCAGCGACATGTGTAATGAAAAATTTGGAAATTCTTTAATTTATTTTTATTAGGCAACAAATATAATGATCACCAAAATATTTTTTTCCTACCCAAAATGGATAAATGAACACCAAAAGTTGCAAAAAATATCAGGGCAAAATACTGCGGTAGCGGTGAAGGGTAAAGGGGGTGAGCGAAGCGAAGCCCCCTTTATCCTTCGTGTTAGGTTAAACATGGAAGAACAACAAAAAATACTTAAAACATAAACTTTAGTACAAAAAACATAAAAAGAAGTTTGGTGATCATTTATCCAAACACAATTTGGTGGAAATTTATCCATTCTGGCAGTCATTTCGAATTTATTGATAGTGAAATAGGTGCGTTTTTGGTAATCGTTTAAACATAAGCCTTTTTGTTACCTGTCAGAAAAATGGCAATCCGTAATTCAAGATTCAAAATGGATTGCAAGATCGACGGTGGATAGATTATTATGGTTTCAGTGATTATTTTATTATTTCAGCACGAATCCGGTCCACCCGTTCAGGAGATTGATGGAACACAACAAAGTAACGAAAACCATCCTACCGAGGCTTGAAGTACAAAAGTACGAGAATAAAACATTGTAGTTGCACAAAATGGGCCGATAATTACCGAAGCTCAAGCTGCTGCTGATTCAACTGCTCAAATAAAGTGTTGCTTAATGTCATACCACCGCCAGTTGGCGGTGTCATTTCCCGACCAAGGCAACTGGCGGTGTCATTTCCCGAGCGAGACCACTGGCGGTGTCATTTCCCGAGCGACACCACTGGCGGTGTCATTTCCCGAGCGACACCACTGGCGGTGTCATTTCCCGAGCGAGACAACTGGCGGTGTCATTTCCCGAGCGACACCACTGGCGGTGTCATTTCCCGAGCGACACCACTGGCGGTGTCATTTCCCGAGCGACACCACTGGCGGTGTCATTTCCCGAGCGAGACCACTGGCGGTGTCATTTCCCGAGCGACACCACTGGCGGTGACATTTCCCGAGCGAGACAACTGGTTGTGTCATTTCCCGAGCGACACCACTGGCGGTGTCATTTCCCGAGCGAGACAACTGGCGGTGTCATTTCCCGAGCGACACCACTGGCGGTGTCATTTCCCGAGCGAGACCACTGGCAGTGTCATTTCCCGAGCGACACCACTGGCGGTGTCATTTCCCGACCAAGACAACTGGCGGTGTCATTTCCCGAGCGACACCACTGGCGGTGTCATTTCCCGAGCGAGATAACTGGCGGTGTAATTTCCCGAGGGAGACAAGGACAACATAACTTTAAGTGACAGTCGAACTTTTGAGTTGTCGGTTGTGTATTATGGCCTAAAGTGCATTCCAAATGAAACCAGTGTTGGTACTAGCTTTGAAAGAATGTTGCACAAAAGTTAGGGATAATAAATCCTGTCAGTGACTGAAATAGAACCTCTACTGTCGGTATTATTTAAAATTTAACACCTAAAGTGGAGCCATTTATAGAAGTCGCATTTGACATCTGTCAACAGTATAGGGACAGAAATATGCGACAGTATTCTTCTCCTTGTTTCGCTTTGAAAAGAAAGGAAGACCGACGTATAGCTGTCCCTGCTGTTGACAGAGGGCGAATGGTACTTCTAAGAATCTCATTTTTTGAAAGTGGGGTATCGTAATTTGAGTCTGGCAACCGGATAATACCTTTCCCCATTTTTTTCGGCCAACACCGCATGAGTAAAGAAGCGGAACAGAGAGAAAGGTTGATAGAATCACGCCGTCGTCGTCGTAGGTAATCTATTACACAAGCATACGGCGAATGTGTACGTGTCAGCAGCCGCTGTGTCGCGTACGCGCCGCCACCGTATTAAACCGTTACGCTCGTCCGGGATGATGACAAACGGAAGGCCCTGCACTGCACAAATCACGTTTTATTTGTTGCATCACCTTCTTCACAAAATAAATGGCTAGGTAACAGCGTGCGTCCGTGTCACTGACGTAATAAGGTTGAATTTAGTTTGGCCCACCGGGCCTTTTATTTTGTGAAGACTGTACCTTATCGAATTGTTTTAAGTGCAATAAACATCAAACAGTTAAGTGTTAAAGTGTACGTTTTGGAATAGAAAAATGGTTGTTTACTGTACTGTTTGTATGAACAATACGGGGAAAAGAAAAGATATTTCATACTACAATTATCACAACTAATATACTACATACATACATCCTGTACTTAATACCTTATGCACCTAATGAAAAGATCATAACAGCTTATTTTAGTTTATTCTCTTTTGCCATCCCTACTAAAATAGGTAAGAATTTTGCACGCTCCTTCAAAAGTGTGTCTCTGTTCCTATTCCCTACTCATGTGCTAATACTGCCAACTTAACGAAGGAAAAAGTTATATGGGATGCACTTTACTAATGAACTTATTTTATACTTTCGCCTGCTCGCAGTAAATAACGTTGGTGAAGTATCGCTGTAAATAATTAGTACCTACTTAAAATTAACAAGAAAACATGTGTAAGTAATAATGTCAAACAAAGAATAAGCTTGTTATAATATTTTAATCATCCTTAATGAAAAACAGACAACGCATAAAAATGTTAAATTTGCATAATATGTAAAGGTAAGTTTTTCAATAGTGAGTAACATTTATTTGGGGTTCATTTTGTACCACAGGAACTGCTATTTATTTCAGTCTTTCAAGAAATTAAAAAAGATGCAAAACAAAGGATATTTTTTCATTTATGACAAAAATTAAGATACTTATTCTTATTTCCTTGACTGAATATATATACTATTAATCAACACATTTTAGAAACTCAGTTATAGCACAGGTTATGGCATATACTTTATAAACTTATATGCGAGTCTTTCACTGCAATACTGATATAAACTTATATGCGAGTCTTTCACTGCAATACTGATATTTTTATAATCTCTTACTACTAATCAACATGATTTAAAAATCGTATAAATCAACAAAAAGACGTTAACATCTCAAAACTGCTGTAAAAGATAAATTACAACTTTTCCACTTAAATCTAAAATACAAAAAAAAGTACAACCAATGATTACTATCAATCAACATTACAAAAGTTTTTGAACTTAAACGCTAATGAAAAAGATAAAGTAATTGAACATTTCCATAACACAGAAAAGCTAAATCTTGACAAACACTATAACATGTATATCGTCGAGTTCCGGCTGCCCAAACACCACATTCCCGAGCCCATCTCCCACCAGCTCTCGATTCAGCAGCTGCAGTCTAGCATTGTTCGGAAGCAGCTCTAGAGAAGACAGCTTTATCCTCAGCCCGGGCTCGGAAGCCATGGTGACGTGCGGGATCACGCCGGTCCAGGAGAACGGTTCGCCGGTGACGCGGTGATAGACGGTGAGTGAGCACGTGCTGGGGGCCTCGAGATCCAGACTGAGGCTCTGGGGGAGGGTACTAACTTTAATAGAATAATATATTTTTTGTTGTAGGTAAAGTCACGCATATCGATAATTACCTGTAAACTAGAGATATATAAATGTTATATTATTACAACAACTTAAGCCTAACTAGGGACTTTTTCTCTGGTGGGTTTCACTTCCCTAAAGCGTCGGTATACGATAGTATGGCCAGTAACCTATGGCCAGTAGTCCTTGGCTAGGAACATCAGAGTTGGTTCATTCGTAAGGGATTATCAGGAGAAGTGGAGGTTCCAGTATTTGTTTTGGAGAACTTGCCCAGCGGAAGTTAGGTGTTGTCTAGGTAAACACTAACAAATACAGAGAGAGATGTGCTAAGAGTCACAAAAGTTAACCATTTGTCAAATAAAGGCGAGGCCGAAGGACGAACCATGTGATAGTTATAAAAATTCACCATTTGTCAAATAAAGGCGAGGCCGAAGAATTAACCATGTGATAACATAAGCACCACATCTAAGTTAAACGCGAGACTAGGCAGAGCTAAGCAACACTATGTCTAGCAGAGCTGTTAGACTGCAGCAGCTCGGAGTTACCTGTATCTCGCACATGAAGCAGTCGGGGTCTCGGTAGTGCGCAGTGAGCGTGCACGGACTGCAGCAGCTCGGAGTTACCTGTATCTCGCACATGAAGCAGTCGGGGTCTCGGTAGTGCGCAGTGAGCGTGCACGGACTGCAGCAGCTCGGAGTTACCTGTATCTCGCACATGAAGCAGTCGGGGTCTCGGTAGTGCGCAGTGAGCGTGCACGGACTGCAGCAGCTCGGAGTTACCTGTATCTCGCACATGAAGCAGTCGGGGTCTCGGTAGTGCGCAGTGAGCGTGCACGGACTGCAGCAGCTCGGAGTTACCTGTATCTCGCACATGAAGCAGTCGGGGTCTCGGTAGTGCGCAGTGAGCGTGCACGGACTGCAGCAGCTCGGAGTTACCTGTTTCTCGCACATGAAGCAGTCGGGGTCTCGGTAGTGCGCAGTGAGCGTGCACGGACTGCAGCAGCTCGGAGTTACCTGTATCTCGCACATGAAGCAGTCGGGGTCTCGGTAGTGCGCAGTGAGCGCGAACAGCGCCCCGCTCACAGACTGCAGCAGCTCTGCGTGAGGCGCGCGTGTGACGTCACCGAGTCGGTACGTGATGTTCCACTCTTGCGAGGACAGCTTATGTATACGCGACTGGTGTTCCTGGAGGCGGCGACAAGTATTCCATTATAACTATACATTACAGTAGTTTATGTGACTGCTACATAATGGAGGACATTGATACTCGAGAGTGGGTTTATGAAACGAGCCGAAGGCGAGATTCATAATAATATCACTCGAGAGTTTTAATGCCTAATTATGTACAGTTACATACACTAGTTTATCTACACACATATCATAATATCACTGCAGTTGTTCAGCTTGTTCTGTAGTACCAACTTCACGCAGACGGGCGTCGGAGTTCGAAATTTGAATGTCAGTACCAACTTCACCAACGATAATTTTATCTACACACATATCATAAACCCTCTTTACTGCGTCCACAAACCGCACGTTACGATCAGCATAATGTTAAACTACTTGGTAAAAACTTGATTAATTTCCACGCCTACCGAACGGCGTGGAATCCTGAGGGGGCTGGGTTTTTGCCAGCACGGGAGAAAAGAAGTGAATGAATTTTTACTGACCTTTGTCCTCGCAGACCGGAGATCGAAAGCTCGATTCGAGACAGGAATGCGGGATAGTAGACAGTTTTGGGATAGGATTGGGACTGAACCTTGCCGTCGCTGCCCGACGCTGTCGCCGGCGTGCTGCCTGCCGTCACGTGGAGTCGCCGTCCAATACGACGATGTCCAATCAACACGGATCACCTAACCGCTGACGCGAATCTACTTATTTCCCGACGACGTGGTAGATTTACACTCCGACCAGGCCCGACGCCTGTATTTGGTAATTGTTACACCGAATTACAATCACTGGCCCGACCTGAGCAGACATGTATGTTCTCCCGACGAGAAAAAAAAAGATAACCTCCAATTTCTCCTCTCGTTTCGATACGAGTGACAGCTGCGGTCCGTTTCCGCTTAGTGATGTCCCGATTACTCGCGGTCGATCCGCGCAACAAAAAACCGGTGCGTTCCGAAGCATAAATATTAAACAGTCACCCGCCCGGACAGGCCCGAACCTGTCCCTAATCAATAGGAAGGCGAGAAAGTGTTGCGACCGCTCTCTTGAGGACCGAGTCCCCCACCTTGACTTCTGCTGATCGAGGCGTGCCATCCCGACCCGTGTACAATTTGACGATCCGTCCTCGTCTCCATCTCAATGATGGCAGGTTCGCATCCTTAATCAGCACCAAATCAGCGACTTGAGGGGGGCTCGTCCGGTCAGTCCACTTAAGGCGCTGCTGCAAGATGTGCAAGTACTCAAGGGACCACCGTTTCCAAACATCTTGAGCCATATGCTGCAACATCTGCCACCTAGTTAACCGACTTAACTTAACATCACCGAATGGGTATTCTGGCAGGGCGTTAAGGGGCTGACCTATCAGGAAGTGACCCGGCGTCAACGCTTCCAAATCATTTGGATCCGAACTGAGCGGGCACAACGGACGCGAGTTCAGTGTCATTTCAATTTTACAGAACAGCGTCGCAAGCTCTTCAAAGCGTAGAGAGGTCTCACCGATGATCCTCGTCAGGTGCAACTTAGCCGATTTAACCGCAGCCTCAAAAATTCCTCCCCAATGAGGACATCCCGGCGGACTGAAAACCCATTCAATCCCTCGTCGGGAGCAAGCCGTACCGATGGCATCCTGGTTACCGTTCAGGAATTGAGTGACCTCCTGCAGATATCGCCTGGCTCCGACAAAATTTGTGCCGTTGTCCGAACGGATTAATGTCGGGAGGCCCCTTCGTGAGACGAACCGATCCAGACATGCGATAAATGCCTCCGTAGTGAGGTCACTGACCACCTCCAAGTGGACTGCCTTCGTGGCCAAGCACACGAAGACGCACAGGTATGCCTTCACTAATCTGGCGTTCCGTAGCTGTGAAGACTTGACCATGAATGGTCCCGCGAAATCCGTTCCGACACCCGCAAAGGGCCGGATTTCGTTAACCCTATCCGAGGGCAAATCGCCCATCTGGGGCTGCATCGTAGCCGCCTTGGACCGATAACAAGGCAGGCACCGAAATACGACGCTACGCACTAAGCGTCTTCCCGATAGAATCCAGAACTCGCGCTGGAGAAACGCCATCAAGGCGTGGCATCCGATATGCCCATTCCGAATGTGTCGATCCTGTATCAACAGTTCGACCAACTTCCCTTTCCTAGGGAGTAACAACGGGTGGCGAGCCGCATAAAGCAGGTTGGCATTCCGCAGCCGACCTCCTACCCTCAGCAATCCTTGAGGGTCAATAAACGGGTTGAGCCGAGCCACAGCTCCCTTCAGTTGGACGCGTCCGCTTCTCAGAATGTCCAGTTCGGACTTAAAGTGCACCGTCTGCACGTTCCGTACCAATGCGAACAACGCATGGTTCCGTTCCCGTGGTGTCAGGACCTGTGTCCGCACTCGTTGCGCCTCAGAATTCCGACAATTCCGCGGAAATCGGCAGATCCAGGCGGTCACATTGACCAGCTTGTCGAGCGAGCTGTACCGTTCCAGCAGGCTGAACTCCTCTTCCGGTTCTGGTTGCGTCGTACAGACACCGACTGTCAAGGCGCCGTTCGCCGTGGTAACGCGTTGACTCATTGGCCAATCCGATTCGGCTTGAGTCAACCATTTTGGACCCCACCACAAGGGATGTCCAACCAACTCCGGAGCGTGACACCCACGAGACGCACAGTCTGCTGGGTTCATTTCCCCTGGAACATGTCTCCAGATTAAGGGAACCTCCGAATTCAAAATCTGCGAAACCCGATTCGCCACAAAAATCTCCAGCTCGTGAACTGAAGCCTTCAGCAAGCATAACACGATCTGGCTGTCCGTCCAAGCGTAGACCGTATCTTCCAACGCTATTGACCCACGAAGAACCGTCATCGTGTGGTTGAGCAGACGAGTCAGGAGAGCCGCTCCCGAAAGCTCTAACTTGGGAATGGTCAGGCGAGTGCGCAACGGCGCAACCTTGCTCTTGGCCATGACCAACCGCACATCAACCTCCCCCGAGGAGTCGACCGTACGCAGATTCACCGCAGCTCCGTAGCCCTTCTCCGAGGCATCGCAAAACCCATGCAGGGTGGCGGTGTATCGTTTGGTGGGGACCAACCTCCGTGGCAGTGAAATCCGATTGATGCCAGGGAGGGTCGAAAAGAACGAGTCCCACTCTGAGCTCAATGACCCGCCGATCGGGTCGTCCCATTTCAGCTCAGCAGACCACAATTGCTGCATAAAACACTTGAGCTGAAATGTTACCGGGGTGATCCACCCGTTTGGATCAAATGTCCTAGCCACCGTTGAGAGGACGTTCCGTTTCGTCCAGACCTTCGGGGAGTCCAACTCGACTCGATACGAGAACATGTCTGACACCGGCTGGTACTGGACGCCTAATACCGACAACATATTTGGATTTTCGAAATTTTCGAAAATGTGGGGATCCTGCTGGTAGTCATCCGGAAGACCAGTCAGTAACTCTGGAGAGTTCGACATCCATTTCCGGAGCTCGTAACCTCCACCCCGTAGGAGCTCAACTAGCTCGTCCCGACGAGCGAGCGCCTCCTCTACGGAATCTGCACCGGTACAGATATCGTCCACGTAGAGATCCTGCTCCAGGATTGCTGCTCCTCTAGGGAAGTTTAACCGTTCTCGATCCGCTAACTCCCGCAGAGTGCGAATCGCCAAATAAGGACTAGACCGTAGCCCGTACGTGTTGGTGTTCAGCTCGTACACCCTGATGGGCTGATCTGGGCTCTCTCGCCACAGTATCAGCTGATACCGTCTATCGTCAGGGTCCGTCTGTCTAAACATCATCCGGATGTCAGCTACAAACACAACATTGTGTCGACGGAACCGTGTGATAACATCCGCGATGTCATGGTTCAACTTCGGCCCTGAATGCAAACACTGGTTCAGGTTCATGCCGTTAGATTTTGATGCCGATCCATCGAACACTACCCGTATTTTGCCCTCCGGGGTCCTCAAGACCGCGTGATGGGGCAGGAAGCAGTGGTCTTCACGCTTCCAGTCGATACCCGAAACCGACATGTGGCCGAGCGACTCGTATTCGCGCATGAAATCGACGTACTTCTGCCGGAAAATCCCGTCACGCTTCATGCGTCGTTCCATCGACAGAAGCCGCGTCTCGGCTGCATGGTGTGAACTGCCCAGCGGTGGGCGATCACTCAGAAATGGAAGACGTGTGAGAAATCGACCTGACCGAAGGCGACCAGTATTGTTCCGATAAAACTGTTCACACTCTTCTTCAACCGGGTCCAACCGGCGGACCGTAGGTGGTTCCTCCATCTCCCAGAACTTCTGTATCACCTCCGAGAGTACAGAACCGAATAAGGGACTACGAGTCGCTAGGCGTGGGGCAGCCGGCATGACCGGACCCATTACCGCATGGCCCAGTCTGGTGTTGACCGAAACCAGACCAGTCGCCTGCAACACGTGGACACCTGGCACTAACAGGTATCCCAAGGCATCGACACCCAATAAAATGTCTACTGGGCCCGGAATATCGAACTCCGGGTCAGCCAGTGACAACCCAGCGACCAACTGTCGCACCGAGGGCGACAACCGTACGTGAGGGTGTGAGCCCATCACATTAGGCATGACTAATGCCGTGACCGTCAGATTCACCGATGAATCCACCCGTGACGAGAGAGTAATCCGACATACTCCCTTAACGGAACCGACTTCCGTGTTCCCAATTCCCCGAATGGAATGTGGATACTCCCTTACCGAAATGCCCAACCGTCTTACAAGGTTGCACGAGACTAAGCACCCCTGGGCCCCCGAGTCCAATAGTGCTCGTGCCACACAAGATTTGCCGTCCGAACTCCACGCTATCACCGAGGCGGTGGGGAGCATGACCGTCTGTGGAGTGGCGGCACCCTGTAAGTGGGCGGCGTGTCCCTAGCGGGAACCTCCGCGGGACCCGAACCCGCTGGGACCCCCGTCGGCCTGGTAACTCGGCTGCTGATATGCCGGTGGCATATCAGACCGTATGTACATCAGGGGGTCCCAACCCGCATAATAGGCCCCTCGCGGTCTCGGTACCCGACCATACCGGACTGTGAACGGTGTGCCCGGTGGCCACCGTGGATGGAGGGGGGAGAGCGGATCCAACCTGGGGCGCTCTAGGAATGGGGGCGACATCCGACTGTTCGCCTCCCTGTTCGCCTCCCAGAGCGACGGGCAGGGTGGCGCAGAAGGTGGTGGGCTCCCAGCCTTCGCGCCACTCATAGGTGCCATCTGACACCCGCCCGTAACACGCGGTGAGCCAGCGGCCCGAAGTCCTCGCTGACCCTGGACAGCGGCGACCGAACCCCGGCTATCCCGCCTGTTACCCCCCGCACTGCCCCCTTCCCCTCGGGGGGGGGGACCCGTCCGCGGGTACCCCAGTCACCCCGTTGGTGACTCCCGTTGCCCGGAGGGGGACTGGGTCCGGCCCTGGTTGGGCCCTGTGACCGACCAACCTGAGTCCGGCTCTGGTGACCGTCCGAAGGGCCTGACCGGTTCAGGCACAACACGATGTGGTGCTTGCCACCGCAGCACTCACAGGGGGACGCGCGTGAGCACTCGCTCAGCGGGTGCGGCCCCAAACAACCGAAACACAATCGGTGGCGGAAGACCACCTTCCTGCGGGCAGCCACACCGAGCGCCTTAAAGTTGGCGCAACTGGTCACTTCATGACCGGCACTGTCGCAGTGCACACAGCCGTCACCCGATGGCGCGGCACTCAAAACGCCAAATTGTTTTGACCGCCCAGCCCCCCGTGGGGGTGGGGGGCGCGGCCCCTCCCGCATCCGCGCGGGTTGGCGCTGCACACTGGCCTGCGAATCCAATGTGTCGCATCGCCTGCATTCACCCTCCAAAAAATCCGTTAATTGGACGAGCGTGGGCAGTTCCGAGCTACTGCCCCCATGCAGCTGTTCAAACCGACTTTGAACAGCTGCAGGCAACCGTGACAAAACCATATATAACACGATATATGACCATTGGTCTACCGGCAGACCAAGGTTCTGAAGGGCCTTAGTGGCCACCAGCACAGGGTTGAGCACCTGTACCCGGATGTCAACATCCCGGGTTACTCTTGGTATGCTAAACAGCTTCCCCAGCTGCGCATCAACCAACCGCCGTTTGTGTTGGTAGCGGTCAAACAATATGACCCGGGCAATCTCATAATTGCCCGCCGTGACCGTTAGGTGACCGACCAACTCCTTCGGTTCACCCCGCAGTGCCATCAATAGTTGGGCCAACTTGTAGGCGTTGTCCAGGTCGTACCGACCGTGGACCAGACTATCGAATAAATTGATGAATGCCGGCCACTCATCAATTGCCCCACCGAAGGCCGGAATCTCCAGGTGTGGCAGCCGTCCAACAACACCCTTAGGGGGCGGGTCTCCGCTACCCTCCCCGCGGTCATCCCGACGCGACCGCTTAATTTTTTCGACGCGACGCTCGATGTCGCCCAAGCACTCCATCGCTCGGTCAGCATCCGCGCAGAGCTGCTTCACTGCAGCCACCGAGGCCTCATTCGTAAGCCCGAGGGCTTCAGCCTCCGCAGCCAGCCGACACACCTTCCCGACACGTGTCATTGCGTCCTCCACACGCTTGAGCAGGACATCGTCCATGTCAGGTCGCTCCACATACTTGTGAGTATGGGCGAGCCATCTCATCTCCTCACGGACACCATACCGCAGTACCGTCAAGGGCGTAGGTGCCATGGTTACCGATTTAATTGTTTCTGGTCCTATGCTTCACTACCGAACTAAGCACAGCCAGATACCAGCACTTGCCCGTCAGCGCTGGGCACAGAAATTAAAACTAAGTTGTAAAACCCAAGGCAACCACTAAAACAATTAAATCCTAAACAATATTTAATATGGTCGCCCTGTGGACATACACCTTATAATATACACTCCAAATCAATTAGAGAATGCCACCATATGGTACAATACAAATAACACACAAAAGGTTATTATAAAAAAAAACTATTTTTCTAGAAGTGGCCCCTCCGATATGACCCACACTTCTTTTGAGGTCAGCGAAATCAGCTTAATACCCCTTAAATAGCCCGACCCTGCTGCGTAAACCGAAATAACACTGCAGTACTATAGAACCCGACGTTCTACCGCAAGAAATACAATCTAGTTACTTCGCAGAATGACTGTTCAATCTTTTATGCGCACAAACAGTAGTTTCCGACTACCAATTTATAATAATTGTGAACTAATTGACACTTATACTTTCACTAACCGAAAATGACTTTAATCGTGGTATACCGACCACAGACTCATTGCCGACTTGAGCCAATCTGAGATATTCTTATCTCCCAACTACAATGTCGCAACAACCCTACAACCGTCCGTGAATCGGTGATTTCCCACTAGGAAAACCGCGCCTGCTACCAAAATGATTAATTTCCACGACTACCGAACGGCGTGGAATCCTGAGGGGGCTGGGTTTTTGCCAGCACGGGAGAAACGAAGTGAATGAATTTTTACTGACCTTTGTCCTCGCAGACCGGAGATCGAAAGCTCGATTCGAGACAGGAATGCGGGATAGGAGACAGTTTTGGGATAGGATTGGGACCGAACCTTGCCGTCGCTGCCCGACGCTGTCGCCGGCGTGCTGCCTGCCGTCACGTGGAGTCGCCGTCCAATACGACGATGTCCAATCAACACGGATCACCTAACCGCTGACGCGAATCTACTTATTTCCCGACGATGTGGTAGATTTACACTCCGACCAGGCCCGACGCCTGTATTTGGTAATTGTCACACCGAATTACAATCACTGGCCCGACCTGAGCAGACATGTTTGTTCTCCCGACGAGAAAAAAAAAGATAACCTCCAATTTCTCCTCTCGTTTCGATACGAGTGACAGCTGCGGTCCGTTTCCGCTTAGTGATGTCCCGATTACTCGCGGTCGATCCGCGCAACAAAAAACCGTTGCGTTCCGAAGCATAAATATTAAACAAAACTCATTTCTCATCTGAAAAATTACACATTAAGACCATAATGTATAATTTTTCTACATATCATGACATTCAAATTTCGAACGCTGACGCCCGCCTGCGTGCCGTCCCTAGTTTGTCTGTGAAGTTGGTACTACAGAACAAGCTAAACAGCTGCTGAGCCACAATGCCGGTCAAACATGCGGTTCCTGAACACATCAAAGAGAGCTTATGATATGTGTGTAGATAAAATAGTTTATGTAACTGTACATAACACCTCTTTCTCGAGTTATGCCTGCATCACAATAAGGTCCTTCTGGGTGTCTTCTATAGCCCCTCTCTACTCATCGACTACTTTGATTCTTTTGAAAGCATTCTTAATGATCTATCTCCTCTTTACAGTGACACAGTTATCCTAGGAGATTTCAATACCTGTTTACTTAAAAATGATGTTCGCTCAGCCAAACTCCAGTCTATCATCAGCTCCCTAAATTTAAATATTCTTCCCTTGAGTGCAACTCACTTCCAGCCCCACTGCTCCCCCTCTCTTCTAGATCTTATGATTGTTTCTAACATATCCAAGGTTGCTACGCATGGCCAACTTAATGCCCCCTTCTCCTTTCACGATTTGATTTATCTCTCGTTCAAGTTATTTAGTAATTATATTCGCAGTTTCAAGGGTATGGATCTCAGCTCCCTTAAGTCTGACGCCGCTTCTATAGACTGGTCTCCTGTCGTCTGTAGTGAGACCGTTGATGACAAAGTCCAGCATTTCAACTCGATTGTCTTAAGTTTGTTCGACAAACATGCTCCTGTCAAAAAGGTTAGGGTCAAACATCTCCCTGCGCCTTGGCTTACCGATACCATCAAGGGTCTGATGGCCCAGAGAAACCGTGGCAAATGTAGATATAAGAAGGATCCGACGGACGATAATCTCCTTATATACAAACGTCTCCGTAATCGGTGCACCCGTCTTTGTCGAGATGCCAAACGCCGCCACATCTACGAGAGTATCGAGAGTTACTCTCCTGCACAGGTTTGGAAGTTCCTGAAGACCCTTGGTGTTGGTAAGTCCCAGGACGCAGTTGCCGGTAGTGTCGACCTCAATGGTCTCAACAAATTCTTTGCTGTCTCCCCTGTCGTGATGGACCCCTGTGTCAAGGATGCTACCCTTCGTAACTTGCGTACCAGAACGACATCCAGTTGCTTACCTTTCAACCTCAGGTCTGTCGGAGTTGGCGCAGTAAAGAAAGCTATTCTAGAAATCTCGTCCAAGGCTGTAGGTGATGACAATATCTGCTCTCAGATGCTATTCAGTGTACTCGATAATGTTTTACCACCCATAACGCATATAATTAACGCGTCGCTGAGCGAGTACTGCTTCCCAAGCCAGTGGAAAAGAGCATTAGTGATACCCCTGCCTAAAACTTCTAACTCGTCCTCCTTCAAAGAGTTCCGTCCCATTTCCATCCTACCAATCCTTTCCAAAGTCCTTGAATCAATTGTCCACTCCCAGCTGTCCTCGTACCTTTCCTCCATGGATTTACTGAACCCTTTTCAGTCTGGTTTTAGGCCAGGGCACAGCACCACCACCGCACTGCTCAAGGTAACTGACGATATCCAACTGGCAATGGATAAGAAGCAGCTCACCGTCCTGACTCTCCTTGACTTTAGCAGCGCCTTCAACTGCGTCGACTTCGATATACTTGTTGAAATCATAAAAACACTCAATGTCTCTTCACACTCGGCTCGCTGGTTTGACTCCTACCTGAGAGACCGCCAGCAGCGCATCAAGTCTGAAGAAGTTACTACGGAATGGTGCAAGCTCTCTACTGGTGTTCCGCAGGGTGGCATCCTTTCTCCTCTTCTTTTCTCAGTTTTCATCCATTCCATCTCGGATGTATTGTCTTCCTCGTATCATCTCTATACAGATGACCTTCAAATTTATCGGCATTTTCCCCTTTGTGATCTGACTTCGACTGTAGAGGCTTTGAATGCTGACCTCGACAACATCAGGAAATGGGCTCTTTCGTATGGGCTATTAGTCAACCCGGATAAGTCTCAGGCGATGATACTGGGTACACGGCACTTACTTAATTTGTTGCAGCATAGGTCAGTTGCTCCCGTGCTTTATGACGGTACCATTGTCAAGTACAGCGAGAAAGCCAAAAATCTTGGGGTTGTTTTTGATACTCTTTTATCCTGGTCGCCCCACGTTTGTGAGGTCAGCAGACGAGTCTTTGCATCCTTTCATTCCCTTCGGCGTTTGCAGTACTTCTTGCCTAGGCAGACTAAAATCATGCTAGTTCAGACCCTTCTTCTGCGTTTAATTGACTACGCCGATGTTTGCTGGGCCAGCGCGAACGAAGATCTACTGAACAAACTCGAGCGACTTCAATATCTCGGGATTCGGTTTGTCTTCGGTCTCCGCAAGTACGATCACGTGTCCCAATATCGCAGGGAATTAGGCTGGCTCCCGATCCGACTTCGTCGTGATATGCACATTCTCTCCTTCCTCTTCAATATTTTGAGAAATCCGCGCTATCCCGCATATCTTCGTGAACATTTTGAGTTTCTTTTCTCTGGGGATAGACTTCGGAGATCTCACACGGTGTCACTTTTGTCAATTCCTCAGCACAACACTGTTGCTTACGAGCACTCGTTTAGGTTAAGGGCAATACGTTTGTGGAATGCACTTCCTGTCACTATTAGGGATTGCACATCCTTGTTCTCTTTTAAGAAAAAGTTGAAACAGCATCTCCTCTCTCCCGCATAGTGGGTATCTTATAGTATGTATGTGTATCTATGTATTTATTGTATTCTATTAATTTATTTTATAGTATGTGTAGGATGTATTGTGATTTATCTGATAGTATATTGACTTTATTTCTTTCTTTTAAATCTTAATTGTACACTAGGACTACCTCTCTATAAATATTTTTTCCTTTCCTCACAGGTTAGCTGTAAGAAATTTCTTTTTAGAAATAAGCTCACCTTTGCATATTGTTCGTTGTATTTTTTCCATTGTGTTTTCTGTGCAATAAAGAATTATTATTATTATAATTAGGCATTAAAACTCTCGAGTGATATTATTATGGGACTCGCCTTTGGCTCGTTTCATAAACCCACTCTCGAGTGATTCTCACTCGAGAGTATGAGCAGCTACCCTCCATTATGTAGCAGTCACATAAACTACTATAAAGTACTCCGCACACCATAATGAACCGAAGTCTAAAATTTGTCTGACATATTTCCTTGTTTACTGTAACTGATGACTTTCGAACAATTGAACCTAATTTAATAAACATGGCTTAGAAACATCGCAGGGAAGTTTACTACCATTTTCAGCTAACCGCATCATAATTCGTCCACTCGTTTGAGCGCTATAGTGCCACAGACATATAGACACACACACAGAGACACAGACCTCTTTAATTTTTTTGGAAATTTTAGTATTTCACCTAGGGGCCTTGAAGGTCTTTTAGTCCCAAAAAACAATGTCAAGGGGGCGGAATATATGTATATAATGAACATTCGTATAGTTCATTAATTTTAAAGAGTCGGGGATATGAAAATGAGTATTAGCGAGCATTTAAGATACAGATAAAGTAGCAGCCATTAACAAGAAGTAAATATTCACCTTTCTGACGTGATGGTCCAATAAGGAAGCGGGGCCTTCCCATTCACACAGCAAACAACCAGCCCTAGCGCCCATGCCGATACGCTCCATGTAGTCCTGAAATACCCACAAGTTAGGTTTCAATCAGCACAGTCGCCCGCTGCTGGGTATAGGCTATAAGTAAAACCACCATTATACTGTCCTTTTGGAAGGAGACTTTTGCCCTCGTAAGGGATGCTTGTGTATTACACTTAATCTAATTAGGCGCCTACCTCAGTCATAGAGTGAACTTTGAAGCGATCGGACGCCACGCCATGCCACCTCTACTTTCGAAACGACAAAAAATAGCCATTGCTATGGCTCTGGTAACAACTACAGTCAACAATAAAGAAAAAAGGAAGAGGATTTTGAAAATCTCGGACCGGATTCGCTCTTTCGCCCTTAGTGAAACTTATTCCCTTTTGCTTATTACATTGGCCTCTCTCTACCAAAAGGGTTCTTCAAAAAGCCAGTATAATACCCCTTTAAGTTAAGGGTTAGGACCCGGCCCGATCACCAGGGGCACGACACGGCACCGTAACACGGCCCGGCATTTATGTTGTTTTGAAAAGGAGCCCAATACTCGAGTAATTAAATGAACACTCCCATACAAAAGTTTTTTTGGTTTTTCGGCTGTTCTTTTGCGTTTTTCCTCATTTTACCTAAACCTCCTTCGGACTAAGAAGAATAAATCTAAAAAGGAATTATACTGTGCGGTCGGGCCATTTAGACGTTTAGTGGGACTGATGCAGTGTTTTTTTTTTGTAGTGGTGGTCACATATTTAAACTCACCCCCATTATTGACCACCAAAAACTTCATGAGGGTAGTACCATTATCTCAAATAGGTATGTATTTAATCTTTTTTAACGTACTTGTAGCTGGCCAGCTAATTAAAGACAATGAAAGCTGTGTTCCAAATTAAAAAATATTAAAAAACTAAATTCTGTTTTGTTTTGCAGCGTTTTTTCAATTAGATACTTTGATAATAAAAATTAATACGTTTTAAACCAATCAATATGGGAAAAAAAGAAATGTTGTGATTCGTCCACTAAGAAGATTATTTTGATCTTTCATAAGAACGGTCGGTCATACAGAAAAAAAGCAAACCACTTAAAATGTTTTAAGGACATGGTTATGAATGCTATAAAACATTTTACATATAAAACATTTCTACGACCCGAATAGCCGAGTCGGCAGTGACCCTGCCTACGAAGCCAAGCGTCCCGGGTTCGAGTCCCGGTGGGGGCAAATATTTGTTTGATGAGAACGGATGTTTGTACCCTAGTCATGGTTGTTTATCTATCTAAGTATAATATTTATCTATTTAAGTATGTGTATCGTTGTCTAGTACCCAAGATACAGGGAATGCTAGTTTGGGGCTAGATCTATTGATCTAAATTGTGTAAATAGTGTCCAATGTATTATTATTATTATTTTAAGAAGTTCAACACGAAACGTACCTAGAAACCCGAGGCCAAGGAAAACTACTCTGCGGGAAGACTCTAAGATGATATTGTTGGTAAAAAAGATCCGTTCAAGGGTGGAATTGTGTGTCTGCAAGAAAAATTAGACGGAGACTATGTGGGTCAAACTTGTACGGAAAAGTGTCTCGGAAGGTGCCACTTTTGAAAAAGCAAAAATTTAAGGCAAGATTAGCGTTTGCCAAAAAATATGAACACTGAACGAGAGTGGAAATATGATCTTTTTTCTGATGAAACAAAAAATAATATGATTCATTAAGACGGAAAATAAAATGTTAGACGCCCCCCAAACAAAGAAATGGATTCAAAGTATAACAAGAAAGTATTCTAACACGAGGGCGGAAATATCAAAGTGTAAGGCCGTTTTTCAGGACTTTGTGTTGACCTGTCAGGAAAATAGAAGGCAACATGGATAAAGTCCAGTACAAGAATATATTAGAACAAGCCATGCTGCCCTATACCGAGCAAAATCGGTCATTTGGACTTTTCCACAGGATAATGATCCGAAACCTTGGCCCCCGTACAGTCAGGATTTAACTCAAATAGAAAATTTGTGGTACCAAGTGAAGAAGACAGTTGAGACAAAGCGCCGATCAACTTCACACAGCTTTTACAGAAGCATGGGAGCAAATTCCGGTAGGAACTTGTACAAAATGTATCGCTTCCATGCCCAAGAGATGTCTTGCTGTCATTTCTGCCAAAGGAAATGCGACCAAATATTGATAAATACGGGAATGTTTTATAAATGTGTTAGGAATTTTGTGGAATATAGATAATTTCAATGATAACAATTAATTTTAATTTCTTCTACGCAAGTGGAGTCTCTTTAATTATATAGCCATATCTTTGTTAAGTTTATACTGCTTGCAATTAGGATAAATCGAATAAAAGATCAGGAACAGAAAAGTTTTGGAAATAATTTTTCGTTTTAACATTACACAATACTTAAACAAATATTTTTAAATTGTGTAGCAAGTTCCAATAATAGTCTGATAAAAAATGTAGAGGAACAGCTTAGTTATTTTAAGATGAATACAGTGTCTGTAACAATATGCCCACCACTGTATTATACTATGCTATATTAGGCGATCGTAGCGAGATATCACGAAGGTACGCCTTGGTACACTTTATGAAGAAACTATTAGATCTACAGTATGAGCTTTGTAAATGGATTTAAGTATATGTTAAGATTACTCGAACACCATTGAAACCTTATTGTGTGAATAAAATAAAAACATAATATAGGTAACACAAAAAAACATAATTCACCCTTACAAAGCTGCGCTTTCTGATAGTTGATTTATCTCGGCAATGTGTAGCCTTACCCCGTCTTGGCTGATGAGCTCCAGTGCATCTTCGACCATCTCCGGTATGTCGCCCACTTGAGACGCCAGCTGCGACAGTGGAGATGACATATCTGGAACACATCAAACACACCCATGAGGAAACCTATACCCCAGTAGCTGTGGCGGTAGGCTAGTTAAAAACTCATAAAATAGTACATTGTTGTAGAGGCTGGAAAGTGAGCAATAGATGAGCGAGGGAGATCGACGGCCGAGCCGTAGGGCTTGGTGAGGCGCTGGTAGAGACGATTCCAAATCTGGGAAGTGAGCAATAGATGAGCGAGGGAGATCGACGGCCGAGCCGTAGGCCTTGGTGAGGCGCTGGTAGAGACGATTCCAAATCTGGGAAGTGAGCAATATATGAGCGAGGGAGATCGACGGCCGAGCCGTAGGCCTTGGTGAGGCGCTGGTAGAGACGATTCCAAATCTGGGAAGTGAGCAATAGATGAGCGAGGGAGATCGACGGCCGAGCCGTAGGCCTTGGTGAGGCGCTGGTAGAGACGATTCCAAATCTGGGAAGTGAGCAATAGATGAGCGAGGGAGATCGACGGCCGAGCCGTAGGCCTTGGTGAGGCGCTGGTAGAGACGATTCCAAATCTGGGAAGTGAGCAATAGATGAGCGAGGGAGATCGACGGCCGAGCCGTAGGCCTTGGTGAGGCGCTGGTAGAGACGATTCCAAATCTGGGAAGTGAGCAATAGATGAGCGAGGGAGATCGAGGGCGAGCCGCAGGCATGATGAATATGATGAGGTAGGACGCTCGCTGAACCACAGGCGGGTGATCGGTCCTCCATTTGTGACTATTTCACTCAATGAATAAGATTAAGGTGTCGGAATTTTGCAAAAAGCAGCACTTAGTATTAAAGCCAGGGTTGTAGACATTACACCAGTTTTGTAATAGTCTGTGACTGTACTGGAGTCACAAGTATTACCGAAGTTATGACCAAAAACACATCGGGCATTTTCGAAACGCTTTGTGAATTTGTCTTACGGTATCTGCGCTTATGATGACGTCACCCTACGACTCGCAGACAGTCCGGGTTCGGGCGGCCGCTCGACTTCGCAGTCGCAAAAGGTGATTTCTTATTCTTATTATCTTCTTATACAGTTTATACTGTTGAACTACTATAAAATATAAAATTACGTGTGTTTAGTGTACAATTTAGTATATTATCATATAGTTTTATAATGAATGAGGGATTTGTCAAAGGCCAATCTGACAACTTACCTAAAGTGAACGTTATTATGGTTGCACTGTATTTTTCGAAAAATAGTGACTACGTGGGTGCTGAATTGCGTGAGATAAAATTACAAAAGTATGTAAAAGCTTTTATTGAACATCACTGGTATGACCGTCACCGCTGTACCGCTGCACCGCTATACAGTCACCGCTGTACCACCAACTCGAACATATGTGCTCCGCGCATTTTAATTGTTTAAAAGCGTAAAATGGCTTCTAAAGCCCTTGAAAGTTTAGTGAAAGTTCTGCAAAAGACTATTGAGACACTGTGTACGAGAGTTAGTGCCTTAGAATCAACAGTTAGTGCTCAAAACGACTTGATAACTAAGCTGAGAATTGCTAACAACCCACAGCAACAATCGCCGACTACCCTCACGCCCACTCCGCTAACGAGCGCACCTACTCCGCCGCTGCAGCGCCCGGTCCGCCAAGCGCGTTTAAAGGCGAAGGAAACATCGAGCGCTAGATGTCAGAACAAAATCACAAAGACGGTAGCCCGCACGTCGCTTGCGCCATCGCCAACCGCCGCTGCCCCCGTCAATGTTCCGAAGATCTCCGACGAGCGCCGTGTGACCGACGCCAGTGAGTCATCTGCTTCAACGATCACGCCTAAAGCTGTGGCCACGAACTCGACTGTTCCAAATGCGAACCTGACACAGGAACCTCTGACTGGTATTGACAGAGCGTCTGATGAGGAGGGCTGGACAACAGTTCAACGAAAAAAGATTCCTATTAAGCGGCAACGAAATTCCAACATACGCATTGGAGCTGGAAAAATCGACGAAGAATTGCAATCGGTTGAACGAATCAAGTATATACAGGCTTGGTCATTCAAACCGAATACGACGACGCACAACGTGCTAAATTTTCTCAACAGAATTGTAACATCAGATCGGTATGAGGTAGAAAAACGGAAGCTGAAGACGGATAAACATGCTGCATTCGTTATTGGTATACCAGAAAGTCTGCTAGAGAAAGTTGACTCGCCTGCTTTGTGGCCCCCGCACGTTAAATATTGTGACTGGTTTCCTGCCAAGCCCCGCTACCAACAGCGGGGACAGAGCGCTCAGCGCTGTGACGTCACCGGTGCCCCCACCGCCGCAGCCCCAACCTGTCCTGCCGCTGCCGCCGAGTCCTCCCCAGCCGAGACTCCTTAACCACCTGGACTCTAATGACACTGGTACTACGATGATAACCAATATAATATCGCGTAACATATCGATAATCCACCAGAACATAAATAGACTGGAGAATAAATGCTTCCAACTAGAATGTGAACTTCAGTTGCTCCATAAAGACGTGGATGTTCTGTGCATCACCGAACACTTCCTCCGTCCCAACGAGCTGTCCTGTGTCCGAATGGCAAACTACAAGCTGGCGGCGAGCTACGCGCGCACGACCCGCGAGGGAGGCGGCGCCTGCATCTACGTGCGGCCAGACCTCCTCACCATCGAGCGAAGGGAGTTCGCCGCGCTGTCCGTGGAGATGCACTTCGAGGTGTGTGCGGTCGAGTGTGTCGGTCTAGACCTGATCGTTGTCTGTATTTATAGACCCCCACAAGGTGAAAACAGAGGTGACATTGATATCTTTTTTCCTAAAATTAACTCTTTACTTGATTTAAATGCATCCAATAATTATAAACTCATTTTAGTTGGTGATATCAACATTGACATTTTAAGTAAAACGTTACCGTCTAAGAGATTAATTTCTTCTTTAAAACAACATGGTTTTGTAACGTTAGTTAATTTTCCTACTAGAGTGACATCATCTAGTAGCCTTGCCTCGACCATGCCTACACTAACATTCCGATTAATGATATTCTAAAAGTGACCCCTGTCGAAATGTATTTGTCGGATCATTCTGGGTTTATTGTTGTAGCTCAAATAAAAGGTCAACATTTGAACCATAATGAGGTTACCTGTAAACGATTGTTTTCGCAACTCCAAATTGATAATTTCTACGAGGCCCTATCTATGTATAACTGGGATAACATACTTCATAAGTGGCACTGTCCTAGTGACCAATTAAACGCAATTCTTAATGTAACTAAGCATCTTTATCAAGTATACTTCCCTATTAGAAAATATCCTGTAAAAAAAAACCTTTCTCCTGGGCCAATCATAGGGTTAAAAAACTGCGATGCGAAATTCGCAAAATTAAATTTGCATTAGCGAACCATAGTGATAAACATGAAAATTGCCTACCAACCAGTGACTTGTTGCGGCTCGAAATGCAATATTCAATGGAATTACGTAACTCACGTCGTGACTTCATTAACAAACAAATCGACAACCCAAAGTTGGACATGCGCCGCACCGTGTGGCGAGTAATTGAGGCTGAAACTGGCCGAAGCGAGGCGCGGCGCGGGGGAGCCCTCGACCTGCTGGTGAGCAAGTCTGCCGGGAACAGCCAGGTGCAGCGCGCGGGTGCAGCCGCCGCCGCCCTCAATCGCTACTACGTAGAGGCCAACAATGACCCCCGTGCACGACCCAACCTCTCAATAGCTATGAACTACCTCAACTCATACCTTGAGGACACGGCAGAGCTAAAGTTGCAATTTATACCAATAACACTTTCCGAGCTGGTATCCGTGATAAAAAGTATAAAACGTAAAAACTCGACTGATATAAATAACATGCCAACTCATGTATTTGATTATACACCCCCAATTGTAATTTCGTTATTATGTATGCTTCTTAATAAATGCGTTGAAAGTGGCGTTTACCCGCAGTCTCTTAAACAAATAAAAATTCAACCAGTGTACAAAGGCAAGGGCGAGATGGACGTAGAAAAAAGCTACAGACCGATTGCACAAATACCGATATTCTCTAAAGCGTTTGAACGTATCATTAGCAACAGATTGGACGAGCACTTTAGACATAATAACTTACTGAACAAACAACAATATGCCTATCAATCAAACCGGTCGACAGTGGACGCCGCTCGTGACGTGGTAGCGCGAGTGATGGGCCGGCTCGAGGACGGGCGACAGGTCGCGGCCATGTTCTGCGACCTGTCGCGCGCCTTCGATCTTGTCAACCATGCGCTCATACTGGAGAAGTTGAACAGGTACGGTGTAAAGGATAATTTTCACAAAATCATATCCAGTTTCTTGTCGCACCGCCAGCAGTGCACTTTCGTTCTTGGTGCTAAATCTGAACTTCAGCAAGTTGGAAACTGTGCTGTGCCTCAAGGCTCAATTATGGGCAACATTTTGTTCCTCATCATAATGAACGACATCTCTGTTGCTTCTGATGAAGCTGAATACGTCCTATTTGCCGATGACACTAGCGTAATTGTAGCTGCTGACGATTTTGAGATGCTAAAATTAAAGTTAAGTCGCGTAACGAGTAAGTTGGCTTATTGGTTTTCTGTCAACGGAATGCTACTGAACCTCGAAAAAACCAAGGTTATGCACTTTCAGTTAAGGAAAACTAGGGGTCATGAGCTGAACGTGAGTTGTGATGGAGTCACGGTACCGCAGGTGGACCAGGTCCGCTACCTGGGCTTCACCATCGACGCCGGCCTCACGTGGGCACCGCACATCGATGCCACGTGCAATAGACTATCCTCAGCTTGCTTCGCTCTGTCTAGGCTGGCCCCAACATTAACCATTGACAATATTATGAAAGCATACTATGGATACTTTCACTCCATACTAGTTTACGGGGTGGACCTATGGGAAGACGCCTCAGACTGCGAAAGGGCTCTAAGGATGCAGAAACGGGCAGTAAGAATCATAACGGGCGTGCCTTGGGACTTTTCTGCAAAAGAGCTCTTTATCAAGTATAAAATTCTAACTCTTCCCTCGCTATACATATTAGAAATAGCTAAGTACGCGAGACGGAACTTGTCACAATTTGCAAAGAAAAGTGACACGCATACTATCAACACCCGACGTCGTGATCACCTGTATGTACCATCCAGGAGACTCACCAAAGCCAACAAGTGTTTATTTACTCTTGTGCCCAAGATTTATAACTGTCTTCCTGATCACATCAAAAGCGCGACTAGTGAGAGCATATTCATTCCTAAGTTGAAACAGATACTGGTTGGTATGGCATGCTATACAACTGACGAATTCTTTCAGAATATGAAAGTAATTCCCTGTCCGTTAAGCTAGATTTTCATACAAATTGTATATTGATTTATCATAGTATCATGACATAATAATATTAATTTAATTTACTTGACATTGATATAATACCTATTTGAATGTTATACTATTGTATAATAAGGTGTAGTATAATTGTAAAAGAATAATATCTTTTACTAACTTGACATTTTTTGTAAAACTCATATGTACCATTTCCTGTCTGACATATAAATTATTATGATTTATGAATAAATGAGTATTTCAGTATTTCAGTATTTCACCGTATCTTCTATCCATTTGTTTGTCCTAGGTAAACAGTAATTTTTTTTACTATTCTGTTTATTTCGTCGAAAAAGCTTGGTACCTGAGTCTAGGAGAAATAATCGTACAGCAGTCCTCATTCCATCACCAGCTCATGACGCCAAGTTTGCGAAACCAGTTCATCATCCTTATCAAATGGAGTCCAAACACGACTGACTTACTATTTCTCGTTCCTGAGCTTCAGTACTGTCTCCAAGTCCTCATTCCATCACGATAATGAGGACTCGGAGACATTATAATTTTTAAATATGTTTAAATTAATGTAATATATATACAAGGTGACATTTAATTAGCTGACCATATTTTGGGGAATGATAATACTTATTATCATGAACAACTTTCCCCAAGAAACATATGGTCCTAAACGATTATTTTTTTCTGGCTTCCCCTATTAACTTGTAATCAGCTGATCGGGTCAATGTACTGAGGGACGAAATATTTTTTTCATTTGCGACCATATGTTTCTTAGGGAAAGTAGTTCATACTGATGGGTACTATTATTGACATGTGACATTTATTTAAAGAGCCAAGTTCATACTGAAGCCTAGGTAAATATTGGGTAATTTGATTCTTTAGGACACTTGACAGTGGGTGAATGACCTGTATGGCTTACGATATCCCCGACTTATTGATAAAAATTCAGCTTCTAAAAACGATTAAAAAGACTTAGGTACGGTATTACAAGTAAAACATCTAAAAATGGGGGTAAAACTTAGATACGTTAAAATGATCTTCACAACAGTAAGCAGTAACTTTGATTTCCAATAGGATCTGCTCTCCTTACGGCTTCTAATTTTTGGGTTTAATGGCACACAAAAAAATATCTTATTTGGTGTTTTCACACTCGAGATACTGAACACGGACACAATGCAGGAATTCATGGGCATTTTAGTCTTTATTCGTGAGTATTGTAGGGAGTTCTTTACAGTATGGCGCGCTTGAGCCGAATGAGCCCGATCGATCCAATCACCTGACGGGTAAAGTGACGTCATCGCTAATCTACATCGTCCGACCGTCAATTTTTTTAATATCGAAAAACTAAGGCAACAGATACAATGATCACCAAATATTTTTTTCCTACCCAAAATGGATAAATGAACACCAAAAGTTGCAAAAAATATCAGAGCAAAATACTGCGGTAGCTTAGGTGAAGGGTAAAGGGGGTGAGCGAAGCGAAGCCTCCTTTATCCTTCGTGTTAGGTTGATCATGTAAGAACAACAAAAATTCTTAAAACATAAACTTAAGTACACAAAACATAAAAAGAAGTTTGGTGATCATTTATCAAAACACAATTTGGTGGACATTTATCCATTCTGGCAGTCATTTCGAATTTATTGGTAGTAAAATAGGTGCGTTTTTGGTAATCGTTTAAACATAAGCCAAAAACTAATAAGACAGATTTTTTCTATATTTTTTATAAATTTAACTGCATTCGCAGAAAGTTTTGTTGGCTACAGCCGCAGACATAGGTGATTTCCTCGAAGAGACGACTCCATTGCATTTTTGGCCGAGAGATTACATAATGCCTTTCACGACTACAGCGAGAAAAAATCCCGCATTTCTCAGAATATGTTTTCTTTACTTTTAATATGGGATACCAAAAAAACCCAGAATTACGCAAGACCTTATTATTTATTATGAAATACCGGTTCTAACGAGTTCTTATTGGCCGATCAAGCGCACGTCTTCTGATTGGTCGCTTTTACTTCATATGCAACACTATCCAACTCTGGCACAAGTCGTGATCTAATTGGGTGAATCAGTCCAGCGAGCCGATGTGATTGTTTGCCTCGCTCTTTGAACTGGTCTACTATGTTTTCGTTGTCCTGTTAAAATTTGTAGAAGGCCTGCTCATTCAACTTACAACTAACTATTCATTGTTTTGGGGCCCCATTACAGGCCATCTTTCGCCAATGTCCGAGCGGTGGAGTGAAATGGTCTATTGAATGACTAGCTCAAAGTAGGCGCGACTGTGCCGCTGCGGGTCTTTTTATCAAAGACAAAAAGCGATACGGAAGGCAAACATGAAGAAAGCTAGTATCCACATACATAAACATGAAGAAATCTAGTACCTACCTACATAAACATGAAGAAAGCTAGAACCTACCTACATAAATGCGTCAGCAGATGGCGCTCGAGACTTGGCAGAACGACATGAATGAAACATATATACGTAGTCACGTCGTGGCCATATCATTAAATTGGTCATTTCATGAAATGGCCAGAAAGGGCTGAATTTCATGAAAATGTGCCTTTTTAAAAGCATTTTTATTCAGCACAACAAGACGAAGACTATTCGGGGAGCTTCTTTGCGCTCACCCCTTTAATCTTCACCTAAGCTACCTCAGAGTTTCGCCCTAAAAGATGTATGTGTTGAAATTAAATAAATAAATAAATATAAATAAATATTAGAGGACAATCTAACACAAATCGAACTAGGCCCAAAGTAAGCTCAATAAGGCTTGTGTTATGGTTGCTAGACGACGATATATTTAATAGAGATAAATACTTATTTAAATACATAGCAAACATCCAATACTAAGAAATAAATATTCATGCTCATCATCACACTGATATTTACCCTTACCGGGATTCGAACGCAGGACCGTCAACTTTGTAGGCAGGGTAACTACCCGCTAGGCTAAACCGGTCATCATTCATAGGTTGGTTGGCTATTTCATGAAATGATAAATTTTATGATATTTATGGCCACGACAGACAACTTGGCGCAATAGTGTTTAAAATGTTGGTAGATAGTGATTCTTTACCATGAGAAATTTTTGAGAAAACCCTAATTCATATTACAGTCACAAAAACATAAATGAATTCATACCATAACAGGAAAATCCTAATAATTATTCCGAACAAATGTCCCCACATAATAAATACCCACCTCGCCTGTTCGCGAGCTCTGGTTCAGCATCAGACAGCATCATGTAGTTGTATATATTGTTCGCTTGGAAGTCAACCGCAACCTGCTCGCACGCTGAAATATCACACCGTACTTGCACTAACTAAAGCACAAACGAAACATAGTTTGATGAACACTCAGTCATGCATGACTGTTGCTCTTGTCTCTCGCTGGGGAATTGACAGTGCCAGTGTGATATTTAAATGGCACTTTGTTAGAGAAGAATTCTCTGCATTTGGCCATGAGTCGATTAATCCGTAGGATTGACCTCTCACTCACCCTTATGAGGTATGACGCGTCACGCGTTTGAGAGATCTATCCCACAGTAATGGGGAATAACACTGTCAAAGTGTTTCGATGTAGAGGGCACTAAGTGTTTGTAACATACATAAATTGAGCAAAGAGTTTTGTTCATCTGAGGTTACAAATGAAAGTAAAAGAAGAAAGAGTAAGTAACTACTCTGATTTTTATACAACTAGACCAACAAGACTGATGGATTCGCCCTTTTTTACTTTTAATGTTGCAAGCTTTATACTCCTAGTGTTGTAAAATCAATCAGTAAAATCGGATGTATCGATTCAATCAGATAAATAGGTAGGTAAGTCGATTAATCGAACGACGATCAATAATTAGTGTAGGAATGGATATTATTCGAATAATCGTAACGAATGATTTGGCAACCCACCTACTTAGAGCAAGCCCACCAACTATCATGTTGGTCTAGTTGCATCTAAATAAGGGTTAAAATCAAGTTTAATTAAGCAAAGAGTTTCGAATTAGAGAAATGATTTGTCAATATCCATAGAACTTTGCTAACACACAGTGCTGTAATACCAAAAAGTTTTGCCTAATCCTCATTGATTATGACTTCATGACGGAAATATGAAGCAGTATAATATCAAAGTGATATGTCCACTGGTGATATTAGTGCTAGTTTGACAGGTTGTGTGTGTAAACTGTATTGGACAGGCAAGTCGTATCTTTATTCATTCATATTCATATTATTTATTGCACAGATAATATGAAAGTAGACAGTTACCAGAAATGGTATGAGCAAAGGCGAGCTTATCTCTAGAGAGATTTTGTATCTTCTTGAACACAACCTGTGAAACTGACAGTAAGATTGATCAGACCATGCAATAGTTAGGGCACGATGTTATTATCCAGGTCAGATTAGTGGACTAAGGTAAGTTAAGTTCTAAGATGGCGAACACTAGGAATTAACATTAAAGTAGATGGTATGTCAAACTTAAAGTTTAGCGACATCCTAGAGTTCATTAAACGAACAAGAATATTTGGGGAGGGACATCTGTTGAACCAACAGTTACCAGTGCCCAAGCACTGGGAATTGGGTGAAATAGTCACGATAGAGGACCGATCACCCGCCTGTGTTTCAACGGGCGTCACTCCTCATCATCATCAAGGTAAGTTTGCAATTGGTTTAAGGTACTATAGCTTGTCAAATTCGTACGTAGCACCCCCATGGTCTGCGGGGGACGGGGGACGAAAGATGCGGGGGCGGGGAAGAAGAGCGCGGGCGGTTCCTACTACGCGCCCCGCCGCGCTCTTCTTTCCCGCCCTCGCAGGCCCCGCATCTTTCGTCCCCTCACGCCCGCAGACCATGGGAGTGCTACGTACAAATTTGACAAGCTATATATAATTAGCATATCAGATGTAAAATTTTGCAAGTTAGTAGGTCAATAGCCGTTTTTAATCATTATTCTAAAGCTATGCGTAAATCTTCTTCTCCTTGTATCGCGAAGAAAAGGAAAGGTAGATTGACGCATAGCTCTGTCCCTTACATACAAGTGTCGTGCGGCGCCTCAGTAAGATGTTGGGTATTAAAAACGGCCATAGGTGAAAAAAGCAGATACACTCACAAGCAATTTTAAACTGAGCGTTATAAGCTGTTGGTGCATTGTACTCCATTCTGTAAGCAAGCACACACACATACAAGAAGCAGGCGTGAAAGAAGGGTGACGGTGCAAGAAGGTTATATAATATACCATGATACAACTTTACAGGTATCTACTTAAGGTGATACAAAAAATGGGATTTTTTTCGAATCCAATCCAATTTACTCCAAAATGAAGTCATCTACAGATTTGATTTTTGGGTCAACGTTTATTGAGTATTTGATTGAGATTTTCACTAAAGGAAAACGCGATTGGATGAAATTTTCTCGATAGAATTTAATTACGAAAACGCCTCTATATTATTTTATTTTTTCCTACAATTCTGAAATCCTAACTAATTTTATTGCGGAACTGCGTTCAAAATGTAGATATTATGTTTTCGCAAAATCTCCTTAAAAAACTTTTTAACAAAATAGCGTAGTTTATTTTTAAACAATTTTTCTGTGGTGGTTAAAGTTTTAGCGCTACGTTTTTTCATTTTTTCCCGACTCCGTCCCTCTCACACTGCGGGTCTTTCCGCCTGGAGTAACGGGGACCTTTGCACGGACGAGGTAGCGCCTTAATAGAACGCTATTAGACTAACTGACAGACAAAGCAAAGCCTGAACCGGTGGCCTAGTCATGGAACTTTTTACAGGGGTTCCTTGTGCAGCGTGGGGTAGCGCTAAGAAGGGATTT
Organism: Argyresthia goedartella; assembly: GCA_949825045.1. Lineage (NCBI taxonomy): Eukaryota > Metazoa > Arthropoda > Insecta > Lepidoptera > Argyresthiidae > Argyresthia > Argyresthia goedartella. Next base: position 18,442,879 of record OX463833.1, on the reverse strand, counting down.
GGCGAAATTCATCACCCAAGGTGGGAAATGGAAATGATTACAGTTTGTATAAAAACTCTGTATAAAAATAAAAAATAAATTGACCTATCAATCTGAAATTTGGCAGATCGGTAGTTCATATATGTGCGACTTTCGGTCTGTAAAAGTTTTATCCTTTGCTCCCACAATGGGCGAAAAGGATGGCTAGTTTGTATGAAATTTAAAAAAAAATAACAGTGTAATTTTGACAATTGCCGAGAGGAAATAAAAGGGGGAGAGCGTAGAGCATCAACAGGGCCGTATCAAGGGTCAGCCCGTACAAACAAGAAATTAAAAGTTAAAGAAAAACAATTGTTTGTATGACTAGGCCATTTTTACACAACTCCGCGCTGGTGCAGGCGCGGGCACGGCAGCCAAAGAGCTCAACGAAAAATTCACATAACGTCATCTCGCCTGTTGTAAGATATGCAGATACTCGAGCGACCAACGCTTCCAGAAATTCTGAGTAAACTGCTGCAACATCTGATACCTTGACAACCGATACAATTTCACTCCCTCGAAGGGGTGCTCGGGCAACGCGTTAAGTGGCTGTCCTATCAAGAAATGGCCTGGGGTCAGAGCCTCCAGGTCATTTGTATCCGAGCTGAGCGGACACAACGGTCGCGAATTGAGAACGGCCTCGATCTTACAAAACAATGTCGCGAGCTCCTCAAAAGTCAGCGCGGTCTGACCTACTATACGCCCTAAGTGCGTCTTAGCTGACTTAACTACGGCCTCAAAAATCCCACCCCAGTGGGGGCAAATCGGTGGGCTGAAGGTCCACTGTATACCCCGACGGGAGAGGGCCGTTCCAATATCCACTTTATTTACATTCAAAAAGTTGACTATCTCTCGTAAGTATCGTTCCGCACCTATGTAGTTAGTGCCGTTATCAGAGCGGATCAAAGTTGGCAGTCCCCTTCGAGAAACAAACCTATCCAAACAAGCAATGAAAGCCTCTGACGAGAGATCAGCAACGAGCTCGAGATGTACCGCCTTGGTGGATAAACAAACAAACACACATAGGTACGCCTTGTATTGCTTAGCGGTACGCAATCGTGAACTCTTCACCATAAACGGTCCTGCAAAATCCGTACCAACACCTGAAAACGGTCTGACCTCATTCACACGATCAGGGGGCAAGTCCCCCATGAGAGGTTGCATCGTGGCAGCCTTAAGTCGATAACAAGGCATGCACCGAAACACGATGTTCCGTATGGCACGGCGGGCAGATAAGATCCAAAACTCCCGCTGGAGCGTGGCCAACAACGCGTTACAGCCGGCATGCGCGTTTTTAATATGACGATCAGTCACCAGCAATTCAACTAACTGTCCCCCCTTGGGAAGCAGAAGTGGGTGACGAGCCGAATACGACAGATTCGCATTGCGCAATCTTCCTCCTACCCGAAGTAACCCAGTCGAATCAACAAAGGGGTTGAGACGCGCGACGGCTCCCTTCAATTTCGAACGTCCACTTCGTATAATCTCCAATTCTGCCCCAAACTTCGAGGACTGTACCAACCGGACCAAATTCAACAGCGACTCGTTTCGCTCTGCCAGAGTCAGAATAGGGTTCAACGTTCGCTGATCGCGAGGAGTACGACAATTTCGAGCGAATCTCCTAATCCAAGTGAGCTATACCGGTCCAGCAGAAACCCGGCGTCAGGGTCCTCAGCCTTCTGGGTAACATGCACGGCCGCTCTGGGGCCATGATCCGAAGATACTACTACATGGCTGTGGGGCCAGTCCGATTCTCTCTTGGCAAGCCAGGGTGGTCCCCACCACAAATGGTGTCTAACGAGTTCAGGAGCCTGACATCCCCTGGATGCACAATCAGACGGGTTCAATTCTCCTGGTACATGTCTCCAGGTCAGTGGGACCTCAGACGACACAATCTGGGAGACACGGTTCGCAATAAAAACCTCTAAGTTATGGACCGAAGCCTTCAGCCAGCACAAAACAATCTGGCTGTCTACACCGTATCCTCCAAAACCACTGACCCACGCAACACGCGGCCTTCGGTGTTTCTAAAACCACCCGATAGGTAAACTCATCATGGACGGGCCGGTACTGAATTCCAAGCACTGACAACATGTTAGGGTTGTCAGGATTCTCAAAAACGTGCGGGTCTTGTTGAAACTCATCTGGGAGACCAGCCATCAACTCAGGGGAGTTGGACATCCACTTGCGTAGTTCATAGCCGCCTCGTTCCAGCAATTGAATGAGCTCGTCACGTCGGTCCAGAGCTTCCTCTACACTGGCTGCCCCTGTGCAGACGTCATCGACGTACAAATCTTGCTCCAGGATAGCGGCGGCTCTAGGATATCACACACATCTCACATATCACATCTCACATCTCTCAGAAACAATAATTAAGTACTTTTTTTTCTGATAATATGATACAAATAATAATACCAAATGTTCTGTAAAAAATGAAATGAAATGACATGTGAAAGTGCCCTTGTGGCCTATTTACAGAATAAACGTTTTGAGTTTTGAGTTTTTTTTTTGAGATAGCTCACACGGTCACGCGACGCCAAGTCCCGCAGGGTACGCATCGCCAAATACGGGCTATACCGTAACCCATACGTGTTCGTGTTTAACTCATAGACCTTGACTGGCTCGGCCGTGGACTCACGCCAAAGTATCAACTGATACCTTCTGTCAGCCGGATGAATTACCGTTTGCCTAAACATCATCCGAATGTCTGCGACAAATACAATCTGGTGTCTCCGAAAGCTCGTGAGAATATCCGAAATATCACGACTCAACTTGGGTCCCGAATTTAGACACTGATTCAGGGACATCCCGTTCGAGGTAGGTGCTGACCCATCAAAAATAACTCGAATCTTGCCGGTAGGGGTTCGCAGGACGGCATGGTGTGGAAGGAAACAATGATCCTCAGATCTCCAGTCCACACCCGATACCGACATGTGTCCCAACGACTCATACTCCCTCATGAAATCGACGTATTTTTGTTTAAATACGGCGTCCCTTGACATCCTACGCTCCATCGACATCAATCTCGTCTCAGCCATCTTCCTAGATTCTCCTAGTGGCGGTCGATCGGCCCTGAAAGGCAGTCGAGTTACAAAACGACCAGAACGAAGGCGACCAGAACTATTCTGGTAAAACAACTCGCACTCTTCTTCGTCTGCGTCGACTCGACGATCGGTGGGAGGTTCCTCTATCTCCCAGAAACGTTGGATAGCGTCTGACAACGCTGAGCCAATAAGTATGCCATCTGACTCGGCAGGCCTAACCATTGGCAATGCGGGACCCATGATCACGTGACCAAACTTAGTATCCACAGCAATCAACCCGTCCGGCTGAAGAACTCGCCGATCCGACAACAGAAACCTACCCAGAACGTCTGCTCCCAGTAGCAGGTCGACCGGGGCTGGAGTGTCAAAATCGGGATCCGCCAACTTGAGTCCTGATGTCAGGAATCGAACGGCCGGATTCAACTTCACCAAGGGGTGTCTGCCCATGACATGCGTCATTACTAAAGCTTGCACGGATGTTTTTGTCAAAATGTCATAACGTGGAGAGAACGTGATCACCGATTGACCAACTACATTCGTAACCGTAACATTCCCCACGCCCCGTATTGATTTATTATACCTATTTACCTTGAGGCCTAACCATTTTGCTAAATCATTCGATACAATGCAGCCCTGAGCTCCAGAATCTAATAGGGCGCGAACGTATGTTGGGTTGCCCGCCAAATCCCAAACAAGCACAGAGGCGATCGGTAACACCACCGTCTCCGGTTGGGGGGCAACAAATTGTTGGGCCGCAAATTCCTAGCGAGGGCCCCCGGGGCCCCAATCTGCCTGTAACCGATCAGGTAGGCAGCTATACGCCAGAGGGTCCCATTGTACAAATGGCCCACTCGCCGGTTCCATTGCCACCCTACGACGCCCCCCGAAGGGGGGTGGGCGTGAATTCAACCGTGACCGCTCCATGAGCGGGGGGGACATCACATGCGACCGACGAGGACGAGGCGAAGAGCGGGGCGACAACTGAGGCGGCGTCCGAACCGCACCCGCATAGCTCAAGGTGTCCCATGCCACCCGCCCGTTACGGCCTGCTCAACACACCCAATGTCCCGCTGAGTCGGATGCTGAGTCGCAACCGAAAACTCAGGGCCCCCCATGTGATGACCCTGAGTGCGGCCCTGCACCCCTGGGTGGCCGCGTGCTTGTGGCCCCATTGCCCGCTGAGTCGGATGCTGAGTCGCAACCGAAAACTCAGGGCCCCCCATGTGATGACCCCGAGTGCGGCCCTGCACCCTAGTACTGCCCTGTGCACGTGGGGACGTTGGCCCCTGAGTTGCGCTCCGAGTCGCAAACGAATTCTCAGGGCCCCTTGCTGTGTCACCCTGGGTACGGCTCTGTGGTGGCTGTTGGCCGGACCGGTTCATGCACAACAGATTGTTGTGGGCCCCACCACAATATCCGCACATTTGTGTGCGCGTGCAGTCCCTAGCCATGTGTGGCCCGAGGCACAGGAAACACCAGCCCCGCTGCTTGGCCATCTGGCGGAACTTGCAATTGGCCACAGCATGGCCAATCTGCCTACAACATGGGCAGGTCTCACTATGTGGGGTCAATGCACTCACAGTCCCATATGACTGCCGGTTGGTGCGGTCCTTCCTCGTCGGAGGGCCCCTACTCACAGCGCTCCCGGCAGCTCTCTGTGGCTCCGAAGGATGGGTGACCGTCAACCCCAAATTCTCTGCCCGTCGAGACTCCTCTTCCAAAAATCCGACCAAGTCGGGGAAGGCGGGCAGGTCCTCGGCCGACCTCCCGTGAGACTGTTCGAAACGAGTCTGCACGTCAGCGGGTAGGCGGGAAAGTACAATGTACAACAGTAAGTACGACCATTCACCAACCGGAAGTCCAAGATTCTCTAGAGCCTTGGTGACGGACAACAATGGGTTCAAAACCTCACTCTGTATGGCCCCGACCTTGTTCACAACCGGGATGCTAAAGTTCCCGTTTCAGTTGGGCATCGGCCAACCTCCGTTTGTTGTGGTAACGTCTGACCAACAATTGCCTGGCCGTCTCATAGTTGCCCTACGTAACTGTCAAATGAGCGACCAGCTCCCTAGGCTCACCCCTCAATGCTGCCACCAGCTGAGCCATCTTGACAGACTTGGTAATGTCCGATCGCAAGTGCACCAAACTGTCGAACAGATTGATGAAGCTCATCCATTCACCGGACACGCCGTCAAAGGTAGGCATAGTTATCGCGGGTAACCTGGTCCACGATCCCTGATGCGGCAGAGGTGCTTCAATGTCACCACCATGGCTGGACTCGCGCTGTCTACGTATGTCCGCAGCCTTCTGCGTGATAGCAGCTGCCATCTCCATACATTGGTCGACATCCCCTATCAACCGTGACAGCCTGTCAGGTGCACAACCATCAACTGATTCCGCCTGCGCGGACAATTCGAGCACCCTATTGTAACGTTCCTTAACGTCCATAGACCGCTCCAATACCACATCATGCCTGTCTATCAGACCGTGTGCGGAGGAAAACCATCTGAGTTCCTTAGAAACACCCTTCTGGATTTCAGATAACGACATGATCGGAACGATATTTACTCACAATTTGCAGTAACTCAATTTTATTGGACCCTTCAGTTTATAACCCAAACGAGGGAACCCTAAACTATAACTTAAATAATGTTGTTTTCCTTAAACAATAGGAACCGAGTTTTATATCTATATAAATTATGCTACACTTCTAATATTCTAATCCTGTAAATAACAAGTTAGTTTCCCTTTATTATTATAACACACACAGATAATAGTCAATATTAGTTCAAGTTATAAATTGCTATACACTTGCTGCACAATAAACTGAAAACAATGTAATAGCCTGCTATCAATAGATGTAACTACCTATGTTAACCAAAACATTCATTCAATACCATTACTAGACCACTATAGATTGACTAACTAGTAATTCAATGCAAATTTCAATTCACCTACAATGTACCTAATACAATGCGTACCTAAGTTGAGTACCTACTATTCTGAGTCACATCTCAGTACAACTGGTCATTTAGGGAAAACTGTAATATCTGTCTGTCTACTACCAGCAATAGACTTATAGCTTACAAATACTACCAATCTATGTGGATATAGGAACAAACAAGTTACCTAACCGTCTAGATACCTACAGATTGATAGTCCCAAGTCGTGCTTTCCTGAAGCCCTTGACGGCTGCAAATCTCAGGAAACCACGCTCTGCTACCAGAATGATCAGGCTTCTCAGCACCTAATGACCTCGTAGGGGCCCATCAGCTACGAGGTAGCGTGACGATCAGGTGCCAAGAAGTGATGAACGTCGGCGATTCACCAAGCTAAAGTTATGTGGGGTAGATCTAACCTGGTCTGTGCTTCGGTCCCGTCAACCTCCTGTCTCTCTGCAAGGCCCGGGCGCGCCCTAGGCTCTTCTTGGTAGACAGGTTCTTCAGCCAACCAGGTATGACTGGCGGGCCAGCGTCAATGAGCACAGTGGTCCAACACAGGTTATGTTTCTACGTGGTAAATACGAATCGGGCACGAAAATCCGAACTTTATCTGGTTCGAGAGACAACGGCACACTCAGCTATATTAATAATCCTGAGGGAATCCCGAATACATTCCAGATGCCCTTTGATTTAATTTCAACAACCTAATGAACACGCGTTTTCATTGCGAGGTTTTTTTTTGTCTGTCAGTTGTCAAAACTGCCAGATTGACAGCTAACGTCAAATTAAAATGACCGTTCAGAAACCATCGATCGAATATCGATTTGGAATCGAACATTAGTGTTAATTAAATTCTATCGAGAAAATTGCATCCAATCGCGTTTTCCTTTAGTGAAAATCTCAATCAAATACTCAATAAACGTTCACCCAAAAATCAAATCTGTAGATGAATTCATGGTGGAGTAAATGGAATCGAAAAACAACCCATTTTTTTTTCGTAGCACTTTAAGAACCACAATCGTACATATTAGGTATCTCGAAGTGGTTGTGATTGCACAGTAATAAAATGAATCAGCTGTCCCGGGTTGCTGACAATTTAATACGTTGGCTGGCCCAGTTAATTCCGTTTTTTATTGTACATTATATAAGTCAATTCACAATTCAACTCTCAATTCTTTATTGCACAGAATCATTACAACAAAACAAGAAATTAAAAGGCAAAGGCGAGCTTATCTCTCAACAGAGATTTCTTCCAGCAAACCTATCAGGATAGGATACAAATAAACTGAAAAAAATTACCAAATACCAATAAAATATAATACTTACTATAAAATTACATAAAATAAAAGAAATAGTAGATAAAATAAAAATAAACAAATAATAATAATAAACAGATTAATAATTATATATACAATATCTATGATGAAAGAGAAAGTAAGTGCTCTTTCAAGCGATTCTTAAAGGAGAAGAGAGTGGGACTGTCCCCTCATAGTGCAGGGAAGTGCGTTCCACAGCCGAATGGCCTGTTAAGTCGTGTTTACTACGTCTTTGCTTCACTTACTTTGTTATTTTAGTAATAATAACACAATCTCTTTTGTCATCAGTACTCACGGAGTGGGCAGTACAGGCGTGCTATAAACGGTGTGCGTGTTGTTGGGGGCAGTTGCTACTTTTGCGGGTAGTTGTATGTTGTAAAGAGCCTCTAGTCGCAGTGTAGGGGCCGATGTAACAGGCTGTGCGGGCGGCACCGATGCTGGAAGTTGCAAATGTTATCCTTCAAACGGCTGAACCGATTTTGATCAAACTTTGGGAACTATAAAAAACCTTGGTTAGGTTAGGTTAGATACATGATATGGGGCCAGCTTATCGCCGCTTCTCTTAGTATATCAAACCCAATCAGAGTGGTTGGTCCTACATATCAGAACACCTGATATCCGGGTTCACACACGACATTCTTGACCAGAAAATATTTATTTACTAATAATTAAATATCGGTTTGTAAAATAAAATGTGTATAATTTACATATGTTTTTGTAAGTTAAAACCAGGTACAATATGAATACCTTAACTTAATACACTTCTTGGTTTTAGTAGCTGAAAGTGCTCGAACATAAACATAAAAATTTACATACAGACACATACATTACTTCTGGCCCCACACTAGGATACCCTGTGTCGTGGGAACCAGAAACAGCGACGTCACACACATAACACATCAAGATGTCCTGGGAACTTGAAATTTGGGGAATCGTGAAGAGTTAATGGATTAAAAAAAACGGTCAAGTGCGAGTCTAAATCGTGCACGAAGGGTTTCGTACCACCGTTCAATGGAAGCGATGGTGTGGAGTGAATAGTTTCGATTTTACACAGCAAAATATTGTTTACAAAGTTATTGGTGCGGTTACTTTCACACTCCATGTACGTAACCAGGTGCATCCATAAGTTTGTATGTGGTATTGAAAGAATGTATTGTATATTGTATGGGAGCCCCCTTAAATATTTCTTTTCTCCTGTTTTTTAGTATTTGTTGTTATAGCGGCAACAGAAATACATAATCTGTGAAAATTTCAACTCTCTAGCTAGCTAGGTTCTTGAGATACAGCCTGGTGACAGACGGACGGACGGACGGACGGACGGACAGCGAAGTCTTAGTAATAGGGTCCCGTTTGAAACCCTTCGGGTACGGAACCCTAACAAAAGGGGAAATATTAAACTGCACATCAAAAATACTGATTTGCACAGCAAATATCAGGGCAAAATGCTGCAGTAGTTTAGGTGAAGGGTAAAGGGGGTGAGCAAAGTTAAGACCCCTTTATCCTTCGTGTTACGTTGAACATGCAAGAACAAAAAATACCTAAAACATAAACTTGAGTACATATAAAATATTTAAAACATAAAGTGTTTTTGTTGATACTTTTTAGCTGTGCAAAACATTATTTTTGATGTGCGATTAAATACTAGCCAAAAAAAAACATAAAGCCGAGAAGTTGCGAGCGGTAAAGATAAAATAATCTATTTGTTCGGTACTTTCTGCCTTTGTCCATAACTTGAGGTGCCGTCAGGTGCCCGCCACCAACAAGAGGATTGCCCACTTTGAGGTGCCCGCCACCAACAAGAGGATTGCCCACTTTGAGGTGCCCGCCACCAACAAGAGGATTGCCCACTTTGAGGTGCCCGCCACCAACAAGAGGATTGCCCACTTTGAGGTGCCCGCCACCAACAAGAGGATTGCCCACTTTGAGGTGCCCGCCACCAACAAGAGGATTGCCCACTTTGAGGTGCCCGCCACCAACAAGAGGATTGCCCACTTTGAGGTGCCCGCCACCAACAAGAGGATTGCCCACTTTGAGGTGCCCGCCACCAACAAGAGGATTGCCCACTTTGAGGTGCCCGCCACCAACAAGAGGATTGCCCACTTTTTGTATATCCTTACTTTTTATGCGTATTTTGCCCAATTTATGGCTTTGCCCCCATTTCATTTTTTAACCTTAACCCATATATTTTAGATTAAAATAGTTAATATTTTGTCAACATAGGTACCTATTTTTTAACAATTTTATAATTATTTTATATATTTAAACTTGTTTAAGTACACATTAATTCATTTAAAGTGTCACACACTGTCTCCTAAGACACAGGTTACCCTAATTTGGGAGACAGGGAAACCCTTCTGCTAAGGACTTGTTTTTTTTTTTTTTTCAATTTTCCGCTTGCGGTCGATACGTTCACGGCACTCGATTTGTGACGGTCTCCGCGATACAGGTTAGCCTAGTGCGGAGATCGCAGTTATATATATTCAAATTTATCTAAGTACCCACACATGTTATTAATTTTCACTATTGTAATCTATTTTTGGCAAATAAACGTATTTATCTACACACGTACCTATCATAAACCCTCTTTACTCCGTCATAAAACCACACGTTACGACCAGCATAATGATAAACTTCTTGGTAAAAACGTATTTCTTATCTGAATATTAATTTTGACCATAATATACGAAAATTTGTCAAATTATGACATTAAAATTTCGAACGCCGACGCCCGCCTGCGTGCCACCTCTAGTTTGTCTGTGAAGTTGGTACTACAGAACAAGCAAAATAACTGCTGAGCAATGATCAATGCCACAATGCCGGTCGAACATGCGGTTCCTGAACACATCAAAGAGAGCTTATGATATGTGTGTAGATAAATTAGTGTATGTAACTGTACTTAATTAGGCATTAAAACTCTCGAGTGATATTATTATGAAACCCGCCTTCGGCTCGTTTCATAAACCCACTCTCGAGTATTAATGCCCTCCATTATGTATCAGTCACATAATAGTAGTTCATGTTACAAAGTTGGCAAATTATTGAACTAAGTTATTGTTAGTGCCGATTACAAAGTTGGCAAATTATTGAACTAAATGGTTTTTATGGCATTATTGTACATTATTAGATAGAGATAGCGAACTTTTTTTAAAACTTCCAAAAAAAAGCCTCGTTTAGTTTTTTTTTTTTTATTGCAAGTCAAAGACGATTCGTTACAGAATTGCGCTTCTTGAGAAAATATTTGTGAGTCAATTAAAAAAACTAGATGTTAATTTCCAGTATTTTTGACTATAAAAGTACCGTACAACATTACACAACCAATAACAGTAAATAATTGCAGGTTTTATTAATAACTTTTTTATTTATTTAAGTTGAAAGTAGTCATTCTGGAAGATTTTTCAAAAAAGTTAAAAATATTAAAATAAAAAAATCGTTGGGCCAAAACTTTTTTTATGGACCTAGGAGATAGCAAATGATCTCTTCTATCCGCCATTTTAATTTGGCAAACGATGCACCAAACACTCTTTATATGTGAAGCTGATATATTTCGAGAGAGTATTGTTTCCTTTAAGCATAAGCTGGCCAAAGAAACTTACAGCCAAATGATATCAATATGTCTTATGAAACTTTTATATGAAAGTAGTAGATTTATGAACGATAAGAAATTTATTAAGCAAAAGATTCATGAAAATAAGTACAGAGAATATAAATAAGATATTCATTCTAGTTCAAGACGTGTGGGACTGCCGCTCCATCCTCATATAGGCCTGTGCGATTCCACCTATGGCGGGTGCCGCGGATGCACATGCTGCTAGCCCTGATGATGGCGGTTTGAATTCTTGCTCGTAGCCAGCCCATTATTGTGGCAGGGGTCCGGTTCCAGCGGTCCGCCAGTGTTTCGGCGAGGTGTTTTGTGAATGATATCATTTGTGGAGCAAAAACTCCGTCGACAGAGGTTACTAAAGGGGTGAAGGTGGTGTGGCGCGTCTCGCATGGGTCGCAGTACTTCCTTTTCTTTTCTTCTTCAGCTGAACGAAGGACAGCCGCTACGGGGCGTGATGCGTGGGAGGGAGCGTCGGTGTCTATGACACGGATATCAAATAACGCCTCCCTCTGGGCAATCCATACCCCTCGACAAGCCAAGTCTCCGCGCAGCCCAGTATCGCCTTCGGAGATGACTGGCTCTTTCGTGACGTTTCCCCAGGCTTGTTGGCACAGTTCACAGAAAAGATCCCTTATTTCGTTATGTCTGCGTGTGATAAGGCCACCTGTTTTGCAGCACAAGGCGTGGTCCACGTTGAAGTTGTCATTGCCGCAGCCGTCGCAAGTCGCAGGCATGGAGATTGGTGTGCGGTGGTATCTTATGGCCAGGGCATCTCTAAATTCGTGGGGTGATAAGTCGAAGTTGTCTTTTCTTGTCGGTATTACTGAAAGCCATGTTGATGTTTTTGTTTTCATTTTTGTCGCTATTGATCTTTCTATTGCTCTTTTCTTTTTGGATGGTAATTTTATTAGAATGCTTTCTAGAGTTTCGTTCTCGTATGTTTCTTTTTCCTTGTTTCCTTCTTTTCTTGCGTCACGCAAAGTAGTAGATTTATTGGTTGAATGAAATTGAACTAAAGTGTTGAATATGTGGATTAGGTTAGGTTTACGTTTATGCTAATTGATTTGTATTTTTAAAGAATGTTTTTCTTAATTTGAAGTGTTTATGTTGTTGGTGTGCATGTATAAATAAATAAATATGCGACGAAGTTGTGTTGAAGAACCTACAAGGAAACTCCAGATTACGATGCCGTTTTGCCCAGTTTTTGACAATAAAATACACTGTGTATGTTGCCAGAAAAAATACTACACATCTATCTGATGCTGACTGTACCTACTTCTGAGTGTTTACGTAGGACAAGTATTCCTCGCGCCACGAATTAAGAGCGCTGGGCGACGTTGGCGGGAATTACTGCGCATATGTACAGGTATTGAAAACTGACTACTGCGCATTCAAGGCCACCGCTCATAACGTGTGGCGCGACGTATAAAAACGTTTAAAAAATTAATATCTGAGCACGTAATACCTAACTGTTCTTCAATTTCATTTTCTTTGAGACTGTACAACATAGGGCAATGGTCTTCTTATTATATAAACATTTCAAAAAAGGAGTCATAACAAGAAAAAATATATTTATGTGTGCAATTGGGGGCAAAGTTAAAACAAAATAGAGGGTTATCTGAAAAGTGGGCAATCCTCTTCAAATACTATGGGCACCTTAAATTAGGGACAAAGGCGCAAAGGGTGTAAGTACCGAACAAATCAAATAATCTGACTGAATTATAGTCCGGGAGGACACGAGGCTATTTCGTGAAAAACACGATCGCTTCACATTAAGATATGGGAGATACCTTACAACCTATTTAGTAACCCCATCATTATGTAACAAAAAATAAGTCTATACAAGTGGGATTTACTCGAGCGCCTCAGACTCATTTAAGGTAAGTTAGTGACATTGACTTGATAAGTGTACATTTGAATAAATCTGACGATGTTAGCGTAACTTGAGGGGATTGGGGGTCACTAAGTTTTATGAAAGTTACGCGTTACGCCCGAAATTTTCAGATTTCATAATTTATAATTTCTTCATTGCATACACATGATATAAAAAACCGGCCAAGTACGAGTCGGACTCGCGCACGTAGGGTTCTGTACCAATGTACAATGGTAGGGATGGTGTGGACTGAATAGTTTGGATTCCACATGTTGCTTACAAAGTTATTGGCGCGGCTACCATCACACTCCATGTATGTAACCAGGTGCATTCATAAGTTTGTATGCATTCATAAATGAGCCCCCTTAAATATTTATTTTAATGTTTTTTAGTATTTGTTATTATAGCGGCAACAGAAATACATCATCTGTGAAAATTTCAAGTGTCAAACTATCACGGTTCATGAGATACAGCCTGGTGACATACGGACAGACAGCCAGGCGGACAGCGGAGTCTTAGTAATAGGGTCCCGTTTTTAGCCATTGGGTACGGAACCCTAAAAAAGAGTTACATAAAAATAGTGTACAAAGGCGAGCTTATCTCTAATAAGAGATCTCCTCCAGCAAACGGGGTTAATATTTATTGAAATGTACACTTATCAGCTTGTCATTAACTCACCAATTCGCCATATCTTAATCTCATATCTTAATCTGACGGGTTCGACTTACCCACGAAATCCCCTTTTGGCCTCCCCTACTATTAAAAACAAATCTCACTTCTGACAGATGCGTCTTTGACCTGAACATAGATCGGTTGATCGGCGTCTTTCGCTACGTAACTGAAGTTGGTAAACACCTAGAAGGAAATAATCAATATGTTAATGTCAGGTGTTAATACACCTGAGACAAAGAATATAAGTTACAGTCAAAGTGAATAATTCGGTTATTATAAATTTTGGCCGCCTAACTTGGTCAAAGTGAGAAATAAAGCAGAATTTCTCACATTAACCAGTTATTATGTAAAATCTCTAGTACGCGTTGGTTAAAGTAAGAAATAAGAAAAATGCACGATAATTTTAAGCCTCTTCTCCCTTTTTTCATGTAACCATATACCCAAAAATCCGTCTTCTTCTGCTGGGTATAAGCCTCTTATCTTCAGCGCCAATCCTTAAGGTCCGCGCCAACCGCATGCAGCGAGATACCGTCGGCTTGATGATATCGATATACATACTTGATTGCATAATTAATTAATATCGTTAACGCAAAAAGTCCCGGATTCGATTCTCAAATATGATTATTAAATATGTTGATGTTGGAGACAGAGAATAAGGGCCCAGATGAGGGGGTCATCAATGAATATCTCCAAAAAATCGGTCAAATGCGATTTTTCACAGCTCCAATGGACCACAGACCTGAGTAAATGATATTGATTTCAACTTCATACCTACACGCGTTTCTGACAAAAAGATAGTTGATAGACATACTGACTGACGGACAACTAACGACAACGGCAACAAACTAACAGACGTACAAAAATAGATCCTATAGGGTATAATTTTACCTTTTAAGTTACAGTACCCTAAAAATCTACCTCGTGTATTCTCGGCAGACTCCCTTCACCTCGGTCGCGCTTCCAACCTGACTCTCGTCGCGTCCTCACTTGCTCAGCCCTGATCTTCTTATGACAATACTCCGTAAAGTTAATTTCACTCGATCCAGAAATCGACATAGGTGTATCGAGAAAAGCGCTAGAGTTTGAAGCAACAAAAGTGTTTTGTGTTGGTGTTAGTGACTTTTGTGTCTGGTACGGTATGTAGTTGTTGTTTTCGGTGAGCTTTGGTTGAATGCTTTGAGTTGAGACATCGCAAGCGCTGTGTATGATGTCGCTGATTGTGAATTCGAGATCGTTGTTTTCGACATGTAATGGTTTTGAGTTTATCGGTCTTTGGACTAAGGCATTAATTTTGGAGAATGTGCCATCTCGGTTCCGTATGCCCACGTCGCTCTGTACGTATTCGTAGGTGACGGCTTTAGGTTCTGCCGCGTGTATAGGGTATACGCCACTGAGTGCTCTATGCCGTTTGCTTGGTGTGGGCGAGGGGGTCAATTCCTGAAAATAGCAATCGAATCAAATACATGCCATGTAAAAAAAATATGAGATCTATTATTTATGAGATCTAGTGTAAAGCCAAGTCGGTTATGGGAGCATCTATCCAACAACTTAGCCATAAATTGTTATCTAACTAGTTAACTAACCAACTTTTTTATAGTCACTGTATCAATATAAGACAGACATAACAGAGACACGACACGAAAATAGAGACGAATACACAGGACAGAACGAGACAAAAATGCGCGCGCATATTTGTCTCGTTCTGTCCTGTGTATTCGTCTATGTTTTCGTGTCGTGTCTCTGTTTTTTGGTAGAGATCACTGCGTGTTTGTGATACGAATTTCTACGAATTTGTACCCTTTGTTCCCTACCTGTGAAATCGACTTACCTAAATTGATTCTGACATTGTATAACTATTAGACTTTGTACAGCGCATTGGGTGTATACCTGTAATGTTGTACATCGTAATTGTATATTAAATAAATAAATAAATAAATAAATAAATAAATATGTCCAAAATTGACAACAGCAAATTTCTATGCACATTAACAATTTATTTCTCTGATTCGGAACTATTTCTTTAAACTTGCTTTAATTATTTCCTATGTGTTTATTTGTAACCTCAGATGAACAAAACTCTTTGCTTACTTACACTCTACGTGCAACGACTTTGACAGTTTTCTTCCCCATGAGTATATATTCGAAAATACATAGGTAGCGCGGAACTGGCTTTGTTTACAAAAAATTAAATACCTACTTGTATTTAAAAATTTGTAAACAAAGCCGATTCCGCAGGGTACAAAATTCAAACGGGAATCGAATATATTTGCTTAAACTTGCTTTAATTATTAACTGTATTCATTTGTAGCCTCAAATAAACGAAACAATTTGCTTACTTACTCTGAGTATTACAAACACGTGGCGCCCTCTACGTGGAACTAACTGACAGTTTTCTTTCTTTATAATGAGCAAATAGTGGAAAATAAATACATAGAAATTATCTGGCGATCGAGCAGTGCTCAGAGATGGGTTGGTATAGCTGTTATACTGTAATACCCATGTGTAGGTATTAGGTAGGTAGGTAGGCCTTGTGACCAAAAATGTACGTGCTTGCCTGTTCAAGCAAGCAGTTGCCAGTTTTTTGAATTCGATGTCATTTAAACGAAACGAAACGTTTTTTTTATTGAAACTGTCAGTCACGCGACACTTGGACCGAATAAGTTATTTTTGTCATTGGAATGTCTGCCTTATTTTCTTTGTCATAAAGTGAATTAACGACCACATTATGCTGAAAAGATAAAAGCATGAAAACTCGAAAAAACGCGTTTTCCATGTAATGAGACCTTGTTAAACCCATATATAGATAGCCCGTATCATCGAAAACTTTAGCGCCGTTTTCGAGTACTCAGACTTATATAGTTACAAATATTCCTCGTTTAATAGTGATCGCCCGAGGCCTACGGCTTGGCACCTACAGTGGATTGTTAAATGTTATCACTGTGATTCTAGAGGATCTTAAAGATCTAAAGCATTTATTTATTTATTTATTAGGATCTCCAACAGATAATATTTTTTTCTTAATATTACACCTTGCATTATATATTGATTATTATAATTACATTCTAAATGTTTACCTACTTACAGGTGACCACATCAGGCAAAATTTTGTTTATAGTTTTTAATTACAATTTCAAGAAAAGGTAAAAAAGACCTGAATGAGAAATGAAACTACACGAGAATCACAAAAAAGAAAAAAAAAGTTTACACAATTTACAAAATTTTAAGTTTAGCTTCTTCTAAGATAAGAAAATTTTCCACCTTAGACCTAAAAGAAGGCAGCTTGTCATGGAAACCACCATCGTCAATTTTGGTACTTGAATGCAGTGCATTATATGAGCGAATCATTCTAGTGAGAGGTGAGTTTATACCTAGTTGTTGGTTTTCAAGGTCGGGTTCTGAAGATTTTGTAAGTGCCGGGTCGCGGAATTCTGGCTGGGACCACTATGCTAAAACTGTCCAACACTTGAGGACAATCTATATCCCCATTGAGGACCTTGTGCATTAATGTGAGATCTAGAATCTTTCTCCGGACAGACAGAGAAGTCATCTTAAATACTAGTCTAAATTAAAATAAATGAAGCAAATTGAGTTTTAATTACATTTTTTTTTAAATCTCTCGCTAGATTAGAGGAAGGGGGGAGGAGGAGGTCAAGCTAAATCTCCCGGCTTCTTACTAAACGAATCACGTAATTAATGGACATCCCCAAGGGACTGGCAATTGCGGCGCAATGCATACATTTGAGCGAAACCGCATAAAGACGCGTCGGCAGACGGTATGCAATCTGAGCGAGATGCGAATAGTAGCGCCGCCATTGCCTGTCCCTTTCTTTATCAGTATAGGAGGGTAAAAGAGTTTTCGTAATTAACGCGAACGGATATACCTTACACCTTGTTTACTAACTACACCAAATCTGAGCTTTCCATCTAGAGCCGCGCCATTAGGGAACAAAAAATAAGTCTATACACGTGGGATTTACTCGAGCGCGTTAGACTAAGATATGGTGAGTCTATATCAACTGATACTCCGAAAAGAGCTCCGTAGTCTAGTGGTTTCATGCCCGCTTCTCACGCTTCTAACGGTGATGGAAAATACCGTGAGAAAACCTTCAACCTTCTCAGCTATGGCGATGGGCTAGCCGCCTGTCAAACATAATTGAGTGTTAAATAACCAGCAAAATGTGGGCACAATATGCCTCTGCCACCCCGTATGAGAAAAGGCATGACATGACATGATCTGTGACTGAACCACTCCCGCACGTTGCGCTAAAATCATCAGATTTATTGAAATCAACATGTCATTAACTCACCATATCTAAGTCTGACGCGCTCGAGTAAATCCCACTTGTATGGACTTGTTTTTTGTTGCCCTAACGGCACGGCTCTTGATGTAAAGCTAGACTCAACAGGAGTAAGGTATCCCCCATATCTTAATCTGACGCGCTCGAGTTACTTGCGATTTAGTCTCGTGGCCTCCCGAACTATAATTGAATATGAATTAATGATGATGATGATGATGATGATGATGATGAATATGAATAGCAGGGACATTTAGACCATAGACAAATGATAAGCTCGGCTTTATACTAGCGATTTTTCTCAAAATATTAAAATGAATTATGTAGGTCCTTGTTTGGAGTGAATATGGAAGAATAAATCGAACATTCCGGGAATTTTAGGCTAGACTGTGGACAAAATACTAAGCTTGGCTTTCTACAATTCTACATCTCTTTTCTTTCTCAAAAGCAAATAAACGTACTATTTCATCTAATAACCTATCCCTGCCTTGACAGTATCTGACATACCGTGACATTATCTGACAATATTGAATTTAATTTTAATTTGCTTTTATTGTGTATATTGTTGTTTAAATTGTATTATGCTTTATTTAAAATGGAACCTGATTTGTAATTTATATTTAAATATGCATATAAATTTTACCTCTATTTATTTTTTGTATAGCGCATTGGTCATTCGCCTGTAATGCTGTACATCGTACCTATGTAATAAATAAATAAAAAAATAAAAAATAAAAAAAAACATCTGTTTAACTTACCATAGCAGCAGACAGGGCAGGTATCACCGGCCTCGCCCTGACCATACAAAGCGCAGTCTGCACATGAACATTCTTTACGCTCTGCGGCGATCCGGCGAATAATGCCATCATCGACGGTCTGCGCTGAACCTGTGTGGAAGGAAAGGAGCACGGTTTGAGCAACCAGTTGTTGAAACCACGAGGCCCGAGCGCCGAAGACTGAAGAATGTCCATGCTCGGAAGGCCCTGCTGTCTTATGCCTTAAACAGTATTTTTTATAAAGAAGTGGTGCATTTTTATGGACATTCTTCACACTCTACGGCGATCCGGCCAATATCGATGTCGCAGTTGGTTAAATCAGAAACTTAACTAACTCTCTAGACCGTTAATTAAATGCCGACGTTTAACCAAGTCACTAAAATTCCGTCAGACAAGTGAAGTGAGTGAACGCAACGTTTAACGAGTTGTCTAAACTTTCCTAGGCAACAAGAAATATACAATTTTTTATGTGTACTTAAGCTTATGTTTTCAACCTAACACGAAGGATAAAGGGGGCTTCGCTTCGCTTACCCCCTTTACCCTTCACCTAAGCTACCGCAATGTTTTACCCTGATATAAACTGTGCAAATCAGCTGTTGTCGTGACGCCATCTTGTTTTCCAACCCGCTGGCTTTCGGTAAGACAATGCTTTATTTAAACCAACATGCCTTATATTAGTGACTTGGTTAAACGTCGGCATTTAATTAACGTCTAGAGAGTTACTTAAGTGTCTGATTTAACCAACCAACTGCGACATCGACACTGCTTGCTCAAGCCATGCTTCTCACCATTATTCTCAAATCTTTCGGCTTCTTTTCCGGGCTCACATTTGGTCTAAGGAGGCTGACCATGCTTGAAGGTTCATTATACATCTTTGGGTAGCTTCGGTTTCTCAACACCATATTGCAATCCGGTTTCTTGTTTTGGTATGTCCGCAATGGTGACTCGTTGATGGGTATATTGGGTTTGAACTTGTTGAAGCTCCGGCGTTGGTTGGGGCTATATGGTATGATAGCTGGACAGTGCCGTTTGGGGGTGACTGAGATTGGTGGGGATCTCATCTTGAAGTCGTTGTGGAGGCTGGTTGAGGATATCTCTGTGTTCTGAAAACATGGGTTTTTGCTCTTAGTAATAGGTACTGAGATACCTAATAGTATACTTTAAATTACCTTCTTTAAGTTTTAGATAGCTGCATTACATTGAAACTGTAAAAGTACTTGATTTGGTCTGCTAATTTTTCTTCGTTAATATCTTTAGGGGAAGAGCCTCGCTACTTATCCCAAAACGCAGGGGAAACCCTACCTTGGGGAGTATCGACTCTGATGTTATTTTTGCTTACTACCAACACCTATTCTCATAAAGATATGATGTATCTATCTTTAGTTAAGTTTATATAACATGAAACTGTACCTTTCTTATTATGTATTCTTTTGTCATTTTTGTAATTTTTTGTGAAATGTTTATTGAAAAATAAATCAGTCAGTCAAATCAGTCAGTAAGCACAGTTGCAGCAATATAACGTGGTTAAAATGAGTGAATTAATTGAGATTAAAATAATTAATTCTAAAGACACATTATTCTTTATAGGCAAAGTGTCGTTTTTCTTGTTACAAGTGCAAACGGTGCGGAAAATGGCACTTAAAACGTGTATACGTCGCGCCACGAGTTATGAGCGGTGGCCTTGAATGCTTGATTCGAAACCAATATTCCGTAAAGCACGTCCATTACCAAGCTGAAATCACCAAATTAGTAGAGCAAGGTATTCTAGTGCCTTTTAAACTTTTCAAACTGCGCAAGTCCGATTGTACCAGTAATCAGGCAATAAATTAAATAAATAAATAAAACATAAAAAGATTCGCCTTTGCGCTGATTATTCGGGAACAAAAAATAAACAATTGCTAATGGAATACCCTAAGCCCAGAATAGACGAGCTATTTTCAAAGCTTACAATCGGCTAAAGTTGAATGAGACATCTCAACAGCTAACTTGAATCGATAAACATAAAGTTTCTTATTTATACTATGCATAAAGGGTTATTCTAATATTCACGCCGTCTTCGGCTTATTGTAGGTATAGTGAGCGAACCGCCTATTTTCCAAAGAACCTTATATTATCAGGTCTAGAAGAAGCAGTACTACAATATATGGACGATATTTTGATTACAGGTAGGAACCAGGAAGAACATCTTGAAAGGCTGAATAAAGTTTTTAAAATTTTAGAGCAGGCCGTAGTATTGCAGAAAGAAAAATGTCATTTATATGATACAATGTCCTATCCGCGGTGATCAATTAATAAATAATTGATCACCGCGGAATACAGAAATCACCAGAGAAGTTAAAGGCGATAGAAGCTAAACAGCCAATAATGTTTCGTAGCTTAAGTCATTTCCCGGTATAAAAAATATTATGTAAATTTTATTAAAAACGCTTCATCAATACTCAGTCCGTTACTACTTCAAGACTGTCCGTCCCGTCATCCCGTGGTGTTGCAGTAGGGAGCACGACCAAGCGGTCAAATTAAAAGTGTACTCGCATCAGATAAAATATTAGCACATTTTAATCCAGATGAGCAGTTAATAGCGCAGATGGTTGACGCTTCACCCACTGGTCTAGGTGCCATATTATCACAAGTTGAAGTGGTGGTTGACAAGCCCCTGTTGTATTTATCGCGTGCGTTAAATCAGGCCGAGAGGCGATATAGCCAAATACAAAAAGAAGCGACGGCAATCATCTTCGGAGTCCGCAAATGCCATTACTATTCGTTCGGGCGGGCAACACCCCTTATTGTGCGAACAGACTTTTGTTATCAATTTTATCTACACACGTATCATAAACCCTCTTTACTGCGTTCAAAAACCGCACGTTACGATCAGCATTATGTTAAACTACTTGGTAAAAACTCGTTTCGTATCTGGAAAACTACACATTATGGTCATTATGTGTAGTTTTTCTACATATAATGACATTCAAATTTCGAACGCCGACTCCCACCCGCGTGCAGTCCCTAGTTTGTCTGTGAAGTTGGTACTGACATTCAAATTTCGAACGCCGACGCCCGTCTGCGTGAAGTTGGTACTAAAGAACAAGCTAAACAATTGCAGAACCACAATGCCGGTCAAACATGCGGTTCCTGAACACATCAAAGAGAGCTTATGATATGTGTGTAGATAAACTAGTGTATGTAACTGTACATAATTAGGCATTAAAACTCTCGAGTGATATTATTATGAAACGAGCCGAACCACTCTCGAGTTTTAATGCCCTCCATTATGCAGCAGTCACATAAACTACTGTTAATCCAGATAATACCTTTATCTGGATTAACAGTAGTTTATGTGACTGCTGCATAATGGAGGGCATTAAAACTCGAGAGAGGGTTTATGAAACGAGCCGAAGGCGAGTTTCATAATAATATCACTCGAGAGTCTAAATAATAGATTGCAACATTATTATATTTACATATCAGCCTTTAATTATAGGATAGAATATGTGAGTTTAGCTGTTTTCCTTAGCCGCTCTGTTTATATGAAACCGGTTTATTACTTGATTTCAGCAGCTGGCGGACACTGATGATGAATCAGTCTATGTGAATTACGTGTGTGCGGGAGAAATGGTTTTGTCATTACAAGAAATTCGCCATAAAACTTAACTTCATTTGGTACTGTCACGCGTTAACGAATTTATTTCAGACATGTGGCCGGAGAAGGCCGGAAACCATACTACGCATGTCGACATGAGTAATCGGTGGAGCGCGGCTGCCTGATGAGAGGATACTAATTAGTAGTTCCTAGATGTTTACACGATATGGTAATTAAGGAGATGCAAATCAGTCATTTAGGCATCAGCAAGATAGATGCAAGCTGAGGCACGAACTCGGTTCTGGTGCCCAGGTCTCGCGTGGGATATCGAGTGTTGTGTAGCTTCTTTCTCTTCATGGTCTTCTCACGCACCCCTTCTGGGGCGAGGGGAGTCGGGGACAGGTCAATGGACCTCTTCCCGAGGAATCGCCTCTGTCCACTCCTGTGGACAGGTCATCGGGTGGCGCTTGCGGGCGGTGGTCGTCGTGTGGCGCTGGTATGCAGTGGGTGATCGCCGGCTAGGCAACCAGGTCGCGCGGCAGGCGGCGAAGCGGTCGGGCGGGCGCGCGTGGTGCGGCGCCAGTTCGGTGATGTGCGGGTGTTGTGACACGCGCGAAAATGCCCTTCGCCAGCCTCTGGACAAACTGGTCCACGGTTTCCCATCTTAGGTCCCTCTGGATTGTCGCGTTCCTCACATAGCGCGGGGCGCCGACGATGGTACTCAGAGAGGTTCTCTTGGGCTCGGAGTCTCCATTTATTCGTCTCCGAGCACAGGGCGTACCGTGCCGGGGCCGCGTAGGTGAGAGGTAAATTATCCCAGGTGTGTAGCCTTTTCAAGGGTCATATTTTTAGGGTCTCCCTCAACATGTGGGCCAGTCTGTTTTCATGATATGCAACTCTGTCTAACTAATTTACAAAATCTCATTTCCCTAGGTTCAGCCGTTGCCAGACACAGAAAACCCTCAAACGTCACCCCAGCAAAAAAATTATTATAGGCATTAGTCAAGGTAGAGTCAACCAATAGGTAAACATGATATTTTGTTTGCCTTATAAGACTGTACCTTATAATGGGTATTTTTTGTAATGGTCGGTTCTATTTGTTTTTAAATATTAAATTTACACTATTTTTACCTAAAACTAGCAAAAAAATTCGACTAAATCACCTAGAAATTAAAAATTTGTACGAAATTTGTGTAAAAGTTACTTTTTCTTACAAAATCTTTAAACTCCCATATCACATAAAAAGGTATTTTTTGGGTAAGTAACCAACAACAGTTTTGTTTCAATATACCTGACCGACCATCTTCTCGAAACAGGTATGAGCTGCCCCCCCCTAGCTGAAATCCTGGGTCACGCCCTTGACCTGACAAGCAAAGCGGGTTGCTCCCCTCCCTCAAATATGGCGAGGGGAACGGGTGCTGCTTGGGGGGACTGGTCACAAGTTATGTTCATTACAGCTTTTGTTTATTCTTATTTATTTCTTTTGTAAAATTGTTATTTTGAGACATCTTATTGGCATTTATAGATACTATGTTATAATATTGTCATCAATTACATTATTTTCATATTGTTCTTCGTGGCATTATTATTTTTATAAAAAATTACAAAATTTAAAAATTAATATCCCTTGGAATTTTTTTGTGCTATCTTCTTTGACGGGCGTATTTCTGAAGTACTGGTAGACTTAATGGATTTTCCTTTTTCTGTGCGTGATTCAGCTATGAATCACAACTTGAAAGGGAAAATTATTTTTTCAAACTCAACCCATAATCAGTAACCCATTAGTTTAACAGGGATTTTCAAACTTATTACGTCTACCGCTAACTTCGAAAATCAATTATTTTCAACAATAGTCAAATAGTCAATAGTCAAAGTACTTTATTACTGTAGATATTTACATATACTTAGCAAACGTCATTTTTGGCCTCTTCTCTACATTGGACCACTGTGGGAGAAGAAGGGCGTAGAAACGCCCACAGATTTATTTTTAGATCTCTTTTAAAAATTGGTTGTGCTTAACTAATACAAATATGAAAAATTTAATTGTTATGATTAATAAGCAGGAATAAATTACAAAATTATTAACAGCAAGGTCTGTGTTGAGCCAGATTAACCCCATACAGTCCTGTCGTTTAAGTAATCTTGAACATTGTAATATCCCTTTTTCGACAAAGTCGCTTTAACATGCTTTTTAAATTGCTCAAATGGCAATTTCAAAATCTCCAGAGGTATCTTATTGTAGTAGAGAATGCACTGACCCTTGAAAGAATTGCTAACCTTCGCGAGTCTAAAACGGGGCGCACATAGTCTGTGATTATTTCTAAGGTTAACATTACAGCTGTCGCTAAGTTTGGAAAATGTTGTAAGGTTCTTGCGTCCATACATTATATTTTCGAAAATAAATTGACTAGCTACTGTTAGTATATCAATTTCTTTAAAAAGCTCTCTTAAGGAGTCTGTTCGTTTTAAATTATAAATTGCTCGAATAGCTCTTTTCTGTAAAATAAAAATAGTTTGAATATTCGCTGCTTTCCCCCACAACAAGATACCATAGGACATCACACTATGAAAGTAACTAAAATATACTAGCCTAGATGTAGCCACATCCGTGCTTTGTCTGATGTTCCTAACAGCGTAAGCCGCAGAACTTAATTTACCAGCCAATTTATCTATGTGGGGTCCCCACTGCAACGCCCCATTTACATTCCTAAAGCTTAAAAACCATAATTACATTCATTACATACATACTTTAATTAATGTAATTATAGTATGATATATCAGAAAGCAAATTATTACATTTAAAAATATGTTTTATTCATATTAAAATAAACAAAATAGATAGGTATTTTTTTTTACCTCATCAACTTTAATTTTAAAACTAATCTAATGAGTGGGACGAATCTGATGACTTTTAACAAGTTTGTTGATATCAGGTTCGATTTTACTCAAAAGCAGTCGTAAGTGGCCGCGTTCGGTAACATGCAATGCAATTTCTCTGTTTAGTAAGCAATGTTGCCACAGCGCTAAACCCACGTTCACACAAATATGATGATGGGCATGCAATCAAAAATCGTTAAACAATCATCCACAATCAATTGCGCGATTGGCTTTTGTAGCCAAAATTCTTCACTTAAATTTCTAGCAACCAGAACATCTGGAATTTTGTTATTTAAATACGCTATGAAGCCTCTTTGACATCCTGTCATAGCTATAGCGCCATTTGTAGCAGCTGATATAATATTCTTCAAGGGAATTCCTTTCTCATCACAAAACTTTTCCGTGTATTAAATATGGTATCTCCTTTTGTGTATGTCTCTAAATTTCTAGCAAATAATAGTTCTTGACATATTTTTTCATCTTTAGTAAACCTCACGTAAGACAGCAATAATGCATCATTAGTTGGAAAAGTGGACTCATCCAACTGAATTGAAAATTGACTAGTCTTCAGATGATTGCACAATGATTCTTCAATGTTTTCAGCCATTTCCTCAATTCGTCTTTGCACAGAAGTATTGCTCAAAGAAATTTTTCGAATAATATCTGCCGCTGGTTTATGGAGCACAGTAGTTATAACTTCTTTTATTGTCAGCAAAATTAACGTTTCTCCGATGGTGTGTGGTTTACCTGTTTGAGCAATAAGAGATATTGTATGCAGCCGCCGAAAAAAGTTTTGATAAACTTGGCTGAGCATTATGCTGCTTCTCCAGGTCTTGAAAGTAGGCCATATTTTTGACCTTTTTATCTGGATGTATTTTATTCAGCTGCTCTTGAAGGCTTCATCTCTTCGTTTGAAAATGCTTTTGAACAAAGAAGGCACAAAGGCAACGATGGAATTGTAAAATTTTCTATGAATCCATATTTAATGTATTCTGCACTGTATTGCCGTCTCTTCTTTCTTGCTTCCGACATGGTTAGTTTTTGCAAATACGTAAGTAAAGTGTTGAACTTAAATACTTTATCCCTTTCGACGCTCAATCGTAATGAGCAAGTTAGGACAAGACTAAGTATCGATGAACCAGCCGATTGCTACAGGTTTGCACAAATCGCATTATTTAACAAAAACTTGTTACAACTTGACTGCGTTTAGGCTTTCCTACAAAAGCTTAGTTATTTTTAGTTTTTGTACAATCATACAGCAAGAAATATAAACAAAATAATCAATATTGTGTGGTTAGGTTTTTATTTTAATGATTTTTAAAAGGTACTTAAATGCAATTACAAATCAACCAGCGCCCCCTAAACCACGCCAACGCCCCATATTTTTTTCTGGACCCCTTCACGCATCCCTCTAGACCTCGAGCGCCCACAAAGGGGCGTTATCGCCCACTTTGAGAATACTTTAGTTGATCATATTTGATTTATTTTTTATTTTTCTCCATGTATGTATGTATGAGGCTTAAGTGTTTCATAGTAAAAGTGCATTTTTTTATATATTTGATTTTTGTGTTTTGAACTACACAGTTATTGTGTTTCGTTCTCACGTAAGCTTTTTTTACAACATTTGGTACTGATGAAACTTAAAATTAATTATTACTTATATTTTATTCATAAATACCAATATTTCGATAAATCTGATTTTTTCTTTAAAATTCCCCCACTTTAAGGCTTATATTGTAAATTTGTCACGGAACCCTAAATGTGCGATATCCGATACATACAAAGTATATTAGAGAGGTAAACAAAAAAAATCCTTGGTTGACATCTCATACCTTAAAACTACCTACCTGCAAAATTGCAGCAGCTTCATCATAGTCAAGTACTTTTTGATTTTAAATTTACATAAACTTCAACCCCCCATCCCCCCCCCCCCCCTTAGGGAACGAATTTTGCCAATAAGGACCCCTGTGCAAAGTTTCATATCCCTAGGAACAGCGGTTTTGGCTGTGCATTGATATAACAGTCAGTCAATCACTCAGGAGTCCTGACTGATTGACTGACAGGACTTTGGATTTTATATATACCTGCAGTCTCTTCCGCTTATTCCGCCCACGTCTCCTGTTTGCTAGTTGCTGCCTCTCTCGCCGCACTTGCTCAATGATGCTCTCCATCTGTCCCGGGGTGCCGATCATCTTTGTGTGGATTAACTGGATCAGGTAGACTTTCTGTGGACAGGAACATGCGGATGACCACATAATATCAGTAAACATAATTCAGTCAGTCAGCAGCTAAAATGTTTGTACATATTGCATCAAGTTATTGACCGAGGGATAAAGCGTCTCAGTTTCAGGATTGGCCATAAATGCTTTTGTATGTCCGGATGTGTATGGTCTAACCCGTAGTTTACGAGATTATCCCACACACTCGACATAGTTGTTAAAGTTATGAGTTAAACCAGGATTATTGCTGGATTACTATTTATTGATGTTACTAGTTATGGCGAAGTATAAAGACTGTACTAACCTATAGTTAAATATCATACAAGTAAGTTCGCGTGACTTAAACTGTAGGTTGCTGATCACAATATTGTGCGGCGTGACTCGCTCCCAAACCGGGATAGAATCTAAGAAATAATAAGTTAAGTTGACGCAGAGTTAAAATAAACTTAAATTAACGCAGAGTTAAACACGAAGTTAAAAATAATAAAACATGAAATTAACGCAGAGTAAATTTATGGATCTTATATATAAGTATCATCTTCAAAGTAAAACGCAATGTTGCTGTTTCCCTGCGTCGAAGAATGCTTCGCTGGCATCGTTGTCGCTCGAAGCTCGATGTCTGCTCGTCTCTCTCGTTGGCGGTGATGACGCATCGTAGGTGATGCCGAGTATGGCTCCTGCCAGCGCCAAATACGCGATAACGTACTGATGGATGTTGTGGTTTGTTATAGTAGCCGGGAAGTGTTCTCGGGCCTTCTGGAATCGGAGTTTCTCGTCGATTTCTTGAATCTCCGATATGTAAGTTAAGTTGTTGCCATGTGAGGGCATATTCTTTAGTGTTTTTTTTTCACTAGGTCGTTGCTTGACGTACTTTTCGATATTCCATGGATTTGCAGATTGTCGTCCCATGAGATGGAGTTGTTAAAGACGTCGTGAGAGTAAACTGATTCTTGAAGTTGGCATACTTGAGATAATATGACGATAGTTGCGCCATTAGTTCGCTGTGTTGTAAGACGATCCTCACATATGACCCGAAAAGTACAATTACCGCAACAAATGCTTAGCCATGTGTTTTTCGCTCGGAGTTCAATCCACTCGTTATGAAAGGTAGTGGGTGTCAACTGACATGGAAAGGTCGGCCGGTGGCTTATCAGTTTAGCTTCGCATGGCAAATTTTTTCCGCGTAGGTCATGGATAGAGGGGCTCGTTGAGCAAATGTAGTGTGCTGAGCATATGTGTTACGTCGTTGTTTGCATATTTTAAATTCTTCTTTGTTCATTTTGAAGTACGCGTTTCTTTCTAGGTTGACCGCTATGAACTGTGCTGCGGACTGCAATCTTAGCGCTGTTTCTTGTTTGCTAATAGGTATCGTATGTACGTCGTAAATATCGAATTGTTCAGCGCTTAGTAGAGGTACATGGACTTCAAATAGGAAAAGGTTGCCCGTTATTCTTCCTCGCATGTAGAGTAGATCGTAGACGTCCTTGATTTCCTCTTCGATATTGTTAATAGGCGAAGATAATGATCTAGGTAGTTTGCTCTCGATATCATTCAGTAATTTGATTATGAAGACAGGTGTAAAGATGTGCACTCCAATCCAAGAGGTCAGTTAATACGCTCAGCAGCATATCTTGAAGTTGTTGATGAGTAAGCTTGCTGTTAGCGATGTAGTGCTGAAGTAGTTTAAGGCGGTGACCGCTTCCAAAGCGTTTGTGACGTTCCATAGCGACGCCTTAGTTGCTTTTATGTATCTTTCTATTATGGAGTATTGTTTTCGAATGTTTTCTTCGTTTTTCTTGAGGGCCTTGTTTTCTATTTCCACAATAGACGTTTGGTTCTTCACCAATTCCATTACGTAGTTTTCGTTCATTTGTATGTGCTTCGTTATAGCTATTGTAGCGCTATTTATATCTGCGCACGTAAGGTGCATCGCGTGTAAGTCGCGTGCCTTGCTGCCGTTGACTCGGGTTCGTATTCTGCTGATGAAACGCAAAATCCAAGCGACTGTTCGTTTGATGAAAGTTAGTGAGCTATGTTTCTTGATCAATACATCGATGAAGTTTTCTTGTTTGTTTGTGATAGTTTTCGTTTCGAAGTTAAGTTGTCTGCCGAGTTCAGTTATTCCCGATGGGATGTTCAGATGAGTTTCTCTGTTAAAGTTGTTTAGCCATGTTGGGCCCGTCTACCACAGTTTGAAGTGGATTCGTTTTCCAGGCAGAAGTCCTCGTGACGTGCAGTCAGCAGGATTCTCCTCGGACTTGACGTAGTTCCATTGTTGTTTCGGAAGCTGTGGGATGATCTTTTTGTTCTTAAAGTTTGAGTTAAAATTATTTATTTGTGTGTGTACCATGTTGCAATGAATAAATTAATTTATCTATCTATCTATCTATCTGCTCTACACGATTCCTCACGAAGCATTTCCATCTTGATGAGTCACCTTGTATCCACTCTAGTGCTACTTGAGAGTCGCACCAGGCATACTTGATAATCTCTTTGTGTTCGAAAGCTTTGGAAACCTTCTCCATAAGTTTTGATAGCAGTAATGCCCCGCACAGTTCCAAACGCGGCAGCGATGTTTGCTTTTTGATGAGCACCACTCTTGTTTTCGCAGTAATAAGAGTTATTTTTATTTGGCCGCTCGGTGTTTCCGCGCGACTATAAATAATGCAGGCGTAGGCTTTCTCGCTTGCGTCGCAAAATCCGTGTAGTTCGATGATTTTTGAGATTGTGCCGATCCATCGTTCAAGTTTCAATCCTCTTATCACAGGAAGCTCTCTTTACAGCTTCATCCATTCCTTAGAGATATCTTCTGGTAAAGTTTCGTCCTAACCAGTTTGACTGAGCCAGACTCTTTGGAAGATAAGTTTTGCTCCAACGGTGACCGGTGATATCCAGCCTAGCGGGTGATCTTCTGCCAAGTTGCGCAGTACTCAATACAAGAAATGCAGCTGTGTACGTTAACTTACGGAACAGATGATCTTGGTTAATGGTTGTTGGATTTCGGGTTTGTTATACCTGAAGTACTTGGTTTGCTCATTGAATTGATCATATCCATCTTCGTCCTGGTATACATCTCCTTAGTTTTGTCAATAAAGTATGGTATGTTCTTGTCTTCAATTTGAGCTAGCAGTTGCGGGTGGGAGTCTTCGAATGCTTGCCACTGGTTTTCAGAGATAGAAGTAGCTTAGTTAGATATTCTTGAGTTTTTCTTGTTACGGAGTCTTTATGATAGTTGTTGCATAATGTTTTAATGTTTTCAAAGGCTAGGGCTTGAGTTTTCAGTTCTTCCATTATTAGTTGTTGTTAAGTTAAGTAACCGTTGAGTTGAAGTTGAGTTATGTTGGAGATCCGTTGGATTTCTGAATTTGCCGTTAAGTTGAGTGGAATTCCGTTGGAGTTCCGTTGCCTTGATTTGAAGTTAAGTTGAGTTAGATTTCCGTTGGATTCCCGCAGTGCCGTTGGCAGGAGGTTGTAGTTGTGAATATCGCTGGATCCCGTCGATAGCTCACGAGTGTGAAACTCAATGCCCAACACCGATATTTGCGACTTCTCAATCCAATTCGGTGATTCCGCTTGTGGAGGCCGAACAAAACCGATCCGCTATCGATTAGGAACAAAGAGCCACTTACGTCGACTGGAGTCTGTTGGGTCCTTGAAATCCGGCTCGAAGGACCATTAAATGTATGGTCTAACCCGTAGTTTAGGAGATTATCCAACACACTCGAAATAGTTGTTAAAGTTATGAGTTAAACCAGAATTATTGCTGGATTACTATTTGTTGATGTTACTAGTTCTGGCGATGTATAAAGAATGTACTAATCTACTAGTATACTAATAGTTAAATACTAATAGTTAAATATCATACAAGTAAGTTCGAATGACGCGTGACTTAAACTAGGTTGCTGATCACAATATTGTGCGGCTTGACCGTACATGATGTTATCCTTTACAGGCCACATTTCTTAAATGATTCTCGTGAAGTTTTGTGAGCAGGTTCGATAATTACATAGATTTTTTTTATTCATATTTTAGAAATTTCTTAAAATGCTGGTTAGTGCTAGATGCTAGTAGATTTAGGGATTTTAAAATTTCAAAAAACCGCTACATTCCGAACAGTTTCGACAGATTTTAACAAATGAGGTGTCGTTATTTGTATAGACCATGGGAGTAACAGGCTATATAATTTTAATGATAAGTCAAGAAAAGAAAATAAATAGGATGGGTAGTGCCGCAAAGTGTAGTTTACAAAGTTATTGGTACGGCTACTTTCATACTCCATGTACATAATTCATCACCAGGTGCATTCATAAGTTTGTATTAAAATAAAGTGTTGTTCAGAGTGTCGATAAGGGGGCGGAACCAGTCACTCGCAAGGTCTGCAGCTCACAGAGCGCCTTATTTATAATAGTCTGTTAGTCAAGGGACTCTTGCACCCGTGGCATGCCGACTCCGCGGGGATGTGTTGGGAAAGTGATGGGCAGAGCTGTGCGCTACTAAAGCCCTGTCCCTCAGACATCGTGCTCGGGTGTTGTGGAACCTGGTTTGATAACAAAATTAAGCCTTAGATCGCGGATGTTTTCCATGATTAAAAGTACATATGACACTAGGTTCAAATCAAATGTCTTTATTACTGTAGATATTTATATTTACTTAGCAAACGCCATTTTTTGCCTTATCTCTACATTGGACCACTGTGGGAGAAAAAGGGCTTAGAAACTCCCGCAGATTGATTTTTAGATCTCTTTTAAAAATTACGTTAAAAAAATCGTGCTTAAAGTAATACAAATATTACAATATTAATTACTATACTTAATAAGCAGGAATACAAAATTACACAATTATTAACTCCAAGGACTGTGTTGAGCTAGATTAACCCCATACAGTCCCATCATTTAAGTAGTCTAGAACATTGTAATATCTATTTTACGACGAAGTCGCTTTAACATGCTTTTTAATTTGCTCAAAAGGCAATTTCAAAATCTCCAGAGGTATCTTTTGTAGCAGAGAATGCACTGAGCCTTGAAAGAATTGCTAACCTTCGCGAGTCTAAGCCGGGGAGCAACGAGTCGGTGATTATTTCTTAGGTTAACATTACAGCTATCGCTAAGTTTGGAAAATGTTGTAAGGTTCTTGCAAACATACATTATACCTATATTTTCGAAAATAAATTGACTAGCTACAGTTAGTATGTCAATTTCTTTAAAAAGCTCTCTTAAGGAGTCTGTGTGTTTTAAATTATAAATTTCTCAAATAACTCTTTTCCGTAAAATAAAAATAGTTAGAATATCCGCTGCTTTCCCCCACAACAAGATGCCATAGGACATGACTATGAAAGTAACTAAAATATACTAGCCTAGATGTAGCCACATCCACGTTTTGCCTGATGTTTCTAACAGGCCTAAGCCACAGATCTTAATTTACCAGCTAGTTTATATATGTGGGTTTTTTTTTTATTGATTGATTGATTGATTAAATTATAAACTGTTAACCAATTCAAGGTTAAAGAATTAATCTTCTTTTTGTCTTTAAATTTTGAAGACCAGTGAAGTATCATCAGCAAACAACACTATGTCAGTCAATTTCTCCACCATGAAAGGCAGATCGTTAATATATAGCAGGTATAAGAAAGGGCCTAATATGGAATAATAGTTGAAACGCCAATTTTTAATCCCGATCCATCAGATTTAACGCCATTGACTTCTGGCTTTTGAATTATATTGCTTAGGTATGATCTTAGTAGATGCAACGCTTTATTTCTGACTCCATAATTATTTAATTTCATTAGTAGCGTATCATGATCAACACAATAAAATGCCTTTGACAGATCGCAATAAAATCACCGATAGCATCCTGTGCGGCCTCTCATGCAGAATAAATATGACATATAAGGGTAATAACTGCATCATTAGTTGATTTACCCCTAGTGAAACGGTATTGTCTGGCGTGGAGTTGTTTTGGATGGTTGAAGTGAAAACGCCAATTGCTAACTTTCGAGACGGTGGGGATGAGGTAGTATTAGGGTGGGGAACAACGGATTTTGCCTAATTTTAGCCACAATAACACACTCAGCCAAATTTAGCTTTTATTTGCATACGTTCCGAGACGTTGCTTCTTCTAAGTTCCAACCTAACCTATAACCCAATTGAAAATCTTGGTTTAAGAATCGTTTACCCTAATTTAATTATAATGAGGTGTGCAATAGATAGCTGGTAGTCACTTTTCCTAACAAAGTGCGCAGCTTTTCCTAACAAAGTGCGCTCTTTAAGTGAGGAAATGCGTAGTTTTTTTTAATCAAAGATGAAAATTTGAAAATTTCTGTAAACAGAAAGTAAAAACTTGACATATTCTGTGAACGAACGTGAAAATTTACGTAACGAAATGTCAATAAGACCATACATAGTCAATATTACGACATATTGTCACGGACTTGAATATAGGGGACCCGTCACCAGGCACTCAAAAGTGTCGCCGTTTAGATGTTGCCCATTCTGGTAGTGAGCACGAACCTCTCCCAGTCGCGAGCAGACTGTGGCATGGGATAGACGTGTACGTATGATAGAATAAAATGGTGCCCTGCGTTGTTTACTGCTGTAAATACACACACAATACAAAAAAACAAGGAGCGACTTATCTTAAGTAACTAATATCATTTACAATTATTATTGGCTGCAAATAGTTAAACTTATAAATATTGTTTTCGATAAATCCCCGTAAGGAAAATCTGTCACTGACGTAACTTTGTAGCGACGTTCTTTAGTATTATAAATCGATGTCTTATTTCACAGGATTTTGGTAGGTAAATGTAAATGTCGGTTCTTTGAGTCCAGCTTATTACCTAAACTTAACCTTAGGAAAAATAACAGTTTTACTTTCACAGCCGCCTCGGT
Source organism: Argyresthia goedartella (assembly GCA_949825045.1). Classification (NCBI taxonomy): domain Eukaryota; kingdom Metazoa; phylum Arthropoda; class Insecta; order Lepidoptera; family Argyresthiidae; genus Argyresthia; species Argyresthia goedartella. The sequence goes on along the minus strand of OX463833.1, from coordinate 18,408,782 downwards.
TTAAAATAAAATGAATAGAGTAAAAGTAAAAACGAGGAAGATGGTAGGTAAGATGGTAGGTAGCTTTATATACAATGTAAATATATATAATAAATTGTACAAAGAATGAAACCCATGTTTTTTATTTATGTTTTTCAAAATAATTTCAGTCCCTATTATGGAATACCTGCATGGAATATTCCACACTCCATTTTGCGTGAAATAGTGCTAGCCCGTCGCCGCAACAGAATAATATTTGAAAAAATAATCTAACCGGATGTTCTAACGGTGATGGAAAACATTGTGAGGAAACCTTCATAATTTCTTTCATAATTTCTTTATTGCACACAAATCATACAAAAAACAAATGTTACATAAAAAAAGTGTACAAAGGCGAGCTTATCTCTAATAAGAGATCTCTTCCAGAAAACCAGGCAAACAAGGGAAAAGTTGATGGTTGAGCAGGGGTAGACCTATGTGTACAATATATAAAATAATAAATAAAATAAATTAAATAATAACTATAATAATATACTAAATACTTATTATACACTACAAATACTATTTTATACACTATACTAATACATACTAACATGCATACTACCTATAACTCTAAAGGGAGAGGTAATGTTTCTTCACACGACTTTTAAAGATATTCAGATTAGGACTGTCCCTGATGGTGCAGGGGAGTGCATTCCACAACCGAATGGCCCGGGCTCTAAACCCGTTCTCATAGTAAGCGGTGTTATGCTGTGGAGTTGTGAGCATGGAAACTGTGTGAGTTCTCCGAGGTCTGCTGGAAGAAAGAAATTGAAAACTGTCTCGTAAGAAAGTTGGGTAGCGTGGATTACGTAAAATGTTGTAGAGGAAATTGAGGATGTGTGAATCCCGACGAAGACGAATCGGCAGCCACTTCAACTCCCTGCGATGTTGTGACACATGGTCGTATTTGCGCAGCCCGAAGATAAACCGAATCCCGAGATTTTGAAGTCGTTCGAGTTTGTTCAGTAGTTCTTCGTTAGCACTGACCCAGCAGACATCAGCGTAATCGATGAGGGGTAGAATGAGAGATTGAGCAAGAGTGATTTTGGTATGTCGAGGCAAAAAGTACTGAAGTCTCCTGAGAGAGTGAAAGGTAGAAAATACTCGGCGACTTACCTCATTGACATGCGATGACCAGGACAACTGGTTGTCGAAGATTAGACCCAGGTTTTTAACTTTATCGCTATATACGATTGTGGTACCATTAAAAGTGACAGATGGAATGGGATGTTGCTTCAACAAGTTAAGAGAATGTCTAGTACCTATTATCATGGCCTGGGACTTGCTCGGGTTGACCAGGAGTCCGAAGGATGAAGCCCAACTTCTTATTCCCTCAAGATCAGCGTTGAGTGCCTTTCACAGCAGAGTGTGCATCGTTGAGAGAGAAGTGGCGATAAATCTGGAGATCATCAGCGTAAAGATGATATGAGGAGGACAGGACGTCCGAGATGGTGTTGATAAAGATCGAGAATAGAAGAGGAGAAAGAATACCACCTTGAGGGACGCCTGTAGAGAGGTCACACCATTCAGTGGATATCTCTTCCGACCTGATACGCTGTTGCCGATCCCTCAAATAAGAGTCGAACCAGCTAGCAGAGAAGGAGGAGACGTTCAGAGATCTGAGAAGCTCAACGAGAACGTCAAAATCTACGCAGTTGAAGGCACTACTGAAGTCAAGTAAAGCAAGCACGGAAAGCTGTTTGCAGTCCATGGCTACCTGGATATCATCTGTGACTTTCATGAGAGCCGTGACGGTGCTATGACCCGGTCTGAATCCTGACTGGTACATGTTCAGCAGATTGTTTGAGAGAAGGTAAGAAGAGAGCTCGGTATGGACAATGGATTCAAGGACTTTGGAGAGGATGGGTAGGATTGAAATAGGTCGATACTCTTTAAAAGAGTTGGGACTGGAAGTTTTAGGGAGCGGGATGACTAATGCTTTTTTCCACATGGTGGGGAAGATGCCATTCGATAGGGAAAAATTTATAACATGTGTAATAGCTGGCAGTAGTTCATCCAGGATTGTTAAAAGCATTTTAAGGCAGATTTTATCATCACCTACGGCTTTCGAGCTCACTGCTAGTACCGCCTTCTTGACCGCATAGATTCCAACATTGCTCAAGTTGAATGGTGTGGTGTCGGGTAAGGACTTAGAGCGCAGGCTCTGAAGAGTGGCTTGTTTGACAATGGGATCCATCACAACAGGTGGGGCAGAAAGGAACTGGTTGAACTGGTTGAAGGAACCTTTTACTCCGGCTTCATTAAATTAGCTGCGGCGATGGGCTTGCGCAATATGGAATATTGAATCACTAGCTAAGTGGCAGAATTGAGCCTCTGCCACCCCGTATGGTAAAAGGCGCGACGTGACTATGTTAAATAACCTGAAATATACACGATGACTTAATGGTTGATCAGGTAGGTACCAATTTTTCTAACTCAGTAATTGGTGGCGGTCACGTCAAAGTCGTAATTAGGTACATGAAAAAAAATATACTCTTTTCTATGATTACTTTTATCAAATGTACTTGTTCCTATTTTTTATTTTTATTTATTTATATATTTATTTTGAAATCAAGATCCTCCTAGTCACTCTACGAGCTTACATTATCTTTCATAGTTTAACAGCGTTGACAATTAATCCTATCTAAGTAGGTTTATTAATTATGTTTCAACTATTGCTTAATTGAACATTGAGGTAATTTTAGCTAGATTTTTTCCTGATCACCGATTAAAAGTCACCATGTATTTGAGAGTTATCCGTAGATCAACTTTCCTAATATTGTGTCTATTCATCCCAAATTCAAATCACCCCTGATTTACGGAACGTGACGCGGTAACGCCGTTACAATTTTTCGTAACGACTTGGTTCCGACAAATTCCGACAGAGGCGCCATTTTTCTTCTTAGCCTTAAAACAATAATATTGTTTTGAGGGAATAAACAATAATATCCCGTACTGAACTCCATATTATGGAGTTCAGTACGGGATGTCGTATCCTTATATGTATATTAATGCATATTGTCAATATTATTGTCATGTCACTGTACATTTGTGGCGCGAAAAATGACCAACCAAAATGGCCGCGTTCATGACGCGATTCCGTTTTCTAGTAGTTTCGCGAATGTTCTCTTTTCTTGTTCTCTCGATATTTACTAACAAAAACAACTGGATAGAGTAGGTTATTGTGGCTACTTTGCAAACGCTTCGCTCCGCTCCACTCCGGTTTAGCTTCTTCAACATTTTAACCTAACCTATAACCTGATTCAAAAGTAGCTACAATAACTTTATCTAGCCAGTTTGCATATATTCCGCTCCGCTCCGGTTTAACTTCTTTAATGTTCTAACCTAACCTAAATTAAAAGAAGCCACAATAACCTGCTCTAGCCAGTCTTTTTTTGTTTGCATACGCTTCGCTCCGCTCCGCGCCGGTTTAGCTTCTTCAACATTCTAACCTAACCTATAACCCAAGTGAAAAGTAGCTACAATAACCTACTCTAGCCAGTCGTTTTTGTTTGCATACGCTTCGCTCCACTCCGGTTTAGCTTCTTCAACGTTCTAACCTAACCTATAACCCGATCGAAATTTAGCCACAATAACCTACTCTAGGCAAATTTGGCTTTTCTTTGGATACGCTCCGCTCCGGGATTGCTTCTTCTAAGTACCAACTCAACCTATTAACCTATATGACCCATTTGAAATTTAGCCACAATAACTACTCTAGCCAAAGTAGGTGTTCAAAAAGATTCAAACGAATGGAAACTATATTGACTGATGCGAATGCAAGCAATGAAGTCCTAAACGGACCAGATCCAGGGCCGTAAAACATAATTAAAAAAGAAAAAAGCAAGCCAGAATGAATGCATTTGGCTTTCTGCGCTCCGTTACTAAAAACTGAATCCCAGTTAATCTAAAAGAACACATAGGAAATAAGCACAAGTCCAAAACGCAAAGAAACAAGCTTGAGACGCAAAAATATAATCAAAAATAGCTTTATTACAATATAATTTGTTTTAATGCATCTATGTATGTATTCATCTATGTATTCTCATCTTAAAATAAGGTTACAATGAAACGTAACACATTTTGAGGTTATTATAGCGTGTTGTATTATTGTGTGTGTCATACAGAAAGCAAGATTTTATAGATTTTCAAAAATCATATCTGAAAAACTATTGAGTTCCGACACCTGGCACCGTGTTTAAAGTGTCCAAAATGATCTACCAAAAAATCACGAAAGCCCTAGCAAACTGCACATTTTCTAAAGTCTAGCCAAAACATTATCTAAGCAAGTTTGGCTGGTAAATGTAATTCTAGTAAGCTCTAGAAATACATGACATTATTAATTTTTATAAATTATTTAATTTAAGGTCATTTCCGCGAAGTTTGGTTAATAATTTTATTCATATCATTTGATTGGAATAACATTATTAACCATTATTTTATTGTTGTATCAACAAGCAAATCTACAAGATCGCCACAAATAATTCACTTTTTTCTGTTATTACATAGTTTAGTGAGTGCTTCTTCTATAATTTTCTCGAATATTTTGAAATTGCCATAGCCTTTTTCATCCTTCGGAGGTCTGTAGACACAAACAACACTATGGCTATCCTCAACACAGGATTTGTCTTTCTATAGTAAGTGCAAGAATATCTTTCTGTTGTTTCACCTTAATATTATTTTTTACTAAGATTAAAGAACCACCTCTATCAGTCTTTCTATGGTAACTGACAATTTTGTAATTATTTCTGTTAAAAGACATCATATTTTCCTTTAACCAGTGTTCTGTAATACAAATAACATTGGTGTCAGATTATTAAGAAATAATTCTAATACAAAATCTTTGCCAGGTAGCATCTGCATGTTTTGATGGGTAATATTTAAGTGCGGCTTACCCTTTGACGGAATAGGTTAGGATATGTTGTGTTAGGATATAATATTTAAATCTATCACGAACTAAAGCAATTTTTTATTTAATTAATTAATTACTCAATTAATTTTAAAAAAATGTGTTTGATAACACATTCCCAGTGATTCCAATACTCCTAGAAACGTAAGAAAAATAATATATAAAATAACATACCTTGACATTGGAAGGGAGGGACATTGATTTGGCTTTCTTCTGCAGATATCTGTAATTACACTTCTCCAAGCCACTCAAGGAGTAATCATGGCAATCCTCCATGCTTCCGATCTCACACCAAAACACTTTTTATGTGAGTTTTGAAGAAAGCACCAACGAGCACGCCCGTGGAATGCGCTGTTGGTGTATGTCGACAACTCGACACTTATATTCTCAAAGTACCCTCATCAACATTTATTAGAATAGAGTTGACTGTGCTGACAAGACTGGTGTCGAGGGAGGAAGGAAGATTTTTCGAGACGAGAACTTTTATTTGGTAGGGTGCGAAGCGAACTGAAATGAAAGCCACACACAGAGCATCTTACTCGATAGTCTGCAACACAAAGAGTAATTTACTAAGAAAAACTTGGGAAACTTGGAACTAACTTGGTTTCACTTGGAAAACTTTTGTTTTGATTGAATCACGTGACCACGACCAGTGTTGCCAACTCGGAGAACTCAATACGAAAAGTCGCTTAAAGGCCCGGCAACGGCAACGGCACCGGTTGCCGGCTAAGCAAAATGTATGAAAAGATATTGCTCGCTTTTCGACTTACCGGCACCGGCGCCGGCACGGTGATGATTACCACCGATGCCGGTGCCGGTGCCGGAGCAGCAACCTTCCCACTCGATCCCACCCGGTAAAAGTACAAGTGTATTGTGTGGTAGGTATAAAATATAAAATAATTATAATAAATACGACGAATTGCCCAGACCATTTTTAAGTGTGCTAGGTAGTACTAGCCTAGTAACTACAAAGCCGAGCGAGCGCAGGCTTGCCAACACTGGCACCGGCCTAGTTTATAAAACGAGGTACCGGCACCGGCACCGAGAAAGCCGGCGCAGGTGCCGTTGCTTTTGCCGTGCCGGCGTATGGAAAACCTGCTGATGCGATTCTTTGACAGAGGAATTTTTACAAAATCTAGGCACACTGTTTTTGCTTTTGCATTTTTGCTTTGGCGCAGGAAGAATGTTGTAAATAGGGGTACACAAACAAACAAAAGTGTTTGGTAATATTTTACCAAACGTGTCAAGTTCCGAGATAATAGAGAAGCTTCGGTTAAGATGTTTATCACATTTAAGAGTATTTTGTGACTTTAAGTCATAAAAGACCCCTCTTTTGCACTTTTTTATTTTATTAAGTTATTTATTTTCAACAAAAAATACTAATTTGAAAGTATTAACAATTATATTACGTCCCTGCGTCAAACAGTTAAAAACCATAAAAGTAGTATTACTAAAACACCCCTTCAAAGGCAGTTACGTAATAGTTGTTGTCAATAAGGGACAGAGAGATGATTGATGATGAGACAGGAGATTGACGCATAGCTTACTGACAACAACTATTACGTCACTTCCACTGTATATCCGCAGCGCGTTCCGAGTAGAGCTACACGTCGCGCCACGTTATAAGCGGTGGCCTTGAATGCTCAGTAGTTACTTTTCAATACCTATACATATGCGCAGTAATTCCCGCCAACGTCACCCAGCGCTCTTAATTCGTGGCGCAAGGTATAACATCACTAAAACTACCAACAAACTAGGGATGAATTTAAGATCGGTTAAAAATAACTCCGAGTGATGCGAAAATAACCCCAGAGCGTTCAGAAACAACCCGAGTGAAACCGAGGGTAAACGTACTGTTACCCGATAGCTTGCCAAACAGCGTTTTGGAACGGCTCAGATATAGTAATTTTTGCACTGACGAGTGTGATTTCTCTCATTGGTTCAGCGTCGTTAAAAATGACCTGGCATATGTTAAATTGTGCTTGGTAAGTTTATAAAAACTTTTTCGTGCTGTTTGTTTGATATTGTTTGAGTGGAATGGTATTAGTTCTTATTGCTAACACAGGTGTGGGACTGGAAGTGGAGGATAATTCCACTTTTTAACTATTTTTTAATAAGGATTTGTTCACAATAATGGTTTTCTTTTTGTAACTCTCTCGTCTTTTGATATATGTAGCAATCCTGTTTTTATGGTACAACTCCAATAAAAATAAAGCTCGCGGTTGCAAAGGTGTCATTTCTCAGCGATAACTGCGGTAGATGTAGACGAGAAGTCATCAAATGTTAAGATTGTTTGACATTGACAACTCATCCCGTTCAGAAACACGAATTCTCGCGCTAGCTCTTTCTGTCATTATCTCCATCACTTTTCTTTCTCCAAGCCAATTTTCACTGGATAGCCGAACGCATGCCAAGTGTGTGACACAAAAAATGTCTCATAAACAAATATCACTTTTGCATTAAAATAAGGCTAGTATTTAATGGCACATCAATACTACTGGAGGCCTACTATGACCTCTTAAATCTATTCAGTTTAAGGCCTTAAACTGAACTGCATTGCTAATTCGTACCATGACCTCTAAAAAGCAAGGCAGTTTAAGCCCTTAATACGTCCAGCGTTTTCATGCAGCTCACCTTTTTTTTCCTCCTAAAATCGTACCATGACGTGCCATTTGACAAGCGCTCGGCGATTACTGAAACGCTCAACTGCCAAAGTAAGCAATGTTTAAAAAGTTGCTCTGAGATTAACTTTATGTGAATTGTTGTCTTGTTGTTGATAGTTTAGTAGACTCTTTGTGATTGTTCAAGTGCTTTTGAGTTATTTTCTTTATAATAATGGCAAGTGAGTGAACAGGTATTGTTTGAATTTTTTGAAACGGACAATAACTTGAATGACAATTTAAAAAGAAATCGCCACCGCCTTACAAGGGAAATGTATGATCCCTTTCATTTAACTGACGACAAATTCGTCGAACTATCGGCTTCCTCCCGACTTGGCTCAAAGTTTGTGCAAGGAACTGGCGACGAGTGGTAAACCACAGCCAAGTAAATCGTCGGATTCCACCATAGAAACAAAAGTAAGAGTTTATGGAAATACATTAGTTTTATTGTCAAGAGACTTAATGAGGTAATTTCTAGTCAAGAGATCTAGACAGTGTACATCTAAATACCTACTCTTTTCTGTTGCAGGGTTTTACAGCTTTATCATTTTATGACTATGGAACATATCAAATGCCAACAGGTAAGATCCGTGGCTTTATTGCGTAACAAACCATATCCGCAGTACTGGGCATAGGTCACTGCAGCAATGAACTCAATAGAAATGGGAAATACCTATAAAGAATGCACACAAACTGTAGAAGAATGTTGTTCCTATGAATAGAATAAGGTGAATTTTTTATTGATACCATAGCTTTAATTATGTAGCTGTCAGACACCGGTTCTAAACAGTCGCTAACTTGAAAAGGTTATTTATAATTAACACTTTTTTAATTTCAGGTGTAATGAAAAATTTGGAGTGATGTTATTGGCTGCATTGATGGGACACAGGTAGCTATTGTAAGCCCAAAAGGAGAGGAGAGGTATATCTGTCGGAAGGGCTATAATTCTCTAAATGTTCAATTGATAAGATTAATTGAAGTGTGTTATGACTCTGCCTACCATGCGAGAGGTCCCGGGTTCGATCCCCGGCTGGGGATAAATTAATAAAAAATTGGAAAAAGGTCTTGAATGTTTATGTGTGTGTAATGTCGCTGTTACTGGTTCCCACAACATAACAGTGTGGGGCCAAGCAATGTAAGTGCCTGTACATAAATGTTAATGTTTATTTAGTTGTATGTTGATGCCAGTTATGGTGGATCCACACATGACTCATTTAGATGATCAGTCCATCCTTCTTCCCAACTTCAAGACTATTTCAAAGGCCTCAGTAATAACTGTGGTAATAATAAAGGCTTTTAGGTAAGCTGTTCTAAATGTATTTCTAAGAATGGATTATTTTGTTGGGATACCTGCCTACAGTACACCGACTATCAAAATAAAACTGGAATCCATATTAATCAGAATTATTTTATTTAGTAAACAAACAGAAATTTACAAATAAGTATGCTACTTATTTCTGAATTATTATAATAATAGTTTATAAAGTTAAAAAATGCCATTTCCTACAATCATACAAACCTAATAAGAATGCCCCTACCTCCCGCACTAGTACTAGCAGTAGGTTACGAGATGCAGACAAGTAGCATTCTTATTTGTGTTGTCAAGTAACACTAAGAACTAGATTATGTATAACTGTAAGGCCGTGGATGCGGGAGGCTCAGGACCGGAGTAGAGGGAGTGGCAAAGAATATGTGCCGATTGATGATGATGTTTAGCTAACTTAACAAAGCAACAAAATTAATAATAAAACATTCACTATTCACATAAATATTTTATCTATTTAATAAAGTAAGTTTAAAAGAGGAGGTCTGTGGCGCACTCAGTCAGAAAGCCAGCAGTGAGCTGTTATAGGCTGCTATAATTATTAATAAAGTATAATAGTTTTAATTACAATTGTGTCTAATATAATATTTTTACTTGCAGGTGACTCTGGTTATCCTTTGAGGAAAACTATGATGACTGCTTTATTGGATGCAACAGAAGGCTCATCTGAAGCCTACTACACTAATTGCCATGTCAAAACTAGAAATGTAATTACACAGTTATTGCAAGCATCAAAAAGTCTTCATTTAAGTTTTATGTAAAAATTGTGTTTTTTGTGTTGTTTAGTTTTTGTTGTTTTTTAAGTTACAATGTTTTTGTTTTGTAAAGATTTAATGTAATAAGATAAATATACATGTATGTAAATATCTATACATACATATTTAGACAGTCATAATTTAGAAGCACCACAGATACTATAATATTATACTGTAGTACTGTTTTTTTTGTCACTTTTTAAAGACATCATCATACATGTAATTTTGAATAAAAAATCTAACTTTGACTTAACTATTGAGTATACTTGTGTATGTAATTATTTTGATTTTAAACTCCAAACTCAAATAAAGTAAGTAGTTAAAAATAATGCACTTTTGTACAAGTGAAACACTAGATAAAATAAATCAAATATGATCAACAAAACTAATGAGTACATACTGAATCTCGCACAGACAAAGGAGACTCCATAAACTGTGCCAGTGCTTCGGATATGCGCCCATCAGAGAAGATAGCCTATTTCAATTGATTCTATCAGGCAGTACACGCAAAAGAGTAACAAACATCCATCCTCTCAACCACAAACATTCGAGTCTATATTATTAGTTCGATAAATAACCGATTACCATCCTTTCCTATCTTTGAATGCACCTTCACCCATCTAGTTACATTGCGTGGCAACTCTCTGCCACATTCTTAGGGTACAGATGGCTGAGTGGACTTATTATAGCCCAAGACTATGTCTCTGTGTGAATTTAAAAAAAACACATAGAGCCCCAATTGGTCGTATCATCGTATGCACAGAGTCGTATGATACACGATGGGGGCGTCGTCGTATAGGCAATTCAACCAAATTACTGCAAGCAAATATAAATTTAATACACCTATGTAATGTATGAAAAGCTGACATAAAAAGGAGTATCAATAATTATATGTTAAGCATACGAAATATTTTAAAATTACACGGAGTCAGATTTTAATTAGAAATTATATGTAAAATATTATTTTACAGTTTCGACCCGCCATCCAGCGAGGCCAATGCTATGTTTGTTAAATGAGTATGCCTTGTTGTTTGTAGCGTAGCGAACGAGAAAGAATGTATATTACTTAATAATATGTAATTAAATCAACACACAAAAGTACATCCTCAATAAATCGTTAAATATTGTAAACAAACACATGCACCACTTGACAGTTATGAGTTGCGTTCAAAATGCTCAATATAATTTGAACGATCAATAAAAAACAACGTATAAGTTACTAAGTTTTATCACAAATTGCATTAAATAGTAATATGCGCGTATTACTTTTATGCTTTAATTGTTTCAAAGTACCATTCGTAAATAATAAAACAAATTATAATATAAGATATCCTTATAATTAAAAAGACCGGTAAATACCGTATAAACAATAAATATTGGTTAGGAACGGTCCTCCAGACAATGCGATGAGTAGTTCTTTCTTATGGAATCCTATATATTCCCTTCTCGTTCTTTCATGGATGTAAGTTAACTAGCCAGAGACAATAAACTATTCACCTTATCAAATAAGCAGCTCAGAAGTCGTTCACCTTTTATGAGGTCATGGTACGAAATTAAGTCGTTCAGTTTAAGTACTTTAACTGAACTGCCTGGATTAAGAGCAGTTTCTTATAAGGTCATAGTAGGCCTCCAGATATGCACAGCAAAAAAGGATCAACAAAAACACTTTTTATGGTTTAAATAGTTTATGTTTTAAGTATTTTTTGTTGTTCTTACATGTTCAACCTAACATGAAGGATAAAGGGGGTTTCGTTTCGCTCACCCCCTTTACCCTTTACCTAAGCTGCCGCAACATATTGCCCCGATATTTGCTGTGCACATCAGTATTTTTTATGTGCAGTTTAATATTTCCCCGAAAATAACCATTCCCGAAAGTCTCCATTTTAAATATTCAGTTTAAATCCAAACTTTCGGGAATGTTTATTTTAATCGCAAAAGTGATCTATTAGTGATAAAAATGAAAAATATGCATAAATATGCAAATAATTCGCCATGTAGTGTGCGAAATCATAAAAAATTAGGCGAATTCATCAGCTACCACAGGTCTGTAAATTTTAGTTGATGTTATTCGTAGATTTTTCATAAATTTTACTGGGATAGCGGAAGATTCCCCAAATTATTTCAGCCCAGAAATATCAGAAATACGTTTATAGTAGCGTATTTACAACAAATTGTCTTACAAAGTTCAAGAAATATAAAAAGAAGAAGAAAATAAGACAAAAATAGTAAGAAAAATTGTCTTGCTGCTGAATTGCAATTAATTGATCTGTATTTATGATCTGTCCTTTTCCTCAAAGTAACATTGATGTGTGATTAAATACTATCCTTTTTATTTTAGATATCCTCATGAAAAAATTGCTAAATGCGTAGATTGGGGCCGTATCTCGCGGATCCGGCTGGACGGCAAAACACGCGCAATCTCAAGATGATTTACTACAAAATGGTTTAACACTTATCTCCCGTTCACAGCTTTTTTTTATGAGAGTAAGAGCTCACATGTGATCTGACATCCTCGATTCGTTAGAATATCTCAATAGAGATTTTATACGTAGATGCTGCTGATATTTTTCAATATATTTCACTGATATTTTACTTCGTCACGGTACGTAAAGGGTATTGTATAATTTAATCGTGATTAGCGATCTAATTAATGATATGTAAATGTACTGAGCCTGCCTGTGGCATGGCTCAGTTTTCCACGCACTGTCAGAAACAGTCGGACCTTCAACATGCCCGAGTAGAAATCCAGCATCTACATGACCTGCTAGCAAATACATTACAATGTTATGCCAAAGAGCAAAGTGAGTTAGCAGAACTCAGAGCCGCGACGTCTGAGTTAGTACAGCTACAACGCCAGAATGCGGAATTGGTGGGCGTTCTAATTGAGAATGAGGAGAATGAGACCAGCAAGGAGGACGAGCCCACATCACTAACTTTGGTCTCGACCCCCCTCAACGAGAGTGTTGCAGCGTCCACCGCTGCCCGAACCAAAAAACAGCGTCGCTGTCGTCGACGAGGAGACACCTCGCAGCTCAACAGCGCGAGCACCGCGCCGCTCGCTGTCCCTGCTGAGGCGTGTGTCATGCCGCAAGCTGCTCCGACGGCCGCGCCGTTCGCCGTTGCGCACGTTGCGACGCTCGCTGCCGCGAATGCCGCGCCAACCGCCGCCACGTGCATCAAACCGCACTCCAATACGTGTGTCCCGCCACTCACCTCCACTCGTGTACCGCCAGCTACCAAAATATGTGCTCAGAGAAAAACTCTGTTGTTCTCCGACAAAGTAGGTGCAGGATTTGGGACTCTATTACATAACCGGCTTAACCAAAAAATAACGAACATTTGCTGTCCAAATAGTTCATTTGTAGATCTAGTGAAGATGATTAGTCGCGGTATCTATGATGAGTACAGCACAATTGTAATTATGGTAGGAAATCATTCAAACATTAGTCGGAATGATTTGAATAAAAGTGTTGAAACACTTCTAGACTTACATAGTAGGATGAAATGCAAATTTATACTATGCAATTTTCCATATGCCTGTAATTTGACAGAACTACAGAACAAATCTGTGCATAGAATGAATATTCATTTATTTAATTTAACATGTCATCACAGTGATGCTATTTTATATTTCGACATGAATAATTTTATTCATAACTTTACTCTGACACGGGATACATTGTACCTGTCTAATAAATATAGAAAATTAGTAGCTACATTGTTAGCTTATAATATATGCGACGCAGCTATAGTTGGTTTAACTAAGTTCAACTTGACATCAGCTTATTTTAAGAGTAATATAGCATGCACCCCTATTGGGAATTCACCTGTTAATTATACTTTGCATGCAACATTGGAATCTGTTCCAAGTAATTTAAATTAGTTCATAAGACAATAGAGGAAATCTCTAGCATACAAGAGCCACTAAATATGTCAAAATGTAAGCCCCAGTTAAATATTGCCCATCAAAACATCCAGGGGCTACCTGGCAAAGAACTTGTATTAGAATTATTTCTAAAAAATTCTGACATTGATATTATTTGTGTTACTGAACACTGGTTGAAGGAAAATATGATGTCTTTTAACATAAATAATTACAAAATTGTCAGTTGTTACAATAGAAAGACTGCTGATAGAGGTGGTTCTTTAATCTTAGTGAAAAATAATATTAAGGTGAAACAACGGAAAGATATTCTTGCACTTACTGTTGAAAGACAAATAGAGGTATCCTGTGTTGAGTTAGATAGCCATATTATTGTTTGTGTCTACAGACCACCGAGGGATGAAAAAGGCCATGGCAATTTCGAGATATTTAAGAAAATTATGGAGGAAGCCCTCATTAAACTTTGTAATAACAGAAAAAAGTTAATTATTTGTGGCGATCTTAATGTAGATCTGCTTGTAGATACAACACTGAAGCGACGATTAATAACTCTGTTCAAATCATTTAATTTATGTCATGTATTTCTAGAGCCGACTAGAATTACACTTACCAGCCAAACTTGCTTAGATAACGTTTTTTGTGACTGTGCATTCACAAGTAAAAGTGTAATTAACTGCTTACCCTCCGATCACAGTGGTCAAACAGTTTCATTCCCAATAACTATTAAGGATAAGACTGGTCCATCATTTTATAGGCCTATTACATCCCATAGACTAGAGACATATACGAAAAACTTAGATATAAATTTGCCAGTACCGCATTTTAATGAACAGAACCCAAACAAAATCTACTCAGATTTCTTCAACATTATTCAGACAGAATTCAATAAAGTTTTCAAATTAAAGAAAGTCAGTGACTACAACGGTAAATCTAAATTTAATGACTGGGCAACGTTTGGAATTCGTAAAAGTAGAGTTATCTTGTATGACCTTTATGATCAAAAAACCTATAACTTTGATCGAAAATTTCATGACTATGTTAAAAAATATTCCAAAACTTTCAAGTTGGTTTGTAGAACTGCAAAAACTTTACACATTAATAGAAAAATTCAAAATTCAAATAATAGAATGAAAACAGTTTGGCAAATAATAAACCGCGAAACTGGCAAAGTTATACAAAGGGACAGTGATTTCTGCCTAAAGATAGGTGATGGTGTTGTTAAATCTAACGCTGATGTTGCTCGAGCTTTTGAAACATTCTTCACCAATGTACCCGTACTCACAACGGACCGTCTAAATTCATCTCCATTTGAAGCAGAGACTTTATTAAAAAATAACACTAGCGTCAGTAATGTATATTTAAAATTTCATCATGTATATCCCCAGGACATTGTCAAAACGTTTAAATTACTTAACTTAAAAAATACGGAAGACTTGTGGGGTATATCAGTCAAAGTCATTGGTTCAGTAATTCTAGTTATAGCCCCACACTTAGCTTATATATTCAATAAATGTGTTGACGATGGGGCTTTTCCAGACCTCATGAAACACAGTAAACTTATACCGCTGTTCAAATCGGGAGATAAGGGCGATCCTTCAAATTTCAGACCAATATCTGTTCTTCCAACACTAAGTAAAATATTTGAAAAGATTATACTCAATCAAATGCTCTCACACTTCAACCGTACAAAACAACTCCACGCTAAACAATATGGTTTCACTAGGGGTAAATCGACTACGGATGCAGGTATTACCCTTGTATCTCATATTTATTCTGCATGGGAGGCCGCACAGGATGCTATCGGAGTTTTTTGCGACCTGTCGAAGGCGTTTGATTGTGTTGATCATAATACGCTATTAATTAAATTAAATCATTACGGAGTTAGAAATAAAGCGTTGGATCTACTAAGATCATACCTAAGCAATAGAATTCAAAAGGCAGAAGTTAACGGCGTAAAATCTGATGGATCGAGTGTTAAAATTGGCGTTCCACAAGGTTCCATATTAGGCCCTTTCTTATTCCTGGTATATATTAATGATCTGCCTTTCATGGTGGAGAAATTAACTGACATAGTGTTGTTTGCTGATGATACTTCACTGGTCTTCAAAATTGAAAGACAAAAAGGAGAATTTGATGATGTTAATGGTGTATTGTCTTTAACCTTGAATTGGTTCACAGTTAATAATTTATTGTTAAACGCTGGTAAAACCAAGTGTATCAAATTCTCACTTCCAAATGTCAGGCAAGTTGAGACCAGTTTAGTGCTAGACAACAACACGTTAGAATAAGTAAATGATACGAAGTTTCTTGGAATAACCATTGATAGCAAATTGCAGTGGGGACCCCACATAGATAAATTGGCTGGTAAATTAAGTTCTGCGGCTTACGCTGTTAGGAACATCAGACAAAGCACGGATGTGGCTACATCTAGGCTAGTATATTTTAGTTACTTTCATAGTGTGATGTCCTATGGTATCTTGTTGTGGGGGAAAGCAGCGGATATTCAAACTATTTTTATTTTACAGAAAAGAGCTATTCGAGCAATTTATAATTTAAAACGAACAGACTCCTTAAGAGAGCTTTTTAAAGAAATTGACATACTAACAGTAGCTAGTCAATTTATTTTCGAAAATATAATGTATGTACGCAAGAACCTTACAACATTTTCCAAACATAGCGATAGCTGTAATGTTAACCTAAGAAATAATCACAGACTATGTGCGCCCCGTTTTAGACTCGCGAAGGTTAGCAATTCTTTCAAGGGTCAGTGCATTCTCTACTACAATAAGATACCTATGGAGATTTTGAAATTGCCACTTGAGCAATTTAAAAAGCATGTTAAAGCGACTTTGTCGAAAAAGGGATATTACAATGTTCAAGATTACTTAAATGACAGGACTGTATGGGGTTAATCTGGCTCAACACAGACCTTGCTGTTAATAATTTTGTAATTATTTATTCCTGCTTATTAATCATAACAATTAAATTTTTCATATTTGTATTAGTTAAGCACAACCTATTTTTTAAAGAGATCTAAAAATAAATCTGTGGGAGTTTCTACGCCCTTCTTCTCCCACAGTGGTCCAATGTAGAGTAGAGGCAAAAAATGACGTTTGCTAAGTATATGTAAATATCTACAGTAATAAAGTACTTTGACTATTTGACTATTGACTATTTGACTATAGTCACAACACCCAACCAGTGTTTGAGTATTGGGCCGTCGAGCCGACCTGCAATAACCTCTAGGATGCTGTTGGTGCTGCCACGTGTACGGCTTCAGTACAGAGGCCGTTCTCTTACGTAAAATGGGATGGAATCTATCATTACGTGCCTCAACAAACTTGCCCGATGCACTACAGTAGCTTGGCAGCCCCAGCAACATACTAAAAGCATTGTTATACAGGACGAGCGTATGTTTTTCGAGTGTATGTATGTGTGAATGAATGTAGATTTATATGTTCTCTACTACAGCCTGAACGGCTCGAACGTTTGAGGTGTCGTTAGATTCGTTTTGATAGCGCGGGTGAATATTGAAAATAACAAAAATTAAAAGGGCAGATTTTAGTTAAAAGGGCAGACTTTAGAGTGGTGGTGGGTTCCAAAAAAAATTTTTTTCACCATACCCATCGAGTGGGATATCAAATGAAGGGTTATTTAATAGTTTAATAATTTTAATAGCGATTTCAAATATACGTATTACTTGCAATTTTAGTTTTAGTGGAAAGGTAAATTGTTTAACGAAAATCTCTATCAGCGCACCGAAATCCAATGAAGAGCGATGGACTGGGTGTGTACCGTTTCATTTTCAAAAGTCAAAGAGTAAAGTTTCATTAGCATACATCGAAACAAGATTCGTCATTGGAGTCAAACTGGAAAACGTAAAAAGAAACAAACTTGATATTAGCAAAATTGCAACCACGGAGTTAAGAAAAACAGAGAAATATTTTCACTGAAGACAAATTCTATGCGCATTCGAATGCGAGTATGGGATTCGCACTATTCTCACCAAGTTCGGAAGACACGGTAGAAGAAGGGAAGGCACACATCCTAAAATTAACTATCCTAAAGTCAACTCTCGAATTCCTAATCCCGGCTCTGTTGTGAATTTCCTGCTAGGAAGTGTAGATTGTAGTGATTTTAGGATGTGTGCCTTCCTTTCTGCTACCGAGTCTTCCAAACTTAGTGAGAATAGCGCGAATTCCACATGAGCATTTGACACTGTAGCCATGGTGGAATCAACTCCAATGATCCTGCTACATACTCCATTCCTGTGTAAGCCCAGTCGCTTCGCTGCCGATCCCGTTATAAAGGATGCCTGAGAACCTTGACCGATCAGCGTACGTAGTATGTGTTTTGCCCATTACAATCCATTGCTCGTACTAAGGCAGTGGCTAGCAGAACTTCTTCTGGTTCTTCTTGGGTGTGTGAGCACTGTTTCGTAATTGTGGGTTCATTCGTAGGGTGAAGAAGAGTATGGTGTCTTCGGCTGCATATTCTGCACGTAGTTCTCTGTCTACAGAATCGCACCGTGTGCTGTGATAAAAGACAGTTGAAACAGAGTTGTTTATCTTGCACTGAATCTCTTCTTTGTACATACAGGTGTCATTTTAATTAACTCTTGACAGTGGTACACATAGTGATCTCCAGAACATAAAACGCAGCTTGGTTTGTTCTCTTGGTAGCTTGGTTTAGTAGCTTGAGTGCTTGTATCTGATCTTGTCACGAACGTCTTTATAGGCTGAGGTCGTTGTGACGCGCGTGTAGTGTGTTCCTTTGTCTGAGTTACATTCAGGGCTTCTAGTGAATGAAAGCGAACCTCTATAAACTCCAAAAGTTCCCCTGTAGTTGGAATATCACGAGACGCTCCAAATTTCTGTTCCCACAGCCTGTGACGTTATCTAACTTCGCTACAATGATGTGAGTTACGATGGAATTCCGGCTCTTTGTTTGTACGCCGATGTTTTTATAGTGCGCTCAAGCACTCGTTTGTGGTGTCCAAAATATTGTGTATCCCCTTTGCCGTCTCTGTCGATAGTTTCCTTTGATTCATTCGGCGTATAATGTGTGCGTGTACTATCAATCTGTTATTGTTGTACCAAATTTTTTAAAAGAACCAGTGCCTTCTCATAGTTTACATCAGTCAGCGGATCCTGCCTCTATAGTGCTTCTGCCACTCCAGTTCAATTCTCTTCAGGTAGTGGTATTTTGCATGTTGCTCAACGTTGCATTGGTATGAATCAATGACTTGAAGAGATCGTGGAAACTCGGCCACTCTGTGTAATTTCCAGAAAATGTAGGAATTTTAAATGGAGGCAGTTTCGTCAACTTTTGTGGCTCTGGTGTGTGTGCAGATTTTTTTGTGTGTTAGCGTCTATTTCACCTTTCTTGGGCGCACTTATTTCTGATAATCGCTCCTTCATCAGGGTTTTCAATTCCAAATAATCGTCTTCGCAGTTGTATAATTTGTCTTCAGTCATGGCCGTATAAAAAATTTCGGACGTAGTCTCGCTAAGACAAAACTGAGGAACCGTAATGGTGGCGAATATAGCCAAATTTTTACCCTAATAAAACACAGTCAAAAATAAAAATAAAATAAAAATATTTTAATGAGAGAGAAGAAAAAAAACACTGTTACACAAAGTCCAACAGATGGTGCTGTGAATCGCTCTTGGGTTCTTGCGCTGCTTTTCTCAAACGGGTCTTTAAAATGGTCATATTGATATTATTTTTAAAACATCTACATGACATCTCACACTATGGGATAGAATATAATATAAAATAGAGGTATCATTGGACAGATCTTTTAGAAACAATATCAGTATAATGGGACCATTTTTCGATTTATGGATCCGTTTGAATAATATAAGCATAAGAAACAAATTGTGATTCACAGCACCATCTGTTGGATTTTCGCAAAGTTGTATAAAAAATATCCAATGGAGATGATACATGAATGGTAAACAAAAAATACTAATACTGTTTAAATTTTTAGCCCTAACAAGAAAAATTATCGTCAATATCACAGTCGTTAATAATTTTAGGCAATGGAATTAATAAACACCATTTTGTGCCAGAGTGCAATTGATTTCAGCGAAATATGACGTCATGTTTGGGATTTCAATACAACTCTCATATAAATCGACTGTTTCAACATTTCTTAAAAAGTATCTAACTTCACTAACGTGCATCATCCCAATTGTTCAAAATTTTATTGTTCCCACCATTTATGACTGCTGCAAAAGTGATTAAAATCCCAAATGCTGAGTAAATTTTTTATAATAGTGTCTTTTACTTTGAGAGGTTCTTGATATATCTTCTAATTTTGAAATGTGGTGAAGCCGAATCGTTAAATATTTTTCCGCTTTATACTTGATAAGATTTATTTTGTGTTCCATCGAACCAGTAACTACGAAGTTAAAAAAGGCGCCACTTTTTCAACATCCAACTTCAGAATCATAATTGGACTCCAACCAGTTCCTCAGATATTGATTTTGAAGCAAATCGGACCAGTCAATATGAAGTTCAAAATGGCGGCCACTTTTTCAAAATCTGACTTAAGAATCATGATCCAACCTGATCCCCAGATATCGATTGTGAAGAAAATCGGACCAGTAACTACGAAGTTCAAATTTTCATCTGACGAAAAATTTATGAACTGCTAATTTACATTCAACTGACCGTATAACAACATCCCGCCCGACCAATTAGAGCTGCCAGAAATAACTTCGCTTAACCTCTCAAAACCCGAAGGTAATTGGGACGGGTCGTGATTTTGAACCTTACGCCATTGTAATAAAATGTTAAACCTATAACGGAAAAGTCGCCGATGGTATCCTAGAGGTTAAATAAATAATCGAATTGTGATGTGATGAATTATTTTGTTATTGTGAATGAAGATTGATTTTTATATTTTACTGGAAATAAGTGATTATTTATACATTTACATGAAACGTGATTCCTGGATGTTTTTTCCTCCGGTCACTTCGGTTTTTACTACGCAAGACATGCTGTTTAGCTTTTTATTTCTTCGCATAATGTACCGCCTTTGTTGACGCCTGTGCGCATAATGGCTGAGCTGACTAATGTGAATGTGTGTGCTTGTCGGCGTGTACGTACATCGAGCTGGCCAACTCTGAGCGACACACTTGTATTGTAAGCGAGAGTACGTCCGACTTTTTTTATGCGTCAATGTCTTCAGTGAAATATTTCTTTGATTTTCTTTACTCCGTGGTTGCAATTTTGCTAACCTCCAAGTTAGTTTCTTTTCATGTTTTCCAGTTTGACTCCAATGACTAATCTTGTTTCGATGTATGCTACTGAAACTCTACTCTTTGACTTTTTGAAAATGAAATGGTACACACCCAGTCCATCGCCCTTTGATGGATTTCTGTGCGCTGACATAGATTTTCGCTAAACGTTTTACCTTTCCACTAAAACTAAAATTACAACTATATTTGGAATCGCTATTAAAACTCTTCATTTTGATACCCCTAAAAAATATTTTTTGGAACCCACCTTATGGCTCTACTCTATACTAGGATTTTTAATTTGAGGCCAGAAATGTAAACAAACAACTGTCATTTTCGAGAACAAAACCCAAAGGTTTTGTCAAAGTCAACGACTGTGACATTCATATTACACTTTTTGTACTGGAAAATGACAAGTACTTTGTTTACATTTCTGGCCTCAAATTAAAAATCATTGTATAAAATCGGCTCTTTTATTTTTTATTGTTTATTGTTTTCAACTCGCGCTATCAAAACCTTTGTTTAAACTTACTCTGTGGTTTAGTCTGTCAGTCAGTTGAATGACAGATGACCATTGACAAGTTGACAACCAACCAAACAAACAAAGGAGCTCGCTCGGTCCGCGCCGCGCCAGTCCTTCCATAGCATAAAAATTTCGCAAATATTCTGTATTAGGAACGCACAAAAGGGCACCAATGTCTCTTCTAGAAGACGTATTCCTGGGAGACGAAGCTAGTGAGGCGCAGGAACTGGAGAGAATCATCGACGGCGATGAATTTGATGAGGGCAGGAGGCAGGACGGTGACGATGATGATGACAACAGCGTTAGAGGCGACGACGAAGCTGGTAGGTGGCTTAGCTTGTTTGTACTGTAGGGTTCTGAAATCTGGTGGCCTCGTTGGCCGGCCGACAGCTGTACTTATAATCTATTTGGAACTGATATAACTTAGCACATGAATAATACGATCCAACTTAAAATTTATAGGAATAGGGACTTCATTACTATTCTGTAAGTGTAAATAAGGGGGTGCCAAGGGAACATCTTAGACTTAATATTTTTTTGCTTTCAGGCCGCCTGGCCGGATCCACCCCCTTATTGCCACTGGCAGAATCTAAGATTGAATCAAAAATTGCTTGAGAGAGTGCAGGTTTTTAATTGTGTTTGGGCATAATCCTATAACATAAGTATTATATATATATTTCTCTGCCTCTTATGTCCGTTTCCAAAAACCTTGATCTCCAGATCATGGATGGTCAGGTTATTGAAAATGGTTGTTAATAGGATGTGATTACAATTTTAAGAACTGAGGAAAAGGTGCATATATGGGTAAAGGACAACTTGTGCAGACAACAATTGCAATATTACATGCAAAACTTGGATTCAATTGGTACAGGACCTATGGCTTTGCGCCGGACCACAAGAAGCTGCCCCCCTATTTCCTGTATCCTTCATACATATTTTACATGTTTTTGTGTATGACGTTGCTGTTTCTGGTTTCCACAACACCGGATATCTTTCTGGGGGTCCAGAAGCAATGTATGTGCCTGTACATAAATGTTGTGTTATACCATACTCTACAAATCGCAACTGCTTGCTTCTTGTGGCAACACAAGACACTGACATAAGTGACTCATGCAATCAAAACATCCCCCTCTCCCGTTGCTATAGTCAACAAGAGCAAAGTTGTTTAAGATACTGCAAGCAATGAGGTAAAAAGTAGCAGCCACCAACTAGTCAGTGTTCTCAGTGATTGCAACAAGTGGTGGCAGTTTGTGGCAACATTGAGTGGTGTGTGTGCAGCAAGGCTATAAGTTAGCACGTACCCAGTTGTGGGTGGAAACAAGCAAGTGATGATTTTGCATTGCACTAATGCTTTCAGAGGAAGACAAAAGAAGAGTGGACCCTACAAAGGAAGCGAAGACCCAAAGAGTGAAAAATCCCCGCTTCGTTCTCAACCCTGCGCGCTTGACGGGACCTAGGGGGATACAGGTCATTCCGGGGCACTTCACAGACTTCAAATTCAAGGGTGACGTTTTATTTTCAAAGATAATTGAAAACAAGTAATAACAAGTACATGCCAAGATCTCTAAAGAGTACTATTGTTCTTGATAGACATTTGGGGTGGTGGACTGTTTGTAATAAAAAATCCGTAGTATGTAGTTAGCAGGTGGAGCTATTTGTTTATTCAAATGGCTTCACCTGTGACTTCTTAGGAATGACTCAATTACAATTGGTTGGGTAATCTTCTCACACACCTCTTCTGGGGCGTGGGGAGTCAGGGTCAGATCAACGAATCTCTTCCTGAAGAATCCCACTGTCCACTCCTGTGGACAGGTCATCGGGGGCCTCTCTCGTGCGGTGAAGTTCTCACTGGATGATGTATTCAATATGGTGATTGCCGGCTAGGCAACCAGGTCGAGTGGCAGGCGGCGGGGCGGTCCGGCGGGCGCGCGTGGTGCGTCGTCAGTTCGCGGATGTGCGGGTGGTGTGACGCATCCGCACGCGCGAACATGGCCTTGGCCAGCCTCTGGACAAGCTGGTCCATTACTTCCCATCTTAGGTATTAAGTGGACCCTCTGGTCAACCCCGAAGGTACAATTTTAAATATTTTTAGAGTTCCGTACCTTAAAAGGAAAAATAGGAACCCTTATAGGATTACTTTGTTGTCCGTCTGTCCGTATGTCACAACCCTTTTTCTCAAGAACGCCCGCAGGTATCAAATTTAAATTTATAACAATTACTCACGTCTGTGGACCCTTGGAGCTATGAAATATTCAAACTTCTAGGTCCAGGCAATCAATAAATACAGCCGTTTATGAACCCAATTTGCTTGATACTCACAAGGGTATCAAAACCTAAGGGTACTTACGGTTGACCTAGGATCATGAAATTAAGCAAAAAGCAAAGTCTTACAGCACAAAATCCGAAAACTGTAAATTTCTGTACATCTGCCTGTCTGTCTATGTCTATACGCTGTCAAGTGAAAGTCTCAAAATGCGCACTTTATGAGAGTGGCAGGCTTATAGAGCTCCTATAATTAGTCTTAGACAAGCTAGTAAGGTCTCAAGAACGCTAAAGCCCCGCCTCGCTTTAGTTAGCCCCGAGTCGAAATTTCCGCCCGTATTTTCAGGCAAAGGCCATGAGAAGGAGGACCTGGACCTGGTGTTGAAAAGAGTCGAGCACTGGGCGTACCGACTCTATCCCAAGTTCAAGTTCAGCGACTGCCTGAAGAAGATGGAGACGCTGGGCAAGAAGAGAGTTGTCATGGTAAGAGCTGGCGGCTGAAGGTGAAGAGAAAAAATGTAAAACTCCCCAACAAGAAGTGTAAAATTTGGCTTACTTTTTTCTTGTTAAGCTAATCACTTTTGGACTACTGAACTGATTTTAATAAAATATGGCTAAGCACCATCGCAGGGAAGTTTACTACCATTTATACAAAACCGCATTAAATCTGTCCACCCGTTTGAGCACTAGAGTGCCACAGACACACACTTACATACACACAGACAGACAGACAGACGCTTCAATAACACCGCTCATTTTCGTGGGGGTTAAAAAGGCTATAAAACCTTAATATCTCCTTAACTGTAGCTATGTGCTAACTACCTTATGGACTACAGAATAAGAAGATAACACGAAATTTTATTTAGAAATAACGATATTCTAATCACATTCTATATCTCTGCTGTCTCTTTCAACCAGCTCGACCAATTTTAAGTTCGAGATGGTTAATATGTGGGTAACTACTGGAGTAGTTTATTTAAAAAATAGACTGCATAAACTACAACACAAACCGTACCCACAACACATACGCATACGATTTTTTAAGACAGCTTCCGCTTTATCGTTTTCCCGTGCAGTGACTTCCAGGATCCTCATTTTTCCGCGATCTCTGTTTCAACTTGTAAAATTTCTTGGTCCTACTTTTATGTAGTAGGTAGCGAAAATGCTTGATCGCTTCTGGCATCGATGGCAGGTTTTCACAATCGTGTTATTTCAAATCGTTAAATTACACACAAGAATATTTTAGAACTCGCGGTGTTTCTTATTAGAATATTTCTTCTTTTGAAAATGTTCATGTTCATAATTTGAGTTGATATTATTTATGTATCATAGTAATATTTATCTACCTTGTATCTTCGTACCTACTTATGCAATTTATAGTAACTTGCTAGGACCTAGGACCCAGTAAGCCTCAGCCAACGCATTGGCAGCCGGATCATCCGCCACCGAAAGCAACGGTCGCCCAATCTGTCGCCGCTGCGATGGCAAGAGTAGTGTAAACACTCATCTAGCTAGCGTAGCTAGGTAGAACCTCTGTGAGAATGAGCCTTAGGAGCGAGCGTCCCCTGAGAGCATCATTTCTCGAGCCTTCGTAAACGCGCACTCGCCGGCGAGCAACTATAATAAATAATAACGCTCAACGTCCACGCCACTCGAATATTCGACGACAAATGTGCTCAATACACGCAAATGCTCTCTTATTGTTATTTAAAATTTGCTTTCAGTAAAATAAATAAAATTCCTAGTAAAAGCAAGGAGTTATATTCCCGTATACAAATTTGATTAAGGAATTATGCAACTAGAAATGAATACGCCAAAAAAATATGCGAATTAGAATATGTCCGATTATGAAAACAAGATGTTGAGAAAGTTTGCTATTATAAAACCTACGATCGCGGCCAAAAGCGATAAAACATTTTCGCTGCTACAAAAAAGTCGGACCAAGAAATTTTACAAGTTGAAACAAGGGTTGTAGGGCCAGATGCAATCTATGTGCATATATATAAAAGTTTATGTTTTATGTTATACAAAACCATTTTCCCCATCAGGTAACCCTCAACAAAATCCGCAACGGCCAGTACTTAGCTGAAGAGACGGTAGTCCAAAAAGACTCCAGTGATGAGGAACAGACGCCGGTGGTAGAGGAGGATGAGTTCGACAAACTGCTGCAGCAGCAGATCGAGATTGCGAGGCAGACGCCCGGAGCCAATTCTGCGAAGAAGCTGGGGACTATGGGTGGTACGCCGGCTAGGGAACTTTGGTAAGCATAGAATTTATATCGTCCGCATATATGAGGTCAGGTAGCAACGCCATCAATAGATAAGGGATTTTTCGATTTTCGGCTGTTCCCATTGCGTTTTCCAAATTGTGTTTTTCAAATTGTCTGTCCTTAAGATCCTACCTAAGACTTCAACAAATCGTTTAAAAAAAAGTTTATCGAAATCCGTTTGCGAGATTCGCGCTTAGGAAAAGATTAACTATATCTCGTGTTCTTCATTTGGAAAACAAGCTGGGTACAAGAGCATAAAGTAGTGTGAATTGTGGTAAACATATGATAACGGCATGATGGACAAAAAGACCCAGAAGACTCATTAAACTAATACCTACTACATATCTAGCTATCTATCTCATATCCCACTAGCTTTTTTTGCTGTGGCTTGTGTATGGTATCAGTTAAATAAATGCGTGTCTCTGTTATATTCTAATCTATTTACTTACTGAATGTCTTTCATCAACAGCACAAACAGCACACCCTTCACAATGCCGAAAGCAACGTCGTCTCCATCAATAAGCGACGAACAGAAGGAGAGGATAATGAGGAACAGAAGACTGGCTGAAGAGAGAAGGCTAGCAAGAATTAAACAAAATAGCGTGGCAGTGAATGTAAGTAAAGGACAATTTGCTACCATTAGTGAAGATTTGACTGGAAATATGACAAAGAAATTTTCGGATAACGAAAGCATGGATTTAACAGAAATGCCCTCTGAATCAACTAATGTTAGCAAGAAACACATTCGATCTAATATTATTGGCAGTTCAGATGATGAATGTGAAGTACAGACTAAGACTGTAACTATACCTGTTGATGTAAACAAATCCATAAATATGGGTTTTGTTGATGGAAACAATCAAGTTTCTGAAGTAATCCATGAACAAGCAAATGAAAACATAAATTTGACAGGAAACGTAGAAACGGGAACAGATAACGAAGTTTTGGACATTGTATCTATTCCGATAGCATATGATGGGAGAATACAAAACCGATTGAATGTCGTAGACAGTTCGGATGAAGATTGTGAGGTACAAGGTATTAATGAATCAATAAGGGTTGATGTTCACAAATCAGTGAATGATCATATGGTAACGGTAATAGATGATTGCGAAAATAATTTAAGGGCACGCGAAGAAAACATTGTCAGTGATAACAATGAAAAAGGTATGGAAAGGAATGACAAAATACAAACGAATGGCGAAAATGGTCCAAGTACCGATATTAGCGAAGAGGTAAATATGAAACCAGAAGAAATACCAGACAATCAGGATACAGAAACTATCCAAAAGTATGATGATGACGGATTAACTAGGGTAGTTATCAAGGAAAATATTGACAATAATATTGAACCCTTAGTCACGGAAATACCAATAACTGAAGATGATGTTATGGACGTTGATTTTAGTGATGAATTTTGATTGGGGTGTTTGATTTTGTTAAAACAGTAAATGTATTTAAGGTATCTATATAATCCTTTTATTTTTATCGAAATCCTTTCGTGTATGTTAACCATGTGCGTGTGTAAATGTTAAACAGAAAGAGATCTTCTATACAAATAATATAATTGATTATACATGGTGGCATAAAACTAAGCTAATAAAATAATTATAAGAATATGGATCAAAACGAGAGGATTGTTTAGTTAGAAATTATACATGATTCTTTGTATGGCAATAAATAACTGTTTTATAACATTACAATTTACGTCATCCTATTGTGCAATGAATCAAAACATACTTAGAGATATTGTAATTACTTGCAAATAACATTGCAAAATACTCGACATTAACATACAAGGCATAATGGTAGAAACAATAAGAAATACAACAATAATTTCATGAATATTTACAAATAAACATATATACAAGACCCCTTATTCATAACGTCATGCCTTCTTTGCTGAGTCTACAAATAAAAATCAAAATTAGAGGAATAGAAAACTGCCGTAACCAGTTTTATTTACTTATACTGTGTAAATATCCAGTATAATAAAAGTAAATGGTAATAATACCCAGAATAATTAAGGGTACAAATGATAGCTTTATAATTTATTTTAATATTGATATCAATGACGTTTGAACAATGTGTCTGAACAGTCCCTCGTTTCCAATGCCCTTAGTTCCTCTATCTCATTGAGAGGTATCTATAGAATGTCATCACTGACTCAAGATTAATGGTTATCTACTTTTGAAAATTCGGCCAAAGAGGCTACTTTCATGAGATAGATGATCTTCCAGCACTTCAGTCTATACCCTCCACCAGCTAATAAATCTAACTACCACCGCTCCATTCCCCAGACCTGCACATATCGGCCAACAGGTCATCAAACTCTTGCACCTCATTTTCGTAACCTTCCAAGTCCCGGGACAAGTCTTCCTCTTCTACCCTCTCAGTTGGCGTCGAGAGGGTGTAGTCGACCGAATCTGACAGCTTCAGATGAGGCGCGTTGAAGAAGTCCTTGTAAAACTCGGCCAACTCCCGAATTGGATGCACGTCGGCGAACGGACAGTGTAGAAGCTTCAATGGGGGTTCATTTTCACTCCGCAAGCCAGCAAACTTTTTGGGAGGCAACTCGAAAGATGTAGGACTTTTGGATAGCATATCAATGTCCAGTTCTTGAGTGCTTTTCGACTCGATCCTGTCCACCTTTGGCGGATTTGCGAATCTGCATTTTGGTATTGGATACTTTGTGAAGAACTCATCAAAAACCTGCTTTATTAGCGCTTCGTCAACGAACGCAGCTAGGCGTAAGGGTTTGTTCAAATCTATCGGCGATTTATCTTTGGTCTCCCTCCTTTTCTTGGAATCGAAGATAACGTGTTTAGGACTCAGCTCAAAATGGTCGCTTTTGAGCAGCAGAGAATCTGATTTGTTCCTTTTGTTTGGTGATATGGATAAATCCGTTCGATAAGCAACTGAGAACTTTATACCCCCGCGTGGTGTCCTCAGCATTCCCACTTGAACCCGTTTAATTGACTCCCCCAATAACTTATTTTTGGGTTCACCACTGTACACTCTGTAAAATATGGTGAATGACTCAGTTCGCTGTTGCCGCGACAGATGATATGCGGGTGTGATTCTTGTTATAGCGATCAGCGATTTTAACAATATCCCCATTCGGAAGTACACTGTATTCATGGCTTTCAATGTTGGGTCGAATTGAGTCTCATCAAGCCCGAAAGTCCATAACTCCAGCACCATTTCGTCCCCATCTTCAGTCTGTACAGATATCTCTACATGTAGTTCTGATTTAAATGTCTCAAGAACCCTATCTGATGGTAAGGCGTTCTTTGTCGCTTGGTTAACTTCTGGAGAGTCCGGTATTTGAAGGTTGAACCAATCTGAGTCGGAACCCAGAGGTTTAGTACTTACTTCTATCTTCTCTCCTTTCCTTGACTCAACAATCACTTGCACTCCTTTATAAGCGAGGAACTTTGCAAACTTCGTGAATTCGTTTTTGTCGGAAACGCTTGAAAATACCGCGTCTGGTGCGGGGGCCATTTTAAAAACACTTAAGAAAGTCGATGTTTAGAACATTTAAAAGGATTTTTTGCACAGAAATGTCCCGTTTCCCTGGAATTTGGTTTACTCTTCGTCGGCGATGCAGTTCTCGACCAGGTCTCTCAGGTTGGGATTCTCCATGGCCGCTGCAATCCTTTCTTTATCGTTAACTTGTTTGTTGACTGGAAACAAACAGAAAAATACGTCATTCTTGATAGAAATTGTCATCAATCTATTGAAACCATAACGAACCAAAGTTCACCTTTAACCTCTCGCTAGCTAATAGTGTATTTACAATTGAATATAACAATTAATTTGATAACCCTTCATATCTCCTTAGCTGCGGAAATCTAGCCCCTGTCATGCGAAATGGTGTGTTGAATAACTGGCGGTATCTTTGCCACCCCATATGGGAAAGGCGTGTCGCTATGTGTGATTTGTTTAAACATTATAAAAATGCCATAACTATTGAATATTCCGATTTAAAGATAA